>CM062818.1:2069891385-2071091385 GCA_031772625.1 Pinus tabuliformis | reverse complement strand
ATTCATTTTAAAACTATATCCTCAATACACTATGCTCAACAAGATTCATCTCTACTATCAAACCCCAATAGCAAGACGCTATCAATAACTTCAACATAAATCTCCAAACCACACATCAATCCTCCCGCATGCTCACTCTTAAAAACATCTCTATCAGCAAGAAGATAAATTTGAATACAATAACTTGGCCCTCAACACTAATTTTCAGATCAAAACCAAAATATACAACAACAAAATCACCAAACCCTACAACAACACAAAATGACAATATGATCTACACACTCATCCATCAAAAAAGGCTCATGCAACCATATAAAACACATGCACTAAAGCTACAACAAAATATCCTCCAATAAAAACTCTTGCAACATGAATGTGTCAACAACATAAACTCTAATCTCAAATTGCAGCAGCTACAACAATATTTCTCCTCTCGATATAACTAGCAATTGGGACCCACAATCTGCAACACAAATAGATTAGACATGTAGATATAATGTAGCTCCATCACACTACAAGGAAAATACCTTCTAGCGGAGGTTATAACGAAGCTTTTTAGTGCTATGAAATTGGCGAAAAAAACATTTGCTAAAACATTCGTTTCTGATAGCAGATGTTTTAGCGGAGATTATAATGGAACTTCATCTTAACTGAAAAAATCTAGGCAGTGGGAGGTTTTAACAAATGTTTTTTTTTGCGGTGCACTTCATGGAACAAGTAACATTGCTGCACTACATATATAAACGCATCAGGCTGCATACATAACTAAAATCACCAAGGAATTGATTGCAAAGAACATTGGTGTGTAATATATACCACACCAGTGCTAATAATAATAATAATAGTAAAAATAAAAATAAAACCTCGGGACATTCTTATAAGGAACGACATTGGGGCACACAAAAATAATTGCAATCCCGATGCTTTTGTTTAAACTTTCAGCACCAATGTGTATTGTATATATAAATTCATCGGTGCATTAGTTATATAAAAGGACCTGTGTTGTTAGTTTTCATAATGCACCCAGGTTGGAAATAATATTTTTTAGGACTAGGGTGTCAATTCTATAGTAGCACTAGTGCGTTAAGAATTACAATGCATCGGGGCATTAATTGCAAACAATATCGATGCTTGAATAAATAAATGCCCTAATGTTGTTGTTTTCCAAAAAGGCACTGGTCATGCAAAAAAGGTGTCATCACGGTGCTTTTATATAACATAATGCACCGATGCGTTTTTATGTTATGGACGCATTGGTTTTTTGTATGGGATTTTCTCTTTTTTGGAAACATCGACCCGTGACAGTGCAATTATTGTAATATTTTAAATCTATCATTCATCGAAAAATCGACATATCTCTTATAACAATATTCATATAAATTAAAATTTGATTAGTGCATTTGTATATGATGTCTGGATTATTTTTTGTCTATTAGATTTCTCATCTCTTCAATATAATATATAATCATCCATATATTTAATCAGTGTTGTAACATTTCACAACAACATTGGATAACATAATACAATAAATTAAAATGTATTTTATTATATATCAATAGGAGGTCCTTTGTCATACAAAATGGGATTGTTATTGGTAACCCCTTGCCTTTCAATTGGGACACTGTGTCCATTACATTAAACAAAATGTCTGATTTTCATAGACAATTGTTTCAAAATATACAACGGGTTGCATTGATATCTGAATAGATCATCATTCTTTGTTGGAACTCTTGTTAGTGCTCGAGCTACTTCCATGACTTGGGTTATCTGGAGGAATGTTTTGTTGATTGCGTCAATTGTTTTCGTCTTCTTGATCTTGTTGCATCTGCAAACATAAAAATAAAGTGTAATGAGTGTATTTACATTGGTGACAATAATGAAAATTGAAATATACAATATACATCAGTGTAAAATGAATAGCAATGTACCATAGCAAGAAGTGACTCATAAATTGTGCACATGGTTTCAAAACCAAGTCCCATTCCTTGTTGCAATAAGTCTTTTGTTGGCATAGTTCCATACTTTGTTTCCTGCATATTTTAAACCCCATTATAAATCATAGATTTAATATAAAAGATTTTTTTGTTCTACTAATTATAAACTTAGAGAAGTAAAACAACATAGATACTTACAAATTCCACAATTAATTTTTGATATGCCAACATATACGCACAATTCATATTTATACCAATATCAATCAATTCTTTTGATGCCTCTTCTTTGTATGTTAGCACTTATTTGAAGACATTCAAGGATGGTTGTTGTAAAATAACTTAAAATATAAAAAAATTAAACCTTGAGTTGTTATGAGGAAATATTAACAATTACTCACAAACTTTGAAATCAACCATTTTCTTCCTTGTCGTCATGTTTTATGTGTTGAATGAATTCCATTTTGTTTTGTTTTCTGCAAGAAATACTTGAAAATTAATATTTAATGCTTAAGTATTTTTTATATGTACAAAGTCAATCATGATTACATACATTTGAAGCACGTTGTTGTTGAGATGGCTCCTCATGTGATGCATTTATGTCCATTTCTTTGACCATCTCCTTGTACACTCTTTTGGACATTCCTACTAGCATGTTTCACATAATAGCTCGTTGATCATTTGGGATTTTCACAATCTTCCTGAAAAAAAGGAAATAAATTGTTTTTATATCGATATATGAAAACTAAATATAACAAAATTGATATTAATAAATAAATGGTTTGTAGTAATATATACATATAATTCTAGAAAATCATTTTAATTAGGAATATTATCTTCTAAAAGATTCTTTTGTTGTTGTTGTATGCTTTTGCTATTGCAAGTCTAACATGTCTCATTGACCATTGCTCTGGAAATGATTCCTGTAGTTTAGATATAATTTGGTTCTTAGAATCATTTGATTGATTTTTGTATAGTAAGTGGAATGCACATCTATACGTTCGTTCCACTAGATCCCTCATAGTTTTGTAAAAAAAATCCCCCTTTCATTAACCTCCAACACCACTCCAAATGAACTAAGGACCAATTCATCGTCATTTACATATTCTATGATTTTTCTTTTCTTAGAACAACATTGATATTTTCCTTCATTGTTTCTCCCTATAGAACATTAAACATATATGAATTAATAGATTGTTTGAAACATGTTTTTTTCCAAGGAAAAATGCGCAATTTTCATTAATATATTAAAAAAATAACAAGTTGTATCATTCAACATGTATGTGATGCATTCACTGGTGAAACCGATCAAGTAAGTGTCTGAAACCATATATATAGATTACAGCATAGGTTGCAGAGAGTAAATTAAAAACAACAGTGATAACTTTAAAACATAGAAGTGTCCAAAAACTGATAATGAGATAAGAAAAAAACCATGGAATGATCGAGGTGATCATTCCGAGTGATTCCCATTCATCTCGATGAATGGACAGTGGAAAAACTGATAGAAATCACCATCTCTGAATTCCTGAATTAACCATTGACCCATGTTCAACTGCGCGGCCTCTTTGGATAGACGATCAACGATCTCATTCCTTTCCCTATATATATGAGAGCATATAATAAAATCAAATTGTGATTTTAGAGTAATGACATCATCCAGTGTGTCCCTGAGTGTGTGCAAGTGACAATGATATGCATCATTTATCCAATTTATAACAAGTTGTGAATCTCCAAAGGTCTGAATAGTTTGACAATTGTGTTCTTGCGCGAAAAGTAGAAGGTGTTTTAAACTGTGAAGCTCGGCAAAATTCTTTGTTCCCCTGCCAAGATCCACTTTGATTCTGAAAGACAGGTACTCATTGATGTGAAGGACAGCTCCCCCCCACACAACCCTCATCTTGGGCAAAGCGATCAAAATAACCCCACGAGAAACTATTATCGAAGAGTTTTGGAGTGATGACCCGAGGCGGTTTGTTGTCTGGGATGTCTAGAATCAGATTGAAAATGGCTACAGAGTTGATACAGGTGGCTAACCAGTTGATCGGAGCATCCTGGAAGATCAGTCGGTTCCTGTTTAACCAAATGCCCCAACAAACAATCAAGGGAAGATTTCTGTCTTTTTGGGTAGGAGCCTCAAACCACCAATGGTGCCATGCTTCCTCGAAATTTTGACCAAACCAAATGGTCTTTAAGTTTAGGGAAGAAATTATAGAGGACCAAAACTGTGCCATAACTGGGCAGAGGAGGAAGAGATGGTTCGTGTCTTCAGCATTGGATTTGCAGAAGCAGCATCTGGAGGGACTATGAAAAGCCTATTTCATGAGGTTTATTTCAGTTGGGGCTTTGTTTGTGAGAATACACCACATGAACAACTTTGATTTCGGGGGGGCTTTTAGTTTCCAAAGGTGGCGCCACCACCAGCTGATTATGCCATTTTCCTGGGTTGTCATAAGAGCCGCATAGCCTGCTTTTGGGGAGTATCACCCATGAGGGACAGTGGCCCAGATGAGCTCGTCCTCTTTCTCTGTTAACCTGATATTGGCTTCCTCCAGTGCCCTAATGAATCGATTCCAGACCCTGTTCCATCTATCCAAAATGTTCAATTCTTTGTGATCTAGCCATCGCTAAGGCACCCAAAGGTCAAATCCTGCAACAACAATTTGGGCAATCTTTGTGATACCTGTCCCTGAGAGAAAAAGTCGAAGGGCCCTTGGTAGGATATGGACATTACCACAACCGTTCCAGGCATTCGTGCCTAAACGCACCTATGTATCGTTTCCAATTTTCGATCCTAACCCATTCTTGATAATACTGAAAGATTGGGAGATTTCCTTCCAGATGATGGAGGCACCAGTAAAAGATATATTGGGTCTGCAAATCCAATCCATAATTGAGAGGGGGTGGATGTATTTGAAATAAATTACCTCTTGCCATAGGCTTTCAGACTTGATTAATTTCTAGCCCATCTTTGCAACGAGAGCCATTGCAAAGGACTGTAGGTCTTTTAAACCCAACCTCCTAGATTTTTAGGCTTCCTAAGCTTGTCTCGGTGGACCCAGGCAAAAGTCCTCCCCGCATTCTAATCCTGCCATAAGAATCTACAACATATTTTTTGTATCATGTTGAGAATACCTTTTGGGATCCAAGCAAGAGTCATCCAGTATACCGAAATGGCCTCAAGCACCGATTTTATCAGAGTGAGCATGCCTGCCCTGGAGAGCCAACGTTGTTGCTAGATGTTTATTCTGCTTTCATTTTTTGCAATAAGCCAGGCCCAATCAGTGATGTGATAACCATTTGGTTTCAGTCTGAACCCTAGGTATTTTAGGCCAGCATCCAGCTCTTGTCTGACAAAAGCAAATTGTTGGGTCATGTACCTTTCCTTGTTTTGGAGACAGGTCAAAAAAATGATCATGGATTTCCCATAATTTGGTTCCATACCGGTTGCTTTGAAAAAGAGATATAGTATGTTCTTGAAAACATATGAGTCACGAGACGAACCATTTAGAAATATAAGTACATCATCAACAAACAAAAGATGTGACTAGTAATCATATCCGATATCTGGACTCCCCCTAGATCACTAGTCCCACGGGAATTTTTATCAATCTGCTTAGACCTTCCATGGTTAGAAGAAAAAGGGGGGGGAGGGCATCCTTGTCTCAGACCACACTTAGCATGAAAAAAACTAGAGGCTGCACCATTGATAAGGATACTATAGGAGGCAAAAGAGAAGCAACACATAATCCAGGAGATAAAGGAGTGGGGGAAGCCGATATGAGTGAGGATGAGCTACAGGTAGGACCAACTAGCCCAATCAAAGGCTTTGGAGAGATCAATCTTTAGAATGATGGACTTTTTGTTCTATTTTTTGATCGAGTGGAGGCCTTCCTAGGCAGTCCCTATAGCTTCATGAATCTATCGATGACTGAGGAAAGCAAATTGTTCCTTGGAGATCATCCTAGAGAGGATAGGTTTAACACGGAGGGCGATGGTTTTGGATATGATTTTGTAGATGTTGTTGCAGAGGGAGATTGGTCGATAATCATCAAAGGTAAGGGGTTTTTCAATTTTTGGGATGAGGGCCAGGAAAGTCGCATTAAACCCCTCATACATTCTGCTTGTGGTTCTGCATTCCTCAATAGCCTTAAGAAGATCTGGCCCAATTAGCTCAATGAAGGTGCTATAGAATTCCACCGGCCACCCATCCAGCCCCGGGCTTTTATCTTTTTTGAAACATTTCAGCACTGCTTCAAGTTCCCCCTGTGAAACCGGTGCAATTAAGGCCTCCACCTCTTCTGGCTCGACAAATCTAGGGAGTGCCTCAACAATGCGGATAATGTCAAGGAGGGTGACACCCCTTGGGGCCTTGTATATATTTGAAAAATGTCGAACACCCATATCATCCAGCTGATTGAAGGTGTTAGCCTCCCTGCCTTCTTGATCATGCAGCTCCCAAATGGTGTTGATAGACTTTCTCCCTCGAGAATATTGTTGAAAAAACTTGGAGTTCTCATCACCAGATTTTAGCCATAATGCTCTGCTCTGCTCTTTGAACGCCAAGACTCCTCTTTCTGTCTCAAGAGTCTAATCTTCTCTGATTCTAGATGGATTAATTATGCCTTCGTTTGAGTCGAAACAAAACTAGTAAGCCTAGAGGCTTCCAAAAATTTGAGGTCTTCTTCAATCCTTCGAAGATCAACCTCATCCTTTCGTTGTTTGTTCTTTGCCCAATCAATGGTTTTTGTTTTTAGGCAGGCCAAATTATTTTCAATTACCTCAATCGAGGAGATTCGGTTGCCCGACCTACAGTGTATCCAAGAGTCACTGACTATTTTGTGAAATTCTGCTTTAAAGAGCCATGTCAAGTTGAATTTAAAAGGTGCCTGGGGTTTGAGATTGTCATCCCTATCTCCAAAAAAATTGGAGAATGGTCTGATATCCCTCCCGAACCCACCCACTGGCGAAAACGATCCAATCTGGATAGTAGAGGGGCCTTTATCATAAAGTGGTCTAGCCTTCTGGCCAATGCATCCTCCCCCAATCCTTCTGTTCCTCCAAGTCGGCATAAGCTTAGCTGAATCAATGTTCAAAAGGTCATGGGAATCCATCAAGTTTTCAAAAAATGCCGATAGGGGATCACTTTGTACTTTGTTGCCCCAGGATTCTGCCAGCCCAAGGGAGAAATTTAAATCTCCCCCAATGATCAAATTTTTAGTTTTCATGAAATCGGCCTCCAGTAGTCTACCCCAGAACAATTCCCTGTTATGGCAGGGCCCATAAATGTTGACGAGCCTGAGAGGGAGATTGAAATCCAAGGAAGTAATGTCAGCACCCAGGTAACCCTCGCCACCCCATACATTGTGAAATTTTATTGATCTTTTATTAAATCCCATGGTGCAGCCACCCAAATGCCCTCGAACATCCAAGAAGTGGAAAACCCAGTCCAGAAGGAATTTCATGAGCATTATGTTAACCAGGCTCCCTTCCCCCAGAGTTTCTTGCAAAAAAATGACATCTAATCTCTCTGAGTTACATAACCTCTTTAGAGCCAGTTTTTTGTCTGGGTTGGCCAGGCCCCTATAGTTGAAGGAGAGACACTTCATGGGGTAACTTTTTTAGGGTTTCCCTTTTCTCTAAGGACCCAATCAATGGGGGTTTGTATGCCCGAAGCCACTTCGATGCCAACCCTCTTAATGGCTTTAGAAAGATGGGATTTTTTGCCTCTGGGGGGTTTCAAGGGGATGGAAGGGAGGGGATCCTCATCCAATCCGAAGGCAAGGGCCTAAGAGGCAGGGAGGGAGCGAAGGTAATAGCAGTGAGAACCACTAGAGGTCAGGCTGCCTCTGAGAGTCGGAGAGGGTGGAATCGGGATAGTAGAGGGGTTTGTACTGAGGGGAGGGGGAGGGGCTGATAACACAGGGAAAATAGGGGAACACATCTTGCTAACCTCAGTAACCAAACAGACAAAAACATAGATGCAGAAGCAATATGAGATATCAGACATTCATTTGAAAATAGAGGAGGAGGAGGAGGAGTACTCGAGAAAGTTGATTCTCTAGCCCGAGCTCTGGTGAGAGGTGTCACTGAGGTCACAGAGTCCGGTTACGATGATGACACCCCAAAATCGTGCTTTCGTGGCCCAGAAGCCTTAGGAGGGTCCGCCTACAGAAGAAAATCTGCCTCCATCATTTGAGTACTTGCCGAACCAGAGACCTTAGAGGTTCCTACTGCTTCCCAGACAGCATGGGGCAGTCTTTGTATAGATGTCCCACCTCATGACACCGCCTACAACGAAAAGGGATGCCCTCGTAATCGAGAATCTGTCTCCTGGTGATCTCTCCCATCTGAAGTAGATAGCTCTCCACCAGGCCCTCTATGGTGTCAAGGTACACCAGAATTCTAGCTAATGCCATGCATCTAGTATCCTGGTATGCCTTGTCATGGTCAAGATACACCCCCATGTCATCTCCAATACACCGAAATATGTCCTCAGCCCAAAATTGGAGCGAAAGGTCAGGAAGGCAAACCCAAATCGGACCAGCTCCCATGTTTTCTTTCTCAGGATCAAAGAGCGGTGTCCACCGCTTAAGCAGGACTGGAGTCATTTCAATATGCCAGTACCTCATCAAGACCCAATCCACTGGTTCCAGTTGCGGGAAGATGAGCGCAAAACACCCCTTAGACAGAGTGATGACTCCAGGGAGTTGCACCATTAAGTTCCCCCAGACTTCCATAGTCCATTTCCTTAGACGAGCAGGGGTGTATTTTCTGCCGTGAACCCGGCCAACTAGTACAGTGCTCTCCATTAGAGCCACTTGTGCCATTTTAATTCCAGCCCCAAACACAAGACAATGGTCGCGTTCCTGAACTTTTGCTTGTTTTTATTTTTTCCTTTCCCCTGATTTTTTTAGCTGGTCTGAGGGAACGCCTTAAGCTTGTGGGTTCTCGTCTGAATCCGAGGATCTATTTTCTTCCAGAACTGTATCTTGTCTGGAGATACCGTCAAAGAAGCCTGAGGGATGAGCAGTAGCAGAGACCTGGTGGGAGGATCCCTCGGGTGTAGTACCGAGGATACCGAGATGGGGAAGCGAAATGCCCCTCACTTCTAGGACTGAACCACTAAAACCCATCGCAGATACGCCAACACTACCTTGAGTAAAAGCAATACTCAACTGTGCCTAAGACCAGGATTAAAGTTCTGATGGAGAGGAATGGTGAATCGGAGCCCCCACCCAGACAAAACAACCCATAAAAAATGGCAGTAGCCAATCGTGAATTACCCAAACCCTAGAGAGATACCTCCATATCATCCATTAAAGAGGAGAGTTCCACAACCTGCGTAGCCGGTAGACTGTTGTTCTCCGGTTCTTCCCCAGCTTTTAACGACTTTTTGTCTTCGACCCAGATGTTTGTTGGGGTCAAGGAGTCAGAGGAATAGTCAATGAGGTCCTCTTCCATTCAGTCACCAAAAGTCGTTGGTAGCAAGAAACCGTTCCAAGGAAACCAAGCAAAACCCTTTCTAGTCCGCTGACCCCTGTTGAAACCTCCCAGTATCTCGGAGATCGGCTGGTAAAGCTCTTTCACCGTAGCCGTAAACAACCGGAACCATCGTGGTAAAAAGCCTCTAGTAAAAACAATGCCTTCCAACCGCTGGCAGTGAGCCCAAGTAAAAACTCGTAGTGGCAATAATGGCTATAAAATAAAACTGTTGAGCTTGAAAAACAAATTAAAAATGTCGCTCCCCGAGACCGAGAGCAGGATAAAACAAATAAGGCATCGGATGGAGGGTCAAGTTCTTCACAGTGAGTTGCATAGTAACCATTGAAACCCTGGAGGCTGTGACTACCTCAAAGCACTAAGGCTCGGGTTCTGCAGTAAACTGCAAACCTTATCCCAACCATCGAAACCCCGGAGTTCTGTCGCCATTCACCATTCACTGTCTCGCCCTTGAAACATGTTATCTAATATTCTTAAGTATATTATTAATGAAAAATCAACAAACAAAAGAAACTCATATTAACTAGTATTTTCTAATTCACCTAATTCATCTTTCTGCAATTTGTCTATCAGGGTTTTACGCTCTTTTGCACTTAGATTATAAATAATCTTATCAACCTTCTTCATTTTGTAGCTCTGTGTGAAACACACTAACCAATACATATTAGTTAAACTTACATATAGTTCAAACATATTAATTTTGTAAAGAATTTATAAAGAATTTTCCTTCTCTATTTTTTTCGATGTGTTGTCACCAATTTGATCCCAATTAATTCTTGGCTCCTTCTGTCAGTTTTGCATTGTGCTTCCTCTCATATTCTCGTGATCGAAAATCACTTACTTAAATTTTCTTGTTTTCCCTACATTAAATTAGTTATTATAATAATCATTATAACTTATAGAAATTATTGCATTAAATGAAATGATAAAATTCTAATCTTAAATAATTTTTTTCATCAAAAATATTCTAACTATAAATTATAATTATCACTGTAATAATTATAAATATTAAAATAATTAAAAAATTAAATATTAAAAATTAAATCAAATAAAATGTAAAAGAATTAAAAAATATTTAAAATAAAACATAATAAATTGAATATAACATTATATATGAATTAAAACAACAAAATATTAAAAAAAATTAATATAAACAAATAAAAATTATTAAATTAACTCTCAACTCACCTAAGAATGCCCACTTAAATATAAATAGGAGTCCCTTTTAATTTGGTCAACGAAAAGTTATGAGGAAGCTTTATGTATAACGTAAATAATTCATAACTCATAATAGAGTAACGACCACTTACTAATTTTGGACCTGATGGCCTTTCATAATGGTTACCCTCCACGCAAGTTCACACCCGATGCCCATTTGAAAACATTTTATCCTCTCAGTTCTTTTCCTTCTCCCTCTTTCCTCCGAGGACCAGCGCTATCAAATATGTTTAAAAATCATTTCGAAAAAATTTCAGTACATACATTGAAGTTCTTATATAATACATGTATTATATTAAAATTCATATATAATATATATGTATAATTTAAAATTTAAAAAAAAAAAATATATATATATATATATATATATTTATTATTTATTTATTTATTAAAAAATATAATTATAATCTGGTTTGAAACTTAAATTTATATATTATTGAGATTTTATATAAGATTATATTGTTTAAATTGTTTAGAAAATTATTTGAAAAGCCAAAATTTGGAATTTATACTTTAAATTTAAAATATATATTTCAGGTTTCATTTATTTAAATTCAAAATTTTTATTTCTGGTGGTTTGGTGAAGAAATTGTGCAGACATCAATTTAGCATAGGAGGAGCATTGAGATTTCATGGCAGGTTTTTTAGAAATGCAAACATTCAACATTTAAAAGGGAAAACCATATTAAATTTAATATTTTGGATCCTATCTTGCATTTCTAGAAAATATGATCATGTTAGATACATCATTTATGACCTAATGTTTTATATACTAAGCAAAATTTTACTTAGTCTCATTAAAGTAAAAAATTAAATTTCATTAATAATGTACATGAGATAATATTATGAGGAGAACATTATGAAAGGGTGAGTTATATTTTAATTTCATTTATTATAATATTTTATATTAGAGAATTAATTTATATATTTTATTTTAATGCATGAAATGGTTATTTAAAGGATTTTTAACATGGAGGATTTGAGAGTGAATTCATTTAAATAATAGAGTATGCATTTTATGTGGTCAAAATAATTATCATTGATACAATTTCATTCGGGAAGTTAGGAGAACTAAAAATAAAGCGAACTTCTAGACATTTAAAAGAAGATGTAGAAGATTGTTCCAAAAAGCTTGTGGGCAAAGAGCTTTTTGGTAGGTTGGAGGATGGTATCTATGAGGAAGAAGATTTTAATTATTACAACCATCTTGTACATGTTGCAAATGGTCTATTTCATTGTGACATGGAGGTTTTATTAATAATATTATAATTTTTTTCTTTTATTTTCTTCCATTATGTTCTATTAATTTAATTTTTATGCACTAGTTCATTGTTCCAGAATAGTGGCTTAACTTGATTATACATTATTCTCGAACACATCAAATGATTTTAAATATTTTGGAATACTTGATATTTAGGGTTTAAAAATCATTTTTTGAGTTTATTGGTTGTGGGTTTAATTCCATGAATACATGATATTTAGGGGTATGTGCACTGTAAATTCAAAAGTCATAAGAACTAGTTCTTTAAATTTTATTTCTTTTTTATTTATTCCTGTTTCACTATTTTCTCCCACGAAAACATGAAATTGTTAGTTATTATTTGACTTGTTCATATTGTCTAATGTTTCACATATTACATTTAATTTAATAAGTCTCCAATATTTATTATTAGAAATTATTAAATTAAATTATTCTAATTGTTATGCAGGTTAAATAATAATAATAATACTTGATGTTATGTTATTTAAACCACATAGTTCAATTAGATGTATTTAACACCAATGTGCTTTAATTTCTTTCTTTTCTTTAATTTTAATTTTATTTCTCACTAACCTTTGTGAATTATGATATATATTAATTTTCCTCATTTGTCATTAATGAAGTTTTAATTTAATAATTTTTCATGAGTTATGTACCTACCATCTCTTTTTCCCAAAAAACATTATTTTATTTAAAACACCCTTTGTTCAATAATCTGACCTATTTGTTTGTTTAATTAGAAAATATATTTAATTCACACTAATTTACAATGACTATTTAATTTTGACTATCACCAGGCAATACCCCTTGTGGTGAAAGGGAGGCTAGCCTTTGTCACCTAGAGCTGGAGGATCTCAGATCCTCAGTGATGTGGTCTTAGGCTATCCTTAGTTGCCGAGACAATTTGAGCACCAACATATTTTGGTGTCGTTGTCGGGGAACGAAGGTATAGTTTTTGCTTCTTTTGGTAACTGAGTTAATGGTTCAAACTGTGACTCATTGGTGGACAAGGTTGCAGTTTTATGTGTCTTATAGGGTTTAAGGTAAATATTTCTTGTTTATTCGTTCACCTCACAACTCCTTAGTTATTTAACTTGTTCCTTTTCGTTTCAATGGTGGTTTCATGGATTCTTCATGTTTTACTCCTTTGAATTGTTCTGATATTGCAGGTTCTCCACATAATTTACATGACATAAACATATGAGATGCTTACCTACCCCATTTTCGAAATGATGAAGGTGATAATCTGGAGCAACACCTTAGAGATTTCCACGAGTGCATTCCAATGTTGGGAATACACCATGAAGGTGTTCTTATGAAGCTATTCATGATGTCCTTGGAAGGCGACATTCGGAAGTGGTATAGAAGGCTCCCTCCTGTTACAATTTCCTCTCTTAAAGATTTTCATACTATTTTTTGTGATTACCATAGATGTATATATCCTATAGGATTACTTGATTTTGATTGTTGTGAACATTATGATGACAATAACCTTGAAAATCAATATGACGACAATAATGAAGAAACCCAATTGGATTATGAATCTGAAGTAAAAGGAAACATTAATGAACCTAACTTTGAAAACCTTGAAGAATCATCTTCTATCGTATTTGTTAATGAACGGGATGTGTTGCCAAATCTTGAAGATCATGAACAAGACAATTTTCTTTCTTTAATAGAATATCATACAACACATTTATGCTTAAAGAAATCTTTAGATTCTATAACTCCTAGTGGATCTAATATAGCTTTGATTTCATGTTTAGAAGAGAATAATAATGATAATAATAAAGGAGAGGTTCCATCTTAAATATGTGATTCTACACCTAACCAATCAGAGATTATGTTGCATATTCCTGAAAGTCCTCAACAACAATTGATAAACAAATATATTCTCCCACCTATTGATCATATTCTTAAACCTTTTTCATTGTAACACGGAAGTTATGACATGAACTGATCTTTGACTCTATTGACTCAACTTTGCCTGGTGTTCATGTTGATTTTTATCAACCAACAATTTATGACCAATATGAAGATGAAATGAATCTTGAAGTAGGCTTACAATCTGATCACAAGTTCGGTTCTTGTTTGAACATACTTTAGATATTTTTAATACTTGTCAAAATTAGGGTTATGATAACTTAATTGAATCAACATTTTCGCAACTTGTTTATGATAACTATGAGGAAAATGAATTTATAAATGAAAATGAAATTAAACATATCCATTCTTTCCTTTCTATCTCCTCCTAATTATTATAGTTATAACCAATGTAATAGTCTACAAGATAATCATGATTTAAATTCACATTTTTCTAAACGTAAGTCTTATAATGAGGAAAATGTAGTTTCTCTGTTTTCCAATGGTGACACTTTCAATCAAAATTTTGAGGTTGTTGTATCTTATAATGACAATAATGATTTTCATTTACAATTTCTTTTGCGACATACTAAGGAATTGGATCATAATACTACAAGCTTTAGTTTGAAATATGAAGGATACTCTTTAATAGTTTTTAATCATGAATTTGAAGAATGTTGTGGGACTAACTTGATCTCCATCTTAGAAGACAATAAAACACCACCCTATGAAATGATGGCTGAAAGCTATATGTGAGAAAACTTTGATCATTTAAATTTTCAAACATGATATTATGACTTTGTGGAGGAATGGATGAATCAAGTTTTTAAAAGAACATCAATCTCATGTCGCTTTTATATATACTCTCTTCTAGGAAGCATGTTAGTTGACGAAACTTACTCTTTGCTTCCTATATTATAGTTTTGGTTAAGAATGGAGCCTAGTGTTAGGAAGTTTGTCATTGACAAGTTTTATGTTTGGTTACACTGAATTTTTGGATTTCTTTGACAGATATTGTCATTGAAACACATTGTATATAAATCATGTACATAAATAAACCTTTTTATGCTTCTTAGGTTTAGAATGAATAAAGATGAAGTCTTTTACATCTTGAAGAGTCTTTATGTGATCATAGTAGAATGGAATACACATATATGAGTCCTTAGTATGAACCATATTAACGATATTTTTAAATAAATATTTAAAGACTTGGTTAGTAAATCATTTTTTAGGGGTAACAATCTTTAAAGGACTAAAATCTCAATTTCTTAGTAATTTCACCTTCATATTGAACATTCCTCACCACACCTCTTTTTCATACTACTTACACATAAATATCAAGGGATCACATTAAGTCATAAGGGCTAAACCTATAACCATAAGGTTGGGATTTCATAAAAATTAATTGAAATTTTGGTAGCACTAGTTACATTATAATCATGTGTGAGACATTCCCTTATCACCATACTACCCTAGGGATAGGAAATTATGTCTTCTTGGGTGGGGCATGCTAGTATCTTCGTTGGGGCTATAGACACTCATTGGTAACGGAGTAAGGCCAGTGGTATTAGATTAAAATCTAGTGTGTAATCATCGCACTTCTTCTATTGAGATAACTTCCAATGGGACATGTTGACATCTCCACCGGGGCTATGAACGCTCGCTAACATTGGAGCAAGGTCAGTGGTATTTGACAAAGTCTAGTGTGTAATCCTCTCATCCTATAAATTTTATGTTTGCTAAATAAAACGAAAGAAGAGCCTCTAACACGAAGAAAAACAAGAAACCAGAAAGTTCCTTACCTCAGGATAGTGGATGACTCCGTCAGGGCTATGGACGCTCGCAGGTAGCGAAGCGACATCCGATTCTAGAAACTCGTGTCACGCAACAAAAAGGGAACCAAATCCCTAACAACTAATCTCCGTGGTTTCAACCTTATTACAAATTAAAAATCATTCTTATGAATCTTTATTAGTACTATGATTTGTGTCATTCCCTGATTATTAACTATAAGAACGCATGACTCATATATGGTGTTGAATGCTCTTATGAAGTGAGACATTTATCATTTATGATCATCTGCCCTTAATCATTATCATAGCTACCCCAATACACTTAGTATACAAACAAATGTCTTTTATGTATGTAAATAATCATTGAACTTGTTAATGTATACGTACTAGGACCTCACATTTATTCTTGTTTCGTTCTTGCTATCGATTGGCTGAGCCTTTAAGATGCAAAAGATTTTCCTTTTATTATTTTTTGTCTCTTCAGTTTCTTTTTTCGACTCCATGCCCAATACAAAGGCTTTTGGTCTAATCCTCTGCAAGGGAACATCATCCCTAGTTGGAGTCAAATGTTGTCACCAATTTGACCCCAATTAATTCTTATGTCCTTTTGTAAGTTTTGCCTTATACTTCCTCTTATATTCTTGTGATCGAAAATCGCTTCCTTGAATATTCTTATTTTGCCTTACATTAAATTGATTGTTATAATAATCATTATAACTTATAGAAATTATTACATTAAATGAAATAATAAAATTCTAATCTTAAATTAATTTTCTGCATAAGAAATATTCTAACTATAAATTATAAAATTATAACAATAATAATCATTATTATTAAAATAATTAAAAATTAAATCAAATAAAATTTACATAATCCAATAATAACCAAATTAAAAAATATTTAAAATAAAACCTAATAAATTGAACGTAACATTATATATGAATTAGTATAACAAATATTAAAAAAATTAATATAAACAAATATTAAATATTAAATTAACTCTCAACCCTCTTCATACTGTTTTGACAATGCCCATTTAAAAATAAAGAGGAGTCCCTTTTAGTTTGGTCAATGAAATGTTACAAGGAACCTTTATGTATAATGAAAATAATTCATAACTCATTGAGTATAATTACAATAACTACCGTTGACAAATTTTGGATTCGATGGCTTAAACCCCTGGTCTTTCATAACGGTTACCCTCCATGTAAGTTCACACCCATTGTCATTCCAAATGTTCGATTGAAAACATTTTAATGGCCAAGATGGCTTCTAGCCTTTAAGTTCTATATCCTCTCCCTCTTTCCTCCACGAACCTTATAGAGGTATCATTATGTTTAAAAAAAAATTTGAATAAATTTCAATATATATACTGAAATTTTTTGATGATAATGATAATGACGATGGTTAACGTTAACTGAGACCACACAATACACTTATTATATAAGTTCATATATATTATATATGTGTTATTTAAAATTAAAATATATATATGTATTTATTTATTAATAGTTATAATTATAATTTATTTGAAAAATCATAAAAGCTATTTTTTTTTTTTCTTTTTTTTTTCTTTTCTTTTATCGCTGTTTTTACTATTTTTTTAATCGGAAAACGTGAACTTATTAGTCAATATTTGACTTGTTCATATTTTATAATATTTCACATATTACATTTAATTTAATAAGTCTCCAATATTTATTATTAGAAATTATTAAATTAAATTATTCTAATTGTTATCCACATTAAATAATAATAATAATACTTGATGTTCTGTTATTTAAACCCACTTAGTTTAATTAGATGTATTTAATACCAATGTGCTTTAATTTCTTTCTTTTCTTTAATTTTATTTTTCACTAACCTTTGTGAATTATGATATATATTAATTTTCTTCATTTGTCATTAATGGCTTTTTAATTTAATAAGTTTTCATGAGTTATGTACCTACCATCTCTTTTTCCCAAAAAACATTATTTTATTTAAAACAATCTTTATTCAATAATCTGGTCTATTTATTTATTTAATTAGAAAATACATTTAATTCACAATATTTTACAATGACTATTTAATTTTGACTATCACTAGGGAATACCCCATGTAGTGAAAGGGAGGCCAGCGCTTGTCTCCTAGAGCGGGAGGATCTTGGATTCTCAATGATTTGGTCTCAAGTTGTCCTCAGTTACCAAGACAATTTGAGCACCAACACGATGTGCTATCATTGTGTCGATCAGTATTTTTATTACTTGACAAGTTCCTAGACATTTTTTGGTGGCGATCCCAAGGAGGGACACGTAGTTGTGACCATTTAATTCTTCGGTTCCGAATTAAGTTTGGTGGTAGGGTTTTTGATGTGTGACTTTAATGCGGTTTATTGTTTGTTGTCCACCCTATGTACTGACCTCAGGCTTGCAGATAGGGGTTATCACTTTCGGCGAGGGTGTTTGGAAGTAATTTCTCCTTTTTGGCTTCGCAGGTGCTCTGTGTTTTCACCTGGTATTTGCGATGGGTGGTAAGTACCGTGCCTTGTTTGTCCCGTATGGTGGTCTACTGTGCTTTGTTGGTTCTCTGTGGTTTGTTGGTGTTGTGTCTTTGTTCATTCTCAGTGGTCTGTTGATGTTGTGCCTCGACTCGTTCTCTATAGAATTTCACTGCTCTGGTTTTTGGAGGGTTTCAAGTCTTCTTCCTCCGCAAGTCTATTTGTCTTTGTTATTTACTTCAAGCTCGTCTCTGCTTTGTTTATGGTGATTTGTATGTTGATGTTGGGTCTGGTGACGGTTCGGATTTGCAAATCTCAGGTCCCTGCCTAGCTGTTGCACAAGACGACTCGACACACTCACTCTCAGGTAAGCTCTTCCTTCCGATTTCAATTTCACTCCTTGTTTTTGAAGGTTCTAACGCTATGGCTCCTTGGTGAGCAGGAAGAACGCGTCCATGGCTCTTCTGCTAGTGGAAACCCTCTGTTGTGGGTCTCAGCTCCCGTCCATCACAAAATCGATCCTCCTCCAGGTAAAAACCCTCGTTCCTCTTCCATTTGGCTATTCACTGTTTTTTTTTGTTTTCCTGGCTCAAACTAATCATTGCCTTGCTCTGTGGTGGTGTGCAGGCCCTTCCAGGGAAGCGCTGCTCCATAGCTTCGTCCTAGGGATTGTTCGCAGGCTTAGGGAAACCCAGGTAGGGTCTTTCCATGGTTGTAGCAGTTTCTTGCTTGCTTTGTTGTGTGTTTAGTTTGCAATCATTCTGTCGCTTGCTCTTGTCTGTAATTCAGCTATACCCTTGAGGTTTTGGGTCCTTTGTGTCTGTATGTGATCTCTAAGGAGTTCATGTCCTCGCTGTTAGATTTAGGCCTAGCTTGTGGACTATAATGTGTTTGGTTTTCATGGGTTTGGAACCCTCCACGATTTCCCGATTACAGACTTTGTACAGTGAATTTTATTGAATGAAAAATGAAAATGCAATGTACAGGAAATGCTTTCCAAATGAAGAATATAATAGTACCTGAGTTTTGTTTTGTTGAGAAAAGAAATCTATATGCTGGTGTACCTCTGTTTGGTTCTCGGTTTTTAAATGCTTCTTGTTACAGAATGCTTGTCGATGCTTGTTCAAATATTTTGAATAAATGGTTTCACTACCTTGCTTTCATTTTTATGCCTGAAACATCTATGCACAGAGAATATAATGAAAATTAATCTACTTCCTTAATGACAGATTTTGAATTGTTAGCTATTATCGAAATTAAAATAATTTTGAATTACAACTTCTGGGCTCTCTCTCCTCTCTGGATGGCGGCCCTTCCATCCTCTCTGATTTTTCCTTTTCAATACATTATTAGCAATTTCTTTACAGTTGAGGAACTGTTCCTCAATTGATGTTCAGTTGCTTAACAGTTTCTTCAAACAAGTTCCTAACTAATCCTATCTTGACCTGTTTGCCTAATTTAAAAACTAACAATGGCTGAGTCAACCTTAATTTTAAATAAAACTAAATGAAACAAAAACTTAAAGTGTTTTCCTCTTTGTCTGTCAAAATAAAATAAAAATAAAAACATCTCCCAGTTGTCGCCTCTTCCCTCGGATGCTCCTGTATCGGGCTCATGGGGTAAATTAAACTCATGTCTCATGTCCATGAGCTCTTCAATAGAGTACCTGATGCTTTGAATCTGGCCAACATCTAACCATGAACTATCTTCAATAGAATGACCCTTCCACTTGACTAGATACTGCAAATATTCCTTCCTTCGAGTCCATCTGGCCACCTGGGTATCTAAGATCTGTTTGATCTCTAGAGGCTTTGTTGGGGGCATTTGTTTAATCCACGAATCATTCTCTTTCTGGGTGTCCCGTGTTCGTCTTTCTGAAGTGTCTTCTTCATCTACCGCATGTAGGTGTACAGATATGCCACATTGAAAATGGGTGAAATTCCAATACCTGGGGGTAACTACAATTCGTAAGCATTCGCAGAAAACTTCTGAAGAATCCCGCAAGGCCCAATTTTCAACTTGTTGTATTCGCCTTTAGGAAACCACTCCTTGCATAGGTGTGCTAATATCAGGTCTCCTACGTTGAATTGTACCTCCCGCCTTTTCAAATCTGCTTTCTGTTTGTATCTTTGGTTGTTGTCTTGTAATTTTAATTTCACATGTTCATGAAGATCGTTGATTGCCTTTGCGAAATCTTCACCATCAGCACTCCTACGCTCCAACTGTCCCAAATCCCGTAACTCATGAACTCCACTTGGGTGCATTCCATATAGGATCTGGAAAGGACTATTGCCCGTGCTTCGGTTGGGCGAATCGTTATAAGCAAATTTTGCTTATGCAAGCACACAATCCCACTGTCAAGAATTTTCTCCAACCAAACTCCTCAATAAATTTCCCAGACTTCGGTTCACCACTTTGGTTTTACCATCTATCTACGGGTGATAAGTTGAGCTGAAGTTTAGTTTGGTGTCTAATTTTTTCCATAGGGTCCGCCAAAAATGTCCTTTAAACTTAACATCTCGATCCGAAACAATAGACTTCGGCAATCCATGTAATCTGACTATCTCGGTAAAGAACAAATGTGATACATGTGTGGTGTCACTGGTTTTCTTGCATGGAATGAAATGTGCCATTTTGGTGAAACGATCCACCACCACCATGATGGAACCGAATCTCCATTGTGTCTTCGGTAGACCTAAGACAAAGTCTAAACTGACTGAATCCCATGGTCTGTTCGGAATAAGTAAGGGCGTATACAACCATGTGTTCTGGCTATGTCCCTTTGCAAGCTGACACACTTTGCATCTAGTCACAAAACTCTGTACATCTCTGCGCATCTTCGGCCAATAGTAAAAGTGACTCAACTGATCCAAGGTCTTGTCTATGCCAAAATGCCCGGATAAACCTCCATTATGCTTTTCCTGGATTAAGTTCTCTCTCATAGAACATTCCGGAATACACAACTGCCCTCCTTTGAACAACAACCCTTTTTGCATATTATAATCCAGCCATGAACTGTTATCTCTCAACAATGGATTTTGGCAAGCTTCATAATATTCCTTAAAATCTACATCTGCCTCATACAAGTCCTTAAGATGTTCAAATCCTAATACTTGTATCGTACTTTCTTGTAGGATCAAATTCCTCTTGCTTAACGCATCTACCACTTTGTTGGCTTGACCGCTGATGTGTTTCAACACAAACATAAAACTCTACAAGTACTCCACCCACTTCGCATGTTTATGGTTCAGCTTATGCTGCTGCATAATATACTGCAACGCAGAATTGTCTGAAAATAAGACAAATTCATTGGCCAACAGATAATGTCTCCAATGCTTTAGCGCTTGAACCACTACATAAAATTCCTTGTCATAAGACATGTACTTCTGCCTACTTTCATTTAGTTTCTCACTGAAATAGGCTACTGGCTTGTCCTCTTGGTTGAGTACTACACCAATGGTTGTCCCACTGGCATCACAACGAACTTGAAAAAGTTTGTTAAAGTCTGGTAATCTCAAAATCGGTTTTTCAGTAATTTTCCTTTTGAGCAGCTGAAAACTCTTCTCTGCCATTTATATTCAATGGAAAGGCTGATTTTTCTTCTTAATGGTGTCCAACATGGGAGCACAAATCCCACTGAAATTTTAAATAAATTTCCGATAAAAGCTCGCCAATCCATGAAAACTCCATACCTCAAACAAACTTTTGGGAGATGGCCAGCTAACTATGGCTACAAACTTTTCCGGATCCATTTTTAGTTCATTCTCGGAAATTACGAATCCCAAATAAATTAACTTTTTCTTTAAAAAAGAACATTCTTCAAATTTATCAGTAATTTATTATGCTGCAATTTTTCCAATACATACCTCACGTGTCGAAAATGCTCTTCCTTTGTCTTGTTGAATATAAGTATATCATCCAGATATACAATCACAAATTTTCCAATGAATTCCTTCAGCATCTTCTTCATCAACGGCTTGAATGTCCTAGGGGCATTGCTTAATCAAAATGGTATAACCAGCCATTCGTACAAGCCTTCACTAGTCTTGAAAATTGTCTTCCACTCGTCACCTTCTCGAATTCCGATTTGGTGGTAGTCGCTTTTCAGGTCTATCTTTGAAAAGTATGATATTCCACTCAAACAATCCATCATATCATCCATTCGAGGTAAAGGGAACCTGTACCTGATAGTAATCATATTAATAACCCGGGAATCCGTGCACATTCGCCACTCACCTCCTTTCTTGGGAGCTAAAACAGTCAGAACTGCACAAGGGCTTAAACTCTCCCGAATCGGTATTTTATCCAACAACTCCTACACCTGCTTTCATATTTCTTCATTATCCTTCGGCCTCATCCAGTAGGTAGCCTTATTTGGCAAACTGGCTCCTAGAATAAAATCAATATGGTGACTAATGCTCCACTTCGGTGGTAATTTTTCCGACAGATCGTCTACCACAATAGCACTAAACTCTTGCAGCATGTCCTGTATCTCTTTAGGTAAGTCAGTGACTTCAGTATGGATCAATACTGGTTTTGGCCTTCGCACAAATGCATACTTCACCTCATCATCCTCCATTTGTCGCAGAAACTTTTTTCCGCCTAATAGTAGTGCTTTTGTCCCACTAGTTTCTGCAGCATCCTCTTCCTTAATGGGCGCTAGGGTGTGATTTATCCCATCTTTAACAAACTTGTAACATGTTGTAGCTCTAATACCACTTGTTATAGATCTAACCCGGAAATATTATAGCTCTGATATGAAAATATAAGATAATGCAAAGAAACTCAAAAATAATATATAATGATTCTTTATAGATCAAACCCTTAAGGTAGGGCAACACCATACATTCACTCCTTAAGGAAGGAGAACACTCCACAAGCCATATGCCTGTTCATATAATAATCCTTGACTATGTTCCTTCACATGGAGTCTCTAACCTCTATATAGGCCTCATACATACAATACCATGGGTCATTACCATGGTTCCCTCATACCATCAACTAATACCATGGGCCCATTACATTATTATTAGCTACTTGTGGTCCCTTACATGATATGGGTCAGCCACCTTATTTATTGTTATGGCCCATCTCATTATTACATTATTACCTTGGGTACCTCCCTTGGTACCCCATATTATCTCCCCTAGGTATATAACATTCCACCCCCCTTAGCATGTTTCGTCCCCGAAATATGGGAAGAACACAAATAATACTCAAAAGAGTAGTCCACTGATACCATGAACGTGCATCTAGACATCCAAGAGAAAGGTGAACCCTCGATCTCGCTGGTGCCTCGCTCGCTTGAGATGGAAGTTGACCATGGTAGCTCTTCTGTGTGTAGTAGGTAGATCTTTGCTCCTCGCTATCCGTCATACGGGGGTTGTTGTCCTTGTGGCTAATTGGTTGCCATCTTGTTGGTTGTTTTCTTGCGGGGTGATGTGGGTGATGATATGTTGAAGTTTTAACCCACGGTGTCTTTTTCTTTAATTCACCCTACTGTGGTGCCTGTTGTGGTGTCTTCTTTTCCAATATGACTTCAACCACTGAGCCCTCCTCTGATGTATCAGCACCTGTAACTTTTCTGCTTCAGCCTCTGTTTGTGTTTGATTGTCTATCATCACTGGCTCATCATCTAATATGTCAGACCCTGGAACATCTTCTCCTTCAACGTCCTTGGACTCTACCTGTTTATTAATGGAAATATCCTGTAATGTAATTTTCTTCTTTTTATACCAGAGCTTCAGGAATTTCTTCTACACATTAATATTGATAGTACCCGCAGATTCCATCCAAGGATATCCCAAAACAACATCCATATTATCCATCTCTGAAGTATAAAAATCACCATGCAACACATACTTATCCATAGAAAGCTTCAAATCCTTATAAATTTGAACATCCTCATCATCAACCTGTGTATTTTCAATTGTTTTGTTGGAACTTGCAATTTTTTTGCCAAATTAACATTGATAAAATTATGCTTACAACTAGGATTTATAGACACAACGATCTTCTCCTTTTGGATGAATCCATGAACCTGCAATAAGGAGACACCCGTAGCAATTAACCCCTTATGTGTCTCATTCTCCTTTTTTCTAGCTCGAGACCATTTGTCCAAAAAGACTTTTTCAAATTCTGCATCTGAAAGTTTGGTCAACTGCTTGTGGTCAAGTGATAACCACCATTTTTCAGCCTCATCTCTCATATTAAGCTTCATTGCAATCTTCCAATATGTCCCATGTATGGACTTGTATCTCTGTATGAATTCTTCAATAGTAGGACCATCATCTTTCCCTGTAAAATATAGCATCTCCATGAAGAGGGTTTGAGAAAAATTCACTTGGCGAAAAATTGAAATTGTCACAATTTCGTCAATATTGCTCAGAATATCTATTATGACCTGTTTTCAGAAATGGAACAATCGTTCTGCATCTACCCATGTGATAGAAATCTTGATCCCAACACTTAAAATTTTAGATCTGCGCTGCAACTCTCCCATCGTCACCAAAATTTCTGCAAAAAAAGAGCCGATTTTAAATCAGCGATATCTCCCTCATCCGGACTCCGATTCGACTGATTTTTTTTTGAAATTAGGTATTTTTTCACAAAGATTCCAGATCTATAATTAGATTTTTCATATCGTGCACCAGGACGTCCAGATCTGCACTGCAAACTCGTTGCCCTGAAAAATTGTCTGCAACCCCATTGATTTTTAGATCAGCGATATCTCCTTCATCCGGACTCCGATTCAACTGATTTTTTTTTTGAAATTAGGTATTTTTTCACAAAGATTCCATATACAATTAGATTTTGCAGATTGTGCACTGGGACGTCCATATCTGCGCCGCAAACTCGCTGCCTGGAAAAATTGTCTGCAACCCCACTGATTTTTAGATCAGCGATATCTCCTTCATCCGGACTCCAATTCAACCGATTTTTTTTTTTTGAAATAGGCTATTTTTTCACAAAGAATATAGATCTGCAATCAGATTTTGCAGATCTTGCACCAAAACGTACGGATCTGATCTGCAACTCGCCGCCCCTGAAATCCTGCAAAAAAAAAAAATTCTTCACTTGTGCCCAAGAAAGTGCTCTGATACCACTTGTTGTAGCTCCGATACCAATTGTTGTAGCTCTGATACCACTTGTTATAGATCTAACCCGGAAATATTATAGATCTGATATGAAAATATAAGATAATGCAAAGAAACTCAGAAATAATATATAATGATTCTTTATAGATCAAACCCTTAAGGTAGGGCAACACCATACATTCACTCCTTAAGGAAGGAGAACACTCCACAATCCATATGTCTGTTCATACAATAATCCTTGACTATGTTCCTTCACATGGAGTCTCTAGCCTCTATATAGGCCTCATACATACAATACCATGGGTCATTACCATGGTTCCCTCATACCATCAACTAATACCATGGGCCAATTACATTATTATTAACTACTTGTGGTCCCTTACATGATATGGGTTAACCACCTTATTTATTACTATGGCCCATCTCATTATTACATTATTACCTTGGGTACCTCCCTTGGTACCCCATATTATCCCCCCTAGGTATATAACATAACAGTTTGTTGCCCCGTCATGGATGACCTTCCTATCATACTGTCATGGCCTGCCCAACAGAATATGGCACACGTCCATAGGCATGATATCACAAGTCACCTTGTCCTTGTACTTGACAATATGAAACTCTACTTCACACTGCTCATCGACTAGCAGTTGGTGACCTTTCTACAACCACGACACCTTGTATGGAGTTGGGTGCTTCAACTTCTTCAAACCCAATTTTCCCACCATTTCAGTAGCTACCAGATTATCAATACTTTCACTATCTATAATTAATTTGTAGCATTTCCCATGCGACTTGCATACAGTTCGAAATAATGCTCTCCTCTGTGTCTGGTCAGCTACTTCCTTAGCTGGTTTTAATAATACATTGTTCAACACCAAGGCTTCCCCGGTCTCTGGCATATTTTCCACCTCCTGTGGCGGTGCCTCCGCTTCATCGGGCTGAGCGGCATATGCTCCCCTCTGCCCAGTTTGTTTATTTTCAGGACATTCAAAGGACCTGTGTCCCCACTTGTGACGCTTGTAACACTGATAGGCATTTCCTCTGCCTCTGCCATTACCTCTTCCTCGCTGGTATGACCTTCCTCCTCTGGTGTTACCTTCCCTTTCACTCTATCTCGAAGTCTTTGAACTACTTTCCTCTTCATTGTTGTTGGCAGTCCTACCTTTGACAAACGTTTATCCCCGACCTTTATCAGAACCACGTCCTCTTTTGGCATTTTGTTTCCTAGCAATATTTTCCTCCGCCTTCAAAGCACTCTGATAAGCTTCCTCTATGGTCTTAGGGGAAAGAATACTAATTTCATCTAGGATCTCCATCCATAGATGGTGAGCACCAGTATTGCAGCAATAATGCTACAACTCCTAGGCTGCCTTCTTTACTCTTATCAACCCAGTAGTTCGTAACAAACTTGGAAGCGACGATGTTGTATGCACATGTACTAGTTCTTACTGCAGGTTGTCACTTGGTCAACTGGTGCAAGATCACTAATAGCTCAAGCCAACTTCTATGGATTCCAGAAGAATCTCTATATGTGATGAAAGGAGAGAAAGACTACTCTACAGATACTACTCTAACTGTAGAAAGGAGAAGACTGAAATGTAAAGCAAACCAAGTAAATCCTACTTAGCCAACTAATCCTACTTTTGCAGAAAGCACTATGAAAACCATGAAAAGAATGCCATTTAACTATTCAAAGAAGTAAACAACATTATTTCTGGAAGTAAATAAGCAAAAAACATCTTTTTTGATTTTTAGGTATTTTTATGTGAATTTGACATGTATGTGATTTATTGTTTGTGAAGGTGGCAGCGAATAGGTGGCGTTGAAAGGTGGTTTTGGGCTTGAGAGGATGTAGGATGGTGTGGATGGGTCCTAGGAGGTCTCAGGTGCCTTTCTGGGGGCTTTTCCCAAACTCGGCCTTCAAAAGAAAGCCTACAGGAAAATCTATAGGAGGAAAAACAACGTTCTACAAGAGGCCTACAAGAGGAGGCCGAGAGCAGTTTTGGATGTTTTGAGGGTGTGAGAGTGGATGGAAAAGGTGGATGAAAGTTGGAATGAGGTTTTAGGGCACCTAGGGTCTACCAAGAGTCACTAGGAGAGAGAAAGATGACTCTTGGTAGACCCTAGGTGCCCTAAAACCTCATTCCAACCTTCATCCACCTTTTCCATCCACTCTCACACCCTCAAAATATCCAAAACTGCTATCGGCCTCCTCTTGTAGGCCTCTTGTAGAACGTTGTTTTTCCTCCTATAGATTTTCCTGTAGGCTTTCTTTTGAAGGCCGAGTTTGGGAAAAGCCCCCAGAAAGCCATCTGAGACCTCCTAGGACCCATCCACACCATCATTTCCCAAACTCGACCTTCAAAAGAAAGCCTACAGGAAAATCTATAGGAGGAAAAACAACGTTCTACAAGAGGCCTACAAGAGGAGGCCGAGAGCAGTTTTGGATGTTTTGAGGGTGTGAGAGTGGATGGAAAAGGTGGATGAAGGTTGGAATGAGGTTTTAGGGCACCTAGGGTCTATCAAGAGTAATGATCCAGGTGGATCTTGGTGGCCACCTACCAAGTCCACCTGGACCCCCACCATTGTTTCTCTCAGCATTTTCAGTTTCCTTAATTGTAGCACAACTTACTATTTTTAGCAGTTTTTCGGGTCCTGAACTTCCGGAGCCGTTTTGAGGCCCTAAACGACGTATTTTGGGAAATCTTACGCTAGCGATTTTTTTGATAAAAATCGTCTTTTCTGTCATATTCCTCGGAGAGATCTTTCCAACGGGCTATCATGCGCGTCAAACGAAGATAATACGACCAATTCGCGACCCCGGGAAGTTGGCTATCCAACTCACCCCAAAACGGGGCCCACAATTTGGCGTTTCATCTTCTAGGGTTAGGTTTTGGAATGTGAAGGGTTTTCCATTGTTTCTCAATAATAAATAGGCCTTCGAGCCTCATTGTAAACACAGTTCGGAACAGTTCAGAGGCATGTAGCCGACACATCTCTTCTCAGAGATAAGCTACCATCGCCCTAGCTGGGTTATTTCTATTTCTATTTGTAAGCAGCTTTCAGTATTTTCCATTAATGAAATGAAGTATTATTTCCGCTGCATATCTTTCTTTATGGTTATCTCTATATTTTATTGCGTTCCTATTTAAATCCGGATCACTTTCTGAGGGCTTTTCCCAAACTCGGCCTTCAAAAGAAAGCCTACAGGAAAATCTATAGGAGGAAAAACAACGTTCTACAAGAGGCCTACAAGAGGAGGCCGAGAGCAGTTTTGGATGTTTTGAGGGTGTGAGAGTGGATGGAAAAGGTGGATGAAGGTTGGAATGAGGTTTTAGGGCACCTAGGGTCTACCAAGAGTCATTAGGAGAGAGAAAGATAATTGGATTTTCTCAAGGAGAGAGGAAGGAATTCTATAGAAAATGCAGGAAACTAAGGCAGAATTGAGGGAAGACTTGGGCGACCTGTAGGGCATGGATCAGATGGAGGATGAGATGGCTGATAGGTTGGGCTGCTATTGGAAGATATCTGCTTCATAAACAACTGACAGTCAACCAATGAGATTAAGCAAGCAATGAAATAAGTGCATCTAGAAGAACAGAGTATTGCATCCAACTAGTCTAAACTATGAACTATGAAAGGAAATGTTGGGAAATGCTACAAGAAAGGAAAGCATGAAAGAATACTATTGCAAATAAATAAATGAGCATGATGAAGAATATATGAAGCAAAGAAACGCTGGACTATTAACCTACTAAAAGCTGCAAACACTAGAAGTCCTATGAAGGAGGAAAATCTGTGTTTTTGCAGCAGCAAGAGGGTCTTCACCTCAAATCATGGTCCCAAAGGGAGGAAGAGAGGCCAAGACACTGTTTCTAGCCTTTTGAATCTTTTCTTTACCACTGCTTAACCTGCTATAGAAAGCACAAAATGGAATCAAACTACTGAATCATCACAAGCAACCTATTATTAACCATAAAAGAAATGTATCTAACAGCAACCTAATCTACAAACTGAAATAAAACATACAAATACAAGTAAAGAGGAGCTTGGTTGCTTGGATTGGGCCCTAACCCAAGAGCTTTAGCCCTCTGAGATAACTCAGTGATAGCTCAAAAAGGATTCCATCTTTATTTCAAAACAATAACAAGATTACATGAAACTGTCAAAATAATAAGCTCAAAGTTGAGCAGAGTTTACATAAGCAAAAGTACAACAAAAATCCAACAAAAATCCGACCCTAGTGAGGCCCTAGGCGTCTCTACTTATACAAATGAAGCTACCAACAACTTCCTTAAAATCAGGGAGGCTTGGCTCCCAAAACCTGAGATAGTCATCAATCATCCTCCACTTGCTCAGTTGCCTGCTAATGCATGACTTGGCTGCTTTTACTCCGAGCTAAATGAAGGGGAATTCGAAGTGAGGAGTAATAAATGAGGGGGGCTCCCTCTTATAAGTCCTCTCCTTTGTCCACTTCGATTTATTGCTGCCATTTGTCCACTGGATCCTTGAATTTGACCACAAAATTCATCAATAATTTGCATTAAACACATATTAGACCACATGGCATCATAACTAACTCAACTCACTCTATAAGCATAAATATAATTAGAAAATCATACAATAAACTAAGAGAATGGTTGATTTGACTAGGTTAAGAGGTAAAATGAGCCCATATTATTACCCATTTATGAGGTTCATCATCACCATGGAAAATTTTAGGGGCGAATTTTTGCCCTTTTGCTAAATTAAAGGGTTTTATATTTTTATTGGGCTAATATTTTGTATCATAGTACATTGTTACAAATCGCCTCAAATTTATTTTATAAAAAAATTAGGTATGGAGGTTAGCCCACCTTATTTTAAGGGAGAAGGTAAAAAAAAAAAAATTAGCCCTTGAAATTAGGAGTTACAATCTTCCATTCGCCCTCATTTTCAAGAAAATGTATTTACGATAGTTATAAATATAAATATAAATACAGTGGAGGTATGGTAAATAAATAAAAGTTCTTTTTATACTTACTCCAAAGGTATGGTAAATAAATAAAAATACAAATACACTAGAGGTATGGTAAATAAATAAAACCTCTTTTTATATTTAGTCCATAACCCTCTTTCTATTTAAGAAGGCAGAAAAAGGAGGGTTCATTTAAGTGAATCATATGGGCCAAATACCATATTTATAAAAGAGGTATGAAAGAGAGGTATGGTAAATAAATAAAACATTTTTTATATTTACTCCATATGTCACCTTATATTTATGAACATGCAAGCGTGTAAATAAATAAAAATATAAATAAAGTGGAGGTATGGTAAATAAATAAAACCTCTTTCTATACTTCAAAAGTATGGTAAATAAATAAACTATAGGTATGGTAAATAAATAAAACCTCTTTCTATATTTAGTCCATAACCCTCTTTCTATTTAAGAAGGCTCAAAAAAGAGGTTTTATTTAATTGAATCCTATGGGCCAAATACCATATTTATAAAAGAGGTATGGTAAATAAATAAAACATTTTTTATATTTACTACATAAGCCACCTTATATTTACGAACACTCAAAAAATGTGTTATATTTAGGTGAAGCCTAAGGACCAAATACCATGGGCCAAATTATTATTAATACCATGAAAAAAAACATTATTAACCCTAATATTAGTATTAATAAAAATAAAGATGGCACATGGTATTGACCCATGGTATTCATATGGAATGCAACCTATTTAAAGGGGGGAATTAAACTAGCATAGATCCATCTTTACTCTGGATCAAATATTGTGATATGCAAACTAACATAGAGCGAAAAAATATTTGATCCCTCTCAGGGCTTGGTAGATCAAGAGTAAAAATGGATCTCGTAATTTAATGTCACTTAAACATTTTAACTTGGTTAAAAAAAAAAAATCAATTATTAATTTTTATGAATTACTAATAGTAGTTTTGAAGCTCCAGGTTTATGATTACCCATGGTATTCATGTGAGCATAGACTATTTAAAGGGGAAATTCTATCAGCTTAGATCCATCTTATTTCTGGGTCTACCAAGTGTTGGGAGGGATAAATAGAGTTCATCCCTCTAAGAGTGGTAGATGTGGAGTTAAGATGGATATAGGTTGGTTTCTATGATAATGAAGATATTAAATAGACTTAGGAAATTATATTGTAAAAAAAATCTTAAGGTGAATGGTTAAAGCTACATTTAGTCACTTCACAAAATTTAGTAAAAAATATCGATATCTCCATTAATATTGGTTTTTCTGATTTAACCAAAAAAAATAATTCAAAACAATCAAATCTTAACTCTTTCCGCATCATCCTCGCAGAAGATAGATAGTCGCTGCCCAGATTTCCCACCATTTTTCAAACATTCTCAATATGATATCTTCATGAAAAAGTTAAGGTACTGATCTTGGATTAGTTGTTTGAAAAATATGTTGGTTTGTACAACCTTTCATCTTCTCTGCTATTCTTAGTTTGTCGTAATGATCTATAGGGATTGGGCCACTGCACCATATTGTCCTAAAAGGTAGAGATTGTGCACCAAAAAGGAAATTAATCCACATGTTACAACGCTGTTAAAAATGGTATGAAGGTAGTGAATTATGCTAATAAGAAATTTAGATTGGGAGAGACGTAATTAAATTTTATTATTTAATTGAAGATTTCCAATTAAAATAATAATAAATCTACATTTATATATTTATATATTGATTGGAAGGCTTCTGACAACAGTCACTTCTTTCCATTAGATCCCCTTCAGGCCTTTGGGATACCTACTACTTCATTATATTACATAGTTGGGGCTTACTACTTGTTGGCGTGTTGGGGTAAACAAACTTGATGTGCTTTTTTATCTCACAGTTGGAGTCTATGGAATAAGAAATAAAGTCTATAGCTTGGAAAAAGTGGTAGCTTGACAAAGGTGGTAGAGAAAACATTAATCTCTCCTACCATGACAAACATGGCCACTAAAACTTGCAACATTGTTTGTAGGAACTGAAGATTATGTTTCTTTTTTCCAAACATGTATGTTAGTATATTACAGTTTAATGAATATGTTTTATTATTATCATATATGGTTTCATACTTTAACAAAACATTCGCCAAGACTTCACAATTTTTTATTATTCATTGAAAGATCTTACAAGATTTTATAATTCAGTGAAAGATTCACCATGACCTTACAAGATAATATAATCTGGTGAGAGATTCGCCAAAAAATTAATATATACATATTATATTAGTGATAAAATCGCCTCCCACTTTTCCTATGTATCATGGGGATTCGCCCATTTATTATACATATAAATTTAGGGTGATTATTAAAATTTTCCCTGATCATCACCCCCTTACTAAAAGTGTTGCTCATTCTCTGAGCAACTTAGTCCATCTCCTCATCTTTTATGGCCCTGGTGGCCTCCCTAGCATCCCATGATTTTGATGTGGTCTCCTCTTCCTTGTCATAGAATCCTGCCTTCCTGTCTATTTCTTCCCACTGCTCCTGCTCTTCTTCTTCTCTTCTGCCTTCCAGCATGCCTAGCAGTAGTGGAGGACTCAATTTGAGGCCAATCCAATTGACCTTCAGCCTCTGCATGAAGTGCTTATACATTGGCACTCTCCTTAATGCCTCCCTCATCCTCAGTGGGGAATGATATTCCCTGATCGGCAGACTGTGTGGTAAGGTATTCCATCTCCTCATACATGCATGTACACAGTCATCCCCAAGTAACCTTTCCATATCCTCAAAATGTGCAATGGCATGTGCTTGATTACTTATATATCTAGGGGCAATCTGAGGATTATGGGCAAACAGGGTATGTGTGATGATGACTGCCATGGGGTCTGATGGCTTAGCTCTGATCATTAATGGCTCATTCTGCTCCTTTATCATCAACCTTCTTAGTTTTGCTACCCTTAACTCTTCATGGTTCATCCATGAGGCCATGGCCATTAGTTGCAGGTCCCCTAACCTAGCATTGGGGTCCCACAATTCATGTCTGTGAGGGCCATGTTATGCAGGTAGAATTCTACCATCTTTGCCTTATCTTCTGATGTGATTTGGTCACACAGGTCCATAAATTGCCTGTAATATTGGAAAGGCATTGTGCCTCTTTGTGCCAAAGTCTTTATTTGAAATTGCAACCATTGATCCTTGAGATACAAGCCATAAGATTTTACTGGTGTCCTATATTGCAATTCCTCCATGGACCAGCTGGCCATGCATGGAAGTTGGGTCTCTTTCTCTTGCAACTGCCTTCTTAGCAATTCATTTTATGTTTCAAGTTGGCTTCTTGTAATTGCTTCTCTATGTCTGATAGCACTCAACTCTATGCCCATTTCTCTGAGTTTTCTCTCCATATGGCCAATATCAAAACCACCTATGCTAACCATCCAGGGTCAAATCCAAGAGATAAGGGATTATTACAACCATTTCCCAACAAGGAACAAGAATATAGGCAGTGGAACAACTTGCCTCTAAAACCATGGAAACTGATCCATTTACCCCAAAACCACCTCAAAATGATGAATCTACCCTCTAAGGTCATTTTACAATTACATTTACATAGAATAGCATAATTTACAATCATAAATTCATCCAAGATGAGAGAAAAAGGTCAAATTGTAGAAAAAAATAGGCGAAATTTGGATTTTTGAGCAAACTGGCGCGCCACTTCATAGCTGATTTTGGAGGCCTTCCCCTTAGCCAAATTGAGCCCCAGATAGCTCATTGCAAAGGTATTCCTGTCTAGTTTCTGGAACATCTTGAATTTTGGCATTTGGAAGTCATTTTCCCCCTCAAAAGTGGAATCTCCAAAGGCTGCTTCTGTGTGTCCAAAAAGAGGTAGAGAGGTCATTGTTTGATGGTTTTTTGACCTTTTGGTGACCAAGTTTTGCTCCAAAATTGCTGAGATTTTCTGGGTTTGATGTTATCATCATGCTGAACCCAAATATACAAGCCATTTCTCCAAAAAGTCCTCCAGTGAAAAGCATAGCGCCACCTAGGGCAAATTTTTGTGTTAAAAAATTTCAAAAATTGAAAATGACCAAAATTTGTCAAAACTTGCCCAAATTTGGCACAAGGCACTATCATTAATTTCTTTGATGGGCTAGTGAGGCTTCAGCCAAGATTTTCAATTTTTCTTGCTCCTTTTTGCTTCTTAAGGCCTTCCTCAACCTAGCCTTAAGCTTCCTCATTCTTATGTTGCAGATTTTGTTCCGAGTCATGTAGTGGTAGGCCATGTGGCGTAGCATCTTCTTGTCTCTATTGGCCTTCTCAACAAGCACCTCAAGGTTTATATTAACCCTCTCAAGCCAAGTTTCCGAGTCATTCTCAATCTCTTGCTCAATGGAGGTCAATTTGACCTTTGCCTTCTTAGCCTTTTGCATGTTCTCCTTGATCATTTGCAACTCCATGAGGACTTGCTTGTCGCTCAATTGTTTGTTTTCTTGCTCTAGATATTTGATAACCCGTTTAGCCCTCTCTAAATTGTCTGACAAGGCTTGTATCTCAGCCTCTTGTTCCTTAATGATCATGTCTTTGACAATCTTTGGATCTTGAGCATCCAAGTCAATGACATCAACTCCTTGTACCTCCTCATGATCAACAAGGACAAAATCTCTCTCTTGCCCATCACTGGGATCCTTCTCATGCATCTTTTTCTTACCTTTACCTTTACCCTTGTGTTGTTTCCCAACCTGTACCTTGTTAGCTAAAGAAGAAGGCAAATCCCCTTCCACTCCTTATGGAGATAGCATTTGCATGTGGCCTGAAGATGAAGGCAAGACTCCTTCCACACCTTGTGGAGATAATACTTGCCTGGCAGCTGCAAAAAGTTTCCTAGTGCCCCTCTCATATGTCACAAATACTGGCACTCCAACAGTTTCAGTCTCTTGGACCTTTTCATGTCCTGAAGGTCCACCTTCTTCATGTGGCACTGATGAAAATACTTGAGGGCCTTTGAACATTTCATGAGAAATGAAAGTCTCCCATGGCATGTTAAGAAGGTTCAGCTGATGTAAAACAATGATTTTAATCAAAGAGTAGTGGTAAATGCTAGTTAACTGCTGGGGGTATGATTTCTTCTTTACAATGAGTGCCATTTTCTCAATGTTTATGAATATGAGGTAGGGGATATTCATCATTCTCACCCTAGTGAAATGCATCAACAGTCTAATGTGGTAGGCATACAGTCGGGAGAACCTACCTTCACAAGTAAAGTACTTGATGATGATCTTCATCAATGGAGCAAACCTGTCCTCCAAGAATTTAAAGGGGAATACTCTCTTAAGTTTGTTATGGTATTTAGCCTTGATGTAAGGCTCATAGTACTCCCTGTCAATGTCCTGGCCTTTGTTCCACTTTTCACCCACATTTGGAATACCTGTAGCCTCTTAAATGATAGCTGGTGACAAAGTGAATGTAACTCTAGCAAGATTTACCTCATTGTTGTCCAAATGTGTCACAAACAACCTTGCTAATTCATGATGAGATTTAACCCTTTCCACCATTTCACAGAAACTGAAACATGACTAATGTCTAAACCAAAAAATGGCAAAAGGGCAAGCTTGCAGCTCCCTCAAACTGGGGGGCTCCTCTCTAATATGTTTTCCCCCCTTATGAGGCTTCCTGCCCTATGTGTCTCTCTCCCTGGAACTGTCACTAAGGATTTCATCTTCCAATTCATACTCACTGTCCTTCTCCATTGTTGTATAGTTGTTTCTCTTGTGGTGAATGAAGTGTGGTGAATGAAGAGATAGGGTGAAGGGATATAAGATGAGTATGAAGAGATTTTATAGGTAAATAGGTGAGGGTGAACAGGAGTGGGAATGGGATTTAGGGAGTGAGTAGGGTTTTGGGAATAGTGTAGGGTTTGGGGCATATGTATAGGGTTTGGGGATTGGGGAAAAGTTTAGGGAATGATGTCTAGGTAATTATATATAAGGGGTTGGAGTTTAGGGAACCAAAAATAGATGATATAGGAAAGCAGTAATGAATGAGCTTTTTCTTAAAATATATGAGACAATTTAGTGACAATTAGGGTTTGAGTTTTTGAGAGTCAAAACCACCCAAGACTGATGCAACAACTTCTTTTCAACAAGAATGATGGTGTTACTTACTTGCAAAAGGCAATGGAGAGGTTTTGAAGTGATTTGATGCAATTTGGAACGATTTGGAACTGCACTGATAGGTGTTTAGTGCACTCACTCACGTGTGTAGCGCTGGTTTGGTGCGTAGCGCCAGTTCAATTTTACACTGCAAAAAAACCTAGGTGTGTAGCGCCGAACTTTGGTGCGTAGCGCTAGGTAGATTTTTCCACAAACATAGTGATTTCACCCCCTTTGCTCAATAACACTTCAAAATCGTGTTTTTAGCTCAGCTCATGGACTTCAACTCAAAAAATGAAATGACTTAAGAGAGGGATGACCTTTATATGGCTTGGCAACTTTTGATTTTTTAATTCTCAAAATCCACTTTATAATGTCTATTTGCTTTTCAAATACTCTGTTTTTTGGATGCTTGATCTTTTTCTTGAATAGGAAAACTGATGCTTTGATTTCTTTGACTTTTGCAGTGGCATGTTCTTGGAAATATCACCAGTTGACTAGGAGTAGCATGAAACTATTAATTATATATGAGAAATAATAAAATTACATGAAATTTACAAATAATATACCAATGCTCTTTTTTCACCTCAAACTGGTTTTGAGGTGAAAACTTTATTAAGTTTACAAATTATGAAATTAAAATTTTTCTAATGATTATTGTCATCCTCATGTGTCTATTGACCATTATTAATGAATAGTTACTGAAAATTTGACCATGGTAAAACCCTAATACCTAATGAAACTGAAACCCTAAGACCTAAGACCAAATTAATGAAATGAACTGAAAATAAACATGAATCATGGACTGAAAAGTATAAAATGAGGTCAGTAGATATATGTCATGGGGGAAAACACTGAAATGAACCCTACCATCAGTTGATCCATGACCTAATGGAATGCAACTCATCAGAATGGGACACCTAGTATGAAATGCAAAAGAGAGAATTTTGATCAGTGATGGCAGTGTGAAGACATTGACACTAACATAAGTAATCTATCCTAGTCTGTAAAAGGGGTAAGCTTATACTGAGTAGATGACGCTTCACAGCCTTTAACGAGTTCAAAGTGACAAGAGCTCGGCAATCTTTTCATGTTTAGAGAATCAGAAAAGAGCTTAAAGATGACTCCAAAAGGAACGGTTTCATGTTTTTACCGAGTCCAAAAAAGTATAAAATACAACTCGTAAACCATCATCACCAGAGTATCGGGAACCTGTCATTGCACAAAAAGCAAGTGTGAGGTCTGTTTTTTATGTAAATAGGCATAAAATATCCAAAAATAGACCTAAAACCCTAATTTAAAACCCTAGTTGGCTAAACAGAGCTTATAAAAGGCCCAAGTGGTAAAAAACAAATTACTTTTTACTTTTACCTTGGAGTGGAAAAAATTTACCCTTCTGCACTTGCGATTTCGACGACTGATTAGAGGAGTTCCAGAAGTTTGTTTGCGAATCCGTCCAGTCCAGGTAGGCACCACACCCTTTCCCTGCATTTTTAGACAGAATGCATCTTGTTTTTGAAGTGTTTAGCCGGGATTTAGAGGAGGTTTGCGGATGGGAGTGTCCGCAGCGGTCGGTGCGGGTTCCCAGCTCGGGACTGCGAAGACCCGAATTTTCCAACGGAGCGAAAATGAGCTCTTCGCAACTGTACACCAAACGGTCGTGAAGAGCCCTAAATTTTCGAACTGTAGATTCCGGCTCGATGCACATGTTTGAAAAACAGGCGTGACGAGCGCCGAGAACCAAAATTCCTCAAAATTTAAGCAATGTCTTGAGATTTTAAACACAATTATGGCATTAATAATTAAATATTTGTGTGTTTGTAGGGAGAAAAGCATGGTGATTGAATGGAAAGAGTAGGAACATAGCAATGATGATGTATTGGCCATGGGGGATCCAAATTGCTTGGATGTGCTCAGGAATTGCGGGCTTTTGAAATTCTTCATGGTGTCATGCCTGAGAGCACAACCCAATCTACTTCAATACCTGGTTGGAGCATGGGATCCAAATGAAGGTAGATTTAACATTCGGGGGGCATGGGTATATCATCATTGTTGTTGATTACTTTATGAAATGGGCCGAAGCGATGCCTACATTGATTAATGATGGTAAGACAGCTGCTCAATTTCTATTCAATCATGTGATTGCCAAGTTCAGAGTACCTCAAGCCATCGTCACAGATCATGACTCTCATTTTCGTAGTTACATGATGGCCGAGTTGACATCCCAGTTGGGTTTGCGTCATGATAGTTTGACGTCGTATTACCGTCAATCCAATGGCCAAGTCGAAGCAGTAAACAAAGTGTTGGTTACCATGCTTCAGCGTACCATTGGAATGCATAATTCCAATTGGCATTTGATGTTGTTTTCAGCTCTATGGGCCTACCGAACCTCGGTTAAGGATGCTACCAGATTTACACCATTTCAGCTAGTTTATGGTCTAGAAGCTACCCTTTCGATTGAATGTGAAATCCCTTCTCTCAAATTAGCTATCGAATTACTGTTGAATACCACTCCGGTGGAGGAGCATCTTCTTTACTTAGAACGACTTGATGAGACTCGTCGACTTGCTTCATTGGTCATTGAAGCACAGAAGAAGCGAGTGAAAGCTCACTTCGATTAGACAGTCAACCTGCATTCCTTCATTGAAGGGGATTTAGTCCTATTGTATGATCAAGCTCATGATAAGCTGGGGGCAGGCAAATTCGAACCCATGTGGCATGGGCCCTACATTATAAAACATGTTTTGCAAAAAGGTGCCTATGAGCTGATTGATTATGAAGGCAATCCTTTAGATAAGCCTCGAAACGAGCTTTATCTCAAGAAGTATTATGCATGAGTCTTTCGTGCATTTCTGTGTACATAAGTGTGTTTTCATTTTTGTACATGTTTGGCTTGGTGTGTAAGCGTTTTTCGCTTATTGTGTCCTTTTGCTTCTTATGCAGATGTCTGTCGCACCTTATGTCGGTTTCGCTGATGGTGTCTGTCGCAATACCCAGAATCTTTTCTCCGTGGCGTGGGTTATCTATGATCCTCACGGTGAGTTGATAGATCTTCAAGGTGTTTTTCTAGGACGCACTATGAACAATGTCGTTGAATATAGTGCAGTTATTGAGTTATTGACTGAGGTTGTTGCCCTCAATATTCGCGCTTTGATCATAAATCTAGATTCACAGCTTGTTGTTCTCTAGCTCAATGGGCATTATTCCGTCAGAAACCCTCATATTTTAAGGTTGTATTTACGTTTTCATTTACTGGAACGAAATTTTGATTTCATTATATATCAACATATTCCTAGAAGACTAAATACATTAACAGATGCATTGGAAAATCATGTATTAGATAGGCATTTGCGACATTTGTAAAAAGTAAACATTGAGACATAACAAGTTGATAAAGCAGAACATAGGTATGTATATATATATATATATATATATATATATATATATATATATATATATATATATATATATATATATATATATATATATATATATATATATATATATATCGTGTGTTGCACATCGTAGTGCTCAAAAATATGTGTTCAGGTTACATCATGAGACAACATGTCTCTCAAAATTGCAGAAAATAAACCTAGGGATCTAATCTGCATGATGCTCTTTATAGCACACCACTTCCCGGACAACACATCTATGACACAGGCAAGTTCCCTCTGCGGACAGAGGCAACCCCTCTAGCCCTAGAGTGGGTCTAGTCATAGCAAAGACAATACCAAAGCAAATTTCCGTAGAAAGTTGATGCCATGAAGTCTTACCTTCAAATCGTTGTTCGATGAAGTCCCTGTTGTGTTTCTCTAGCTCTCGTTCTTCAAATCACTTGTACCTAAAAGCAACATACAAAACACAACCACGAACATAATAGAGTATGACAAAAACTATCTAATTAAAGAGTCAAGGAGCTTTAAGCTACCAATACGCAATTCGACATACGATATACGAAATAAGTTGTTGATTTGTATTAATGTAAATCAAAGTAGAACTTACAACCAAGACTTGACGTCGCAAGCCTCCTTGAAGGGTCTTGTCAGCATGTCTCCGCAAGCATTCACTCATAGACTGTCTCCCAAAAGATGAATAACTATCTCTCCTACCCAAAAGGCTAATACTAGAATACTCTTACAATCAAGTTAACTCCACTCAAAACCATCCCAAGATAAGTTACATGAGAGGCTACTTCCACACTCTAGCAAAACTCTCTACTTTTACTATTGAATTCTTGAACTCTGAAGCTAGTTGATCTCAGTCATGGAGGAAGCATTTATAGGAGGAGGAGCTTCCACAAAATATGGGAGAAAGAGCTTATCCCTTTGAGAGGTTGCACAAAAGGTGCAACAACCATCCTAAAGGAGAGAGGTGAGCTCATCTAATCCAACAACCAACCCTAGGACCGCCTATGAAGTTGTTACACTTCGAAGCTTCGACGAGTTTTTTTAAAAACTTGCCACAAGTAGCTCGTCGCGAGTGCAACACAGAGACAGAGCAATGAATTCGCAAGGGATAGTGCAATCTTGGCCATCTTCGTGAGTGGAACAACTATTAACCCACGACGACCCAACAACATAGGTAGAAAAGAGTCTGCTCCAGGAGTAATGAACTGAGGTATTCTTCCTGAAGTGACAAGGAAGACATTGACACATAATTTGCAACATGACACAAGGAAGATATCAATAACACGGACCGGCAGTGTCCAGAACCAGGGAATGCGGGGTCAGTGACAAATTATTGTGTAACACCTATATTAGGTGAGTGGACCTACCTATGGTTTTGTGCATGGATTTCGCACATGGTTTTTGGCATGATGGTTTTCTACCCATGGTATTTTGTAGATCCGGTCAAGGGAACTACGATTATGTTCTAATCCAGGGTTAATGGATTGGGTTTTATGGATGCTTTGACATGTACATATATGTATTGTAACATTGAAAGGAATATAATGAAAAAACAATATGGCAGTCCCGGTTTTGGGATACAGGGGAAAATTTTTGAGTATATATGTTTTATGTTTTATGCTCTCGCCATTGTTTATTTTATGTTTTTAGAATTCGTATGCAGGTAATTTTTGTACAGGGTTAAAACCTACAGGGCAGTATGTCTTGTTCTTAATGGTTTGTTGGTTTATAGGTGTCACTGAACACCCATGATAGTGTTCCCCTAAGGGGGAGGGGTTTGTAACAACCCCAGGTTAAAAATCCATCTAATAAAGTTAATAAAGGAAAAATTAAGACCAAGGTCATGGGACACTTCAAGCTAAATGTTGTTTAAAACATCCTAGTGTGGGTGTTCATTTGGTTTATTATGGCTAAGGAAATTGACAAAGGAAATAGCAAAGGCTTTGGAAAGGCAAGTGGCATTAATTGACATTTTATTTATGAAAATAAAGGAAATTAGGAGAAAAGGAAGGTGAAAGGTCATAGGTTGCATGTGAGGAGGAAACTGAAGGAAAAATAATGGAAAATGAAGAAAATAGAGGCCTCAATGATAAAAGTCTTTTGAGGATCAGTTCATGGCTTTTGTCAGTGAAACTTTTGTTAGTTCCATTTTGGAGCTCTCTCTCTATTCTCTCTACTCTCTCATACTCTCACACACTTAGAGTATTCTTGGAGCACTCTAGCATTGGAGGAAGGAAGGAAACTAAAGGACAATAAAGCAAAAGGGAAGCAAAGATCAAGTAAGGAAGAGCAAGATCAAGCGGCTACAACGATATTACTTGCAGGTATCGAGCTGCATGTATGATTTCCTTGCTAGCTTTGGCATGCATGTGTGTTTTTGGTTCTCTTACTATCATTGGCATGGGTTTTGCAGGTGTGATAGTGTTTTTCAACCTTGCCTTGCCATTTCTGGATAGCCATAGTGTGATGGGGTTCTTTTACTTGGTTGAGATGGATTGCCAGATGATTTCGAAATTGAGTGGGGTGCTCTCAAGGCCTAGGAATCCCTTGATTGGTAATGGCGAGATACACTATAAAGCTTGGTTGTGGATACTCTCATTGGGCCTAGGAATCCCTCGACAGGTAATGGCAGGATACACGGTAAAGTCTGGTTGTGGATACTCTCATTAGGCCTAGGAATCCCTTGACCAGTAATGGCGAGATACATGATAAATCCTAGAGGATGTAGATTGACAAATTCCTCATGGTTTAGGTGTAGAGATATGTAGGCATCCATGCTTTTTTAGGGCCTAGTGATCCCTTTACCGATATATGGTGGGATTGTGGTAAAGCCTGTAGTGTATGTTTATTGTTTAGGCGTAGGAATCCATTGGCAGAATACACGATAAAGCCTATTTGTATAGGTGAGGGTTTCAGGCCTAGGAATCCCTTGACCGATAATGATGGGATACACGATAAATCCTACGAAACCCTGGTCAGTTTTGTTGTGAGTCCCACATTCATGGTTGGAATATGGCACGAGGGTGATTGGCTGAAAGAAAGATTTGGTTCATCCCAATCTATGGTTGGGTGGTATGTAGAAGTCCCTTACTTGGTTGGATTTGCATATGTTAATAAGAGCTCTTTTCCTCTTGTGTTCCACGTGTAAATATACTTGTTAAAATGTGGTTTTAATGGTTGTTCTATCATTGTTATTCTGCTAGTTATATGTTGCTTATAAGCATGGCTTATGACATAGTTTGGTTATAGCTCTCATCATGTTTTGATTAGTAAATGAACTGTTAATGAATGTATGACCTAATAGATGATAATGTAGCTATTGTGAGAGGGCATCAAACCTTCTTAACAAATCTCAGATAAGTATGAGGTCCCTATGTTCAGATGTGTTTATATGACCTGTACATTACATGTTCATGATGTGTTTGACAAAATTTATGTCATGGCTAGGCCTTGTCAAGTCAGGTCCATGTTCAAGTTTTGTATTGAAGGCCTTGTCATATTGTTATTTATCGTTTCTGATAATTTCATGAAGTTCTAGGTAGAGGCCTAAGTCCTAGCCCTAAAAGAGTGGCTCAAAATTTGAGGTTGCTGGCACAAAACTACCTGAAAAAGGTTGCAATTGCATGGATGCCTTGTTATGGGAGCGACTAGAGGGTTATAGTCACTTAGAGCGCTTGTCATGGGTGCGACTGGGGGTCTAGTTCAGTTAGAAAGCATGTTAACTCAGGGGTTTGGCACCTGCAGTGGTTGGTTAGTCCCTGGAGGTCCTGTAGCTCCTAGGGAAGATCAATTTGGTTTTGGTTTGTTGATTCCAATTCCTTAAATATACTTGGGGAGTTGAATCATATCACAGTAACTCTTCGTCACGTGTTTACCCTAGTGGACCGGTTAGCTTGGGTAAATGTGGGAGGAGGGTGTTACAAAGTGTGTCTGAGTTAAGTATGTTATTGATACACAAGAACCTTTTTAACCTAGAGTAGGCTTGGGAGGGACCATCTACCCTTAAGTGGGAAACTATATGTTCTCCAAAAGTATCTCGAGACCAATTTTTGACACCATAATTCCATAACAAAAATAAGAGTAGCAGAGACTAGGTAAGTAGTAACATCAAAAGACCACAAGAAAAATAACAAATTAACATGAGTTGGGTCAATATTTTTTGGAATTTGTGAGCTAGTTAGGTCATACCGAAAGATATTTTAAGGGGTCATCATGGCCTTTTGGGAGCCATGGCAGGCTTTCCCACTTAGTAAGCATTCTATTGTGCTTATGTTTTCCTCTTGCTACAAGGCTTCACCTTTCGAGTTGTCTATTGCAGTTGTCTTGCTAGCAGTAGGATGCTCCCTCTCGTTATGGTTTGAAGTGATTGGAATGCTTGTTTGTTTTTCATTTTTCCACATAGACCCCTATTTCTCATGGTTGGAAGGCTTAATTCCTTGGAATATTGAGTTTGAATTATCCAAGTTATCCAACAAGGTCAGAGGTGAGGCCAGGGGAGGGAATTGAATTCCCAGAGCACCTAATAAGACTCACAAATCTTAGGGAGCTTGGACTAGATGAAAATATAAGTCTGTAATTTGACTTCCACTACCCACAGAGACCTCTTCCTGGTTCGTCAGATGTTGACCAAACAAATTCTTGACTACCCAATGTCCATCGTCTGTGTTTTCGATTTGTTGCGCTTCCATGGCTGAAACCAAGCATATGATGTGCTAAGGTAGGTCTTCATCAAATTGTTCAACCCCTTGGATATGCCAAGGAGGAGGAGGTTTTAAGCCTCATCCTCACCCTCCTCTCTTGGTGTGTCCTTGTTCGTGAACCTTGGATGATAGGTAAGAGAAGCCACTACCTTAAGTTCGAAGTGTCGCAACCTTTGCCACCCCATAAATACGAGAGAGTCCAACGACTTGCAAAACTCGTCGAGTGTGGGAGTGAATGTATTTTTGTGATGTACAAGTTAATTCTATATCCCAAGTGTGTTTTGAATGAAGGGTTTATGTCATCTAGTACTATGCATCGAATGAGGCCTTCAAAGATGACATAGAGAGATCGTCGCCCAACCTCAACCATTAATGCACTAACATACACTGACATTGGGGGCATGATTAGAAATAGATCCGGGGTTTAATAAATATTAGCTGCTATCATTATTATTTTGTATAGATTTAAGATTTATAACATTGATATCATATATATATGGACTTTCTCGAGATTGAATTTCTTTATGCATATTAATTTGCTTGTGAAAAGTTTTATTAAAAAAATCTTGTTCGTTCATTTATGAGTTTGGTTATAAATTGTAATAGAAATTTGATTTAGATTAATTATAAAACTTTTTTAATTATATTGATAAATGTGATTTATTTTTAGAATAAAATTTTATAATTTAATTTAAATTTAATAATTTAAATTTTTTTATTATAATATATATAATTTAATAAATTAAATCATTAATTTAAAAATAAATTTTCAATTTCTACTCATATATAATATATTTAAAATTACTATTAATATATTTATTAATCATTTAATTTATATAATTATACAAATATTATTATATCATAATTCAACTATTAATATTAATATTAATAAAAAAAACCTAAAGAAATTGATTTTCCTCTTTTTGTTTTTCCTCTTACAAGTGTGAGAACACGCACCATATAAGACTAGCCTGGAAATACCATTGGCCCTTTATTTTTTGAGAATCAGATATATAATTACATATGGTTATCAAAACGTAGTAAATCAAAAATTGAAAAATATAGTTGTGAAATTTTATTTTATTTTAATATTTATTTATTTTTATTTTTATTTATTTAATTAAATTTAAAAATATTAAAATATTTTATTTTATTTTATATATATATTTTGATTATGATTAATATTTATAAGATTAATGATTTACAGGGTTTTAAAAAAATAAAAAAATAAGAAATTAATTGAAATTTTTTAATATATTATTTTTATGTTTCAAGAGAAATGTGAGAAATATTTCACCATAGTTTTGTTGTCTTAATAAGCCAAAAAGTTTGGTAGCGTGACAAATAATTTGAAAATTATATTTGATTTGACTATAAGTCCAATTATCTAAGAGAGTGCTTTTCAACCTCAACATTCGCACTATCACACAAATAACCAACTCTTTCTTACCATGGCATTTTGGGAGTGACAAATGCCCAATTTCACTATGAAGCTCATGTAAATTAGTTTTTGTCTTAACAATGCTCATTTTCTTCTCAACATTGGTTAAAATAGATAAATAGTTATGGTTCTCAAGATTGGGGTTGATCGCCTCCTTATGATCTTCTAGTTTCTTTTTTCCCTCTAACTCTTTATCATTCCATAACTTTTCTTTAAATTTGGAAGTAATAATATTTTTAATTTTATCTCCATATATATAGAAAATGATATTTAAAAGATAAAATCTATAAAAACTAAATATGTTATTAAAATGCAAAATCATGACAATAATATTAATATCTCAACATATTATCAATAAAAATTGAATTTAAATAAAAATGATAACACTTTTTCACATAATTTTTTAAACTAAACTTTTATTAAATTTATCATACAAAATATCCACACAACATTTATTGTGGATTTTGATAATAAATGTTATATTAATATGTTATTTCATTATAATATGGCCATGAAATAACATAATTTTGATAAAATAAATATCATTCATTTATAATATCTAAATTAAAAATTTATTACGAAAACACTTCTAAAGATGTGTACATAGAAAAAGTAAAGTTTATAATCAATTCCATCTACAAATCTTTTCTTTCTATGAGTTATAGAAAAGTTTATTAGAATTAAAGTAAAATTATCTTCTTCTGTTTTTTAAAGTGAAGGTTTATTAGAGAGTTAATTTAATATATCAAAAAGATGGTTCTATTTTGATTTTGGTTAAATTTTATAAAATGTGATCATTAAAAAATAATTTGCTCCTCGCATTATAAGAAATAGCTATGGATCTTATCTTCAAACTAAGTTTTAATGTTATTGGGATAAGAAACTCCTAAAGTTTTCCATCTCGCTTTCTTAATGCAACCCGTGGTGCCAAACAATTCTCATTAACCATAAATATATCATCAAACTTGACAACGTAACTACTCCATGCATCACACCATCCACAACTAGTTTGGACTTTATTTCTTTCAGTAATTCCCTTTCCCTCCTGTGCTCTAGTGTGGGTAAGAAGAATCCAATCCCTTAGCTATATACTAGGAATTTTTTTAGTAAAAGGCCCTTGATTTAATTAATAGCACAAGAATAGGGTTGTAAATCCATTCGTTGCTCCGAATAATATGAAAAAACCAACCATGGTTCCCCTTCAAAACTATCCCCATTGTCTTTTGATTACAGTACTAATGTTTCACTTTACGATAGGCACTAACTAATCTTTCATCATGAAATTCTATGGTATATACTATAACCATGGAAACCATGAATTCACACATAAGTTTCATTATAATTAGGAAGAGGAAAACATTTTGTATGGAAGAGGAAGGGAGAATGAGATAATGGAAAGATTGTCCAAAAAAATACACAAATTATACTCTCTCTCAAATGAAGAGTATGTTCCCTCTCAAATAACTTTAAGAAAATAGACGGAAAAACTTAAAATTTAGGAAGAAATTAGGGAAAGATGCATGGAAAAAGTAATATTATAATAATTTCTTATGAATCCCTTTCTTTCTCCTCTTATGGTATCATGGAACCTTATTTTTTTATAGCAACATTTTTTATTGGTTGTTGTTGCTTTTGGAAGAATTGTGGAATGAGTGTGAACCTTTTTTGTGATATTCTTTCCTATGTTAACATCAACCTTGTCTCATCACATGAACTCATAACTGTGAGTTAGTTGGACCTTTGTCTTTCACTTCCCATAGTGTGAAAACTAGGGTATTGCAATACCCTATATCATCTTACATTCTTTGTTATTATATACAAAGATACCATCTCCATAGATAAGTTAACTTAATTGGCTTTCTTAAAAAAATTGGTACATAAGTCCTTCATTGCCTTAGGTGCTTCGAAATTCTCCATAATTCAATAGATATTTAAGACATTCATTTGAAAAACACACATTTATTAATATTGTTTGTAAATCATATCATTTTTGTTATATAAATTCCATATGTGCAACAAAAATATATATAATTATTATATAAGATACAATATATCATTATAAGTTAGTACTTTTTTTTTTCCCAGGGAAAAATTATAATTTTCTATTAATATGGAAAATTACATGTTGTAAATGCCAATGAAATATGCTAGATGTGTGGCTGTGACATTCAAAATATATGGGTTTGTACATAATTACCCACTAAGGGTATACAGTGAAGTTTTGTAAATGTTTATACAAAAATACAAAAAATTATATAGCATAGATAGCTGATATGTACTGTACAAAAATATGTAAAATTAGGGCCTATCGGCCCTCTACTGTAGCTGATCGATGTAGGGCCTGTGATAATACTGAAAAAACTCTGCCTCCCTCTGTTCTTGTATCAACCATTGACCTTTAGGTTGGTTTGAGGCCTCCTTGGAAAGTTGATCTGCAATCTGGTTGCACTCCCTGTAAATGTGGAGACAAGAAATATGTTCAAAATGAGATTTTAATTGCAAGGCATCATCCAAAATGTTTATGAGAGAATGCACATGACATGCAGATGTGAAATTGAACCAATTTATGATGATTTTGGAGTCCCCGAATATCTGAATTTGTCTACAATCTTGTGCCAAGGAAAAATATAATAAGTGTCTAAGCGAAATGAGTTCTGCGAAGTTGTTTGTGCCAGCACCCAACCCCATGCGAATAAGGAAAAAATTGCTAGCTAATAGGTGAAGTAATATACCCATCCACCCCCCCCCCCCCCCACCCACATCCCTAGTCTTGAGAAGATCCATCAAAATAAGCCCAAGGTTGATTATGGTTGATGGCTTCAGGTGCTATAGTATGAGAAGGTGGGGGGTGGTCATCATCGAGCAACTCATTATAGTTATTGATGATCTGAGCAATAACTAATGGCCACCAAATTTGCAAGTTATTGAAGATGATGTGATTCTGGCTTAACCAAGTGTGCCAACAGATAATCAGTGGGAGATTACGGATCTTCATGTTGGATGAATCCACCCACCAACTGTTCCATGCCTCCATGATATCACGCCCATCAAATTGATGTGTGATTTCCAGGGAGGAGATGACTTGATCCCATATGTGTTGTAAGGTTGTGCAAAACAGGAAGAGATGCTCATTCGATTCCTCGTCTTGTTGACAAAGGACACACCAAGTCAGACCAAAGTGGGATCTCTTCATCAAGTTTATGCCAGTAGGAGTTTTATTCATAATGACATTCCACATAAAGAGACAGGTTTGTGGGGGCACCTTAAGTTTCCAAAGAGATCTCCACCACCCCTCCAGAACAGGTGGCTTGTGCGCAACGTGAATGATGGGGTATCCTTCCTTGGGGGAGTATACTTTGTGTGCTGCAGGTGCCCACATGAGCTCATCTTCATCATTTGATATGCAAACATGTGATTCAGATAATGCATTAATGTAACCCTTCCATTCATGAAGCCATTGTTCAGGGATACCAAGTGTGTCTGTTGATTTCCAAGACTGCATGAAAATAGTGGAGTTCTCCAGATCCACAATTTGTGCTATCGAGATTATGCCCCTGTCATTTAGGAATTCAATAAGGTCCGGTGGGAGGCGATACATATTGCCACAACCAGTCCATGGATCTGAGCCAATGCGGACTGATGTACCAACTTTAATGTGCCAAGTGAGGCCATTCCTAATGGTGGGGAGGGTTTGAAGAACAACCCTCCAAATAACTGAAATACCCTGTTTGTGCCAAGTAGGGAGTCGAATCCATTCCATTAGGTGAAGCGGCCAAATGTATTTATTTATTATCACTTTAGTCCACAAGCTTCTGGATTTTAGTAGCAGCCATCCTAATTTGGTAGCCAGAGCATGTGCGAAGGTTGGAAGATCTTTGAGACCCCATCCCCCCCATTTCTTGGGCAATGCAATACGACTCCATCTCACCCAAGCAAACGACTTCCCCTCCTTATGCCCATTCCATAGGAATTTGCAGCATATTTTTTGGATTCTCGAAAGAATACCTTGTGGAATACATGCTAAGGACATCCAGTAAATCGGAGTGGCTTCCAGTATAGATTTATAAGCACCAAACCCCCTGCTCTGGATAAAAAACGGTGATTCTGATTTAGAAGCTTTTTTTCCACCTTAGACACCAGCCAAATCCAGTATGCTATTTTGTACCCATGGGATTTTATGTGGAACCCTAGGTATTTAAGTCCATCATCCAATTGGTGACTTTGAAAGGGAAAATTTTGATAAGCAAAATGAGTTTCCTGTGGAGATCATGCTGAGAAAGTAATGGTAGACTTTGGCCTGTTTATTTCCATCCCAGTGGAAACATTGAATAGTAGCATGATATCATAGAAAGTAGAGAAGTCCTAGATGCCACCGCTGAGGAAGATAAGCACATCATCTACGAATAGAAGATGAGATATTGTACACTGATCAGTGATCTTAAGACCCTGTAGACGCCCTTCTCTTCTTTCATGTAGGATCATCCTACTTAGACCTTCCATAACAAGCAAAAAAAGTAAAGGAGAGAGTGGGCATCCTTGTCTGAGACCCCTCTCAGCATGGAAAAAGTTGGAGGTAGACCCATTGATAAGAACATTGAAAGAGACAGAGGAAATACAACACATGATCCATTGTATGAATGTGATAGGGAAACCTAGATGAGTGAGAAGCATTCTTAGATAGAGCCAACTGATTGATCCAGGTGGATATTGGTGGCCACCCACCTATTCCACTTGGACCTCCACCATTGTTTCTTTCATTTTTTCAGTTTCCTTATTTGTAGCACAATTTACTATTTTTGGCAGTTTTTCAGGTCCTGAACTTCCGAAGCCGTTTTGAGGCCCTAAACGACGTTTTTTTTGGGAAAATTAGGAGCAACATCAGTCCATGGACCCATGTTGCTCACTCAAAAATTGTAGTCCTTGAATAGATATTTCTAATGAGGTATTGTGCGCATCAAACGAAGATCGTATGCCAAAGTTGCGACCCAAGGAAGTTAATGTACCAATTTACCCAAAACGGGGCCCATAGTTTGACGCTTCATATCCTAGGGTAAGGTTTTTGGATGTTTAGGGTTTTCCATTGTTTCTCAACAATAAATAGGCCCTCAAGCCTCATTGTAAGACAATTCAAATGCATGTAGCCGCCACATCTCTTCTCAGAGATAAGCTACCATCACCCGAGCTAGTTTATTTTCATTTCTGTTTGTAAGCATATTTCAATATTTTACATAAATGAAATCCAGTATTATTTATGTTGCATCTCTGTATTTATGGTCATATCTGTAATTTGTTTCTTTCCTATTTAAATATGGATCAGTGGTATCAGAGTGGTCTGCTCTTTCTCTGTTTTTCTTTGCATGTCCCCAATGAGGTCGAGATATAAGGAGTTAAGGCTTGAATTGGTCGAACTTTTGCAAGACCAACCTCGCAAATCCTAATGGCCTCCCATGGCGGATGAAAATAAAGACGAGGGGGCAGGAGATCCTATCAAATCTTGCTCGAAGAGGCCCCCGAGCAACAAAGGAACGCGATGATGGACAACTTTGCCTAGAGCCTTCAATAGCTACCCAGGGGCGACACATCTTCTTCCAGCAGCTACTCTGGAAGCGCCACACCCTTTAAGGTACAAGTTAAATTTGACATTCCCATATTTGAGGGTCGGATAGATGTAGACATTGTAGATAAATGGTTAAATTTGTTAGAAGGGTATTTTTTATGTTCATGATTTTCCAGTCGAGAAAAGATTACTTTTGCTCTTCTCAAAGCCGCCCCCTACATCAAGGACTGGTGGGAAACCTACTGCGAGCAGAAGGATGAAAGTATGGCCTCACTGTTTTCAGCTACACCCACTTGGAACTCATTCCAGAATGCCATCAAGGAGCAGTACTACCCTGTTAGAAGCTATGAGGATAAATACATAAAGTGGACCACGCTACGGCAGGGAAGGGACCAAGATGTGCCAAAGTTTACCAATATTTTTCATACCATTCGCACAAAGTTGTGTATCAAGGATTTTGAGCTGAATTTGGTACTCAAATGCCTACACAGGTACATCCAAGATGAGATGGAGAGCCTGGACATCTCCTCGCTTGGCACAGCATACCAATACACTGTCAAGATCAAGCAGAAGTTTAAACATAAGAAGTGAGACTTTGGATCTATGAATCCGAAGCAACGGAAAGGTGCCCCCAAACTACTGAACAAAGGAAAAATCCAAGGAGGGGTGGCCCAGGACAACCCGCCAAAGCCGCAAGCAAAGAAAAACACCGCGAAGCCAAAGAAGGACACGAGAAAGTGTTGTGAGTTTCATAAGAGCTCCACTCACAACACAAATGAGTGTAGGGCCAAGTAGTCACTGGTGGCCAAGCTCAAGTCTTCGGAATCAGATGCATGTTCTGACTCTAAGTCAGAACCCAATAAGGGGAATGACAAAGGGAAGTATATTATCAATGTGGAGCCCAATGCCATTATTGCCACCATGAAGATCCAAAAGGCGGAACCCGAAGATCTAGAGGAGGAGGAGTGCCTCTTTCACTCCCAGATGTGGGTAAAGGGTTCCCCGCTATAATTCATTGTCAATAGCGGAAGCCAAAAGAACCTAATTTCCGCAGAGGTTGTGAAGCGGCTAGGCTTACTGACATCCACAACTGTATACCATCGGTTGGCTTCACCAAGGACGGGATCTTCGCGTGAGCCAACAGTGTCACCTTCCGTACAACATCAAGCCCTTCATAGATGAGGTATTCTGTGACATTGCTCCCTTTGATGTTTGTGATGTATTATTAGGCCAACCATACTTGTGGAAGCGACATGCTTTGTATGAGTCAAGGCCTCATGTTGTTATTGTTACTTTGGGAAATAAGTTGTACAGGATATCGAAGGTCGCACCACCTACTGCCATCTCTTTGGTTACGGCAAAACAATGCAGTAAGCTCATTTCCAAAACCGAGAAATTTGTTTTCTTGATGATACGCCATCAAGGAAAGAAGAAGACAGTGGTCACGACCTCCAGACAAGGCCCCTTTGCACGACAACAACAGATGAACAGGGTCATGGAGGAGTACGAGGACATCTTCACCTCCCCCGTAGGGGTGCCTCTGCACTGCCAGGTCAGCACTCCATCGATTTGACCCCAAGTGCACCACTGCCCAATGGACCAATCTATCGGTGCTCCATTTTATAGAACGACGAAATGAAGAGGCAGATTCAGGAATTGTTGTAGAAAGGTCACATCTGACCGAGTTCATCGCCCTGTCGGTGCCTGATCGCATTGGTACAAAAGAAGGATGGGACTTGGAGACTCTGTATTGACTATCGAGCGCTGAACAAGATCTCTGTCCAGAATAGGTACCCGATCCCACGAATTGATGACCTTCTGGACCAACTGAAGGGGGGAAAATATTTCAGCGAGATTGACTTGAAGTAAGGATACCACCAGGTACCAATTGAACCCTCTGATGTGTGGAAGACTACCTTAAAAGCTAATGAGGGCCTTTTTGAATGGTTGGTTATGCCTTTCGGGTTGACGAATGCTCCAGCAACCTTCATGAGGTTGATGGATGACATCTTGTGACCATTCACCAACTCATTTGTAGTGGTATACTTGGATGACATCTTCATCTTGAGCCAGAGTTGGGAAGACCACCTTCATCACATCCGACAGGTTCTCCAAACACTGCGGCAACACGAGCTATGTGCCAATTTAGAGAAATGCACATTTGGCATGACCCAAGTTCAGTATCTGGGATACATTATTGATGAACGGGGAGTGCATGTGGATCCAACCAAGATCTAAGTCATTCGGGATTGGCAAGTTCCAACCACTCTTACAGAGCTCTGCATCTTTCTAGGTCTTGCCAATTTCTACCGCAAGTTCATCTTGGGATTCTCTCATATCACTTGGCCCTTGAGTCAAGTCACCAAGGGAGGAGCGAAAGCAAAATTATTTTGGTCTGAATCTCAACAGAAGGCATTCACAGAGTTGAAACATCGCCTCTGCTCGGCACCAGTGCTTGCATTACCAGACTTGCAACAGCCATTTGAGGTCGAGACAGATGCCTTTGACTATGCTATTGGGGCAGTCCTTACTCAACACAAGCATCCAGTGGCATATCATAGTGATACACTTTCAGAAATAGTTCGGAAGTATCCCACTTATGACAAAGAGATTTATTCCATTATGCAGGCCTTCCGACAATGAAAACATTACATTTTGGGGAAGGAAATGGTCATCCACACAGACCACCAACCCCTGCAGTTCATACAGACGCAAGGGAAGTTGTACAACAATCGCCATCAGAAGTGGTCCACATACATGCAACAGTTCCACTTGAATATCAAGTATAAGAAGGGCAACACCAATAATGTTGTAGATTGCCTCAAACGACCACCAGTCATGGCATTAACCACCATGTTCAACTCTTGTGGGCACTGTTAGAGCCTAAATCTGCCTTAGGCTGAGGAAGGCAAAATTCAGGATAACCACAAACCACGCTCATCCTCGTAGCTAGCCCTACGGGGACAGGAGAGGGCTCTCTCCGGGTCACACTCAGTAAAAATACACAATAGGGTCTGAGATGACTCAAGATGAATACTGATTTTAGGCTAGTAAATAGATATAAAAGAGGTAATTTGTTTGAATGACTGAATTTTCTGGGCTATATGGGGCCAACAGGACCGCATGAGCTGGGAAATTAAATCAATGACACAGATTGTTTCATGAGGCAAGATAGGCAGGAAGTTTATCAATCAAATTTGAATAATATGGAGTGGAAAGACAGTTAAGAGGCTAAAAAGGGCATATGTGATGAATCCTTTTCAGACAGAAGAAACCACACAGAACATGAACGCTTTCCCAAGGTGAAGCAGTAAACTAAATTCTACCTTTCTTACTTAAAAGCATTCAGCTGGGAGTGATTATGAATTAAATGTAAAACATCACAAGGCACACATAAAATAAAAAGAAAACACTTATGCTAAACTCATACCACAGGAATCTCAGGAATCAGAGCTGCATCATTTCATTAAAATCTCTGCCAAAACTGTATAATGAGAGCGCTGGGTTTTTCCTCCACACTGCTCCCAGAAATTCCAACTCTTTACAAAATGACTCTCAATACAATAAATAATCTTTTCCATGAGAAATTCGATCAACCCAGGAAATGAAGAGCCAACCATCAACAGTTACATTTAATTTTCTATGAGGACCAATTAGAAAAAATCAAACATGAGCGTAGATTTTTTGGGTGGTTGTTCGCCTTCATTTGGCCACTTGGATGGAAGCCAAAAATGTTTTTTAAACTTTGCCTTTGATGTCGGGAAAAATGTATTGTAAATGAGCGGGCCCACTTGGAGAAAATTGCGAATCAAAATTTCGCGGAGCGGAAGTGATTTTGGCCTTTGGGTCTCTGTGCGCCGCGCCAAAAATTGTATGCGTCGTGCCACTTTGGAGCTGGTTTTGAGGCACTTTCTGAAGTCCAAATTGAGCCCAAGTGTGCTTGTTGGAAAGCCCTGCCTGTCTACTTTCCAACCCAAGTGGAATTTCTGAATTTGGATGCCATTTGCCCCTCCAAAACTGCAATCTCCCAAGACTACTTCTTGTGTGTCAAAATAAGGGCAGAGAGGTCATTTTTTGGGTGTTTTTGACCTCCTGAGGACTCAAAATTGGCCCAAACTTCTTGGCCATGCACCAACAGTCATGATTTTCCATGGAAAATCCAAAAATGCAAAATTTTTGTCATTTGGAGCTCCCTAGCGAAAGCGCGCGCCAGGTGGCGCGACACACAGGGAGAAAAAACCTGTTTTTTGTACACAAAATTTCAAAATGCAAAAATGTGCTCCAAATTTCTTGAAATTTGGGCTGTACCTTCTCTATCACATGTCGTGCTGGACCAAAGAAGCCTCGGCCAAGATTCAGAGCCGATCTTTCTCTTTTTGCCTCTTTTGTCTTTTTGTCACCTTCCTCAATTTCGCCTTTAGGCTCCTGACTCTCGCTTTGGAGCTCATGTTTCGGGCCATGTAATGGTGAGTCAACTTTTGAAGGTGTTCCTCAACTCCAAATTGAGCTCATGATAGCTCACTAGAAATATACTTGTGTCTAGTTATCATTTTACTCATCAAGAAAGTCATTTGGCTAACCAAGCTAGGAGAAAAATTGATTTTCCCAAGGTCACTTCAGAGGTGCATCAATTCTCCTAAGGCAATTGTATTTTGACATTTCTATAAAACCATGATACCTGTGTAAAAAGTGAAGGAGGTTTTTCTTCCTTGGCTTATTTTGGACAAAAGCCTCTCTCAGTTTTCCCAAATTCATCTTTTATTGCTCAGAAACATCATTGGATTAAAACCTATCCCGATGTGTGGAACAAGAGATTTGTCGAAATGAAGCGAAATGAAGGGGATAAGCAGCTTCTAAATTCTTGGGAAAATTCTTGGAAGTAGGGAGGGATGTTAAGAAATAGGGGAAAGTGGACTTTCAAAGATTGAGTGAGGGGAAGGGGTCCAAAAAGGCAAAACACAGGTCCAACCTAGAAAATTGCCTGGTTGTAGCAAGAAACTAGGGTTTATGCGAAAATGAGGAATTTGGGGGATCTCAGTGGTGGGAAGTGTTTGATAAGGTACTTTAAGGATAGGGGAAGGTGTATGAACATCAGGATACAATTTTTGCCGATGATTTGACCGTCCAAGAGAAATTGCCTTCAAAACCCTAGGAGAGGGAAATGACCTTACCTAGGCGCAACTAAAGCATGAACAAGGTGTAAAATGACCCAGTGGAACTTGACATGATAATGAAAACCCTCTGAATGATGGTACACTCAGCTAAACGATGACATGGACCGACATTTGGACAACTTTGACAGGAATAAAACCAAACCCTAGATCTAATGCCTAGTGACCAAATTTTGCTTGAAGACTTACTGAAATGACAAAATTTGACCTTGACACTCTGAGACCACTTTGTAAGAGCATATGTGATCACTGGAGGAAGGCTGCAAAGACTGACACTAACAGGCATGAGGCTTCTGATTGGTCACTTCTCTACAAAATTGACCCAGAATTCGGCCACACATACCAGACACTCTTGGAGGGTCAGCATGTTCTAGATTTTCACCTCCAGGACGCCATGTTATGCCACCTAGGTCACCTTTGTGTTCCTTCAAGTGAGCATGCCAAGATGATTTGGGAAGTGCACTATAGTTGGGCTGTTGGGAATTTTAGGGTCGAGAAAATAGTTGCAGTATTGCAGAAGTATTTCTATTGGCCAAATCTTCAACAAGATGTTGGGAAATACATCAGATCCTGCACTGCCTGCGCCATTGCCAAACCAACCATCAAGAAGCAAGGCCCCTAGCCCCTACCTACCCCTAGTCAACCTTGGGAATCCATCTCCATGGATTACATGTCGGGCCTTCCTTCTACTAAGCATGGCAACGACTGTGTTTTTGTGGTCATTGACAGATTCTCGAAGATGGCCATTATGGTGGCTTGCAAGAAGAATATCACAGCAGAAGCCACTGCTAAACTCTTCTTTGAATGAGTGTGGGTACAATTTGGGATCCTACAATTTATCATCTCAGATCGGGACAGCATGTTTCTTAGTGCATTTTGGTCTAGTCTCTGGTCAATGCTGGACACCAAGCTCACTAAGTCCATAGCTTTCCATCCCCAAACTGATGGCCAGACAGAGGTCGTTAACATGATGATCGTACACATTTTGCGCATGTACAACTCAAAGCATCAACACACATGGGATGAGAGCCTACCCCATGTCTAGCACAACTCTAATCGGGCTCTCCACAGCTCGACCAGCCACAGCCCCTTTCGGGTGGGATTGGGATTCCAACCACTATGCCTCATTGATGTGGCCACGCCATTGGCATCTACTCCGACAGATTTGACTCATGTCTAGTTCGAAACTAATAAGGCAGACAACTTCATTGAGCACATCCAACATATCCACCAGGAGGTACACGACATTATGGAGAAATCAAATTACAAGTACAAGCAACGACATGATCAACATTGGGTGACACACAAGTTTCAGGTGGGCGACAAAGTCTGGTTGCATTTGCAAAATGAATGCCTTATCGAAGCCTATCAGAAACTCAGACCACTCTGATATGGTCCTTACACCATTACCAAGGTTGTGGGAGATAATGCATTTGAGCTCAGCATTCCTCCATTCCTTGGTCTGCACCCAGTGTTCAATGTGGACCGCCTTCAGCCATACTTCCCACCATTGCTAGACACATCAGACATTGCAGAACAACTCACACCTATAGAGTTAAATCCAGATTGCATGGAATAGGCTACAACTGATCAGATCATGGACATGTAGAGCAATATTACCTGAAAACAAAGGATCCAACTATATTGAGTTTTCAAAGCAGGTCAACTCCTTCACCAGGGCAAGTGGCTCACTAGGGACCAAGTTCAGCAGAAGTTTCATCATCTCATGGAGGAACTCAACGCAATGGGGACCATTGCTTCCTAAGGGGGGAGGAATGATCCAGGTGGATATTGGTGGCCACCTGCATATTCCACTTGGAACTCCAGCATTGTTTCTTTTAGTTTTTCAGTTTCCTTATTTGTAGCACAATTTACTATTTTTGGCAGTTTTTTTGGAGCCATTTTGAGGCCCTAAACGGTGTTTTTTGGGAAAACTGGGAGCAACAATATGGACCCATGTTTCTCACTCAGAAGTTGTACTTCTCATATAGATCTTTCTAACGAGGTATTGTGTGCATCAAACGAAGATTGTATGGCAAAGTTACGACCCCAGGAAGTTGATGTACCAATTTGCCCAAAACGGGGCCCATATTTTGGCGCTTCATCTCCTAGGGTTAGGTTTTTGGATGTTTAGGGTTTTCCATTGTTTCTAAATAATAAATAGGCTTTCGAGCCTTGTTTTAAGATAGTTTAGAGGCATGTAACCGCCACATCTCTTCTCAAAGATAAGCTACCATCGCCCGAGCTAGTTTATTTCAATTTCTGTTTGTAAGCATATTTCAGTATTTTACATCAATGAAATGAAGTATTATTTCTGTTGCATATCTGTATTTATGGTCATATATGTAATTTGTTGTGTTCCTGTTTAAATCTGGATCACTGACTCGATCAAAGGCCTTGGAAAGGTCGATTTTCAGGAGGGCTCCTTTAAGGTGCTTCAATTTGATGGAGTGGAGTGCTTCCTGAGTAGTACCAATGGATTCATGAATTTGTCGATTGTGAAGGAAGAAAAATTGTTCAGATGAGATGTTGGCAGAGAGAATAGGCTTGATACGATTGGCAATGATTTTGGCTATAATTTTGTATAAACAATTGCAGAGGGAGATGGGTCAGAAGTCATTGAAAGATTGAGGAGAATCAACCTTGGGTATAAGGGCAATGAAGGTGGAGTTGATTGCCTCATACATGTACCCTAAAAGTCGGTATTCCTCCACAACCTTGAGTAGTTCCATGCCTAAAGTCTCAAAAAAGGCGAGATAAAATTCAACTGACCATCCAAGGTCCAAGACTTTTAGGCTTCTTGAACGTTTTAAGTGTACTTTCCAGTTCCACCATAGATACAAGCTTGGTAAGATCTTCTGTTGCATCAGGGTCTACAAACCGAGGGAAGAGTCCAACAAAGCGAATAATTTCTGCAAGTGAAGTCCCAGGTGGTGTCTTGAAAAGTTGTTTAAAATGAGAGCTTCCCAAATGAGCCAGTTGGTGGAAGGTATGTGCAAACTATCCATGTTCATTAGGCATCTTCCAAATAGTATTACAAGCCCGTCTCCCTTTGGAAAAATTGTGGAAGAATTTAGTATTTTCATCCCTTGCCTTCAGCCAGATGGCTCTGCTTCTAAGTCTCCATGTCTCCTCTCGTTCCTGAAGAATTTTGGACCTCTGGGCCTCAAGCTCGGTGAGGGTAGATTTAGCTTCTGCTGAGATGAACCCCTGACCCTGCTCATCCAGTAGGTCAGCAAGCTGGTTCTCAATAGAGCAGAGTGTCAGATCATCTCGAGCACGTTTAGTTTTTTCCCATTGTATGGAGAGACTTTTAAGTTCAATGAGGTTTCGACAAAAACCTTCTGCCAAAGTCTGCCCCTAGGAAGGAGGGTGATCTCTCCAATATTCAGTGACCAATTTATGATATTCAGGATCCAACAGCCAGGTTGAGTTGAATTTGAATGGTGCTCTGGGTTTTTGAAAGGGGCCTACTAATTCCAGATAGATGGGGGAATGGTCAGAGATACCCCCAGATCCAACCCATTGTCGATAATTAGTCAGGGTGCCAAGCAAGTCCTCCTTGATGATAAAAAGATCCAATCTCCGACCCAAAGCAACAACGTTGTTGAACCTCAGAATTACCCCCTCCTTGACATTTTTCTCACCTTTTTCCCTCACTTTCTCATAATATTAGAGACCCAATCAATGATAAATGCTAGGTTTTGTCTTAAGGAAAGCATTAAAATGATCACCATATTATATTTTCATGTTCTTGCCATTTGAATAGATTTTTGCAAATTAGCTACATAACACAACCTATTCTGCAGCTAACTGTGGATTTCGTAGCTACTCTCATGGTTTGGCAGGTTCCAGGTATCAAATGAAGAATTGGGCCACATGGGCATTTCTAGAATCATCTCCACATGGATTATATCCTATTCACACGGTCCAAATCGACGGAAAAGAAAGCCTAAGGTCATGGTCAAATATGGATTCAAAGTACGTTATCCGAAAGCAATAGGACTCTTGATTTGCTCTTTCGTAGCTAATCAAGAGTCTAACAGTTCTGTTGCAAATCTAATTCGAATTAGCCACCTGTAGCAAGTTTATCTCATAAACAGTCATGTTAAATTTAATTCGAACTAGCCACCTGTAGCAAGTTTATCTCATAAACAGTTATGTTATTTTCCTTTAAATATCGGTTGCATGGAACCAAGAGAAGTTAGAAGTTAGAAGGAATTACATGTTAAGTTCAGGATTTTTTGCTGATACTCTGTATTCATACTTCGTTTTTTTCATAATACAAATTTCGTGTTGCCAATGATCGTTTAAAGTGCATCCTTAACTAGTTAGCATTCCAGCCATGTGAGTTGCAGAGGGCCCCTGCACTGAAGGAGGTTTTTCATTTGTTGTTTTTAGTTCAATTTCCATTACTTTGTCTTCAACAAATCTGTTTTCTAAATTAGGATGATATTTCATTTTAGTTTTTAATCAATAGCATAATGATAAATCAAAATTGTGCAACCTTGTTCTTCTAAGATATTTCGTGGAGAAAAATGACTCTGTTTCCAAACTGAATTAAGATTAAAGTAATAAGAATACACAATTGCTTAGTTTTCTTATTGTTTTGTCATTCATTTTCTTAGAATAGAATTTTCAATTAACTGTGTTAATGGATGTTTTCAAAATCCATTTCAAGATGATGATGATCCTAAACTAAATGGTTAAATGTCTAATTCACACAGTGATTGAATTTACTAAGTACATTGTTGTTTTCCTAGGAACTTAGGAACTAAAGTATAATTGATTTCTTGCACAACACTTCAAGAGGGTAATGCTTCACATTTGAATGTTGGAGAAAGTAAAAAATACATTAGTTGTTTACAATTAGTTTTACATGCTTTTACCTTTTTGCTTTCAGATCCTCACTTAGTTGCATCACTGATATTCCCAATAATCATTTCAAGGAGATTGATTTAATCATATTCCAAAATTGAATGGTTGAATGTTTAATGAATGCAATTACTGAGTTACCTTCTGCATCAATTTCATTCTTGGTTTTAAGAATTAGATCCATGGATTAGGACTAATGATAAGATAAGATAGATGCTCTTTTTTTTTATTAGGTTCTAACTAGCCAACAGTTCTTGGTCCATTTTTAGGAAATTAGATTAACTTAGGAACATTTCCTTTCCTTTAAAATTCATTAGATTCACTTAAATTTTCTCATAGTTTCAGGTTGTACATTCTTAGACATCAAAGAACAGAAACCCCCCAAAAACAACATAAAATACAAAACAACGAAGTAAGAAAAAGGTTAACTAAGAACATATAGTGCACCACACTTCATCAACTTACAAACCTCGGTTGATAATTTATGCAAGCAATTTAGGACACTAAATTGACTAAACATTTTGGCGTCGTTGTCAAGGAAGTGTAATTAGGTAACATCATCTCTTACATCTAAAAAAATTATATGTGTAGAGAAAGAGACTCTAGGGGTAGATTCATAGCTAGAGGCAAGAGTTTAACTCCTACAACACCACTTACTCCACCAAGACTAAGAAGAGATACACCTCCTCTCAAACTCATATTCCACATTTCACTAGCCATAGAGTTCCTGAAGTTCTAAGGTAAAAAATCTAATTAAGAGGATCTCCTACTTCATCTACTGAGGCGGCCCTAGAGGAAGAAAATCTTGGATCTCCAATAGAAGGAGTAGCCTTTTTCACCTCTACAAGGGAACATATTGTAGCTGAAGAATTAGAAATTCCTATTGGAGAGGGAGAAGTATAACCTTTCTTCCACATACCATTGATAGAGGAACCAGAGGAAGAGCAATTAACCTTGCAGGTTGAATATTATATTAAATCTGAAGAATTTGTAATGGCAGGAAGAGAAGAAGAAGGAGAGGGAGTTCTAAATGGAGAATTTCCACTATTTGGAGGAGGAAGAGGTAGAGAAAATGATGGAGAAGGTAGAGGAAATAGGGAAGTTGATAATTCTTTTGGATTCCCTATAGTTGATGAAGAAACAGATGCCACAATGAGAAATATCTCACCTTTTGTCCTTCCAAATTTTCATGGATTAAAAAGTGAAGATCCTGAAACCTTTTTATTTGAATTTGAAGTCTTATGTAGAACTTATGATTATTTACAAGACTCTCAAAAACTTAAATTGTTTCCTTCAACATTGAAAGGAGCTACTTTAAAATGGTTCATGGGATTGATCACTCAGTCTATTAGAACATGGAATGACATGAAGAGAGCATTTTTGGATAGGTATTTGGATTATTGCATGCCTATCAATCACAAAGATGAAGTGTTTAAAATGATGCAAAGAGAGGATGAAAATTTGGAGGATTTAATTGAAAGATTCAACTATAACTTAAAAAGAGAAAAAATGGATAACTTAGATCAAGATACTTTAAAAGATCTTTTATTAAAAGCCATTAGAGATGAGTGGATAGACATCCTTAACATGATGGGGAAGGGATATATCTCTCAACTCCCATTAAATGACATTGGATAAGTATGTGTTCATCACTCAAGAGGAAAATCCAAAACTGGGAAAGGCCCAAGAGATCCTTCTCTTGCTAGAGTGAATAAATCTGCAACTAGATCAGTGAGTAAGGCAGAAATTGGAAACATGCTTGATGAATTTAAAACAAATATTCTAGGGATCCATAGTGAACAAATAGACACCCTTAAGTTACAAAACAAGAAGAAAGCTGAGACTAATGCTTTAGCTATTTTCTGTCCCAAATGCAGAAAGAAGCATGCTTTAAGAGAATGCCCTTTGGATGCAAAAATCATAGAGACTTGTGTGATTTGTTCATAAAACCATGAGACCAAGAGTTGTCCTTCAATTCTTGGTCTTAAGGATGTTTTTCAAGAGGAAACAATTTCAAATCCAACAGAATCTCTTTGCTTTGTCTCTAGAAGACCTTGGTAGGGGCCACAAAACCAGGGTTTTAACAACCAAATGTATATTCAGCCCCCACCAAATTGGAATTCTTGGCAGCAACCTTGGCCTCAATCTCAATCTCTATCTCAACCTTGGGCTCAAGGAATGAAAAACCCCTATGGAATATTCTCTCAATACTATGATGAAAAGTTAATCTCTAAAGAATTGACAGAAATTAAGAAGCAAATCAAGGCAAAAGGGAAGATAAGAAAGGAGAAAAAGGTCACAAATGAGGAGAATGCAAGTCCTCCACAAATTAGAAGGAGCTCTAGACTCTGAGGTTTGGTAAAGAAAACATCATCGAAAGGGACAGAGTATATAAATTTAGATGAGGAAACCCCAAAACCATCTCCTATTAACATCTCTTCTGCACATAGTCCTCAAAATTCTCCTGTTCATCATTTTGAAGGTAGCCCAAGTAGAAGATTGTCAAGCATAGACCCAGTGCAGCAAAAAATATATGACTATATAGAATCACCGGAGAAGAGAAGTGCCTCAATCAACCCAAAACCTTTTGTCAATTCACAAGAATCTCTAATTGATGCTCTCGAACATGAAATTTATGAATTAGAGATATTGAACAGACATATCAAACAGGGGAATGAGACCTTGTAGGAACAAAACAAATTGGACAAGGAAATTCACGATAATACCATTCTGCATTTAGGACTGTAGTATAAGAAAAACAGGAAATTGAAAAGAAAGAATAAGATTTTGAACAGAGCAATCATTAACCTTAAGTACAAGCTTCTTATGAGAAATCCCAGAACGACAGTCACTTCAAAGAAGAACAAAAGAAGGAAAATGGATGTACTAGCAGAGGTGTCTGAGCAAATGCAGCAGGGAGGAAGAACTCACATTTTTGGCAAATTGCATGAGGACATGCAATGATTTTGCAGTGGAGGTGTGTTGAACCTCAGAATTACCCTCTCAGTGACATTTTTTCTCACCTTTTTCCCTCACTTTCTCATAAGATTATAGACCCAATCAATGATAAATGCTAGGTTTTGTCTTAAGGAAAGCATTAAAATTATCGCCATATTATATTTTCATGTTCTTGCTATTTGAATATATTTTTGCAAATTAGCTACAAAACACAGCCTATTCTGCAGCTAACTGTGGATTCCGTAGCTACTCTCATGGTTTGGCAGGTTCCAGGTGTCAAATGAAGAATTGGGCCACATGGGCATTTCTAGAATCATCTCCACATGGATTCTATCCTATTCACTCGGTCCAAATCGATAGAAAAGCAAGCCTAAGGTCATGGTCAAAGATGGAGTCAAAGTACATTATCTAAAAGCAGTAGGACTCTTGATTTGCTCTTTCGTAGCTAATCAAGAGTCTAATAGTTCTGTTGCAAATCTAATTCGAATTAGCCACCTGTAGCTAATCAAAAGTTTAAACAATCCTATTGCAATTCGAATTAGCCACCTGTAGCAAGTTTATCTCATAAACAATTATGTTATTTTCCTTTAAATATCGGTTGCATGGAATTGAGAGAAGTTAGAAGTTAGAAGGAATTACGTGTTAAGTTCAGGATTTTTTGCTGATACTTTGTATTCAGACTTCGTTTTTTTCATAATACAAATTTCGTGTTGCCAATGATCGTTTAAAGTGCATCCTTAACTAGCTAGCATTCCAGCCACGTCAGTTGCAAAGGGCCCCTGCACTGAAGGAGGTTTTTCATTTGTTGTTTTTAGTTCAATTTCCATTACTCTGTTTTCAACAAATCTGCTTCTAAATTAGGATGATATTTCATTTCAGTTTCTAATCAATAACATAATGATAAATCACAATTGTGAAGCCTTGTTCTTCTAAGATATTTCATGGAGAAAAACGACTCTGTTTCCAAACTGAATTAAGATTGAAGTAATAAGAATACACAGTTGCTTAGTTTTCTTACTGTTTTGTCATTAATTTTCTTAGAACAGAATTCTCAATTAACTGTGTTGATGGATGTTTTCAAAAGCCATTTCAAGATGATGATGATCCTAAACTAAATGGTTAAATTTCTAATTCATACAGTGATTGAATTTACTCAGTACATTGTTATTTTCCTAGGAACTTAGGAACTAAGGTATAATTGATTTCTTGCACAACACTTGAAGAGGGTAATGCTTCACATTTGAATGTTGGAGAAAGTAAAAAATACATTAGTTGTTTACAATTAGTTTTACATGCTTTTACCTTTTTGCTTTCAGATCCTCACTTAGTTGCATCACTGATATTCCCAATAATCATTTCAAGGAGATTGATTTAATCATATTCCAAAATTGAATGGTTGAATGTTTAATGAATGCAATTACTGAGTTACCTTCTACATCAATTTCATTCTTGGTTTTAAGAATTAGATCCATGGATTAGGACTAATGATAAGATAAGATAGATGCTCTGTTTTTTTATTAGGTTCTAACTAGCCAACAGTTCTTGGTCCATTTTTAGGAAATTAGATTAACTTAGGAACATTTCCTTTCCTTTAAAATTCATTAGATTCACTTAAATTTTCTCATAGTTTCAGGTTGTACATTCTTAGACATCAAAGAACAGAAACCCCACAAAAACAACATAAAATACAAAACAATGAAGTAAGAAAAAGGTTAACTAAGCAAATATAGTGCACCACACTTCATCAACTTACAAACTTCGGTTGATAATTTATGCAAGCAATTTAGGACACTAAATTGACTAAACAAACACCAATCCTTCTATGATGCCATGTCGGTTGCTTTTTGTTCATGGGAACATCAATCATATGATGAAGCTCTAGAAGTTGTTCCATATAGTCAGATAGGGGATCTAGCTAAGCATTATGTCCCCAAGATTCTGCATGACCAATCGTGAAGTTGAGATCTCCTCCCATGATAAGATTATTGGAATTAGTCAAGGAAAGATGCATTAAATGGTTCCAAAAATCGACCCTGTTAAGATAGGGTGCATAGACATTGATGATTCAGAAGTTCCTGCCCATCTTCGAGGAGTATATATCCATACCAATGAATCCAGCACCCCCCCAGGCTAAGATGAGATTGATAGAGTGAGTATTAATCCCAAGAGCTATACCCCCAGATCGACCATTGACATCTAGGGCATGAAAACACCAGCCATGCTTCATCGAGTGCAAAATCTAGGTGGCTTGCTCTACCTTCCTTAAGGTTTCTTGTAAAAAGATGATGTCGGTCTGCTCTGAATCCAAAAGTCTCTTAAGGGATAATTTTTTTGCAAGGCTAGCCAACCCTCTGCAGTTGAAGGACAACCACTTCATGGATGATCTCGGGAAAGGGTGTTCTTTGCTCTAAGAACCCTATCAATGGTGGATTGTCTGCCTAGGGCCACATCTGCCCCAACAAGGAGAATAGCTCTCGAAATCATTGATGGACGCCCCCGAGGGATCTTGGTCACTTTAGGAGGGGGAATGAGGCTAACACTAGAAGGCTCAGGTGGGATAGATATCCGGGAACAAAGATTATATGGATGAGAAAGATGAGATGAAGTGGAGGGCTCTAGGGATGAGATGGTGGCTACACTAGTAACTGAGGGAGGGGTAGTGGAGAAAATAGAGTAAGGTAGGTCTAGCGGGCAAGTGAGAGGGGTAGAGGACATGCAAGCAATGGATGCAAATGCAACATGTAATTGTTGTGCAGTGCATGATAATGAAACAAAGGAGTAGAGGGGAGAAAGAGTACTTGAGGAGAGAGCAACCGCCACAACAGTCTAGGATCTCGTCATGGGCGGAGATGGAGGCCACAGAGAGATAGTAATGGTTGGCTGTGTAGTACCCCCATCCATAGCCATCAGACTGGTAGTGTGAGGAGTTTGTTCACCCACTGGAGATGCCTTAGGATGTGGAGGCTCTGTGCCTTTAGCAGGAGATGATGTTGCCGAAGATACTAAGGGGCATTCTTTATACAGATGACCGACCTTATGACACCTTCTGCATCTGAAGGGCACCCCTTCGTAATCTAAGATTTGGATATGGGTGAAGTGCTTCCAATGCAGTGTGATCTTCTCTTCTAGTCCCTCCCTGGTATCAAGGTGAACCAGGATGCGAGCCAATGATTTATTACTAGATGAGGAATAGGACTTATCGTGATCCAAATAGGTGCCTAAGGCATTGGCAATGCGAGTAAATATATCCTCCGACTAAAAATGCAGTGGAAGCCCAGGTAGGCGGACCCAAATTGGTCTAGCACCCAATTTCTCTCATTCTAGATCGAAGAGAGGGCTCCATCTCTTGAGTAGCACAGGGGCCATTTCGATATGCCAATAGTGGGAAAGTATCCATTCGGTGTATTCTTCCTTGTGAAAACTGAGAGCAAACCAACCTCGTGCCAATGTAGTGATAGTTGGAAGTTCCTTGAGAAGATTACCCCATATCTCCAAAGCCCAGAGGCGTAGTCGCTCTGCCGAATATGTTCTGCCCCTAACACGACCCACCAATACCCGGTTTACTGTGTCCACCACTTCACCCATAGTGACTCCTTCCCCAAAACTGAGAGAGAGGTCCTTGTGCAATGCCTCGACACACTTGTTCTTCTTTGCCTTGCCAGATTGGGGTGCCGTCAAATGGTCTCAAAAGGGATCCCGAATACCTTGTGAATCCACCTGCGGAGATAGAGAACTATTCCAAGGGTTGACGACCGGAATATTAAAACTACCTAAGGGGATAGAAGACTACCCCACAAAAGGAAGTAGGGTTAGGGTTGCTATCCAGATTAATATGTTGGAGAGGGAAGCTTCTAGCTTGTGTAAACCCTAATGAAGAGGGATGGGCGAACGAGGAGGGTTGTAGGGTTGCATCAGGTGATAGGGGATCAAAGGATGGGGAGGGTGCTATGCAGGAAACCAAAAGATTGAGGGTGGTAGGTGAGAGTGGAGGGCAATCGAGTCCTGATGAAGCAACAGATAGGGTTGAGAGCAGTTGGTAGGGCACAGATGGTTCAAGAATCACACTAATAGACGGTGGTCCTGTCCATGGTGGAGAAGGCACGCATGGTGGTCCAGAGCCCAACACTTGCGGCGCTGCATGAGGGAGTGACCAAATAGGTTTGGAGGGATTCAGTTCAACGGAATAATCGACAACATTGATCTCCATTTCAACAAGCTGCAGAAAAAATTGGGGATGAGGGTAACGACCGATGATGGGATAGGGCAACAGTTTGCAAGTCGTCATGGTGATAGCTCCACAATGCAGATAGATGGCGGGTGTAACGACAATGACATCAGAGTAGAGACCAAAGGCTTAACCTAAACCCTGAGTTGCTTTAGAGCAGAGCGCCATCCTCCTCGTCCACGCAAGGACAACCATGATTTATTATTATTATTTCGTACTTATTTATATAAATATATATTTTCTTTTTATTATTTACTATAAATAAATAATATATTTTGAACATTACTTTCCTTTACGCATTCACTTTATACTACTTTTACATAATAACATATGTTAAAAATACCAATTTTAGATATTAACATATGTTTTTTTCCGAAGAGAAAAATTGTAATATTTCATTTATGTGAGAAAAATTACATGTAGTAGATGCCTGGAGGCATATGCGATATCAACTCTTCAGTTTAGAGCTCTATACATATTTTGCATAGTGCAAAAACCTTTGACCTGCTGGTCATTTGCAGGTATAAATGTTGTTTGTGTTGAGCTAAAAAAAAAGAAGCCAAAAATAGATATGCAGTTTTGTCTATAGATAGTCTGTATATAAACAACAAAAAAATAATCGATTATATTTCTATGGCCGATCCACCCTGTGATATTGTTATGAAACCAGCTCAAGAAAATATAGAAAAGAAAGATCAACGCCTTAGAATTCAGCCTCTTCGAGGGGGCAACCTCCTTTACATTACATAAATGAACAATTCTTGGATGATACAAATGACAAAACCTCCTTTCTATATATAGGAGTCTAAGGAGTCACAATATAATCAGCCGACCTAACAATAATAATATAAAGCCACAAAAATAACAATAGAGGGATTCTATGGGGCACAGAAATAACAATATGGGGGTAATAGGGGCACAACAATATAAATAAGGGGTATAACTACAATAGTAATGGGGTAATCACTAGTATTATAGGGACCCAACATGCCCCTCTCCTTCAAAAAAGTGTTGTCCTCAACGCTTGAGCAGTTCTGGATACTTCTGCATAAAATTCTCATCCTCCCATGTGGAATCTTCAGCGGATAAGTTCTTCCACTTGATAAGATACTCTGAAATTGATCGATTTCGTAGCTGTCGAGTTCTTGTTTCTGTGACTGCTTCCGGTTCCAATATAATTTTTCCTTCCTCGTCAAGTTCTGGCAATATTGTTTGAACTGGGAGCTTGTCACCTATAACCTTCTTTAAACATGAAACATGGAAAACTGGGTGCAATCGAGAAGCTGCAGGAAGCTCCAATTTGTATGCCATAGTACCAATCTTTTCCAACACCTTGTACGGACCATAATACTTTGGTGATAATTTATTATCCTTCTTAGCTTGCTTTAGGGACATTTGCTTATATGGTTGTAGCCGTAGGAATACCCAATCACCTACATCAAAACTTCTTTCACTGCGATGTTGATCTGCCTGTTGTTTCATTCTATTTTGTGCCAACACGAGGTTATCCTTTAAGAGTTGGAGGACTTGTTGTTGATGTTCGATGTGATGTTCCACTGCCTGAACCTTAGAATTTTCTCTTAAATATGATGTGATTGATGGTGGTTGGTACCCATAAAGTGCCATAAATGGGGTCATTTTTGTTGCTGTATGGAAGGAAGTGTTATACCACCATTCAGCCAGAGGCAACCATTTGACCCATTGTGTCTGTTTATCAGATACAAAGCAACGAAGATATCCTTCCAAACATTTGTTTACTATCTCAGTTTGCCCATCAGATTGAGGATGATAAGATGAGCTATGAGCTAACTGAGTACCAAGACAAGAAAATAATTTTGTCCAAAAATTTCCAGTGAAAATGGGATCTCTGTCACTTACAATAATCTTTGGGTTTCCATGTAGCTTTTGAATTGTTTCCATAAATGCAGTAGAAACTGTACTGGCTTTAAATGGATGTGATAATGCACAAAAGTGTGCATACTTGGTAAGTCTGTCAACTACCACCATGATGACACTCTTTCCCTCAGACTTGGGTAAACCTGTGATAAAATCCATTGAAACCTCCTCCCAACGTTGGCTTGGAATGGATAAAGGTTGTAATAGACCCGGTGTCTTAATTGTTTCAACTTTATTTTGTTGGCAAACCAAACATTCCGCCACAAACTTTTGAATATCTGATTTAAGGCCATCCCAAAAAAATTCCTTCTTAACCCTGTGGTAAGTTTTTAAAAATCCTGAGTGCCCTCCTAAGGGAGAAGTGTGCAATTCCATAAGAATCTTTTGTTTTAGCTGGGAATTCTTACAGAGGTATAAGCGATCTTTGTACCATAACGAATCATTTTTCCAGCTAAATGTATCAGAAGTACTGGAATCTTGTTGTAGCTTTCGAATAAGTGCCCACACTTCTTCGTCATTCTTCCATTCCCTTTGCTTCGTTTATCCAATCTGGTTGGATAATAGAAATGGCACACAACAATGCTTCCACATCCTCATCCTTTCTTGAGAGTGCATCTGCCACCACATTTTGCTTCCCTTTTTTGTAGATGATTTCAAAGTCATAACCCAACATCTTTGTGACCCACTTTTGTTGCTCTTCAGAGGATAATCTTTGTTCTAAAAAGTATTTAAGGCTATCATGATCCGTTTTTACCTTGAAGTGTCTTCCCATTAGGTAGGGTCGCCATTTCTTAAGTGCATGGAGTATTGCCAACATTTCCTTCTCATAAATAGCTTTGCTTAAAAACTTTCCCTTGATTGGACGACTTTCAAAAGCAATGGGTCTTTCATCTTGCATTAGAACAGCACCAATTCCATTTCCTGAAGCATCACATTCCACAATAAAGGTTTTTGTGAAGTCCGGTGTAGCTAAGACCGGTGCTTGGCACATTGCCTCTTTAAGATGTTTAAAGGCCTTTGTTGCTTCCGGAGTCCATGAAAATGAATCTTTCTTCAATAATGTTGTTAGAGGTGCTGCTATTCTCCCATAATTCTTAACAAACTTGCGATAATACCCTGTCAACCCAAGAAATCCTCGCAGATGCTTTATGGATGTGGGGATTTTCCATTCCTTAATGGCTTTAATTTTGCTAGGGTCTACCTTAACTCCTTCATGAGATACAATATGACCCAAATATTCCACCTCCTGGACTCCAAAGAAACATTTGGATCTTTTTGCATATAATTGTTTCTCCTCCAATAGTTGTAGCACCTTGTCAACATGTTCAACATGATCCTTCCAAGACTTGTTGTAGATTAGTATATCATCAAAAAATACTAACACAAATTTTCTAAGGAATGGTTTGAAAATTGAATTCATCAAACCTTGAAATGTTGAAGGTGCATTGGTAAGGCCAAAAGGCATGACCAAAAATTCATAATGACCCTCATGAGTTCTAAATGTCGTTTTCGGAATGTCTTCAATCTTCATTCTGATTTGATGATATCCCGAACGAAGATCCAACTTGGTGAAGTAAATTGATCCATGCAATTCATCCAGTAATTCATCAATGACAGGAATGGGGAACTTATCTTTAATAGTGAGCTTGTTGAGCTCCCTATAATCTGGACACATGCGCCATGATCCATCCTTCTTGTGCACCAATACTACTGGAGCTGAGAAAGAACTTTGACTCGGTTGAATTATACCAGCCTCTAGCATTTCTGCAACCATACGTTCAATTTCACTTTTTTGGACATATGGATATCTGTACGGCCTGATGTTTGGAGGAACACTTCCTGGAATCAGATGAATAGCATGATCATGATCACGCATAGGTGGGAGACCTTTGGGAGTCTCAAATACCTTGGAATGATTGTCCAGGACTTTTTGGAGATCTGGAGAAATAGATGATTCCAATGTGGAAACATCTAGCGAACATAATTGTGCAATTACACCTCTTTGCTCCTTTTTTAGAAGCTTTGTCATGCCATTAGAGCTGATTATCTTTCCTGGTTTCCCTGCAATACCCCTTAATTCAACTTCCTTTCCTTCCACAGAAAATTTCATGAAAAGTTCTTGAAAATTAAAAGCTATTGTACCCAAGGATTGTAGCCATTGGACTCCTAGTACAACATCAGCACCTCCCATTGGAATGGAAAGCATTGGGCTAGTCAATACATATTCTCCCATGGATAGCTTGATATTATGGCACTTTCCAGAACAATTTATTGTTCCTCCATTTGCAATCATCACTTGACACTCTGGTGCTGGATATAGGAAGCAATTCAATTCTTTTGCTACCCTACAATGAATAAAATTGTGGGTGCTTCCTGAATCAATCAACACTATTACCTTTTTCTTCTTGATTTGTCCTTCTATCTTGATGGTTTGAGGAGTGGTAATTCCCGCCAATGCATTACAAGATATGGTCGGATTTATTTGTTCTTCATCTAGGCTTTGTTCCTGGAATATATCCTCTTCTTTTGACCTTTCTTGCTCCTTTTCTTCTTCCTCTTCACAATCTATGTAGAATAATTTCTTCTCAGCACACTTATGACCTTTTGTGTATTTGCTATCACAATTGTAACAAAGCCCTTTTGCTCTTTTTTCTTCCAATTGTTGTGGTGTCAACCTTGTAGGTTGTGGAAGACTATGGGCAACAACACTTCCGTCTTTATAGTTGTGAATGGTATGCTTCCTAGTTGCCATAATTTTGCTTTCCATTTTTCTTGCTAACCTGAATGCCTTCTCTAATGAATCAGGTTCCCAAAGGCGCACATCATGTTGGATATTATCCTTTAAAGACCCTATGAACACATCAATCCTATGCTCCTCTGGAATATCTTTTACCCTTATGTTCAATTTTTGGAACTCCTCAATGTGCTCCATTATTGAACCCTTTTGTTTGAGACTTATCAATTGGCTAAAAAAAGTGTTGCTTTTTGTATCCTCATAATGTGCTATCAATTCTTCCGTAAAAATTTCCCAAGTGATAAATTGTTTACGAGAACAAAGCCATTGATACCATACAAACTGATTTGGTTCCAAATATAAAGTTGCCATACGTACCTTTTGTGTGTTTTGCACATTATTGAGATCGAAGAATTGCTCCATCTGTAATATCCATGTGGCGGGATCCTTGCCATCAAACTTCCTCATATCGATTTTTGGAACATGGTGAGTCTTCGATCCAACATTAGAGTCTATGGAATCATGATTAACATTTCTTTTGTTCTCATCATGAGTTTCCTTTAGTACTCTTTCACCCTTAGTGACCATTTCTTGTAGCAACTTATTCATATTTATGTTCAATTCTTCCATCTTATCATCCATGCCATCAATTTTAGCATCCATGTCATTCACCTTAGCTTCCATACCCTTTATTCTAGATTCCACGCCGTTTATCTTAGCATCTGTTAGCTTTTGTGAGCGTGACATTTGTTGCACTTGTTCTTGTAATTTTGATATATCATGTAGCATTTCTTCCTCTTCTTCATGAGTCATGCTAGAGCTTTCAGGTTCCTTACTAGGTGTTTGCATTTTCTTTCCTCGGGGCATCAGTTACCGATAATAATGCTTTACTATGCCCTTTGAATTCCTTCAAACCAAGCTTATGCAAAAATTAAAAAAAAAAACTACACACCTTTTTTTTACTTTGTAGAAGCCTGATATTGAATCTGATGTATCTCTGTAATTTCGAATCATCCAGTTCTGAAATTGTGACCTGTAGTATCCTTCTATGTCCTCTTTCCAATTCCAGTAGTCTGATCCAAATTGGATTCTCCAAGAAAGAGTTATGCACAATCTCCCGCAGTGACCTGATTATAGACTAGTTCAGTAGAGCGAACTTGTATGAAGTGCCACGTGTCACTGTTTCAACCTTTGACTCTGAAAAATATATAAAAGAAAACTACAGTCCGTCCTCTTTCTGTACCTTCTTACGAAATTTCAATCCGATTCTCAGAAAGAAAGTTATGACGATTTTCCCCAGGTCACCTGTTTTGAGTGTAATTCAGGAGTCTGCAAAAAGACCAACTTCCTCAGATCATATCTCCGAAAATATCGCTCGAAAAGCTCTGAAATTCGGACCCAAGGTTCAGCGCGATTTCTTCTCAAATGGGTTTTTTTTTGCGACTTCTGAAACGTCACAGAAAAAATTTTATAGCGAAAATGCCACGATGACCTGTTTGGAGCAGCGAAACCCTAGAATCCAAAGCTCTGATACCAAATGTTATGAAACCAGCTCAAGAAAAGATAGAAAAGAAAGATCAACGCCTTAGAATTCAGCCTCTTCGAGGGGGCAACCTCCTTTACATTACATAAATGAACAATTCTTGGATGATACAAATGACAAAACCTCCTTTCTATATATAGGAGTCTAAGGAGTCACAATATAATCAGCCGACCTAACAATAATAATATAAAGCCAAAAAAATAACAATAGAGGGATTCTATGGGGCACAGAAATAACAATATGGGGGTAATAGGGGCACAACAATATAAATAAGGGGTATAACTACAATAGTAATGGGGTAATCACTAGTATTATAGGGACCCAACAGATATTCACATATTAACATATGTTAAAAATACTAATTTTACATATTAACATAGTTAAAAATACTAATTTTACATATTAACATAGTTAAAAATACTAATTTTACATATTAACATAGTTAAAAATACTAATTTTACATATTAACATATGTTAACAATTTCTTATTGGTTTACTACAAACCCCAAGCAAAAATAATTCTTCATTTAAAAAAAAATCAAAACCACTGAAATAACATAACTAATTATAAGCTTACAACAAGGCCGCATAGCTAGCGTTCTCTGCGACTTAGTTTAATTATTGAAATTTGAAAGTATGAACCAACTCCCACATTTGAACACTAGCTACAGACGCTATAGATGGTCTTTTTTGTAGCTTAGTTTAATTATTGAACTTTGAAAAGTATGAACCAACTCCCACAATTGAACAAGGGCTACAGATGCTATAGATGTCATATATGGTTGATTCACTTTGTAGAATATATGCTAACAAAGTTCAACGAGTCGATGGCAACTATGTTTGTCTAATTTAATTAATAAATGAAATGGTAGTTTCAATTTCTAGAATATATGTTAACAAAGCTCAACAAGTCGATGACAACTATATTTGTCTAATTTAACTAATAAATGAAATGGTCGTTTCGTTTTATTGCATCTTTTCCCATGTATTTTGTCAAAAATATTGAAGAAAAATTTAACAATTAAAATTTTAAGATATTGAATATGTAAAATAAAAAATTGAAGATATTTAAGATTTATCTCCAAATAGTTATGGCCATTTTTCCCTTTTAATTTAATTAAGTAAAGAAATGTCCCATGAAACTAGCTATAGGTTTGTTAACCATGTGGTATTGAAAAAGTAGTTAAGCACTTTCTTCCTTTTTGGAGCATATGCTAGTAGCAAGCCATGGTATTGTACCTATTTATAGGTTAGGAATCTTCATGCCAAGTGAGATTAATCTACATCATTAAATATCTCATTACATGTATGTTAAAATGTACATATGTATGTTTAAATAATATACTAATCCTTTTTAGAATCAATAATAATAGTGTTACACAGTAATTTGTCACCATTTGTCCCCTGTTACCCCTTTCCCGCACTTTGGAGGACTCATTCCGGGACCTGTGAGAAGTGACATAACTTGAAAACACTTGCATTATGTTCCCCTAAGTATGGACTTCATATGCCCTGAAGACATCTCCTGCAGAATATCCTTAAAAAGTCCCCTTTTTCCATTAGCGCGGATCCACAATGTATTACCCGCGCCAATGGGGGAAATCCTCCAAAGAGGGCGCGCCAGTTGGCGCTCTGTCTCATAACTATACCCGCGCCAACCGAGTTTGGAAAAGCTTTTCAACAAACGCACGCCCGAAGGTTTTTTCCTTTCGACTCATGAAGCTTTTTAAGGATAATGCCAATCTCATGAATGTCGAGATTCATCGTATCTCCCTCTCCTCTATCCATAATAGCTTTTGAGGATAATGCTAATCCCATGGATGTCTTGATTCATTGTATCTCCTTCTCCTCCATCTATAAAAGCTTGTTCTATTGCATTTGACAAGTTAGTTAGAGCATAGGGAGAATTATACTTTCAGAAGTCTAAGAGATTGTTGTAAGAGTCTTCTTTGCATTCATAATTAAAGAGAGAGAGGCTTGTTCCCAATCCCGACAAGCTTTGCAAGACATATGTAGCTGATCACCCAGCCAAAGGAGGATTTGATGCCAGAACTATGGTTGTATTCTTCTTTGTTGATTATCAATAATAGATGACTATCATTATGGTTCCATTCTTGTTGTTCATTGTGATGATGTTTGAGTTATATCTTTTCTGACCGATATATAATTGCATCTATTGGATTTTATGCTTGTATTTGTGTTGTTCTTTGTGTGTGCAGGTGTCCATTCACGGAGATCGTGGGGATCGTGACCGGCCAAAGCAAAGGAACGAGAGTGTCAACTCTTCTACAACACTAGAGTTGGAATCCAAGTAGGCTCTCATAATCCACCTTTAATTTGTAATTAGGAACTTGCGTGATAGCATTGTTTGATTGTTGCTAGACCCATTTTGGGCTAGTGGGGATCGCCTCTGTCAGCAGAGGGGATTTACCTCTCCAACAATTTGGTGACTCCACTGGGGATGCTATTTGTTGTTTGATTTGTAAACTTTGGACGGAGCCTGAAGTACGGCCAGATAGCCTTCGAAACGCTATTGCTTTGCATTAGCGAAGTAGATCAACGCCACTTCAGTCAATCTCCGGTTTGGTTTACGAACTAAACAACTTGGAGTTTGTCTCGTCTCTTTCGTTTTCTCTTGTTTTGATTGCTTAGATAGCTTTCTGGGTTGGATTCTTTGTTGTCTCTTGCTGCCTGGTCTGTCTGGATACTGCTGGCCTAGTCTTGGATTGCTTGTTTTTATTTTAGCATATAAAACTTGATTGGCGCTCTTTTTTGCATGACAGTTGCGCCAATTGGCGCCACTTGTCAATGTACAGCCCGCGCCAATCCTCAATTGGCGCTACTTTTAGCCTGAAAGTCGCGCCAGCTCAGGGAAACTTTTAGAGTTTGCTTGTTTTGAGCCTTCCAAGCTTGGTTTTTGTGTCTGGATACTATTTTTCAATCACTTGAATGTGTTAGAGTCTTGTTTGATTGGTTTTTGGCCTTTACCCTTTGGATGTTTGCTTTTTTCCACTGATTTCACATTTTCAGCCCTAGGGCATCTAGTGGCTTTGTGCATCGAGCCTTCCTTAGGAGTTTTGGTCTTTTGTCGGTCTAGTCGACTTTTTGGTTACTCTCTTGCACTTGTTCAGTGATTGTTAAGTTTTTTATTGCGTTATTCAAGTGATTCACTTCTTTTTCACTTGGATTCTGCTTGGCTTCGTTTTGGGCTTAGATCACATAGCTCATTGAGGTCTTTGTGATTTTTCTTGGTTTTAAAGATTGTCTTGGTGTTTCAGGGACTTGATTGTGTTTTCATTGAGTGAAATTTGTTTCTTTTACTCTTTGTTATTATCTCTCAAAATTTGTTTAGTGCATTTTTCCATCGAAAAGAAAACGAATAATCTCTTTTGCATTGTAGTAGTTAATGGAAATTAGAGCTTTTCATTGTTATTAGCGATTAGTGACTGTAAAGAAAAGTTTCGTTTATTGCCATTAGCTGCATTAGAGTCATTGCTGATTGTTTTATGATCATTTTGTTTGATTGAAAGATCTCAACTCTCTCGTAGCTAGCGTTCATCGAATGAAATGATATATTTTGGCATATAGCTTGCATTTAGGAAATTGTGAGAGATTACATACGGTAGGACCTGGAAACTGAAACCTAATCAAAGATCAACTGTAAAATGAACTGAATGAACCTAAAAATGCATTGGAACTTAACGCATACATCTAGAGGTCTAGGCTAGAGACGTGTTCCGACGTCGTTAAACCTAGTCACTGTTGTTTCACATTAAAGTTGGGTGATTCCTCCTTTTGTGACTCAATAGTGTTCTAGCACGGATTTGTGCTCCCACGTACCGTCAAGTATATGGGGAGACCCCACTAGGTTATCATCCTTTATCCATAGGAAGCCGTGTCTGCCGCCTTACAAGCCGTAACGCACTGAACACAGCATTCGGGAAGATTGACTGCCGTACGAAAAGTCCTTGGTTTTCATATGATTGCCAAGGTGTATATGCAGTTTTACGGATTTGTTTGGTAAACCCTTTGCCTAGTTTCTCCAGAGTAGTCACTTTTGATCCTTTTTGGACTCCCTAAAAGAAAAGGCTCACCTGAGCATTTGTCACTTCGGGCTCACTAAACATTCGAAGGCGACTAGAGTCACCTTTTTATCCTTTTCTCGACTCTTAAAACATGAAAAGGTCAAGTTCAGTTCCTTTGTCTTAAAATTTATTCGGCCGCGATTCACATTTACCCGGTTAGATCTTGTTTGCGTTAGCTTGAGTAGGCTTCTTTTTCGATGGCAACCTTTCCAGGGTTCACCAACCCAGGGATCCCCTCTGACGGAAACCCTGGTCATTTCGCTCCTTTTGGGAATGTTGGTGCTCCTTACATGGCAACGTTGTCCCTCCCAAGGTTAACTGTTGGGTTGCCTGTTTGGTTGTTCCCAACCTCTTTGGTCCCTGCCGTCTCAACTTCTGGTCAATCAGTCCCTCCAGCTGAACAACATCATGTTGATTCTAAGGTGGACCTCTCCCCTTCTTCGCCTGCTTCTACGTCCTCATCTTCTACTTCGCTTGCTGAAAGTCTCGATTCGAGTAACCAGGTGGCTAAGAAGAAGAAGAAGTCTCTTAAGGGAGAGGCTAAAAGTGTCGCTACTCCGCCGAGTCCACCTCAAGTTGGGCCACCTTCTGCTCCTATGCGGAAGGTCAAGTTTCCTTGTAGATTGTGCAAGGATGACCACCTTCTTCACGATTGTCCTGGCATTCCCAGGGTCTTAGAAGTATGGTCTCGCGATCCGACCCGCCCCTCATCGTCCTCTGAAGCTCACGGTGATGTTACCTTATCAGCTGGAAATGGTAAGGGAAAAGGGAAGATTTGAATCCCCTGTAGACTTTGTGAAGGCAATCATCCCCTTCACCTTTGTCCACTCATGGATAACGCCTCCATTGTATTGGAAAGTCTTACAGCTCCCTCACCCCAACTACTTGTTGGCTATCAACGTCTCTCTGCAGTCGCAGATCGTTCCCCTGCTGACAAAGAGATCGACCAAGATTCCTCTCTTGTCCAAGATCCTCTTCCCGAACCTGGCTGTGCCCAGCCTGTTCCAGACCAACCATTGGTCGGAAAGAGTGTCGACTCGAGTTCACCACCCGTCGACCACTCTGTTTCGGAATGATGCAAAAAAGTAGCGCAACTGTCATGCAAAAAAGAGCGCCAATCAAGTTTTATATGCTAAAATAAAAACAAGCAATCCAAGACTTGGCCAGCAGTATCCAGACAGACCAGGCAGCAAGAAACAACAAAGAATCCAACCCAGAAAGCTATCTAAGCAATCAAAACAAGAGAAAACCAAAGAGACGAGACAAACTCCAAGTTGTTTAGTTCGTAAACCAAACCGGAGATTGACTGAAGTGGCGTTGATCTACTTCGCTAATGCAAAGCAATAGCGTTTCGAAGGCTATCTGGCCGTACTTCAGGCTCCGTCCAAAGTTTACAAATCAAACAACAAATAGCATCCCCAGTGGAGTCGCCAAATTGCTCCCGATTCTCGTCTCCTCAGATTCTCCTGAGTCCAGAAATGACTCTCCTACCCCAGCTGCTCCCGAGAGTCCTGCTTCGATTCTTTTAGAGCAGGGGGGCAATCATAGGATTCTCCCATCAAGTAGTTCAGTCGTTTCCTTCGACTGGAGTCGTTTGACCACCTCTCGCCTTCCATCCCATGTGCCTTTCTGGGTCACGGTACACGCCTATAATAAGGTGATACCTGGCACTGTTTTGGATGAGGGTGAATCTGTTAGTCTTATGCCTGCCACTACTTGGCAGTCTTTGGGTTCCCCACAGCTTGTGCCAGTCGCACCGAATCTGACGGCTTTTGACGGAGGAACTAGTCAACCATTAGGGATCCTTCCAAAGTTCCCTATTACTTTGGGAGGCAAAACCGTCTATATAGACACATCGGTTACCCAAGGTGCTTTAGATTTCAATCTTCTCCTTGGTCGTGACTATGTTTATGCCATGGGGGCCCTTGTCTCTTCACTTTTCCGTGTGGATTGCTTTCCACACGATGGAAGAATCGTGACTATAGATCAATTATTGTTCGTTCGTCCCCGGGTGCCTCCTGCGCAGTTGCCATCCCCTCCTGGCTTTCCTCCACCAGTTGCATCTGCCCCACCACAGATAAACTACGTGGCCACTTATCCCGTGCCTATATCCAATGATGCCGCCGTCGTGCATAGTGTCTTGGGGGCATTGGGCCCTGACTTCCAAGATGTTGGATTTCCATCGGGAGTGGCACTCTTGGAAGCCCCAACTTCCTGTTCATTATGATGAAGTTCGGACGGAGCATAGTTCGTTTTCCTATGTCAAGCTCCTTAAAAAATGAAATTAGGCTTGGTCGGAGCATAGTTCCTTTCCTGTGTCAAGCTCCTTAAAAAATGAAACTGGGACTGGTCGGGGCATAGTTCGTTTTCCTATGTCAAGCTCCTTAAAAAATGAAACTAGGTGTCTGAGGATAGTTTTGATCTTGTGGCGACCTCGTTAAAAAATGAAACAAGGCTTATGAGGATAGTTCTTTTCCTAATTCAACCTCATTAAAAAATGAAACATCTCTCCCTTTCCAAATCGAGTCTTCTGATTAAGATCTCGTAAAATACAAGTCGAGTCTTTCCTAGATCTTGAGAGTGAACCTTCATTCCATCCACTTTGTTGAATGCAATGAAGCTTGGGGGGCATGTACCTCGATTTGCGTTATTATGCTGGGGGCATGCGAACTGATAACAAGCATAGTATTTCGTTTCAAGCTTGTGTAAACATGAAACTGAATCTAAGCAGAGTTCTCCATGGTTCAAGCTTGTGTAAAAATGAACCCATACTTGATTTACATCTCGTGATTGCCTTTTATCTGCTAAATTCTATTAGATGAGCCTTGGTTGTTCCATTCCATCGCCACCATCTCTTTGGCCGATCATATGCTTTCACTTGGTTGTTTATCCTTTCCTGAGGAACCGCAGCGATGAGTGGTTTTATTAGCCAGCCTCTTGACCATTACATGTTTTGAGTAGTTCCACCATTGCCGGAACCAGTTGCTACCCTTTATACCACTCGTTCCTCTAGGACGAGTCTCCTTTAAGCTCCTTTCAGACTCGTAAAAGATGAAAAGATTGCCGAGTATTTTTCCCTTTTTGACTTGTTAAAGAGAATAAAAATGGAGGTCTACTTTCAGCTCTTTTCCGACCGTTTAAAGACGAAAATATTGCCAAGTTATTCCTCTCGACTCGCTAAACGTAAATAAGGGGTGGTCGTCTTTAAACTCTTTTCCGACCGTGTAAAAACGAAAAGATTATCGGGCCCTTGTCGTTTCAGGCTCGTTAACGGTTACGAAACGACGTGATTTCGATTGCTTTTTTACATTTTCAGGTCGAAGTCACTAACTATGAAAAGTACTCCTCGATTGTAATGGTCGGGCGGTTCTTTCGAGCATTGTTTTATACTTTTCCGGGCTCGAGAGACACAACTTTACGAAAAAGGACACCCTGGGAGTTTTCTTTTCTGCTGTCTTTTCAAACTCTCTAAATATGAAAAGACGCCGAGTTCTTCCTCTGTCAGACTTGTTAAAACTTGATGACATTGGAGTCCGTCGAGATGACACTTTACAAGCATATGCTATCCCCGTCAAGCTTGTTAATAAAAATAACTGGGGTACTCGCCAGAAATGGTGGGGGAAAATAGAACCATAATTATTGTTGTGTCGGCAGTATGTCGCTCTCGAACATGGCACTTGTCTGCTTTCGTGTCTGGGTGGGGACATCTCATCTTGTTTTTCACTTGCCTCCGTGGATTTTGGTGATCCTCTTTGACCTCTCATTTTCTCATTGCCTCACCACCATGACCTTTGATCCATTGATGTCAAATACTGCCAAGTCCACTGTCGTGCCGCCGATATGTTCAAGAGAAGTTGACCTCTGCAGAATAACAACCTCCCTCTGATAGCTCACATAATTCTGATTCACCACAACATTCTTCCTCTGTCTCGTGTCGATGATGTGGGAAACACTATGGCCCACCTTCGATCAAGATCACTTCCTGTCGACTTCAGCTCATTATCCAGGAAGCTGATCTAGAGACTCCCTTTCGGTGCCTTGGAGCCTACATGCCTCAATGGCAGGTTCTTCATGTTCAACGTGAGGTTTTCATCATTGGCCTCCGATCGAATGATTCTACGGGTGTTCGACGCCAGCTCACTGATTCGCACGCCGTAGATTGTACCTATAGTACCTTGAGGGCCATTGTCATTATTGGTGGTACTTCTCGCGTCTGTTAACAATTTTCATTATTGACTGGTAATCAGACGATGTTCATGCATGTTCAACTTCAACTCATGTATTCACATGCTTGAACTTGTACTTTTGTTCGGGTCGAGATGGAGTGCAAGACCCTGGATTTTGTCTGTTGGAATCTAGGTTGCGATTTTGTGGTTATTGTTGCATGACTCATTCACTGGATGGCTGCGACCATGCCTGAGTCTATTCATCGATCCTCACCGGATGGCTGCGCCCATACCTTGGATCTAGATTATTATGTACTCTGTTATGGATGGCTACGCCCATACCACATATATCATGTACTTGAGCTATCAGTTGTACCTCTCTATGCGGATTCTCCGGTTGTAGCTGCACGTGTTCTTGTAAAGAATTTCACCCCTCTCTCTCTCGGGCCTCATGCTTTAGGGGGCATCTGTTACACAATAATTTGTCACCATTTGTCACCGTCCCTGTTACCCCTTTCCCGCACTTTGGAGGACTCATTCCGGGACCTCTGAGAAGTGACATAACTTGAAAACACTTGCATTATGTTCCCCTAAGTATGGACTTCATATGCCCTGAAGACATCTCCTACAGAATATCCTTAAAAAGTCCCCTTTTTCCATTAGCGCAGATCCACAGTGTATTACCCGCGCCAGTGGGGGAAATCCTCTAAAGAGGGCGCGCCAGTTGGCGCTCCGTCTCAGAACTATACCCGTGCCAACCGAGTTTGGAAAAGCTTTTTAACAAACGCACGCCCGAAGGATTTTTCCTTTCGACTCATGAAGCTTTTTAAGGATAATGCCAATCTCATGAATGTCGAGATTCATCGTATCTCCCTCTCCTCTATCCATAATAGCTTTTGAGGATAATGCCAATCCCATGGATGTCTTGATTCATTGTATCTCCTTCTCCTCCATCTATAAAAGCTTGTTCTGTTGCATTTGACAAGTTAGTTCGAGCATAGGGAGAACTATACTTTCAAAAGTCTAAGAGATTGCTGTAAGAGTCTTCTTTGCATTCATAATTAAAGAGAGAGATGCTTGTTCCCAATCCCAACAAGATTTGCAAGACATATGTAGCTGATCACCCAACCAAAGGAGGATTTGACGTCAGAACTATGGTTGTATTCTTCTTTGTTGATTATCAATAATAGATGAATATCATTATGGTTCCATTCTTGTTGTTCATTGTGATGATGTTTGAGTTATATCTTTTCTGATTGATATATAATTGCATCTATTGGATTTTATGCTTGTATTTGTGTTGTTCTTTGTGTGTGCAGGTGTCCATTCACGGAGATCGTGGGGATCATGACCGGCCAGAGCAAAGGAACGAGAGTGTCAACTCTTCTACAACACTAGCGTTGGAATCCAAGTAGGCTCTCATAATCCACCTTTAATTTGTAATTAGGAACTTGCGTGATAGCATTGTTTGATTGTTGCTAGACCCATTTTGGGCTAGTGGGGATCGCCTCTGTCAGCAGAGGGGATTTACCTCTCCAACAAATAGTATTAATAATAATGCAGTTATAACTGAGTTAAGTTATTTTTATTTTTATTTAAATTGGGCAATGTTGATAAGATAAGTATTTTGATGTCTATATGTGTTTTTGAGCCATTTAATTTATATGGTTACTCTAATTTTAATAATAATCAAAGATAAAATGTTATGGTTAATGTCAATGAAGACTCTTAAGTATCCTTCTCCCCAATTCCTTAATTATTTTTTAGAATGAATAAACCAAACTGATGCATGGCACTAACTAACTAATCCAAATAACATGTCAAATTGAAGTCAAGAGGATAAAAACCAAAGGTCATTATATCCCTTGTACCACTTTCGGATTTAACGGAGTGACCCTTTGAGTTTGGTTTTATTAAGGTGTATGTGGGATAATGTATTATGTGTTCATTCTAGGTGGTTGGTTTTTTAGAGGCTTCTATTGGCTCAACATTGTTTAGGAATTGTGTCTCCTTACCTTGTGTATGATATTTACTTGGAGGCATCTCTAATTAGCCTTGGAAACATATGAGATTAGTTTCTCCATTAATTATATAGTTACATCATGTTTCTTTGCGTTTTTTGGTATCAAGTTGGTGGTTGAATTAGAGTGGTTCTCAACACCAATAGAGGATTTTGGAAAGAGTATTGGAATTGGTGGGTTTTGAATAGTTCTCTTCGGATTTTGAAATGCATGGAAAATCACAATCATCTAGGGTTCCCTTTGTGTACGAGATTATAGGCATTCGATGTGTAGTTCAAAGACAAGAGGCAATTATTGTAGATAATAAGACTTCCATTTTCTTTACAATAGGAATAATTTATGCTCAGGAGGGAAATCATAACAATGGGCTAATGGTGACAACAAACACTATGTTGCAACAAAATAAACAAATTAAAAATTTATAGCCTAAACTCAACACATTGGCCATCAAGCTTAATTTTGGTTAAGAGTCATTAGTAATCTATCTCTAACTTTAGAATGTCTATTGATTCAAGCGTTCAAAAGAAAAATGAGGAGCCCCTTCCCCAGATACTCAAAAATGTATACATAGATATCTCTAAATTATTATAAAAAACAAATCACGGAAACGACACACAAAGTCAATCAAATCTAAAAGAATTTAACTATATCGTGCATGTTTCAAATTACTAAACAACCAACATACATATATAAGGTTCATTAATTAAAAGTGAAAACATCTTCACTTAAAAAAAATGAATTATAACAATATACTACTAATCTACACACCCCTTTCAAATTAATTAAGTTGAGAGACACTATGTGGGAGATGCTGTAGTGATTGCAAATGAATGTAGACATGTAGATGTCAACTTAATATTGGACAAATGTTATAGTATCATTAAAATGAAGCATTATATTAATGATAATACTAATAATAAAGCATGATGTTGACTTAACTAACAAAAATAAAAAAAATAAGAAAAATAAGAAATCAAATGAATTTTGTCATATTTTAATTTTATTTTTATTAATTAAATTACAAACAAATTTTCAAAAAAATATCATAACATAATATAGTTACCACATTAAAATATATATATATATATATATACATTTGATTGTTCAAATAAATATATACATATATATAAAAGATTCATTCGACTATTCAAATGTAAATAATGATTCATATTGCTAGTGAGGCTTATAATATATGGTGATGGGGTGTATTGTTATGGCAAAGCCAGACACCATATTGGTGTATGAGACTCCCTTGTTTGTGGATAAGGGACCCACCTTTGGGTAACGATTTGACTACTAAGTCTACAAATGCATACATACTCTACCCCTTTGGTTTTAAACTAGTGATCTCTTAGGAAAAAACACATGCTCTTAACCACGAGGCCCAGTGAAATTGTATATATAATTAAATAACCAAAAAATATATTTTTAAAAACTTTATTAGTAAATATATATAATCATTAACCCAATATTTTCTACATATTAATATATTACCATTAACGCAATATTTTCTATATATTAAACTATAAGATGCATTCCAGTATAATGAATTTTAAAATATTTAATATTATATTATAAATTTAGAAGACTTTAAAAACACATATTTCTAGAAAAATTAAAGAGCGCATTATACTCCAGAATTCTAGATGATATGTATTCATGGATTGCGTGTCTGTCATGAAAAAGCCAATGAAGAGTGGATAAGGACTTTATTGGGCATGACCTCACTACACAACGAGAGGTTGATTGGGATTTTACGGGGTATACTATTACTTGACATTTTAGAAACGGAGTAGTCTTTAACGCGACTTTTTGAAAGTCTTTCCGGCGATTTTTTCCGGTGAAAATCCTGCAGTAATTTATTGGAATCCAAGTTTGATAGCTAATTTCTGCACAATGAAACCGTCCCAGGGGTTTTTCAGGGTGCTGAATCCGAATATGCAGTTAAAAAACCATTTTAACTGCAACAAATCATGATTTCATCTCAATTTCTTCCGCGGGATTCCGTCACCGGAATCTCAAAAAGTCGCATTATAGACAACTCCTTTAGAAACAACCAATATTCTGCTCATATAACATCAAGTTTAATCCAACACAATTAGTATATTAGTCTTTAACATTAAGTTTAATCCAATAAATTTAGTGTATTAGTTTATTGGATGATTGTTTTAAGATTAGTTGCTGATGATGTAGTAAAGGTTTGTTTGAGAAGGAGAGTAAAGGTCATTATTGAAATATTTATAAGCACATAATTATTATATTAATATTTTTTATCATTATTAGATAGAAATGATAATAATGATGGTTCAAAATAATACTTTTTATAATCAAATATTGTTGTATTTAAATTTGAGTAAAATTTTTCAATCAAAATTAATTGAAATTAACTAAATCATATCTAACTACAGTATATAAAATTTTATTTTGAAAGTCAAACTTACAAAAGAGCTAATCAAGTTAGTGGTAAATATTTTAATGAAAAGATTATTATTATTATTATTTTTAATGATTTATTTTTTTAATTGTTGATGAATGATTGCTATTTTTTTTGGATTACATCCACATTGACATGTGTATGTATAAAGTATTGAAGTCTATATATATTGATTATAAAATTTAATATAAATAATGTGGTATGTGTTATATAGGTATTGGACACAATCATATTTTATAATTTTTTTCATTAATTTTTTGTTTGTTTGTAAGTTTGGTACGATTATATCTTCATCATGTCCAATATATCATAGGGGCACGGAATTGAACTAGTGCCTTCACATTAAGGAGTGCCTTAACAGAACACCCTTGAACCAGTGACTTCACATCAAGGAGTGCCTTAACAAAACATCGTTGAACCAGTGACTTCACATCAAGGAGTGTCTTAACCGAACATCCTATCACCATCTATCCAAAACCCCATGGACATTAATTATTAAAACAATAAAAAATAAGAACTTTTTTTTTCAAAACTATGTAATATATATTTATATTTAAATTTATTAATTTAAATATTAAATAACAATTTAATTAACAAAATTATAACCAATAATAACAAAGTCTAATATGTATAGAGGAAATGACTTTTTTCACAATAATTTTTCTAGTTACTGTAACCAAAATTACTTGGAGATCTTTAAAAGCTCTAGTTTAAGTTATTTAATATGTAGATTTTGAGTGCCCAAAAAACTTTTAGATGCTGTATCTACTTATGTATTCAAAAATACATATTAAATAACAAAAAATCACATTATTTTTTAAAATTATTTTACTAAATTACGATTAAAAAATCAATTTCATCTATAAAATTATATATATTAACTATCACTCTATATTAATTCACATTAAATATCATCACTCCATATTAATTTGGATCATCTTTACCTTATATAGTATGCCAAACAACAAAACAAATATTTATTCACTTATCATAATAGAAGCAGAAAAAATACCACCACTGTATATTAATCAACATAAAATATTAACATTATGTATGCCAAACAACAAACCAGATATTTATTCCCTATAAGATAATAATAAATAAATAAATGTTACACTAATTAAATATAAATGATTTATAAAATTTGAAAAGGTCACAATTTCAAGCATCACCACTATTTTCATAATTAAATATACATTAAAATTCAGTGTCATCTCTTTTATGATTAAATATTATAAAAATAAATACATTAAAAGAAACAGGGAAAAATTGACTGCTCAACTGCCACATAAAGTTCGTTGTCCTCTGAACACGTCTTTTGACGGAAAGTTTATCCGTCAGCGGCCCCAAGTCTAAATGGGGAGCATTTCTGTCAAATTCATCGAAAGTCATTGAACGGGGAATAGGATTTTCTGTTATGCGGGTCCCACGATCTACACTACTCCTTTTGTCTGTTTGTGCATGCCGATTTGTCTTCTCAAAGAGGTCAGAGGTTCGAATGTCGTTATGGCTAAGGTGGCTGCAGCGCCTATATAAACGGCCCGTGGTAGGAGTAACTGGCTGGATTTTTTTTTTAATATCTTATCTTCATCGATCGTCCAATCTTGGGAGGCGCTGCGCTGTGTGTTGTTGAGCAGGTAAGCTCACCGGCGAAAATTTTGTATTAGCGTTTAAATTTTTGAATCTTGATATATGCTCATTGTGTATGTGTACTTCATATACTCATTGTGTGTATATCCGGCTACATCTGTTCCTTTTGTTTTAATATATATATCTGTCTATTAATTTGCAATTAGGCTGAGGGCTTGGGAATGGGCAATTTGACGATGTCGGACCAGAAGGTTTCTGTGGAGATGCAGAAGGACGCCAATGGACTTGAAAAACTTGTACTCAAGGAACCCCGTGGAGCCTCTGCTCAGGTTGGATAAGTGTTTGCCGTGTCATTCTTTGATTATGTTTAGTAATGGGTTCGGTCTTGTGGTCGAATTAGCTGCTTTTGTTGTTAGAAAAGGCGGTCTTTAGTTCAATTTCCTTAGTTTCATCACAATAAGCATATTTACGGTCTTTATAATTCGGTCATCTTGAAATCTGATGCAGATCATGGTCTGGTATGGGGTTTTTTAATCTTTGTCTGTTTCACATGGTATGCTGGTAGGCTGATACTGAAATTTAGTCGAGGCAATTCACTTTGAACTCAGAACTTGAATCCTTTTATACATGTATATGGATCCTTAATCATAAAACCAAACGCCAAACGGGGGTTTTCGGCAAAGTACCCACTATGATTAGTTTTGTCATCTTTCTGACATCTTTAGATCAAGATGAAGGTACCCACTATCTGTCTTTTAATGCATTGGTGCAGATCATGATATGGGTTAGGTTTTATTAACAATATCAACATGGCATATGATTGGTGAAATTGGTTGCAAAATTGTTGGTACATAATGCTTACACTGAAATCCAGATAGGCGGAACCAATTCATGGAATCAACCCTTTAAAATATTGATGCAGATTTTGATCTAGGTCAAGTTGTGTTAAATTAGCTATAGAAAGTCCTGATTTATCTAAATATGGTACAAATTATGAACGGTTTTAAGTTTTTGGTTGGGTGGGATTGCTGGGGAACCCATCAGTTTTTCGCGTATTTTTGTGTCTGCTAGTTGCAAATTGAATCCAAACGGTGTATGTAGTGCATTGCATATGGGTACCGGTACAGACCGGCTACATCTGCATCTGATGCACACCTGAGGTTGTGAAATTGAAGGATGCATACCTTTGTGTCACAGCCATGCACAAATAGCGAATATCATCAATCGGAGCTCAAAATATGTGATCTTAAGCTTGACAACCTCAAGGTGCATATCCGACATGGAGTTAGACGAGTCTGTGCTAGTTCGAGTAGTTGCCAAGCATTTCATAGCGTGGTAGCTCTGGAATCGAGTTTGACATCATTATTGTGAGAACTTAACAATGACATGCTGGCACGGATCATGATCAAGTTTTATTAGCCAAATGAGTCACTGGGATGTTATTGCTGAAATCTAGTTAGGTATTACCATGTCTATCCAGCCTGAAGTAGTGACTGCTGACACGTATGCCTATAGTGGGTTACAAATCTACGACTTAAACTAGTTCCAGATGGCGAAAAAGATTTGCTACACATGCCAAGGCCAGTTGTTGAGTTGGATTAGAGTCATCGATAGAATGTTCAATGATCAATCTTTGTGGAGTCGTCTTAAGACCAGTGTTGTTACACTTGACTCAGCAAGACGAATGAGTGGGACTCGGCAAGAGTTAGGAAAGATTCGGCAAATAAAAAAAACGTCTAAATAGTAAATTCTGTGCACAAAATATATGGCAAGTTTGTGGCAAGTATGGTTAGTCAGTGGCGAGTTTGGTGAGTGGCACATTTCCTAGTAAGTTAGATGGCAAGCGCTGGGGCCAGAGAAGACTTGACAAGTCTCGACAAGACTCATGAGTCTTGCCCGGAGAAGACTTGACAAGTCTCGACAGACTCATGAGTCTTGCCCGATTCAAACTACACTGCTTAAAACCGCTTTCTGATAAGGGAATGCATCTGTTTTAACACAAGTCCTTGGCACATTGTTGCAGATGTCGATATTGGGCATTATTGGTTGAAGTTTGTTATATTCACCAAATCGGTAAGATGATTTACTAGTGTAGAAATTTAGTTTAACAGAACAACTGGAATCCGGGATTACAGCCTAAGTCAATCTATTAAATGTTGTCGTATATGAAGTCGTGCCACAGTGTCAGCATGGGACATGTTTGGATCAAAGGGTTTACTCTTTAGGAATTTGGTATGTTAACCAGCTAGTGCAAATCATGTTCTGGTTAGGTTTCTATATTCTAGGAACCCAAGTGATTGATATGTCCTATGAAACTGAAGTTTAGCTTAACACAGCCAGCAGTGGCAGTCTGTTGCTAGTTTACTGGTGAAAACTAATTGCCATGCCTCTACGGAAATCCTAAGTAGATGAAATCCCTACTATCACCATGCCATATCACCACGCCAAAATATCTCTGTTCAGATATATTTCTTGACAATCCAAACCAAAGGTTTTGTCTGATGGCAGAACCAAGGGTTGCAACCTATACCAAGTACTCTGAGAGTCTTGTGTCCATTAGCTTATTACAAGAACACTTGTTGAATAATAGTTACCTTATTAAAAGAAGTTCTCGCAATGTTATAGGAGTTTACTAAGAATGGGGAAATTTGTTTGCTTCACAGCATTTTTGAAACTTTAGATCAATTTATGCACATTTTTCAAGTAATTTTTTCACTTCCTTTATTTATTTATTTTGTTATCGTTTAAAGTACCGTTACTTTGGAATGAGACAAATTTTATGAAGTTTTTTCTTCTTGAAGATGCCAAAGGATAAGTTTGGTTTTTTGTGGTGTAGTTGTTTTAGTTTATTAATGGTAGCTGAGTCTTACTGAGGGTGAGATATTTTCTACAGGTTCTTGTTTGATATGATTTGCAATCATGCAGGTACACCTGTTTGGAGGACATGTGACATCATGGAAGAATGATCGTGGAGAAGAATTATTGTTCGTCAGTAGTAAGGTATGCCATTTGTACAAGAAACTGGGCATTTTATGGAATATTTCTGTCAGAGAAAGTAGCAAAGAATCACTTATTAAAATCAGTCAAAAAGTTGGGACATGAGAGTACAATGCACTTGTATCTGGTTACACTCTGAATTCTAATTTTTTTGTTGTACTCTGCTTATAATGACTTTGAAGCATATGTGAAATTATTGCTGTTTTCTGCACCGTGTGATGAGAAGCTCTGCATGCTCTTCTTGATAGGTGTCTCTAAACTTTAGGGGTCATATGTTCAAAGTTTGCTCTGCAAACATACTTTTACTGACAATGCACTTGTATCTGGTTACACTCTGAATTCTAATTTTTTTGTTGTACTCTTCTTATAATGACTTTGAAGCATATGTGAAATTATTGCTGTTTTCTGCACTGTGTGATCAGAAGCTCTGCATGCTCTTCTTGATAGGTGTCTCTAAACTTTAGGGGTCATATGTTCAAAGTTTGCTCTGCAAACATACTTTTACTGATTCCTGGTCTTTAGAGAAGCAAGCCTTACCATGATATCTTTTTTCTCCCATTCATTGATAAAATTTTGTACTGCTCTTTGGATAGGGTTCAAATCCATATTGACTGAGCGGCCTTAACGTGCCAGTTTGGTTGAGGACGTAAACTGTACTTGCAAGTTTTCCACTTGAGTTTACAGTTTGCCCCTAATTGCAATTGTCTGGCCCAATTCCTTTCTCTTTTTGGAATTATTTAGAGTGTTTTTCGAAGGAACTCCTTTTGTTACATAGATGTCTCCAATTGGTCTCCTTGAATGAAGTGCTCTCCTATATTCTACATATTCACTGCACTAAGGCATCACCTTGGTGAGAAAGCTAAATCTGAACATCCATGTTGCAATGTGCTTTCTGCAGGCCATATTCAAACCACCCAAAGCTATAAGAGGAGGGATTCCAATTTGCTTTCCTCAGGTACATCTGGAAAATTCCTTTTCTGCCTCCTTTAAGACTATTTTAATCAAGTAAAAAATTTGTTGTTAGTTGATATCTCCTGTACGTAACAGTTTGCCAGCAGTGGTTCACTGGAGCAACATGGTTTTGCAAGGAATAGGTTTTGGAGTATTGATAAAAACCCTCCACCCTTTCCTACAAACACATCGAACAACAAGGCTGTAGTCGATCTAATTCTTAAGCCCTCTGACGAAGATGTTAAGATTTGGCCCCACAGGTACCAGCCAACAGTTTTGATTGTTGTAGTGTGTATGAAATCAATATGGTTTGACAACGTGGTTTAGGACTATTTTGGTATTTTGTGTTGATTTTGTTTTACTATTGGACCAATGAAAGCTCCTGAACATGCAGTTTTGAGTTTCGGCTTCGTGTGGTTCTGGCCCCTGGTGGAGATCTTACTTTGATTTCCAGAATCAGAAATACTGACAGCAAGCCATTTACTTTCACATTTGCTTATCATACGTACTTTTCTGTGTCTGATATCAGGTATGAATAACTTTGAAGAGTTTTTCATTTCATATCAATTTTTAATCTGTTTAAAATTACTGGTTTGGGTAGTCTAACTGCCAAAATATGATGATGTTTCTACATTTGCTAGATGGCTTTTGTCAAGCTTGAACTTATATAGATGTTTTCCCACTTCAAGTGTGAATTCCTAGTTGTTAGCCTCTGACAAGCTGTGAAGATTTGGGCACCAAGGCTAAAATACCATGATATCATAATGGATGTTGCTTTAGAAGTTCATCCTACATATTTTGATGCATATTATTCCATTGAGGAGCACCTTGTGAGGCATTTCATGTTCCATGAGGCAGAATTCCATATTTAAAGGTGTGATTCAAATATGGGCCTATAATTACTTGAAACCATCCAGTTCCAAGGTAACTAGAATTAGTACATTGTCACAATATGCTTTTTTCCTGTACTTAGGGTTAGTGCTTCCTAAGTTGCTAACCATAGGAGAGAATCCATAGATGACTTTGGAAGCCAAACTATGATGTCATAAACAGTGAGTAACCCTCAAATTAAACCCACAGCTTGCAGCCCTAAACAAATATATAGGCAAAATTGAAAAAAAACAGCAAGTAGTGAATGATTTAAGAACTGGACAAATGCACAGAAATATTGGGATAATAACCTATGCTTAAAACGATTAAATTTAATGCAAGCTGTAAGCTCTGTTTAGAGCCTGAAAATGGCATGTAAACCAATACAGAGGATTAATATGATTTTTGGACATAAACCAATCCAAGAAAGAAATAAAGAAGAAAGAAATTATTTTAACGTCCACGAGGGTAAAGATAGCCTATGGGATAGATTGTTTCTTCATCTGCTTGATGTATTCGGCACTTTTTCTGTGAAGCTTCAAAATAAATGCTCCTAGCTTCTCGACAAACCCCTTGCTAAATAGATTATCCCAAGAGCTAGCTGCCTATCTGCATAATTTTCCCTGTTGTCTTTGAAGGCCTCAGATTCTAAAATGAAATGTTTTTTTGTTTCTACTTTTCAGGAAGAACAAAAAATGCATATTCTTTCCTCCCACATTTCTTTTGGCCTTTTCCATCGCCCTGTTTCACAACGGAATTGATGAGAATTAGTCCTTAACTTAGCAATAAGAATTTTGGCTCTCTAAGAGATATTGGCCTCTATGTATGCTTTTGGTTGATGACTATGAGTGGGATTAAACACTTAAATATAGTAATTTTTCTTTCTTCCTAGCTCCTTATCCCAAGTACGCTTGTGGAACTTTTCCATAACAAGAGCTTTTATCTGTTTGCTGTTTATGGGACACGCGTTCAAGCAAATACCCCATCTACTAAACTATTTGTTATTTTGCTGCATCCAAATATTTTTTCTCTTGCACAATCTGTTATTAAAGACAACCTTAGGCCATCTACCCTCTTCCATTTGCTCAATTTTTTTTAAATACCTTATGACTCGCACCATAGCAATTGCTTCAATAGGAGTAGTCCCTGTTTCACTTAACAAGATAGCATAAGGAACTGCACTTTTAATCTTGAATTTGTTTGTAATCAAACACTTCTGAATTTTCTCAATTTGTCTCCACTGCATGTCGGATGTACTGCTGGCCCATAGTTCACAACCATAGAGAATCCGAAATCACTAGAAGCCCAAAAAGAGTTTGAGTGGTTTTCTAGTCCCATAACTCTGTCTCTCTACACCTATTTTGAAAAGCATAAAATGCTTTCCAACCTCCCAAAGTTCTTTTCTTTCTACAACCATTCCAGCTTAGATTTTTGTTGAAGTCAATTCCAAGATATTTGTAATCCACAACTTCTTTCAGAATGTTGCCGTCAAAGTAGAACTCATGTTGGTTATGTTTTCTTTTGTTAGAGAAAACCAGTACTTCTGTTTTGCTGATATTGGCTTGCATCCCCACACTTCTACAAAAATGCTCAAGGGATAGTAAGTGCTCTTGCAAACCAAGAACCGATTTATGACTGGTTTTTATGTACTTTCGAGTATTTTTTATCCACGGAACTGAGAAAAATGTAAAGTTTTCCTATTTTTCCACGACAAATGAAATCTAAAATAGAATGAAAATGACCTAGAAGCATACTTGAATATGCCTTATATGCATGTTATTTAATGTTTGATGTGAACAAGAAACCGAGAACATAAACTTCAATAAACCAGTGTTTTAACATGGAGTCAAAGGGATCGGAAGAAGAGAAAGTGAATAAGGCAGAAGACAATTTGAAGCTTATCACTCAAACCCTAGGAAGATCAAAGATCAAACACAAGTGAAATGCTACGAAAATAGAAGTTTCAAACATAAAGACCTGTACTAGTGGTCAATGAAAATCTGTCTTTATTATCCAAATTTTAGGTAGAACAAGGTTGTGAAAAGTTTGGATAATACACTTCAAGCTATAATCAACTCTGCTGAATGGAACAACGCTAGTCACGATCTAGCACAACCAATCCACCACCCTAGGCACTCCACACTAGTAGTTAATCTCAATTTCTATAGGGAAATAAGCAAAGTAGAAGGGAAAGAAGAAAGCATGAGTTCAGATCTCACCAAAGAAAGTCCTCCTTTCTTCTCCTTGCATAGTACAATGCAACATTGATAATATTGGTATTGGAAAAATATCAACGATGCTCCTAAAAAACATCTTTTTGGCAATATCGGCAAAATATTGGAAAATATCGACAAACATAAAAAATGCATAATATATTAATTTTTATTTTTTTAGATTTTTAAACATATAAAACAATAACAACATGAAATAAACACATTGGCACATAAATATGAAGAAAACACTGATATATATGATGTAGTGGATGTAAAGTAAAAAATGATACATCAAAGGCGATACCAAATCTTGCTAATCCCTGATAATTGTCCAATCAAGGACTAAATGTGGAGAACCAATACAAAATAACGTCACATATATAAAGTATCTCATCATCATGAGTTATATGTAGCAAAACAAATAAAACTAGTAGCTAGCTATCTGAGATTAGTGCCCTCTCCTTCTTTTAAGGGAAAACATGATGGGTTGTTTGCCAGGCCTTCCCCTAGTAGTAGAAGGCCCTGACTTGCACCTAATGTCAAATAATGACCGTTGAATATGGAGTTGTGCTCTCCTATATCTGTAGTAGATGGTGCTGACGCTGACGCTCCCACGATCTCCTCCTCCACCTCCTTCTGCTGCTATTGCTCCTCCCTTGATTCCTCCTCCTCTTGCTGCCCCTGTACTAATGGTTCCTTCTTTAACCATGTAGGTGACTCCTCCAAGATGGGCCCCTCATACTCCACCCTCCATTGAGACAATACATCAATATTGTATAAGGGAATGACATCTAGATCCATTGGTTTCTCTATTTGCTTCACTCGAAGCCAGAGATTGTAATGCACATGCACTAAATCATTGAGGCATGAGAACTCCAACCTGTAAGAGTGTCAAAAAAACTAACGAGTCATGACACTTGAGGATTATAAATTAAAATTTAAATAAATGTAATTGCTCAACTGAAGGCTGAAGCTCAAAGTTATACCTGTTGTGCTTTTTTGAGTGTATTTTCTAAAATACACTCCAATTGTGCTCATACCCTGAAGAGCTACAGGTTTGAATCATAATTCTTATGGCGAATTTATGCAAATTTGGTGCCCTTACACCATAGCTTCGCCGCCAAATATCTGCAACAAAATAAAGAAAGAAAAAGTCAAAAACTTAAAGCATAATTAAACTTAAAAAAAACATAATTGAATTTAAAAAATCTAGAATTATAAATTAGTAAATTCTAATTAGTCATTACTTGTCACTTACGTGGCATGAAGAGGGTCCTTTCCCGAATAACATCAACAAAGCCAAATAGGCCAATACTATCCCGATAAAACTGTATCTTATGATTGATTTTGCTATGAAGCTCGGGATCAAGTGCCATCCTATGAATACATGAATGGAGCCCTTCCTACACCTCGCTATCAAAACCAAAGCTGCATTTGTATGAAAATGCAGGGTTGAGGAAGAGTGCTGCTGCATGAATGGGTTGATGAAGCGTCCCTATCCATTGACTATCAATCACATCCCATAACATCATCTATCTATTAAGCCTAACAGAACCCTTGTTTGCATAATTAGCACGAATGGTCTCCTTGGCCCTATCCATGGCCTCATACAAATAAGCCATCGCATGCTTCTCCCCATCTACCAATCTCAAAACCTTTACTATAGGTTCTCTATATGAGCAGAGTTCTTCTACTCCTTGCCAAAATGTGTTAGTGTACACCATTTTTGCAATGGCTCTCCCATCCTGTCTCTTGTTGTATCTACAATCACACACTCATAAAAAACAAATGTTTGCTTCAACTCAAACTGGCATCGAAGCAAACACTGAAGAGTAATAAAGTTGGTGGCAAAACGCGTGATTGTAGGACACTGCAACTCCTTGTTTCTAATGTATCTCCTCATGAGGCTAAGAACAAAAGCATGGTTATATATAAACATGGGGATGCTCCTAGCCATATCAATCACATCCTTGATGAAGGAGAGTTTCCCCATATCCTCAAGCAACAAATTGATATAATGTGCTGCACATGAAGTCCAAAACATTGTGCAGTGCCTCTCCATAAGCATCCTGCCGACAAGTACATAATTAGCTGCATTATCTGTTATGACTTGCACCACATTTTGCACACCAATCTCTCAGGCGAACCCATCTAACAACTCACATATCAATGCTGCATCTTTTATATGTGCTGATGCATCCACTAATTTAATAAACATGGTACCTTTAGGACAATATACCAAGAAATCTAGAAGGGTCGGCCTCAAACTTGGATGAAGATATCTTAGAACATCTTACTTGCACGTCTAGCCTTGTTCTTTCTGCCTTTTTCATCAATTGCTTCAAGAGCTTTTTGTATAAGCTCCGCACTAGAAACCATACAAGGCCCAACATGATGTCCAAGGAGTCTAGCCAGATGGTATTTCAATCACGTAATCCCTCCTGTCATCTTGTCCCCACACAATTTGCATGATAGATATCCCTGATTGGTCCCACCATCAGGTTCCCCATACTCCCAAATGGGTCCAAGGGCTTTGGCATATTTGTAGTGGATTAATGGACAATGTCAAAATTCAAATCTAGGACACCAGAAAACAAAAAATTGGCATTAAACCCCCATACACAAAATATAACAACCACCTCATTTTAAAATAATAATTTTCTTATTACATTATTTGTAGTGAAAAATGGCAATAAGAGGGTGCATAAGAAAGTTTAAAAAAATGAAGCATGTTGTCCAAATATGGAGAAAACCCTTGTATTGGCTCATGAGCATGAAAATCATAGTGAATGGAAAACAACAAAGAAGCAAAATGTTGGTAGGCAAATAGGCAAGCAAGCATAACCCTAAATCTATGAAAAAAACCATTAACATAGGGTTTTTTAAGAACATACCTGTTAATGGAAGAAATGAAGTTTGTCTCACTATTCATCTTTGATCCAAAATTTTTTTGGTGGGTAATGATAATCGCTGTTTGATCCTCAATCCCTTCTTGAAAACCACCACAAAGCTCTTCCCCTTCCTTCTCCAAGAAAAATGAGAAAATACAAGTCAAAATTTTAGTTTTGTAGCCACGGCCTAGCTTGCTCGGTGATAATTACCATCGTCGTGCGATATTTTGCCGAGATATCGCTGATATTTCACAAATATCGCGATATTTTCAAAGTGGAAAATATCACCATATTTCCTTGACAATATCTCGTTTTGTCGAAAATATCGCGATATTTATGAATATCGACGATATTATCAACACTGGTACAATGTATAAAAAATGAGAGATTAAAATAGGTGAGATAGAATATAGAAGGGAAGTTAAAAAGTAGTCTCCATATATGGTACTCTTTTTTTGACTGAAAATATCATGTGCATGAAGAAACTATCCTTCCAAAATATCACCTGTCTTCCATAATAAGTTATAACCACACATAAGAGAAACTATAGATATATGGGGCAAATTTCTTCTTTTAATGCACATTTTTCATGCCAAAATTAGACTCTACGAATTTCCTAAGGAGAGGATCCCCTAGATTAAGCCTTAAATTATGAGATAAGTGAGGATTTAAAATAGTATGTTGAGCTAGGATAATAATAGGAAGGAGAAGCTTTACAAGTAGCAATGTAAGATCATCTAGGGCAATCACTCCTCAACTAAGATCATATAAAAAGGTCCTTTTGACCATGCCAAAACACAACTAGTCCTTGAAATTTCAAAATGGTTAGAATGGCTTGAAATCAAACACTGATGCCACTCACTGTACTGGGTACACAAAAGTCTAGTCGCCCTACTAAACATAGTATTGCTAAAAATATCCTAGCCTTAAAACCTAGTGAAACTCACACCATAAATAAATCCTCCAACTGCGTCCTCAAATATGAAATCAGATTGACGATCCAACCACTCTCCAAACACTATTACAATAGCAACTGCAAAAAATAGAAATTGCTAAAAATAACATCTCTGATTTTCTTAAAAATAGAATCTCATGTATATCTCCCTAAAGGGTACCAAAAACTATGATTAGATCATGCAAAATATGGCATTGTAAAATCACCTTGATCCACACCCTTTGGGCGTTTTCCCATACTCTTAATATGACATTGAATATGTAAGTATCAATTATCTGCTACTACTGCATCATCTATAAGTATCAGTGATTTGCTACCACTACATCATTTGTAAGTATCAGTCATCTGCTACTACTATATGTACCTTTATAAAAACAAGCCATGCAAATGCACGATCATGTGCCTAATTTGAAAGGCACTCAACGAACCTTTGATGGTGAGTTTGTGGATTGAATAACCAATCCTCTCCCCACAATGTACTCATAGATCATCGATGTTGAATGGTGAACTTTGTAACAATGAGCTCACCTCGAATGATATCCATGAATATGTACTGTTTATTAACACTTGGATTTATATGCTCAAATTTATTGTTAATAGTGGCTTTGGGATGCTAAGAATCCTAGAACAAAGTAGCCCATCACTAATGCTTATGGGTCCTAAGGTATGAGTACAATCTGTAAGGTAAATCTATGTGATAGCAAGACCTTGCATGAACTAGCTTCAATGATGCATTTAAAGGAAGTTAATCATGCCAAAACAACTACAACCTACAACATACATCCCTACCATGTATGAATCTCCCCAATGGGATAACAAATCATTGTTGACTATGGGAGAAACCATCTAGTCAAGGACCACTATGTTAGTTTTTGGGGTAGCAATAGATAGGTGCTCTAGTCTCTGTCGTGTCTATGAGGCTAAGGAACACGATATCTCCAAAACCCAGAAAAGGTTTCATTAGAAAATCCTCAGAACTACATCAATTAGATTAATTAGCCTATAATTAAATATTTCCTAAGTCTCTAGAGCAAAATCAACCTCCCTCAATTAATCAGATTTAATTAAATCTGATTAATTGAGGGAGGTTGATTTTGCTCTAGGGACTTCGGAAATTTTAATTGATAGAGTCAAGCTGATCATAGCCATCGATTAAGATGTGATCATGGCCGTTGGTTGCTGTTGACACCTAATCCTCTGCGATTGGGTGAATTTGGAATGTGAACAGTCATCAAAAGATGAACTGAGCAGTCACATTCTTTGTATATAACAATAGCTACCTAATGAAATAAATCGTATCAGTTTTCTGCCAAACTGGAGTTACTCCTGGCCTGACATGGTATGAGAGCCAGTTCTAAAAATAGTTGTAACTCCCTTCATTTTTGCTACTGTGGGCTGTACGCTGGCCTGAGCTCTGTCCTCAAATGCCTCTGTCGTTCTGTCCACTGAGCGCTGTCCTCAACGCCTCTGTCCCCTGCTTTGGAAGCGGAGCATCGGATCCAGCGGATACTTCTCGCAAAGTTATTCAATTTTCGGCCTTCTTGCAGAGAGGTATTCATTTTTCAAATTTTTTTCATTGAAAGGAATATGAAGGACGCTCTCCAGCTGCAGTCAAAATCTAGTTCTCCAAGCGATTCAAACTGAATGTGTATTAACGCTGAAACGTTGTATGGTATTGACGTTGAATGGAGTATTAACGCTATATGGTATTAACGTTGAATGTGTATTGACGCTGAAATGTGTATTGAGCTGTGCGCTGTTTAAATGGTATTTGAAACGCTGTATGCGCTGTTTAAATGGTATTTGAAACATTGTATGTGCGGTTGAAATGGTCCAGCGTATATGTATGGTATTGAACTCTGCGTTTTTGCTCGTTTGTCTATGATCTGATACAGCGCTCTGCGGTTTTATTTTACTGGTAAACACTTCTTGCTCTGTTAGTTCTGCCCCTCAGGCCATTTCTTGTCAAGATTGAGGAGAGAACGCGAGTTTGCACCTGATCTGTCGGTCTCTGCGGGTATCGATTGGTATATTTTTTGAATGGACAACGCATTTAAATGGTGTTGCTGGTTGTTACTGCTTCGTTGAAACCTGCATTTACTGTCACCACTTGACAAGTACGTGGTGTTTTCCTGCCTCTACCGGAAGAGGGTCGCAGGAAAAGGGAACACTACAAAAGAGACGCTAGAACTTCATGGTAACACTGCACACGGAAGGGCTTTGTGGTCACAGTTTCATAAAGTGTTTAGCATATGATGAATATGTTTTGGTATGACCTGGTATATGGTTGAGTGCGGATTTTTTTTTTGCATTCCCATTTGCGTTGAATACCGTATATTAAATGGTATATATTGATTGGCAATGGTGATCCAACGCATTTTTTAGTATGTCTTTAAAACGACTTTAACGCTGTCCCATATTTTAAAAACTGTCCAACACTTTAACGCTGCCATATTTTTATTCCTGGCTTCAAAGTCTAGAGAATCAAAGGGATTTATGGTGATTTTTTTTAGTCTTTTCAGTGAACTTTGAAAGTGTAATACCGTCGCTGCTCCAACTTTGTAGAGCTCGCGGTTGATGCCGTTGTTGCTCCAACTTTGTAGAGCTCGCGGTTGATGCCGTTGCTGCTCCAACTTTGTAGAGCTCACGGTGAATGATTGATTATTTTTAAACAACCAAAGTTATTTCCCAAGAAATTTTTTGAGTACAATTTCACTGTATATCAGCAGAAGTTTTTTTTTATCAGTAGAAGTTTTTTTTTACAGAATGCATTCAATCATCTTTATGGTAGGAATAGTTCTCACTGGCAAGGAGAACTATCCTGAATGGTCTAGGATGATAAAACACACCCTCATCTTCAATGAGTTGTGGAAAGGAGTGTGTGTTGGAGAAGCAGACAATGACCCAGTGCAGCCTACATCAGACAAAGAGCTCGTCATTTGGGAAAACAAGAACAACAAAGCCTATGCATTAATCGCAGCATCTGTAAATGAAGAGGTGAGTCGCCATATTTCATCATATTCAACTGCCTTTGAAGCTTTACAAAAGCTGAAAGAACTCTATGACTCACATTCTGCACTTGAAGTTGTTCAGCTCATGATTAAACTCTTCACTCTTGAACTGAAAAATAATGATCCTCTTGCTCTTGCATCTGAAGTAAAGTCTATAATGCATGATATCAAATCCACTAAGGTTGAGCTGGATATCCCTTTTATTGCTTTTCTCAAGGCACTCTATCCTACCTACTCCAATTATCTTGAGTCTTTACAAGCAAATGGAAATCTTAAAGATATAACCTTTGACTCTCTTGTGAAAAAGTTTGCTGAAAGAGAGAAAGCCTTTGGAAAGAAGACAACCCCTGAATCTTCTGAAGAGACTGTGTGCCTTGCTCATAAAGAAAAGCATCTTGCTCAAGATTCTACAAGAGGAAGAGGTGGACGAATAGGAAGAGGAAGATACTTTAGAGGCAGGGGGGGCAGACATTTTCAAGGAGAAAAGGCAGACTTACATTGCATTCGCTGCAAAAGAAATGGATCACATGATGCCCCTACATGCAAGCTACCATGGGACAAAATTGAGCAGAAAAGAAACCAACAGAAAGGTAAAACTGATGATACAGACAAAGGTAAAGCACCTGAATCCGCTCACTATATTGAGGCACAATGTAACATTGGAGTAAATGAAGATTTGTTTAATGCTTCACTTGCTTCTTCGAAAAATGATTGGTTGCTTGATTCAGGAGCAACCTGTCATATGACTCATAGAAAAGATATTTTTGAAGATTTCACTGACAATGTTGATGGAGCAGTATACTTTGCAGATCAGTCAAAAATCAAGCCATCAGGGCTTGGCACAATCAGGCTTAAACTGCCTGGTCTTCCAGACTTTCTTCTGGATCATGTTCTATATCTCCCACAGCTCAAAAGAAACTTGCTGTCCTTGGTTCACATCCGCCAGCAAGGTCACTCCATTAATATGTTTGATGGCAAGCTTGAGGTAAGAAAAACATCTGACCACTCACTTGTCATGAGGGGAATAGAAGAAGAAAGGCTTCTCAAACTGCAAGGAACCCCTGCTCATGCACAACATTTCTCATATATTTCTCATCATGAAGAAGGTACACTTCCATCAAGTTTATTGTGGCATGCTAGATTTGGACATTTAAACTATGATAGTCTCCGCTTATTGAAGAAAAATGGTGTTGCTGGTTTGCCTACAATTCCTAGGAAACATAAGCAATGTGATGCTTGCATTCTAGGAAAGCATAGCAAACAGTCTTTTCATGATTCACATTCAAGAGCACATAGGAAGCTTGAACTCATTCATTCAGATTTATGTGGTCCAATGCGTGTTCCTTCTGCAAATGGAAATAAATATATCATGACATTTATTGATGATTACACCAGAATGTGTTGGGTTTATTTATTGAAGAACAAATCTGATGCCTTTCAAACATTCAAGAATTTTCATAAATGGATTGAAAATGATGCACAATCTCATATTGGATCTATTCGCACTGATAATGGAAAAGAATATACATCAAATGAATTTGAAAACTATCTTCGCCAACATGGGATCAAACATCAAACAACTGTGCCTTATAATCCCCAACGGAATGGTGTAGCTGAAAGAATGAATAGAACAATCTTGAATATGGTACGATCCATGCTTTTCTTCAAAAATGTAAAGATAATGTTTTGGGCTGACGCTGTTCTATGTGTTGCATATATAAAGAATAGATGTCCATCTAATGCTATAAGAAACAAGACTCCTTATGAATTGTGGTATGGACATGTTCCTTCGGTAAAACATCTCAGGATCTTTGGTTCCACCTATTATGCTTTGATACCAAAGGTACCTAGAAACAAACTTGGTGCTAGAAGTCGTAAGTGTATCTTCTTGGGGTATTCAAACACTTCCAAAGCATACCGCCTCTATGATGAAGTAAATAAAAAGTTTGTTGTATCTAGAGATGTAATTTTTCTTGAATCATCCAAATCTGACAATGTTGTTGAGCGGCAACTTGATCGCTTGGATAGATTCGCAAAAACGAAATCATTTCAAGAATTTGATAATCAGATTCCACATCTTGAAGGGGGGATTCCTATACTAGATCAACATGTGGAATCTTCTTCTGAAGAACACTCTCCCTCGAATGAAACTTCAACAACGGATGATGCTTTAAGTGATGTAATTGATAGAATTGGGAGACTCAATCTTGATTCAGTCCCAACTAAATCAACAGAGCAGCCTGGACCATCTCAGAAAGGTCCCCCAAAGTGGCTGACAAAGACACTTGAAAGTGTTCATCCTGATGAAATTGGAAAAACAGGAACCAGAAATTCAAACCGACAAAATGGAGGTGATGTAGATGACTCTAATTCACTGTTGATATGGATGTTACTTATGATTGTGAATTGAACTTGTCTACAGATTTTGAACCAACTTCCTTCAAAGAAGCTGCTTCTCATGATAAATGGAAAGAAGCGATGCAAAAGGAGTATGATGCCCTCATAAAGAACGGCACTTGGAAGCTGGTTGATCCTCCATTTGGAACCAAACCAATTGGCTGCAAGTGGGTCTACAAGAACAAGTACAAAGCTGACGGCTCACTTGACAAGCACAAAGCTAGGCTTGTGGCAAAAGGTTTTGCACAGAAGGAAGGGGTCGATTATGAGGAAACTTTTGCCCCCACAGCAAAATGGGCCACCATCCGGACACTCTTTGCACTAGCAGCTCAGAACGGTTGGAAAGTCCATCAAATGGATGTAAAAACTGCCTTCTTGAATGGAGATCTAAAAGAGAATTTTTTTATGTCCCAGCTTGAAGGATTTGCTGTGAAAGGACATGAACAAAAAGTATGCAAACTTGTGAAGTCCTTGTATGGCCTCAAACAAGCACCACGAGCCTAGCATGAAAAACTAACTGAGCATCTTTTGAAACTCAACTTCAATCATTTTGATCTTGATGATGCAACTTTATTTGTCAAGAAAGTTGGCAAAACAGTTGTATATCTTGTGGTATATGTAGATGATCTTTTAATGACAGGGAACAATGAAAGCTACATTGCATGCATAAAGAAGGAATTGGGGAAAAGTTTTGAAATGACTGATTTGGGCTATGTTCATTACTATTTTGGCATTGAAGTAACCCAACATCCAAAATCCATATTTCTTTCTCAAAAGAAATACATTGGAGATTTGTTAAACAAATTTGTCATGACAGAGTGCAATCCTCTTTCTACTCCAATGGAACAAAACTTAAAGCTCACATCTATTGAAGGAAAGGAATTTGAGGATGCAACAAAGTATAGACAGCTTGTAGGAAGTCTCATCTTCCTCACTACTACCAGACCAGACATTTCATTTGCTGTTGGAATCCTCTCCAGGTTTATGCAAAAGCCTTGTGAGGGACATTGGTCTGCTGCAAAAAGAGTTCTAAGGTACTTGAAGGGAACTCAAGACCTTGGAATCAAGTATACACAGGTGGACGACTTCAGCTTGATTGGATACTCTGATTCAGACTTCGATGGAGACAAAGAAACTGGGGTATCTACTTCAGGATATGCTATGAGTCTTGGATCAGGAGCTGTCTCTTGGAGATCACGCAAACAATCAGTTCTAGCAGATTCCACAACAGAAGCAAAATACGTGGCAGCAGCTGAAACAACGAAAGAAATTGTGTGGCTCAGGAAAATTCTTGAATATTTGCAGGTAAAACAAGTACAATCAACTCCACTCATGATTGACAACACCTCTGCAATAAAGTTGGCCAAGAACCCAAAGTTCCATGATCGTACAAAGCACATCAATACTAAATATCATTTGATCCGACATCATGTTGAGGCCAAAACAATCCATCTCCGTCATTGTTCCACAAATGAGCAAATTGCAGACATCTTCACCAAAGCGCTTGGAAGAGAAAAGCTTGAAAGATTCAGAACGATGCTTGGACTCACCAACATCCCTTCAGATTAAGGGGGGAATGTTGACACCTAATCCTCTGCGATTGGGTGAATTTGGAATGTGAACAATCATCAGAAGATGAACTGAGCAGTCACATTCTTTGTATATAACAATAGCTACCTAATGAAATAAATCGTATCAGTTTTCTGCCAAACTGGAGTTACTCCTGGCCTGACAGTTGCCCAACAAAAGATTAGAAGAGCAAGTCCATGGGGTTTGGAGAAGAGACACAGTTGAGACATCGGGTATGATTTGAGCAGTTCAACTACTGAGTTGCAGTGATTTGACAAGGGCACAGTTGAAGCTAGGGAGAGAGTCAACAACAAGAGTTCAACAGAGATTTGGGAGTCGGATTTCAGAGGAGATTACTAGAGATTTTTGTTAAAATTGGCAACTAGGGCCAAACTTCACATGGGTCATCTTATTTATGACAATTGATATTTTTCTTGGATTCCTCTCTCTGAGAGGTATAGGGTTGATCTAAAGATCATCTGATTTTGACATGTACAAATGAAGATATGAATTGTTAGGCTCATAAGCCCCACAATCATGTCTATTCATCCTCAATGCTTGCCTATAAATTCATGATGCCTCATCCTCATTTGGACATCACTCGTTCACTCACATCTCTCTCCCCTCATCTGATTGGGTATGCATTTCTGGGCAGTCTTCTCTCTCACATGTGCGAAGGAAAGGACATAATTCTGTTTGCTGCATTGACCAATGTTGATTGAGCTGTTGGGAGGCTGTTTGATTGCGTTGACCTGTTTTGACTTCGATTTGGGTGAGGAATCTTTGTCTTAGCAGGCCGCAGATCTGGGCACAAAAATTGAGGCAATCTCCCTTTGTTTTGACCAATGTTGACTGTACTAAGGCTGGCTGTAGGGTTGACTTTTGTTGACCAGTTTTCACTGGAATTTTTCAGACTATTTTGCGCTGATTAGACTTGTTGTTCGAGGCCGAAGTTGACTGGGTTTAACCAAGCTAAATTGAGGGTCAAATCTGCCCTGTTGACCAGCATTGACTTTTTTGGTTAGGGCTCTTTTGCTGCTGTCATAAATGATCAGATTTATAAATTTTACTAGCTCTCTCTCTGCTGAACTATTGAAGAATATAAGAAGAATTGATCAAAGGTTTCCCCACATTGGGGTTTGTCCTTGGTTGGTGCCACATCTTGTGTCCTCTTGTCTTGGCTTGTCTTCTACTGTTTATGTTTTTGTTCTATCGACATTTTACTATCATGTTGATGTGATTGCTGGTCTGAATATTGATATTGGGCTACTAAAGAAATAGAAGTAAAATTGCTCTAAAAGCATAGAACATACCATTGTTGTCTAAAAATTAACAATTTTCCAGTGTCAGAGGCATGAAAAGGGAGGCTGAATTATCTGCAGAGGAGGCTGATTTAGCGAGTGCGAATAGCCAGTTTGATAGTGCGATTGGTAGAGGAGCTAATTTTAGAGTGTTGAGTTGGACCTATGACTTGGAGGCAAATTGAGTGGGCCTAGAGCAGTCTAGGAGGTAGGATGACTTGTTGGGAAGGGTTCCCAGTGGCTGTACGAATTTTCGGCGGTAGACAATGCACATTTCAATAGGCCGTGCGAGTAGCCAAGGAAGTGCAAGTTTGCTGGGAGAGGCCAAATCAATTGCAGAGGGAGACAGTGAGTCTCCAATATATTTTTCCAGTGGAGATCAATATTTTCCAGAGCTTTGCCCGTGAAAGACAAGCAATTGTAATATTTCTCAAATTGTTGAATAATAATAAAACCGTTATTTGTTTCACTAGTTTTCCCTTCGAGATTTCTCCATGGACATTTGTCTAAAAATAACGGTGTCATATTTTTATGTGTGTATGCATTATTTCTCAGTTCCAATATTTTATTTTATTTTATTAGTGGATTGTTCATTATTTGCTATAATATTAATTTACAAAAGACAAATAAACTACATAAGTTAGGAGAATAATTCCCAGTAGTTGCAATCGTGGAAATTTCACATACTAAGGTCAACACTTGCCAGAAAAAAAGTAGCCCATCTCTAATGCCAATGGGTTTCAAGGTATGAGTGCAATCCTATGAATGTGAATGAATGTGTTGATGTTGAACAACATTAGGAATTATCCAATCAAAACCCAATGATGAAAGACTTTGCTAAATGCAAGATAAATCACCAATAAGGCTTATGGTCACTTTTACCCAACAAAAGTGGGTAACTCCTAGGAGATTTTTTTTCTCCTCATTGGTTAGCTATCCAACTAGCAGCCTATGATGATCCACAAACAATTTTACATCAGAGCTCTCCACCTCTGCTTCAGTGAATGCTCTCTCTCATCTAGCATACTTCTTGAAGGAAGGTGGGTCATCTATCAGGGGGCACACTAATCATTCTTGTAATCATATGCTTTCATTTAATGTTTAGGGGATACTAATATGAATTATTGGCCAAGCTGGATGATTGAGTGCTCTTGATTGCACCCTTCTTTCCATGCTTCACATGGGAGATTTTCCTTTGCCCCTAGTCTAGTGCAACCCCCCCTTAGGCCCTTTCTTTAGGAGGGGCATTAATAGAAGGCATCAATTGATATAATGTGACCAAGGTAATGCATACTTGCGACCTTCTATGTTTCCCTTATATCACTTCCATTCTTTGGGTTGATTGTCATTGGTTATTGGGATTGCCATTCTATATCTTCATCTCTAAGTCAAGGCCTGAAAATTTGCCGTAAGAGGTTCATGCAACTGAAAGAGACATAAAAGCATATGAAGCCATAAATAAAGGAAATGAAGAACGCAAAATATGGTTGGGATGTAATAAGAACATAGGCAAAAGCTTGTTGATTTTTCAAGTGCAATAGATATAATCACTAATTTATAAAAAATTACACTTCCAGTTTATCATTAAGCAATTACACTTCATAAATTCAACCATAAATGCATAAGGACAATAGATATCACAATGCACAAAGACAACACAAGATTTACCTTGGGAAAACCCACTTGGGGAAAACCCAACAACCTTTTCCTTAGAGAAATTCTTCAGTTCAACAAGAGATACACCTAATTCTGTTAGTCAACTATGATGGTCTAATTGACCAACAATGCTATGGTCAAACTTGCTCAAACAACCCTCTTGTGAAGTCGCTCTTTTGCCCAACAAACTTAGTCCTCTTTGATCTACCTAGGACAAATTTCACCCTCCTAGAATTTGCCCAAAACTTGGCCCTGCGACCCAGAATAAGCTGTGCAAAATTTCTGCCCTGCTGCCTAGAATATGCCCAGAAAGTCACACATGTGAAGTCAAAGAGAGAGAGAGATGCGTGGAGATGAATTCATCCTTCTTTGTCCTTCTTCTTCGTTTGGATGCCTAGAATATATCGTGTCTTGTGTGAGATTGAATGGTGCCTTGTGGAGGAGGTTGAGTGCTTTATATATAGTGTTTTGCCTGTCCAAATGGGTGTCTCTTCACTAGGGCCGACTTGACTTGAAGGAGGGTTGACTTGACAAGTTTGGAGCCAAAAATTCAAAATTCAAAATTCTCTTTTGATACCGGCATGAATAACATGTCTTATATTAATCATTTCAAGGGCTAAACAATAAAAATGACATGAAGAACATGTCTTACATTTTCATTATAGCTTTCAAAGGCTAAAATATAAATTATGAAGACGGACCATAGCTACAAAATTTGACAAAGCCTGACATGAGCTCTATACCCCTCATTAGTCATCACCTAGTTCCATATCATTTCATATTCCATCTAAAACAAAGCAACTTATGAATGTCCTAACCTCGATGAGCGATAAAATGCTACATCTTTAAAGGGGTATTGGAAAAACATAAAGTAAGTTGGGCCTCCTAAGCTATGCTAGAAAGAATGACAATTCATTAAAGTAAAAGGCTCACTAGAGGGGTGGAAAAAGCAGGCCAAGGAAAGGGGTAACTCATTCCTCCACGATTGCTTCCTCTTCTCATCATTATACTCAAGATATTGGGCCTCCTTTAGCTGGAAACATGGCTAGGGTCATCTTCATTGAAGTATTTCCTATTTCATGACCACAATAATCAGATGCAACCATGGATTGATGGGTTTACTTGTGAAATGTCCTTCTCCTTAGGGGTTGGAAGCACCTAATATGGCTAATTGCATAATAATCCTTGACATAAGTGTGGTGTCTTGCTTACAAATCCTAAGCTAGAAAGACATTTGAAGGGAAGGTTTGTGTGAAATAGTTTTGTTCCCCTAACATTTAATATGGTCCACCATGATACTGTAATGGTTTTTGTTGGCAACTAATCTTTGGGATTAGGGAAATTATGTAAATATTGTAAATACAAAAATAAGGAAGGTGAAGAGACACTGGAATCTGAATTCCAAGAGTCTCCCTTCAATGTATTTATCAATGATCTTGTAATGCAAATGCACAATCACATTGGCGGAGTTACTCCTGACCTGACATGGTATCAGAGTCAACTCCCAAAATTAGCTTTCGTGCTGTAACTCCTGTCAGTTTTCTGCCATATTTTGTTCCTCTGTCCTCTATCTGCTCAAATTTAGTTTCAAATTCTGAATCTCAAATCTATGTGCGCACTGTCTTCTTCTTATACTTTGGTTATGTTGTTATCTTTTGGTGCGTTGGCTCCTTGCTACCCTGTGTTAATTCTGGTGCTCCACGCATATTTGAAGACTATGATTCTGTGCATTTAAATAATGGTCTGTGGAACAATGCCTTTGTAATCTGCGTTAATCAAAGGCAAGTCTTTGAATTGTGGTTGAATTCTGCCTTTGCACTCAAGATCGTGAATCGTGCTACATTAAACTGTTCCTGGAATCTCTGTTGCTAATGGTTTGTGTATACATTGCATATGGATCCTTCATACCTGCGTCGAATGGTGCATAACCCTTGCAAATCGTGATTGTGTGTTGGATTGTACATTGGTTATGATGGTCGTGTGGTGAAATATAGAGCATTAATGTGCGCTCTCTATTGTGCATTGAGTTATTATATTGTGGTCCATACCCCTGGTGCGTTTAGTCCTGACTGTGTATACTTCTCGAAGATGCTTTGAGCACTTTGTGAGCGTTGGTTCATATACATTAAAGGGAGCTACTTATGGGGCGTTGGAATGCGTTGGTGTGTTTGCAATGCGTTGTTTGTTCGATAGCTGACCAAGTGTGAGCGAGAAACAAAATCTGTGATGCCAGTTGCAGACCGACGATAGTCGGTAACACTATCTGAGCCTTTAAATATTTATTGTCTCAGTGATATTCACTTCTCTCGCTCGTCAAGCAGAGGCCTCTACAAAACCCTACTGCACACATTTTTTAAATCCTTAGGATACATATGGTTCACGTGGCTTCCCTGCTAGTCTTGGTCATGCTCTGAAGACTGCATTAAACATTTTTTGAAGACTGTGTGGTATGCTTTCTGTTGACTGGTGCATTAAAAGATTTTTTTTGGATGTCGACGAATAGTTCTTTTTCAAGATATTGAAAAGATTGTGTTCCTTTGATTTGGGCTGATATATATTGTATGTTGAATAATTATGAAAAGGTCGTATATGCATTGATTTAGATTGGAGCATTGAGCATATATATTCGAGTTTTTATGAAAGCCTTAAGGAGTATTGTATATGGTATTTGTTTGTAATAAAATTGTATGGTGTATGGAGGTGTTGTTGCCTAAAGTGTACACCTAAGGCGCAATGCTCAGAGTAGGGGCTGTCACCTTGATCCCTACTAACTTCGTTTAGATTCTCTCCTAGCTTAGTCAAGGGGGGTAGTCACTAATGGTATATGGATGAAGGAAGGACTTGTTGGAACAACAAATCCTAGGAGATTAAGAGCAAGATCAATACCGCTCAAGGCAACTTGAAACTAATTAGCAAGTGTGTTTATTAAATGAGCAAAGTAAATCTCAATGAAGCAATAGCAAGATTAGTAGATATAGACCAGTGCCTTGTTAACAATGCTCAAATTGCAAATTAGAAACACTTGCAAGTGAAATGTCAAGTCACTAAGTAATTGCTAAAAGAAAAATGTTAGTACGATGAGATTAAAGGAATACAACAACTGGATATATGAGCAATAAGAAAAAGACTTGCAGATGTAAATAAAATGTGTACTTCAAATAAAATGATATTCAAAAAGCCTTTTAGTTGAGCTCATGATTCCAATTATATAATCAATTGAAGATGACAATTAGATTGGAAGTTAGCGCAACTTCCCAAATGCCTTTAACAATGAACACTTATTAAGATATGTCTACTTATATTGGACAGTGAAAACAAGTTTATCAATGAAAGCATATAGGAATGATGGCAAATGAGATTGCTAACAAGAGATGAAATGAAACAAATACTTAGCTCTAGTAATGCAATTAAAAATGAGACAAGATATATCCAATAACACCTATATCAAAGTAGCAATGCAAGTTAGAAATTGATTTAAAGATTTAGAAAGCTGCAATGAAGCTAAATGCAAAAAGGGGAAGCTATCAAGCATAAGTGAGTTAGTAAATCGGTCAGTAAGTTCACCCCTTTTAGATAAGAAGAAAAGGGATGCCAGGGATCAAAGTCCCATGCTCCCTCAAGCAGAAGATTAATTTTATTATTATGTTATAAGAAAAAAGGTCTCTTGCCAAAGGGAAAGGTTCTTTCTTCAAGGAGAATTATAATAATGAGAAAATCTTACAATGACAACTCTCTCCTTAGGATGAGGAACTGATCCATTTATGATCTGACTGCAAATTTCTTCAAAACAGTGGGTCAAGACTTTATGAAACTTGCTGCCTTCAAAAAATTTCTTCAAAACAGTGGATCAAGAATTTATGAAACTTGCTGCCTTCAAAATAAGAGATGAATGACCATTCCAAAAGCTCACCACTAGGAAAGGGGATCCAAGTTCATCAATCTATTAGCACAAAAGGGATGCAAAGGAATAGCTTGAGATTCAGTGAAGATGTCTGCAAAACTGAAGGTCAAATTCCAGAAATAAACCCAAAACATAAATGCAAATACTCCTGTCCAGCTCCCAAAGATAGTTTGAAATTTAATCAGATTTTATTGTAGAAAATTTTATTAGGGCCTTGAGGCTCAAGGCTCTCCAAAATTTTGGAGAGAATCAAATGTTTTTTAACAGTTTTCAAATTTTCAATTTTTCAACAATGTGATGACAATGAGAAAGCTCTTAGTCTAGAAGGGCAAAGGTATAATGTCTTCAATCCAAAGGTCCTGCAAACTAATGAAATCACAGTTCTGAAAACACTTCACATCAGAGGTCAAAACCACTCGAAGATTGAGGAGAAATAGCCCTATGAGACTTCACAACTAGCCCCCAAATTTTTTAATTTTATCTTGAAGTGTTAATTAAAATTTTAAAGGAGACTTTGATTAGGTTCCAAGGCTTATTTGCAAAAACGTCTAAGTAGAAGGATCAGGCTGTAAGCCCACTGTCAGGATGATTTCAGCACTCTTGGCCCCTTAACATAAACACAACTGTCCTTAGTATTTTGCAATTAGACCAAGCAGCGAACGACAATTTCCTTTAAAGAATTTTAATGCAAGAATGGGCTTAGATCCCCTTATTGAATCAAATATGTGCCCAAAGCTATGGATAAAACCCTCTCAAATTCGGTGGTGATTTCTGCAAAAAAAACAATGAGTGTTATCACAATAAAATTGATGCTCTTGCAAAGATTTGAAATTTGGGCAATGTATGGGTTTCAAAACCATGCGGCCAACTCAAAAATGTTTGTAATTGTATTCTTTTGGCCTCAGAATGACAATTTTCTTTAAAGAATTTTAATGCAAGAATGGGCTTAGATCCCCTTATTGAATCAAATATGTGCCCAAAGCTATGGATAAAACCCTCTCAAATTTGGTGGTGATTTCTGCAAAAAAAACGAGGGTTATCACAATAAAATTGGTGCTCTTCAAAAGATTTGAAATTTGGGGTGATGTATGGGTCTCAAAACACCTGCGGCCAACTCAAAAATGTTTGTAATTGTATTCTTTTGGCCTCAGAAAATCCCTCTATTTGCCCGCAGTCAAAATAATTTAAAACGATTCCAAATGATATGGTTTATAATTATAACCCTAAAAATTTCTTGCAAAAAACTCAAATCGATAAACCTTCAAAACCCTGGCCAAAAATCCAAAATTTATAGTGAGACTGAGGCTCAAAAAAGCCTAGTGGCTGCCTTTAATAACCCTTGATAGATAAACCAGTGAATATAATTTTTATGATGAAACCCTTTAGAAAATTGTAAAAGGTGCCAGATCTGTGGCTAGAAAGTTAGCGGCTGTTTTAAAAAAACACATGTTGAGGATAGAAGCCACAAATGGATAGATCTGACCCCTGTCAATCCTGCCTTTAATAACCCTTGATAGATAAACCAGTGAATATAATTTTTATGATGAAACCCTTTAGAAAATTGTAAAAGGTGCCAGATCTGTGGCTAGAAAGTTAGCAGCTGTTTTAAAAAAAACATGTTGAGGATAGAAGCCACAAATGGATAGATCTGACCCCTCTCAATCCTTAGAAATTACTTCAACCAACCTGCAATGGAAACAAATCAAATTGATGTCCAAAACAAAATTGATTCAAAAGCCCAAGAAGGGTCTCCTTAAAAGTACAATGACTCTATTGACTCAAAATAAATCTTAGAAGTCTTCAATGGAGACTTTGACCTAAAACATGGTGACCCAAGCATTAAACCCATACTTTAATAAGTCACAATAATATTAATAAAAGTTCTTTTCTTTATTCTTTTGACAAGTACATTACAAGATGACTCAAATACATTTAATGAAGACCGAACCTAGTTACATTTTCCAACACCATGTGTATTGCCCTGACTGTGCAATATTTAATTTTTCAAAATGTTCTTCACTTCACTTCACTCTGCCACTTTTCCTGCTTGTGCCTGTGGTGCCCTTCTATGTTGATCAACTGGCTTTACCGCACCACCCTTAGGCTGTGCTGTTGATTGTAAACTTCTTTGCTGCTATCTGCCTTTGTTTTATTCTGTCATGCCTGCTCTTTGATCATGTTCATGTTCTGCTGATCTCCATTATGTTTTCTGATTTTACATTCTGTTGTCCACGCCACTCTTCTCTTCTGCATTTCATCTCACATTCTTACTGTCCGCTGTCTGCTTTCTTTGTGCTCATGCAAGCTGTCCTCACATTCTTCGTGTTCTCTTCCTCATTCAACTGTCCCTTCTTCTGTCACCCCTAGATTCACTTGCTTGCTGCCTGTTCCTTCTCTTTTGTTTATCTCAGTGTTTGCGCAGCTTCAAACACTAATTACTTTCTGTACAAAATCTCGTTTTGTGGAAATAAACTCTAGTATGCACCTAATGCCATAAAATATCCAGCAAGTGTCTCAGCAATAAAAAGGCAGAGATTTACAGAGCAGATTTATACAAACTAAAAATTACTACAGATTGAAATTAGTAAAAACTCACTATTTGGGATCCCCATCTTCATAGTCCAGCTGGAGAGGTGCCCCTTTGCCTGCCCCAGTCTACTCTGATATCATGCCAGGAATGTAAACAGAATAACTGTATAATCCAGTGTGAACTCAGGATGATATTGTTAGAGACAATGGTCATACTTAGAACTTGAACCTATTAATTCGGATTTAGGCATATAATAAGGTCTTACTAATTAAGTGATGTAATAATGAGCTGTTTAATGTAGTAGTAAAATCGTTAGGTATTTGGGAGTTACATAGCTTGCTCTTCTTCTCCTTCTATGTAGTGAGACATGCATCACCTAATAATGAATGAATCAATGCACTATTTCTCATTTTTATGTGTATTCCTGTCCATGCTTTGTGTGTGTAAAACTCGCATGTTATCAGAGACACAGTAAGGAGAAGCCAAGGAAGCAGGTGAAGTAGCTGAGGGATTGCTGTGATCAGAGAAGGTGATGAGGGACTCCAATCACACTCACAGTTGGACAGAAGCGAGACATCTTGATGATGAAGATAAGTAATTCTTTTGTGTATTGCAATCTGGTATCATATCAGATAAAGTGTGTATGTGGGAAATTAGAAAAAAAGAGAAAAAGGAGTGAATACCTGGGAATGAATAAGGGAACCGCTGTGACTGAGAATAGAAGAAGAGACGCTGTAGTAGTGGGCCATAACAAAGGAGATTTCATCTCAGCAAAACTGTACTTTATCAGTGTAAAGAGAAGATAACTGTGTGGAGCTGCTGCTCTCTCCCAGTGAGTGAATTGTCGGTATCCAAAAGGTGATACTTTATAGTTGACTGAATGAAGACCTTATCTTGGAGTAGGCTGCAAACATCTTGCTTGTTCAAAGCTTTTATTTTTTCTTATTGGAACAAAACATGTAAAGCGGCCATTATAAAAGGGTGTTAGAAATAATGGGATCATAATTAAAAAGTAGACCTATTAATTATGATTTAGGCACATAATAAAGTCTTACTAATAAAGCAACGTAAAGATGAGTTCATTTGTAATTAAAATAGTGGTTAAATGGTCAGGTATTTGGAAGTTATATAATGTACTTTCTTCTCTTACCATGTAATGATACATTGCATCACCGAATAATGAATGCATCAATTCACTGTTTCTTATTCGTATGTGTATGCCCACGGTTGTGTAAAACTTACAGCTATGAAGCAAGTGAAGTGTGATGCTATACTACAAAGAAGACTGTAAAGGTTATATATGACACAAACACATAAATATACAAAATATTTTCAAGACTCTTTGAAGTCCTACGACTCCTCATATTTTAACCCTTCAAGCAAAACTTACAAACCCTTGTCTATTTCGTACCATATATAAAAATAGACATTATATTATTATAATATCTACACAATGGTCCTTAATATTTAGATAGTATTACAATATGATCATCATCTCTAGCCAAACAGGCTGACTTTATTCCAATAAGCAAGGTGTAGGCAAGTTACAGCCCACGGGAGGCCACAATTTGAAGCTCATTTAAGGAGGACAACCAGATTGTCAAATGTAGCAAAATTATAATAATATTGGTAGAAGCAGTCAAATACACTATGTAAATCAGGACTGAGTTATTGTGGTGATGCTTTTTGACTATCATCATTTTAGTGATCTCCGATTCAATTCAGATGTCATTTATAGTGATGGCCTGAAAATAGGCTTTATTGGGATAGTTCTGTAGCCTTGCCTAGGGTAAATTGTCCTGATTGTGTTTCTTCCCTTCCAACATTTTTGGGCAGTCTGAGGCTCTTCTGTTGGGTTTTTTGTCAATGTTTATTCCAGTGTTGGAGAACTCACGGAGTAATCTGCCCAAAACAAGTTCTTAGGCCGAGAAATTGCAAAATATGCAAAACTTGCCAGACTAAAGTGTTTTGAGAAATTTATGGGTCATGTGAGTTATCAGTGCTTTTTAAGAAAAAATCACCTGATAAGCAATTTTTTTCTATAAAGTCTGTTTTTCACTCTCTTTTTATTACACTGATTTGCTGAATATGATTCTAACTTTATGCCAGTGTGCTGTCAGATGGTTTGCATGGTATTTAATCTGATCTTGTTTTAGGTTAAATTCTAATTTAATTGACAAAACTGTATTTTTATGCATTTTTAATGCTCATTGCCTTTTTGCCAACCCCCTTTTTATCCCAAGTCAATCAATTTGGACTCCGACCAAGTTTTTCCGAGTCCAAGTTTTTCAACATTGGTTTATAACTTTATTCCATTATGCTTGTTGGCATGGACATTGCTTGCTCACAGGGGTGATAACTTGAATAATTGAATTAGTTACCAATTTATTGTAGAAGTTGAGGTCAATTGCTGGCCTTTCAGATTACGAATGGCATGATTGTTTTCATCGTGGTTCTTAACCAAGTAATGATAACCTGAAGCATGGTGATGAAGTCCTGTTGTGAGTCCATTGTGCAGAATGTTTGCAATTTGTGATTAAGAAGATTATGCACTTCCAGGATCAGTTTTCTCAGTACAATTATCTTCAATTTACATCCAAGTGCAATATATCTGCAGTGCCTTATTTCTTTCACAAACTCCAGGCCTGCTCGTTGGCTTGACGCTTTAATTGAATGTAAAAGAGCGGTCATACAATCAAATATGGATTTACACATTGCCTATCAATCTCAATATAGTTGGCTGCTCTAACAATATCAGCCTTTTGACTAAAGGAAGGTCAATTTTGGGAGTACATGCAATTGTTTACTTTTTTATGACTTTTGCTTCACACATAGCCTAGGGTTCCATGTCTAGAAGAAATACTTTGATGAGACATTTTTATAAAATAGTCAATGTGACTGTCAGATACATTTTGTAGAATACATCGTGACTCAAAATGAAGCTTTAGAGTCTAGACTCTCCAAGAAGTACAAAAGAGAATACAAAATATGGTAAGTAATGAAAAAGTAATTTCATAGTAGACCTTGAGACAGAATGGTTTTGGTTTGGGCTAAAGATCTTTTTCTTTTTTAGTACTCCCTTATTTTCAAGATTTCAAAAGGAGATATTTGGATTCCCATAAAGTGGATCCCCAATGGTTGAATCTGAACTTTGAATGACAAGTTTAATCTGCTACATGCCAATACTTGAACTTTATTGTGTTTCTCAACAATGTCATTTCTGGCTGCTTGAGAAAAAGAAGCAATTGTAAACATATTGTCAACAATGTGCCACTTCAAAAAAATAGTTGTCAAAGTTCAATGGTCATGGAAGATTGTAAAAATTGGGCGAGTAGAAGTATTCTGGTGATGCAAAATATCTCCTAAAAGTTTCAATGCCTAATGGAACTAGCGAGATAAAACCAATTGGCAATGTCACAGTTGTAGCAATAGTTCCCCCCAGACAAAAGAATAATATAATGGCTATAGCTATAGCTGTCTTGTTCGAAATGGAAGCAGCAAAGTTCATGCTTTTTGTTAAAGAATCTAGCGCAGTCAGAATTAATGAAAATCTTCTTAAATGATAACAATTTGTGAAGTTCTTTTGCAATTTTTAATCTTAACTTGATCTTCATATTATTATTAGTGTGTATGTTTGCTTCATCAAATTGCTATAAAAAACAAAGAGACAAGAACACAAGGTGTTTGGCTTTCTGCTAGGGCCGAAACCTCTCCCTCTTGGAGAGGAAAACCTGCACAAAAATTCTTCTTATAGAGATTCCAATTGACGAATACCTAGACCATGACCCTTGAACTGTTCTGCCACTCCAAGACCAAGACACCAATCCCTTTTTCTGTCACTGCTGAGATCATCATCATTACTGCTGTTATACTGATGTCATCACACTACTGCTGCACCTTCACTTGCTGCTCCTTCACTGAGATCATCATTGATGTACCTTCATTGAGGTCACCATTGCTGCAACACTAAGACCTTCACATTAGTACCACCAAGATCATTTACTATTGCATCTTTCCTGCACTGAGATTATAATGAGATCCCTGAGATATGAGAGTTATATCGAGATCAAGATCATGATCCTATAACTATCATGATTACATCTATGCCAGGATCAAGGCTGTGTATGAGAACGTATCACAGAGATCCCTCCTTATCACGAATATATCAAGACTGTGATTATATTTAATGATACAGTAAGCACCAAGTATATGACTGAGATATAAGTCATCATATGCTGCGTCTATCTGGAATGTCAAGGAGTGTGAGCTGATACTGTTACAGCTGTGACTGTGAGCATGCCTAGAGGGATAACAAATATGTGCTACTGTGGGATCATCGTGATCCTTTCATTGAAACTGTAGGGTTTTCGAGACCATAATAATTATGCTGAGACTGTAACCCTTGTCACTGCTTCTCATTATGCTGAGACTGCAACAGAGATACCACTTGGATCATCTTCATCATTGGAATGCCAAGGTTGCTAGGAGACAGTTCCGAAGTTGTGTCATCCTGTAGTGCGAATTGCAGAGACTTGTTTTACTCTCCTGTACCTCATCCGATACCCTATAGTATTTGCTTGACCGAGACTTGATCTGCCTGCACCCATCCGAAAACTACAGTGATCTTATTTGTTCAAAGCCTGAACATTACAGGCATGTGAAGATTTTCACTGCTCCTTATCCAAATCTGCAAGATGTCCGAGATCCTGTACCCATCCTCCTTCCTGCACCTTACCCATCTGAGATTTCACAAGAGGATCTGAATTCTGTGCTTTTCATTTGTGGATACCCTAGACAGGTATTTATAGTGGTTTGTACCTCCTATTTTGAGCCGACTATAACAAGTGAAACGACATGTCTTTTATACAAGCCGACATGACTGTCATTTTTGTTATTTAATTAATTTTGAGGCCGACATGATGATCTCCTTCTCGTTTTGCTTGCAAACTTTTTGTGCTTGTAGCTGGAGGATTGTGCTTGGTCTTTGGAGCAATGTTGCGAAAATTGCCATCGGGATTAAATCGGCGAGGGTCTGAAATCGGAAAAAATCGTAAAAATCGGCAAAAAAAAATAAAATCAAGAAATTTTCCCAAAAAATCGGGATTGATCGCCGATTTAATCGTTTCAGCGAAAAAATCATGATTTTCGCAACACTGCTTGGGAGGGCTTCTACACATTTTGTAGACTAGTATACATTAAATATAGGCTCAAGAAGAGCTGCTTCATACATGACTTGACTTTTTGACATTTTAATAAATCCTAAAGACATCAAGAAGAAGTCCTTTGACCTATGACACTTCTTGCTCATGAAACCCATGTAGCAAGATATACAAAATAAATTTATTCTCTTTTATTACATAATTTACATAGATCATGTCATTATGAAGACCGAACCTAGTTACACTTTTTTCAACACTTTTATCAGTAACCCAACATAGAGACTAAGCCAGAGGTAATTGGACTCCAAAAAAAAGTTTAAGCTGTAGTTATTAAGTGCCTTAGTAACTTGTGGTAGGACTGGGAATTTTTTTTTTCTGTCTTTGATGATGGCTGGTGGCAGTTTTGGTTTGAAGTTATTATGAAAAACCCTTATATGAGTCAAAACTAATTGAGATTGCTACTTTTGCATGTGTTTAAGTCCATTCTGTTCTGTCTGTTTACAGTGAAGTACGAGTAGAAGGATTGGAAACCTTGGATTACCTGGACAACTTACGAAATAAGGAACGTTTTACTGAGCAAGGTGATGCAATCACCTTTGAGTCGGAGGTAAGCTAGAGCACATAGGTGACGATCTTTGGCACTTATTGTTATGGCTGTATTTTTGGCATAGCTAATGAAATAGTTGAACCTCTTAATTGAATATGATTTTTTCATTGATGAAGGTGGACAGAATCTATCTTAGCACTCCAACAAAAATCGCAATCATTGACCATGAGAAGAAGAGGACCTTTGTATTGAAAAAGGATGGCCTTGCTGATGCAGGTAAGATCCATTTTCTTCAAGTATATAGGGATTGGTACGATTCAACAGTGTGACCAATATTGGCATACACGCAGTGACAAGTCAAGGATCTGCATTTTGTTAATATGATCAATAGTTTCGTCATAAATTATAATATGATTGCTTAATTGGATATGTACTATTTTCATGCAGTTGTGTGGAATCCTTGGGAGAGGAAGGCTAAGGCCATGACTGACTTCGGGGATGATGAATACAAGCATATGCTGTGCATTGAGGCTGCAGCAGTGGAAAAGCCTATTACGTTAAAACCAGGTGAAGAATGGAAAGGTCGTCAGGAGCTGTCCGCAGTACCATCAAGTTACTTTAGCGGTCAGTTGGATCCCCAGAAAGTTTTACAAGGTTAAGCATCAATCTGGGCTAGTTACCAACTACTTACTGCATGTTGTATTCAGATTTCATAGTTGTATATCAACAGATAACTGAATGTGCACCATCTTACTGTGTACTAAATAATGGTATTGTTAAAGTTCCATTTCCTGTTTTGTATTTTTAAATTTCCGACCAAGTATCGGTTGGATTGGCCAAGTTCGAAAGATTCTATTATGAATACCTGTAATTGAATAACACCCTAGTTACTTGTAATATAATTAAAGAACATGAATATGAAGAACAACTTGAATGCTTGCTTTTATTTTTTCCATAAGAACTAACATAAACAGAGAATTTATCGACACTTCTCCATATGCTACTTAGAACCGCATCATTGATGGACTAGGAACGGTCAAGTAGACTTGTTTGCTGAAAGATTGGGCACATATGATATTTGTGTTGCATACATCTTAGACGTGCTTGAAAACAAATCATATGTGAAATATAACTTATATCCAATTGGCTTACTGATCACCGTGGTGATGCACAATTATAAACTCATAAAGTGTAGAACTGGCAGCAACAAGATGCTCTGCTTGTGCTAGAAACTGGCAGTACCTCACATGAGGATATTATGTGATCCTTGTAAGCAAAACGTTCGGAACTAACTGGACTGCTACAGAAATTTTCGGAAGTGATCTTAAATCTGTGTTGCTGTTGTGTGTCATGGAAGACACTATCATCCTAATCTAAGAGAATAACTCTGGACGGATTTTGTAAGTAATATGTGCTATCTTGTAAACAGCACGTCTTTTAGTATAGCCGGCGTGGAGTTAAAATGTAAGACGTGTGAGATACATGGACTGCGCTGGTGCAGAAATATATATATGCTTTCAACTAAGATTAATTGAATTAAATATAAGTTTGTGCAAACTTAAGAATATGTTACAAAGAAGATGCCAGTTAACCTAACCTTCCATATGCTGCCGCTCTTGTAATGTGACCGACAGGTACATCCATATGCTATGTATATCAAGGAAAATGCTCCAAATTGTTTGGATACACTTAAGTAAACATTTATTTATTTTTTCTCAAACATAATTTCTTAAAGTTGTGGTTAATAAATTCCTCTTATGGTCACTGGCTTCACTGTTTCCTTTAGTGAAGAAAAAAATAAATGAAATGGTGAACACTAAGAAGTGTTTTCATGTTCGAAATAATGATATACCACAAGAACGATGTGGTAAGGTTGCATTGACTTAAATGTGGTGATTATATTGGTTAGTGGTACATTCATTAATACTTGTGTCACTTTTAAATGATAGAGGCATTAAGGTTAATGATTGGTTCATTGAATAATCGTAATAAATTTACAATGCTATTTAATCAGATAATGAGGGACGATTAATTTGAGTGAGTGACATTTATATGTTGCATAGTTTACCTTGGGTTTCCGTAGAGGTAACATTACTATATATTGGATATTTATTATTATCTCCAAAATGTGTTTGTGTCAATTGGGCTATGTATGTATCACATAAACTTGAACATGGCATTGGAGTGTTTCTGAGCTTGTGTTTAAAGAATTTATAATATTATGGATATTTATTATTATCTCCAATTTGTGTCAATTGGGTTATGTATGTATCACATAAACTCCGCGCACGAGTGCACAGTTCACGTGATTGGGGTGGTGGACTTTCCCGCTCCCCCGTGATCGATTCCCATTGTATGTGGCGCTGCACGGCAGCATGTGTTTCTTTGATCATGTATATATGTGTGAACTATGTGATTGATCTGGCATTTGTATATAATGTATAATAATGTACTCTGGGCTAATATAAGCTTCTATAGGAGACTCGCCCCCCTCCATTTAAAAAAAAAATGTATCACATAAACTCCAACATGGCATTGGAGTGTTTATGAGCTTGTGTTTAAAGAATTTAGAATGTTAGAAAAATTAAAGTTTGAAAGTTCATGTCGTCTTGGTTCAAAGATTTCAAGATAACACGAAGATAGAAAATGAAAATGGACCGTAAACATAGAAAATGAAAATGGACCGTAAACATAGAAAATGAAAATTATGTGAGCAAAAAGATATTAGAAATAGATATGTAATTTCATTTAAAAGTTTTGTAAAGCTTAAAACATGTGAATCAAAATTATTTAGAAGTTTTAGAAATGAGCAAAAGATGCTTAAAAATAAAATAGTTCAGAAAACTGATTTGTAAACTGGAGGGCAACACCACAAGTGTTGTTATCGCAAAATCTGACACTTAAGTGCAAAGCCTTTTACAAAGAGATAAGACAAGTGTCACTGGAATTTTGCCATTGTCACCTAGGTAATCACTTTCCTTTGTTTAGTGAAGGATAGATCCAACACATGAGAGGCTTTCCTAGTAACTTCAAGGAATCCTTAGGCAAGAGGTAACCAAGTATAAGACCTCCCATATTGGCGATTCACACCACCAACACTAATATAAGATGTTTAAGATGAGAATAAGGTGGTTAGTACAATGCAATGTCTAGATTTAAGTGAAAAAAATTATGAGACAATTTATGATATTTAACAAGTCAATATAGGTGATGCAAGAGCATTTATTCAAGTCAATAGGATCCATGAGGTCTTAGCACATTTACTAAAGGGGGTTCCTTAATTTAGGTTAATTTAATGTAAGATTGGGATTTAATTTTCTAGTTGAAATAGAGATTTATTTAAGAAATGAGGGAGTATTTTTTCATTGGCATGTAATACATTATTTAAGGAGAGTTGTTGAGGAGATAGAGGTTTTATACTTAGATTTGATATTTTCTATGTATGATGATTAGATCCATCTGTAGTGGATCTCAACAAACCATCAATGTTGTATCTCATCCATTTTCTTTGAGGTTGGTAGTCATTGGATTGGGATGTCTCAAGTCTTTTGTTTCTTCTAGCATACTGCAATCAATTTTCTTTCCTAAGCTTATGCATATACTTTTCTCCACGTAATTCAACACTTCATATCTAGCCATACTAGTAGCCTTAATATTGCTTAATTCAAATTGTTCATGTTGATGTTTTTGCACCATCAGGAAGACATTCTCCCACAAGGTCATGCTGATTTGACTAGGGGGAGAATGATACATTCACCCATGGGGCCATGCTTCTTTGGCTAGGGGTGAATAGCCCAAAGGCATAAACCTTCCCATGGGGTCATGCTAATTTGACTAGGGGAGAATGATATAGTCATGCTGATTTGGCTAGGGGTAAATGCCCCATGATACTCACATTACTAGCTCTAGGGTGGAGTGATATATTTTATAGTGGTTTGAATTTCTTATCTAATGGGGTTTTTACCCATTAGGGGGGTTAGCAATTCAAGTCTAATGTTGAGTTTTCATGTAGGCTCCATAAGTGAGGGGATGAAGAGCCACCTCTATGGGTGTCCACTCAACATTAGAGCTCTATATAAATAGATAGACATGTGAGGAAGATCAATCAACATAGAAATCTCATTGATATTTTCTATATGGAGGAGAAATTCAGCTAAGGAGAAATTTGTTGGAGGTCATATTTATCATTTTATCTCTCTTGTTTTGCCTACACATGTGAGGAGGGATAGTTTGACCAAGCTATGTTTAATAGCCATACATCTGACTTGACCAACCACACGTGTGAGAGAAGTTGACTCAGCTAATCATATATTTGAATTGTTTATTTTTCAAGTGCAATAGATACAACCACTAATTTCTGAAATATTGATAATTATTTCAAATGATGTAGATCTTATTTTAAAAATTCCAATTTATCAATAAGAAACTACACTTTAGAGATTCAACCATAAAAGCACAAGGATAATAGAAGTCACAATACATAAAGAGAACACAGGATTTACCCTGGGAAAACACACTTGGGGGAAAAAGCCCACAACCTTTTCCTTAGAGAAATTCTTCAGTTCAACAAGAGATACATCTAATGTAGATAGTCAACTATGACTCACCAACAAGGCTATGGTCAAACCTAATAAAAAAATCCTCTTGTCAAATCAAACTTCTGCCCTCTCTAATATGCCTAGGTTGTCTTTAGGCCTCCTAGAATATGCCTAGATGGAAAATACTCAACCTTTCTTCGCATAATGTTCTGCCCAAAAACTACCACCCAAAAAGTTGCATTGTTTCCCATAAACTACCTAGAAGTTCACACGTGTGAATTCAAGAGAGAGAGAGAGAGAGAGAGAGAGAGAGAGAGAGAGAGAATGTCTTCGAGATGAATTCTTCCTTCTTGTCCTCCTTTGCTTGGATGCCAAGAATCTATCTTGTCTCATGTGAGATCGAATCTACCAGCCCGAATGGTTGTGTCTCTTCATTAGGGCCAACTTGACTTGAGGGAAGACTGACTAGATAAGTTTGGAGCCAAAAATTTAAAATTCAAATTTTAAAATTTCTTTTAAATCTGACATGAAGAACATGTATTACATTAATTCTTTCAGGGGCTAAACAATGAAAATGGCATGAAGAACATGTCTTACAAATTCATTATACATTACAAGGGCTAAAAATATAAATTATGAAGACAGACCATAGCTACAAAACCCAACATGAATGATCTACACAACATTGGTAGTAAGACTGTTTAACTGCATAGACAATGGTTTTGAAAACATATTTGATCATAGGGCTGCACACATAGACTATTGACCAAACCATAGGGCCAAATTTAACCATGTTGAAGTTTGATCGCATATTTGACTTTTGACTGGTTTTGACTAGCATTGACATTTTGAAGTTTGACCAAGTTTCACTATTATATTTGGCACAAATTTCTAGATTTTTTTTTGATTTGTGAACCTTATTGAAAGACAATTTCTCCTTAAGAAAAAAAATTGGGTTTCCCAAGGTAAATTATTGTCTCTGTTATGCATGGTTTTCTTTTTATGATATTTATTGTTGATATTTTCTAATTATAATGATTCAATGATAAGAGTGACATATAAAATAATGTTTGAAAATCATTAGGAAGTAACTATATGGCATAAAATTATATTTTACTGCACTTGCACTTAGAATCTCAACATGGTTTCAGAGCATTGTTGAAATATCAACCATTGAAGTCAACCTAAGAGACATTATTCAACAACTTGATTGGATTTTAGATCTCTTTTCAAAATGCTACCAAGTCTCAAAGTATAAGATGGGTTGGATGTTGACACCAATTTCAACTCTTGGAAGACCGAGATACTCCTTGTCTTGGAAGAAAATGAGCTTTAAGATCATATGAAGGAAGTCATTATAGAGCTAGAGGGAGCTAAGGAGAAAGCTAAGAATAAGGAGGATGAATCCAAGGCTAAGAGAATATTTATAGATTCCATAAAGGACCACTTGATTCCACAGGTTGTTGAGTCGACTACTGCCAAAGAAGTGTATGATGCTCTGGTGGGATTGTTCGAGAATAACAACAATAGTAGGAAACTAACCTTGAGGCATTAACTTCGTAGTTCCTTGATGACTAAATCATATTCTATGTAGTAGGTCCAACGAGATCTTCGATCCAGTACATTCATATGTATGCGGATAGATGACAATGCCATCTTTGGGAAGTTTCGTGTACTAAATGACATTCATGGAAGATTTCTCCTATAATACTTGGATCTTCTTCATGAAGACCAAGGATAAGGTCTGTTATCCCCCACAATATCCCAAGGTTGAGAAGGGAAATCGAAGGAGGTAACCTCAAACCACATGCAGTTCAGCAACTAGCCTTGCTAAACCAAAGAGAGATCTCTCTATGAATTCACAGCCAATGATGATTGGAATGGGAAAGGATTTTAGGCTAGATATGTTAGGGTCAAGTAGGGTTTTGAAAGTTTTAGGTTTTGATGCTGGATAAGGGAGAAAAACCAGGTAGCTAGGTCAAAGGGTCAAAGGGTTACAGCAACAAAGAAATGGAGGAGTAAGGCAGCGATAATTTTGTGATGGATTTAGGGTTTGTCGGTGTAGTGTAGTGTTTGGAAGATGCAAAATGGTTTTAATGAGCATGAGCACATGAATTCATTAAACATGAAGGAAATTAACACATAATGATATTCCCATAAAAACAAAGCTTTATGCAAAGAACTCTGTTTATAAACTTCAAGGAAAACCACTGAAGAATTGATGAATGAAAAGGGAAGATGAGTATCTTTCATATAAAGCTATAATAGAGAAAAAAACATCAAAAACTTATTGCACATGAATTCCTCGATAATAGTTGCCAACTGTATCCTTTGATTTCTAGAAAATGTCTAAGTACAAGCTACAATAGTTCTCTCCTCTGATGTCCAACCTGTTCTATGAGAAAATGATACATATAGAACAAACAAACATCTCCTCACTGTCAGAGGTCAAATCCACGAGTTGTGGATCTGTTCCCCAAAGATCTCAACCAAAACCCTAATGACTAGGGAGGTTAACAATCTCTTCCCCAAATAGAAAAATTGATTCATTTGACCAAAACAAAAGACTTGCATGTATCTATCTCATTTGAATTTTACCTAGCATAATTACACATCCATTTCGCCATTACATAATTAATTACACCAATTACATGAGTAAAAGTTGAAGAAAGTCAAACTGACTGAGAAAATGCATTTCCAAATGAAAACACAACGAAATCTGGTAAAAACATAGCGTTCTGATAGAAAACGCAACGTGTTCCTTGCAGGCCACTTTTGGAGGGATTCCTGAACTCCAAATTTGGCTCATGATAGCTCATTGGAAAACTCTTTCTGTCTGCTACACAATGGAGTCCTCAAGAACTAAAAAAGACTAAGCATAGTCCCTCAAAAATCAATTCTCCCAAGACTAATATGAATACATAGTGTGGCCTTTAGCAAGGTGGTTGAAAGGTGGTTTTTGGACTTTTTTCACATGTCAAATCTTGCTGAAAGTATCTTCCCCTCAGGGAAAAAATGATGTATGAACCATGACAAATCCAAAAATGTAAGCAAGAGGTGATTTGGAGGTCTCCAACAAAAGCGTAGCATGGAGCAAACTATGTTTTCTTCTCCATGATTGTGCTAAAATATGCAAAAATTCTCATAAAACAAAAATTCCTCCAAAAATATTCAAAATTGGTTTGAGGTCATCAAGTGCTATGCTATGCTATGAGGGAGGCATCAACAAGGAAATCCAACTTTACCTTCCCTTTTTGCTTGATTAGGGTTTCATTGAGTTTTGCCTTCATTTGCTTGACTTTGACTTTTAAAATCTGATTTCTTGTGTAGTAATGGGCAGCCATGTGTCTTTGTAGCCTTTTGTCTCTGTTTTCCCTTTTAAGAAGCTTCTCCAAGTGGTCAATGACCTTGTCAAGCTGACATTCTCCGTCTCCACTGATCTCTTTGTCAATGAGCTTTGATGTAGGGTTGGTAGAATTGGGCATCCAACTCTTGAGTTTTGAACCATTTCTCACCAATATTTGGTATCCCTGTGGCTGCTGCTATGATGTCAGCTAATATAGTGAATGTCACCCCTGCAATTGTGACTTGATCCTTCTTAAGATGTGTGGCAAACAAACTAGTCAACCTAGCATGACATTTGACTTTTTTCAACTTGCTCACAAAACTCAAGACACCCTACATGCTGAAAACATTGCTTGGAGAGTGGTGAGGACATCAACTCCTGTGTATTGAGGGGTTCATACCTTGCCATTTTCCCACCCTTGTTGTAAGGCCTCCTTTCCTTCTCCATAGTAAACTTGTGAGTGCAAACCCTAGAGGGAAAAACAAGGGAAGGGAATGAGGGAATAGGATGAAGGGGTTAGGGAGTAGGAATGGGTGTAGGAAAAATTTATGAGATGGGGAGGGATGTTAGGGAACTTAGGGAAGTGGAGGGAAGTGAAAAGAGTGAGGGAATAGAGCTAGGGAATTTATACACAGTCCCAACTATGAAGGTTGCCAAAAACGCAACGTAGGGCTAGGTTTTAGGTATATGAGGTTTTATGAATGAGAGTGAGGGGGTGTGAGGGTTTTAGGCAGTGTGTTTGAGTGCGAGGGAGGAAAAAATGTATAGGAATAGGGTTTATAGGCTTGCAAACATGAGAAGGAGGGCTTCCCACAAAAAACGCAGCGAGGTAGCTTGAGACCAATTATTTGGAATGTCTTTGGCCATAAAAATGCTGAGGAAGTGGTTGGTGATGAATGAGATCTCTTTAGCAATGAAATGAGTGAGGAAATGAGTTATGATGGTCTTTTACAACTTGTAGAAGTCAATTTCTTTTCATAGTAGTGGGGTGGCCCACACTATGTCTTGTTCACTTTTGCTTTGGAAACTATGTAGCTTAGGAACATTCAATGCAGTTTTGGAGCATTAGAGCTTATTACATCATATTTGAAACAATTTTCACTTTGAAATAAAACATTTTTGACAAATTCCCTATTACTACTCCTTTATTTGCCAGATTTATGAGTGAAATGACAAATTTTGATGACTATGACCCTAATGACCTAATGGTGACACTGAGCTGAATGAGGACCATGATGGTGTGACTGAGATGATGATGATGATTTTTCAATGATGGCACATCCAACTGAGTGATGGCAGTGACCAGAACATGAAATTTTGAAGGAGCAACAATAGACCTAGACACACTAACCAGTGACCAAAATTTTATTTTGAAAACCTAATGAAATGATAAAAATTTGATTTGAGACCCTAACAAAAACCTTGTAAGAGCATATTTTGATCACTGATGACAAGAAAAATTCACTGACAATAACAAGGTTTTTACCAAGTTCCAGGAGTTCAGGGCTCAGGTAGAGAACTTACAGGGAAGAAGATCAAGGTTTTGAGGTTAGATAATGGAGGAGAGTATACTTCAATGCACTTCACTGATTTTTGCAAGGAGGTAGGGATCAAGAGGGAGTAGATAGTTCCTTACAACCCTCAATAGAATGAGTTTGTGGAAAGGAATAACAAGACAATTGTGGAAATGGTGAAGGCGATGATGCATGATCAGGATCTACCCATGTTTTGATGGGCAAAGGCATCCAAAATAGGTGTGTTAGGTCCCTATACTACTAGTGTAACCCCTTATTGTTATTAATACAACCCCCTTATTATATTGTTGTGCCCATGTAGTCCCCATATTGTTATTATTATGTTCCATAGAAATCCACTATTGTTATTATTGTGCTCTTACATTATTATTGTTATGTCGGCTTTGATTATATTATGACCCCTTAGACTCCTATATATAGAAATGAGGTCTTGTCATTTGTATCATCTAAGAATTGTTCATTTGTGTAATGTAAAGGAGGTTTCCCCTTCGAAGAGGCTGAATTCTAAGGTGTTGATCTATCTTTTCTATCTTTTTGTGAGTTGGTTTCCTAACATTTGGTATTAGAGCTTTGGATTCTAGGGTTTTACTGCTTCAAACAGGTCATTGTGGCATTTTCGCTATAACTATTTTCTGCAACGTTTCAGAATCTAAAAGAAAAACCTATTTGAGAAGAAATCGGTCTGAACCTTGGATCCAATTTCAGATCTTGTCTTGATATATTTTCGGATATATGATTTGAGGAATTTAGGGTTTTTGGAGACTCCCAAATTACATCCTAAACAGGTGACCTTGGGAAAATCGTCATAACTTTCTCTCTGAGCATCAGATTGAAATTTCGTAAGAAGTTATAGAAAGAGGACGAAGTGTATTTTGTTTGGGTATAATTTTCAGAACCTAAGGTTGAAACAGTGACACGTGGCACATCGTACAAATTCAATCTACTGAACTAGTCTATAATTAGGTCATCGTGGGAGATTGGGAATAAATATTTCTCTAGGAATCCAATTGTGATCAGACTTACGGAGTTAGAAAGAGGACTGTTACAGACCAAAATTTCAGTTTTTAAAGATTTGAAAGTACAGAGCTACAATCATTTCAAGGTCGAGCTCCTAAAATCAAGAAAAAGCGAGATGAGGAAGTTTGATGGCAAGGATCTGGTAAATTGGATGCTACAAATGGAGAAGTATTTTGATCTACATGGTGTACCACTGTTACAAAAGGTACGTATTGCATCTTATTATTTAGAACTGAATCAATTTTTATGGTATAAAGGGCTTTGTTCTCGTAAAACACTTGTCACGTGGTCAATTTTCACAGAGGAAATGATAACACATTATGATGATACAAAGAGAAAAACCTTTTTTAGCCAATTGATAAATCTCAAACAAAAGGGTTCAATGGCAGAGCACATGGAGGAATTCCAAAAATAGAATATAAGGGTAAATGATATTCTAGAGAAGAAAATGGTTGATGTCTTCATAGGGACTTCAAAGGATAACATTCAACATGAGGTTCGTCTTTGGGAACTTGATTCATTGGAGAAGGCATTCAGGTTGGCAAGAAAAATTGAAAGCAAAATTATGGAAAAAAGGAATCCCACCACTCACGAATATAATTATGGAAGTGTTTTTTCTCCTAGCTTTCCACAACCTACAAGGTTTACACCACAACAATTGGAAGAAAAAAGAGAAAAAGGGCTTTGTTACAATTGTGATAGCAAATACACTAAAGGTCATAAGTGTGCCGAGAAGAAATTATTTTACATAGATTATGAAGAGGAGGAAGAAAAGGATAAAGAAACATCAAAAGAAGAGGATATACACCAGGAACCCACCCCAGAGAAATATGAAATGAATCTGATCATATCTTGTAAAGCATTGGAAAGAATTACCACTCCTCAAACTCTCAAGCTAGAAGGACATATCAAGAAGAAAAAGGTTCAAGAAGCGAACGATCACATTGAGAAAGAAAAAATGTATTCGACCATATCTTGTAATGCATTGGTCGGAATTACCACTCCTCAAACTATCAATATAGAAGGACATATCAAGAAGAAAAATGTTCAAGAAGTGAAAGATCACATCGAGCATCAAGAAATGAATTCAACCATATATTGTAATGCATTGGAAGAAATTACCACTCCTCAAACTATCAAGATAGAGGGACATATCAAGAAGAAAAAGGTAATAGTGTTGATTGATTTGGGTAGCACCCATAATTTTATTCATTGTAAGATAGCCAAGGAATTGAATTGCTTCCTATATCCAACACTAGAGTGTCAAGTGATGGTTGCAAGTGGAGGAACCATAAATTGCTCTGGAAAGTGCCATAATATCAAGCTATCCATAGGAGAATATATATTGAATAGCCCAATGCTTTCCATTCCAATGGGTGGTGTTGATGTTTTACTAGGAGTCCAATGGCTACAATCTTTGGGTACAATAGCTTTTAATTTTCAAGAACTTTTCTTGAAATTTTTTTGAGAAGGAAAGGAAGTTGAATTGAGGGTTATCGAAGGGAAATCGGGAAAGATAATAAACTATAATAGCATGACAAAGCTTTTAAATAAGGAACAACGGGGCGTAATTGCACAATTATATTCACCAGAGGATCCCACATCGAAATCATGTATTTCTCCAGATCTCCAAAATGTTTTGGACAGTCATTCCAAGGTATTTGAGACTCCTAAAGGCCTCCCACCTATTCGTGATCATGATCATGCTATTCATTTGATTCTAGGAAATGTTCCTCCAAACATCAGGCCTTATAGATATCCATATTCCCAAAGGAGTGGGAACTCATTCAAAAGTTGCAGAAGATCCTAGTTCAAACAATATTGTGAGAACTTGACAAGGAAGGGAAATCATATTGGAATCTGAAGCAGTCACAGAACCGAGAAATCGACAGCTACAAAATAAATCAATTTCAGAGTATCTCATCAAGTGGAAGAACTTACCTGCTGAAGATTCCACATAGGAGGACAAGAATTTATACAGAAGCATCAAGAACTACTCAAGCGTTGAGTACAACACTTTTTGAAGGAGAGGGGCATGTTAGGTCCCCATACTACTAGTGTAACCCCTTATTATTATTAGTACAACCCCCTTATTATATTTTTGTGCCCATGTAGTCCCCATATTTTTATTATTGAGCCCCATAGAAGCCCACTATTATTATTATTATTATTGCGCCCTTACATTATTATTGTTATGTTGGATCTGATTATATTATGACCCCTTAGACTCCTATATATAGAAAGGAGGTTTTTTCATTTGTATCATCCAAGAATTGTTCATTTGTGTAATGTAAAGGAGGTTTCCCCCTCGAAGAGGCTGAATTCTAAGGTGTTGATCTATCTTTTCTATCTTTTTGTGAGCTAGTTTCATAACAAGGTGTTTATGTTCAGAACATGAGTCCTCACTAGATATTGGAAGACAAGACTCATGAGGAGTCATTCATAGGAATGAAGCCATGGATTAGTCATTTGAGGATATCTGGTTATCCAATAGACATCCATGTGCCCAAGGAGAAGAGGAAGAAGTTATAACTTTCTAGTAATAGGGGTACTTTTGTGGTATACAAAAAGCCTTCCAAGGCTTATAGGATCTACATTCTAGGACAACATTAGATTGAGGTCAGTTGGGATGTTTAATTTTGATGAGGAGGTAAACTTCAGGAGGTATAGAGAGTCTCACAAGGAGATTGATAGTGAAGAGTAGGAGGTTCTGAACGATGCATGAATACATCTCCATATTCTAGTTAATCATCCTTCAAACTATTAGGAGGAGTCAGTTGAGCTAGTGGAGCCAATTGAGCCGCCTAGAGATGTTGAAGTGACCAAGAAGCAGCCGAAATGGCTTCATTACACCTTGCAAGATGTTAAGGGGAATGCATCTCATAGGGTTACTTTTAGGGAGTGGAGATGACCACAAAGGTTCTCAAGGTATATGGAATTGATGATCCATATCATTGATTCACGACATTCCAGTTATAAAGAGACAACTTGCCAGTAGGTTTTGAAGGATGCCATGATGGAGGAGTATCAATACATCATGAAGAATGATGTGTGGGATATAGTTATGACAATAGAGGGGAAGTTAGTGGTGAATTACAAGTAGATCTATAAGATCAAGCATGCAACATATGGAAACATCAAGAAATACAAACCGAGGTTTGTGGCAAGAGGGTTCTCCCAGAAAGAGAGAGTGGACTATGAGGAGACATTTTCTCCAATCAATAGGCACACTTATATCAGGACTATTGTTTCTATTGCTTTAGTTATGGGTTGGATTTTACATCAGATGGATATAAAGACGACATTCCTCAATGGTGTGATTGAGGAGGAGTGTACATAAAACAACCTCAAGGCTTTGAGGTACATGGGAAGGAGTCCCATGCCTATAGATTAAAGAAGGCTTTGTACAGACTCAAGCAGGCACCCAAGGCATGGTATCCTAGGACTAATGGATACTTGATGAGTTTGGGATTCACCAAGAGTGATGTGAATCTTGACCTCTACTTCATCATCGTTGATGGTGATCCTTTGATATTGATGTTGCATGTTGATGATTTGTTCCTTACAGGAGCAAAGATGCTCATTGTCTAGTGCAAAAGGAAATTGGCCTCGAAGTTTGAGATGAAGGATCTTAGCTTGATGCATTATTTCTTAGAATTGGAGGTGTGGCAGAGATCAGATGGGATCTTCCGTAGATAGGGTAAGTACTCTGTTCAGATTTTGAGGAGATTCGGCATGATGGACTATAAGTCCATGGCTACACCTATGATGAAAAATCTGAAGAAGTTAAGTGATTTCTCTTCAGCTTTAGATTTTTGTGGATCCCATGATGTACATGTAGGTGATTGGGTCCTTGATGGACCTAGTTAACACTAGGCCAAATATTGCTTTGCAGTGAACACCCTAAGCCCATTTATTTTTAAGACAAGGCATGCACATGGGTTTTAGCGAAGCATGTGTTGAGGTACCTACGTGGTACAACTGGATATGGTTTAAGATTTGTCTCAGGTGGTGAAGTGAGGCGTCAGGGATATAATGATTCTGATTCATTTAGGAGTGCAGGGGACAAAAATAGCACCTTGGGGTGTTGCTTCAACTTGGGATCAACTATGATATCTTGGTTTAGTAGGAAGCATACTTTTATCCCACATAATACAACAAAGGCAAAGTATATCACAGTTAGTGCCACAAGTCAGGAAGCAGTGTGACTTGAAAAGCTACTTGCAAGGCTATTTAATGAGATGCTAGAGATGACCTTAATAATCAAATTTGTGTCAAGCTTTGAAAAAATCCAATGTTTCATGATAAATTGAAGCACATTGAGATAAAATATCACTTCATCCAAGACATGGTGCAAAAGGGAGCATTGAATCTACAATACATATCCACAAATAATTAGATTACAAACATTCTCACCAAGCCTCTGTCTATGGGGAAGTTTCTATACTTCAAATACAAGCTTGGCCTGATGCATGATGTCTCCCTCACTGAGAGGAAGTGTCGATGTTTTTACATAATCAAGAAGACATTCTCCCATGGGGTCATGTTGATTTGACTAGTGGGGGAATGATAAATTCACCCATGGGGCCATGTTGATTTCGCTAGGGTTGAATGGCCTAGGGGTAGAGATCCTCCCATGAGGTCATGCTGATTTGACTAGGGGAGAATGATACATTCACCTGTGGGGTCATGCTGATTTGGTTAGGGGTGAATTTCCCATGATATTCACATTGCTAGCTCCAAGGTGGAGTGATCTATTTTATAGAGTGGGCTTGAATTATTATTTAATGGGGATTTTACCCATTAGTGGGGTTAACAATTCTAGTATAATGTGGAGGTTTTATGTAGGCTCCATTACTGAGTGGGTAAAGAGCCACCTCTATAGCCTTCCACTCAAAATTAGAGTTCGATATAGATATATAGACATGTGAGAGGAAAATCAATCAACATAGCAAGCTCATTGATATTTTCTAAGTGGATGATAAATTTAACGAAGGAGATTTTTTTTGGAAATCATCTTTATCATTTTTATCTTTCTTATTTTGGCCACATGTGTGAGAAGGAAGGATAGATTGACCAGTTGTGCAATCGATTTAAGTAGCAGCTTGACAGTTTGTACAACTGAGTTGAGTAGTAACTTGACCAATGACACGTGAGAGAAGTTGATTGAGTTAATCGGAAATTTGATTGATCCATACAATGTTGACAACACATGTAACGATTTTCACCATAGATTTGATTGTAGGGCCACACATGCATACTGTTGACTAGACCATAGGTTTTATTGCAATTGACCACATGGCCAAATTTGACTAGGCCAAAGTTTGATTGCAAATTTTACTTTTGACTAGTGTTGACTTGTTGAAGTTTGACCATATTTGATTAGTATTTTTGGAACATATTTATAGACAATTTCTTACTTGTAAACCTTGTTGAAAGACAATTTCTCTTTAAGAAAATATTGTTGGGTTTTCTCCCAAAATTTGGTTTCCTAGGCTAAAATTATTGTCTCTATTGTGCATGGTTGTCTTTCTATGGTATTTACTATTTCCATTTCATTTACTACTGGGATATTTTGAGTATAATTATTCAATGATAACAACGTCATTTAAAATACAATTTGAAAATAATTAGGAAGTAATTATTGGGGAGAAAATTGTATTCTATTGCACTTGCACTTAGAATTTCAACAGTTCCATGGTAACAATATAGATTTCTTGTGATGGTATAACATAGATAAGATCCAAGCTTTCAATATAATCCATATTTTCTATATCATTAGGATCTTCATTATCATCATAACATTGATTCCTAGGATAATCCCATTCCATGTGTGATTCATTACAAGGAAAACACTAGGGAATCTTTTGTTGGTTGGTCATATCAAATGGTTTGAGGGTATTAGGAACTTTTTGTTCAAGAGGAATTCTATTCTTGTTCCACCCTTGGATTTCCCTTTGACGATTGTTATTATGTCGAGGCTTAGGAAGGAAATTTTGTTATTGAGCTCTTTCCCTTTTTAGGACAATTATTTTGTTCATAAGGTGTTATAATCCAAAGACATAAAAATGAGAAGTACACGCCATGTACACAATTTTCTCTTGTTTAAGTTGATTTGGAACTTTTGAAACCATGTTTTCCACTTTAGAAATATTTAATGTAGTGTTTGTGAGATTTATGAAAATCATTCACACATTTTCCTATGACAGTTCATTTGATACACTAAGTGTATCTATTTCATATCCACGGTGAATTTTACAGAGCCATATTAAATTTCCCCTTCTCATAATCTAATGCCAAAAATAGCCTTGTTTGAGATGAATTTGATCCTTGAGCCCAAAGTTGTTAATAAGCATCATGCTTGATCTTCATGTTTTTAATTTTAATTTCAAATAATTGAGAACATATGTTATCTTGTTTCCTTGGATCTGAGTGTTATACTCCTGCTTGATTATCTTGACTTGTAGAATCTGATGGGAAAATTTCCCAACTTTAGGCAGACTCACTTGATGTAGCTTCCTCAACACTTTGAATTGACAACTCAACTTCATCTTTTGCCTCTGTCCTCTTCAATTTTTTAGATTGTTGATCCTCTTCTATATTTAACACAGTTTGAAAACTTTTTGCGTGAGATCTTTTCATGTTTTTCTCTCGTGGTTGAGGGGATTCCAAAATAGGGGGTTGAAAAGACTACACTTCCTCTGCAATTTTATCTATAGCCTATTCAAGTTCCCAAGTGTCCTTGTTGTCCATCCTTTATATATATGGTTTTACAACATGTATATATCGAGAAAACCCATGTTTGGTCCCTTTTTATGATATGATCATAGGAGGATCATATGACTAGACTTCCCCTAGGAGAAAATTCATTTACTTCAACATTTCTTCAACTTCTTGTAAGGCAACCCTAGTATTAACAATGGAAGGGCCTACTTCTTTCTTTAGCTTAAACAAGGCCTATTGTTTATTGGAAATGAAGTGTAACTAATTTGAACTCGAACTTTGTCTAATATATTCAAGAGTAAAAATCCTCATAGGAAGGAGAACTGGTAGATTATAAGGAAACAAATCAGAACCATGAATTCTAATCTTTGTATAATCTTTAAATAAAAACTAATCCCCAACTCTGGTATAAAGACTCAGTTGCAAAATTTTCTTTATCCATGGAAGAAATTTGGGAGGGGATTCTTCATATATTATCAAATAAGAAATTGACACAAACTTGTTAATAAATTTATAAAAACTTGCATTCGGTTGTTGCTCTCTGACTATGGAAGTCCAATGAATGATGGAGTTTTTCTTCCCATTTTCATCTTGGATTTGTAGGTGTAGATGAGAGAATTTCACAACTTGAAAATAAAGAAACATGTAGATCAAATGGACTGAAATACCTAGACATGTTGTACTGAGACAATTGGAAATTGATGACATCGAAAATGTATTGGGAAAAGTGAAACTTGACAAATGATTTTTTAACAGGGGAAAGGGAAGACCAAAAACCTAAATTTTTTCATCAACAAATTGGTCATTGTCATATCCTAACAGACAACAAACCTCTGACATGACATGTCTTTATAACTCAAGAAATACGCTAGTAGGGTATGACAGTAGAGTTGTAGATAATGGAGTGTCTAAATGTAAGAATCCCTACAACAAGGTTCCCTTTTCACATGTGGTTAAGTCTTTGTAATTGAGGCTTGAAGTGTTTACATCAAGTGGTTGGGTTTCAATAAGCATGTCTATCCTTAGCATTTCCTAAATTGATTGAGGATTTATGAAAAATAAAATTACCCCATTGCCAGAAAGGATGGCTTTCTTGCTTAGGATGCAATTTTCGACACACTATCTTACAAATTTTGGGAAATGGAAGGTTTGGAGAATAATGAATCATCTAAATAGGAATCCTAGACTAATGCTATATTTTGTGGACTTTTGAAGCATTGAAATTATTTCTCTCTTAACTTGAAAAGATCAAATTGGCAATGGGTATTGAAAATGTCTCCTTCCCTACCAATTATCCTCATTTATTTAAAATTGACAATTCGGGAGCTTTGAGCACTTTCAGGGTTTGAATTTTTAATTTTCGTGTTGGAATCAAATCAAAAGAAAAGTTTGAAAATATTCAGGGAAATTTGAAACTGGCTAATGGTGACCTTTAATGGCAAAAAACTTCGAACTTAGTGGCTGATAATCCTTCCATTGGATTTCGTTTCCCAATATTTGACAAATGAAATGATAGTCCACCCCTTTATTCTCTAACTAATCAATTTAATGTTGGACACATAACACTTTAATTTGATGGATACATGTAAAAATTATTATTCCTATTTTATATTGTCATACTATGTTGACATCATTTCCATGTGGACTAACGTTAGGCTACCACATACTTTGGCTCTTAACCTGTATAGTTTGTCAAATCGGACTTGGCAGTTGCGAGATTTGTTGTTGTCACAATAACTCATCAAGGTGGTTTTCAGGGGTGGGGTAATGGAGTGATTTTTTGGGACCCTCAACGATAAACCACCCAACAACATTTGGGACCTGTTGTGGTCACCAACAACCCCCCTCTTTGTTTGGTATTAGCAATAACATCAAGCAAAGGGGGACCCTTAACTAAAAAATCCCAAAAATATTTTTATCAAAATTTTTGTATTTAACTCCCTAAAAGCTATATCGCATCGCAAAGAGAGAGTGAAGCGTTTTCCTATGCGCATAAATTAAGCTGCAAAGAAGCGATGCGACATTCATCGCATCGCATATTTTTGAAAACGCCTTTAAAAGAAAATCTAAAGAATCGCCGACGGCCGATATGCGACGTCGCATATCGCAACGTCGCATAAGCAGCGCACAGTGATCAAATGAAAAATGCGATATTGCGATTTGTGATCTGCGATCTTGCAATTTGCGATCTGCGATGAATGAGACTATCAATTGCTGCGATGCGAATCGCATAAACCATTCATCGCAAAGTTTCTTCGACATGATCTGTAAACCCAAAATTGAGCGCGCACCTTAAGGAAAATTAATGATTGCACGCCTGAATATCCAAAGATGATCGCGTTGCGTTTTTTGAAGAGTAAAGTCATTATGAGTGTCATGATTATGCATTCATTAGAACTTAAAGCTTTCATGTCAATCTTTTCGTCATTTTTTCTTTTCCTTTGCGTAAACTGCAAGGCAGCAACTAATATAAATCTATATACAGGAAACATCTAAGGAAAGGGGAAAGCGTCAATACTAGAAGAACAGAGAGGAGATGCCTTCGCAGATGGATGCCGCATGCAGCAGGGCCGCGGATTCCAGAGTATCACTCAACAGACACTGATGAAAATAGACTATCCAAGACTCAGAGTCAAAGGCGCACAAAAGCAGCATGTTTGCAAAAAATCCTGGAGCTCAGATTGGATAAAGCAAAAAGAAAAACGCTGAAGAGGGAGGACGCTCCAGAAAAGCCTGGAACAAAGAACGGAAGCAATTTTCAATACGGAAGATTTGTCCAGGCAACGAAATCCCTAGCTCGTTGAGTCATTTGCACGGCCGGAAACCGAAATAGCAACAACACAATCAGTTTGAAAGAAGTCTGGGTTATACTAAGTATACACACAACAAATACACCCAGCCAGAGGAAGATTTTCAAAAATATCTTCTAGTTTGTCAGAAAGAGGTGCCAGCTTTTGTTATTTCTAATTTTATCGCTCGAGCAAAGGAAAAAGACAACCAACCGACTCTTTCCAGGCGAACCGTGCATTGCTTATAGCACTAAGGAGCAGATACAGAAATGGTTAGAAATTAGATTCAATTTTTAGCAATAAATTTGTTTTAGTAAAAGGGCGGTCATTTGAAGCCGTTTCCTAAATTTGTGTAATTAAGATTAGTTAGTTAGTAGTATTTAACCCTTCTCATGGCATTTGGAGAAGGGTCCGGAAATTTGTCAAAAAACTTGTCCTCAGAACATGCACTTTTGCACCCTCGGAGGGGGTTTATGTTTGCATTTTAATGTCTGCTACTGATGTTGCACTTCTGTACTCTTAGTAGATGTTAGAAGTAAGTAGAGATAAATCGTTATTTCTTGAATTTTGTGAGTGAAATCAGTCATAAATGGTACTTTTATCTCTTGATTAATTTCTGCTCATATTCTTAGAGTGATATACAGCTGAGTTGTTTATATGTTAATGTATGAATGTGTGGGTTACCATTTGGCACTTTTGTACGGTGGAGTCATTTGTTTGTGCTTGACATATGAATAACTGATTATGCGATATGCTGTTCACAACTGTTTTGCCTAACTTCTTATGCAGAATGGTTTATCTTAATTGATTTATATTCTTATGATAGCTGAATGTTATTTATTACCAGTTGTTGTATGAAATCTTTTTAGATCGCATAATGAAAGAATTTTACCCCGTGTTAGTATAGATTAGATGTGCTGTTTTGTTAGATTACAGTAGCATAGAGTCAGTTTAGAGTCTAGAATTAAATTAGCTTAAAATTACCTTTAGATTAGCATCATCAAAATCTACACACACACACACATCTTTTAGATTGGGAAGCTGGTCCCATTATCCCCAGTCGGACCCGCTACACCAAACGGGCAAGGAGCCGCCAACCAGGTTCCCGACCGGGTGGGTATCCCCCTTGTTGTTGACCCGATTTCGGGGCCCTCAACATATTTGGCGCTAGAAGGAGGGCACGAACTATGAATGGCAACTAAGTCAAAATCTAAATGCCATTCTCAGAGTAAATCACCCTCATCAACTCCTCCGACTTCTCCAGTACGGTTAAACCTGGATTTAGAAGTCGCTCGAGTATCCACCGCTGCTACCTACTCTAATATATCAGACCAACTCATTATTGAGCTCTCTGAAATTTAAACTTTGATTCGTAAACTCCAGGGATTCTCTATTTTTTCTCATAGGTCTGATAAATCTAACAGCAGCGTGACTTCGCAGTACAATCCTGCTCATCCTCTGACCAGATTGAAGAGTGAAAAATTTGGTATTCAACCAAGTGAACTACCTCTCCCTACTAGGAAAAGAGCAAGGAAAGCACCACCAGAGTCTGACCGTGAGACTCTTTCATCTACTTCGTCCATTTCAACCCCCTCACCGTGAAGTCAACCACCCACATCCTCATCCCAAATCACTCATCCATCTTCCACAACCCTTCCTCTTCAATCATCAAAGATCATAATATCTTCGTCTTCTCAGCATCAGGGATTATCTTCTGCACTTTCGTTAACTAGCAGCTCAACGATGGCCCAGTCTCCATGGAACAATCCTGGGGTGGTTTTAATGCCTCCACCCCTGAGCCCTATACCGGCCCATCCTGAGAAATGGCTACCTAAGTTCAATCCAGAAACAGGCATGCTAGCTGAAGAGCATATCAATAATTTCATGCTTTCTGTTAATCTCAACGGAGTTACTAACGAAGATGCTGTCGTCCGACTTTTTCCTTACACAATGCAAGGAACAGCCGGGTCATGGTACTTTTCGTTACCTTCCGGGTCCATCACAAGTTGGGACATCTTTCAAAGTCAATTCCTCACCAAGTTTGGCGATGACAGATCAACAGCGACATTGATCAATGACCTATCTAATCTTAAAGCTGAGGCTAGAGAACCCATTAAAGATTTCAATTTACGGTTCAATAAGATTCTCAACAAAATTCCCGTTGCTTCTCAACCCAGCGAGGAAGTAAGATGTGAATGGTACATCACAGCCTTACCATCAAACTTGGCTATCTTCGTAGATAGGGAAAACAAGACGACCTTAGTTGAAAACTTAACTGAGGCGTTAGCAGTAGAAAAACACGTAGTTGCCCTAGAAAAGAGATCTGCAATAGAAGAATGCAAATCTAAGAAAATATCTTTCAAAGAAGACACCAAGAAGAAGCAAATGAAAGATCCTTTCGATATGGAAGGATTACAAAAGGTGTTAAAGGCCATGTCCAATGAGATGATTGACATAAGGAAACAAGTAGCAGAAACTTCTTCAAAAAAGCCCTACAGGTCTTTTAAAGGAAATCCTCCCATGGAGGTGAAACCACCCAATGCTGTCTCAAACGTCGAATCTGAAGAAGAAGAAGAAGAAGAGAATACCACTAAAGGGCAGACCGATGATGAAGAAGTTGTGGAACTACAAGGAATGTGGGATTTTATCCTCCCACAAGAAGAGGATCAAGAAGCATTTCCGGTTAGCACACGAAGCAAAAATCAACTTGATCCTCCCCAAACTACCCCTAAACAGAAGGGCGCAAACCCTGCAACAAAAGATAAGGTCGCAACAAAGAAAACAACTGCTAGAGCGACCCAATTTAGCCCAGTCCAATCAGATCAAGCACCTCCATCAAGAACACTGATAGTGTCGGATGAAATGGAGTATAACATTATCGATGACATGAAAAAGACTAGGGCTAATATCACTCTTTACGAATTGAGCAAATTGAAACATCAACAGAAAATAATGATGAAAGAATTACATGCCGTGCCTACTACATCTTTACCTACAGCTGTAGCTTCCCACAACATGGGAAGACCTCCAACCAACATGATCAATAAGATTGATCCGAATGACATTGCTTTGATTGGAGGAAGGTCAAGATCACATACTCCTCCTTTTCTTCTCACTTATGAAATTTTCAATAAAAACGTGCACAATTGCTTGGTTGATTCTGGTGCTTCAACGAATATTCTACCCAGATCAATATGTGCCAAATTGGATGTTCAGCCTTAGAAATCCGCAGTGCGCATAGTTCAACTTGATCGATCTCAAGTTGAAGTGATTGGTGAACTTAACCAGGTGACCATAAGATTGTCGTCTAACCCGAAAGTATGCCAGGTTATCGACATTCTAGTAGCTGATATCCCTGAATTTTATGGTTTAATTCTTAGCAGGGATTGGTCCGAAAAACTCCACGGATATTTCTCAACCGACTGGTCGCACATGTGGTTACCGTACAAAGGTAAACCCAATCAAATAAAGGTTGAACGAGAGTTGCACCAAAAGTACATAGTGACAGAATTGGAAGGAGAGAACGAAGCAATAGCATACAACAACAGTATCATAGGCAATTACTCGGTAGATTCTTTCCTCGGCAATTTCAATGCTCACACTTCACCTTACTTAGAAAATTCAGTTGTGTCCCAAGTTGAAATTTTTTCCCAAACTGATGATTCAAAGTGTTTTAATTTTTTAGATAACTCTGTAAATACATCTTTATTTTGGAAATTATATTTTGATGGCTCTAAATCTAACGAGGGAGCAGGAGCAGGATGCGTTCTGATTAACCCAGACGGAAACAAGATCATGCTTACATGCAGAATTGAGTTCGATTGCACAAACAATACAGCGGAGTACGAAGCCTTGGTGCAAGGCCTATACAAAGCAATCGGGTTGAATGTTAAGTATCTTCAAGTCTTTGGAGATTCCGAAATTGTCGTCAAACAGGTACGTAACACCATACATTGCATGTCAAGTCATTTAAAGCACTATCAATCTTTAGTTCAAGATCTGACTTCACATTTCATAGCATTCAATATTTCGTCAATCCCAAGACTCCAAAATGCGAGCGCAGACCTGTTAGCTAACGTAGCCTCTAGACTTATTCCCTCCGAAGATTTTAGTCCCGATAGGTTTTCAATAGAATTAATCTTTAGACCATCCATCCCTGACAACATCACCAACTGGAGAGTATTCAACGACGATCCAGACATTGTAAGTTTCCTCACTTTTGAAGGATCCTACTCAAATCAAATAATTGACGAAGACCATCATGATCACCAAATTCACCAAAATAGCACTAATAATGCTATACCTAAATCAGTGGTTAAGTTAGAAGATTTATATGATTTGAAAAGTCGGTTTAAAAGGTCTGCCAATTCTAAACTCTACAGTTCAACTCTAAATTATGAATTAGTGAACCTGGGAACCGATCAGAAGTCGCAAAACGTTAATATGGGCCACGACCTAGCCCCTGAAGAAAAATCAGCATATATCCGTCTTCTGAGACAATACAAAAACGCTTTTGCATGGAATTACGATGAGCTGAAAACATACAACACTTCTATCATTCAACACACTATCCCTATGATTGACAATGAAAAACCTGTCCAGCAGAAGCTCAGAAAAATCCACCCCAACTTAGAAAATCAGATAAAGACTGAGCTAAATAAATTGTTAAGAGCCAGAATAATTTTCCCCGTTAGACACTCCAAATGGGTATCCAATATGGTGCCTGTTAGAAAGAAAAACAGAGATATTAGAATCTGTATTGATTTTCGGAACCTCAACAAAGCCTGTCAGAAAGATAATTTTCCCCTCCCACCTATGGAGCAAATACTACAGGCAGTAGCAGGCTCAGAATTAATGTCTTTCCTGGATGGATTTTCAGGATACAATCAAGTGCTGGTACATCCCGATGATCAGTTGAAAACCACATTCCGAACCAAATGGGGCACATACGCATATCAGAAGATGCCATTTGGTCTGATCAATGCCGGCGCTACCTTTCAGAGAGCCATGGACATCGCGTTTAAAGGTTTAGTCAATAAATCGGTAGTGATTTACCTGGATGATATAACAGTGTACTCCAAGAAGCGAAGCGACCATCTCAAAGATTTGAAACAAATCTTTCAAAGATGCTTAAGGTATGGAATTTCACTTAACCCAAAGAAATCGTTTTTCGCATTAAGTGAAGGGAAATTGCTTGGATTCATAGTGTCGAAATCTGGTATTCACATTGAACCTGACAGAATCAAAGAAATTTTCGAAATATCCATACCCCATAACAAAAAGGCCATGCAATCTTTCCTTGGACATATCAATTTTGTAAAAAGGTTTGTCCCAGATTTTTCACGTATTATTTCTCCTTTACAAAAAATGATAAAAAAGAATTCAAATTTTAAATGGGGTCAAGATGAGCACGAAGCGTTCAACTTGATCAAACAAGCTATCATCAACGCTCCATCTTTAGCTACCCCAAATTTTTCAGAATCTTTCATCTTGTACACTTTTGCCTCAGAGAAATCTTATGCCGCGATTTTAACTCAAGTAAATCAAGAGAAGGCGGAAGCTCCAATCGCATTCTTTAGCTCGAACTTACAAGGTGCTGAACTCAATTATTCAGATGTGGAGAAACAGGCATATGCCGTTTTCAAAGCGATCAAATATTTCAGACCTTTCTTACTTAAAGCCCATACCAAAGTCGTAGTACCGTTTCTAGCGGTAAGAAACCTTTTGATACAGAAGGACGTGGGTGAAAAGAGAGCAAATTGGATTACCGCTTTACAAGAATACGATCTTGAGATCAAACCAGCAAACATCGTAAGAGGTCAAGGCTTCTGCAAGATGTTAGCTGGAGCGTCGCAAATTCCTGAGAACTCATCTGAAGAGGTACACACGTATGAGGTAAGCCTAAACGACGCAGAATCATTATATGCGGACACCATTTATTATCTTAAGAACGGGTATGCTCCATCACACCTGGATCACACCAAGAAAAGAGCTCTGAGGTTGAAAGCTAAACAATACCAGCTCATAAATGATGTTCTGTTTAAAAGGAATTACGATTCTGTACTTCTTAGGTGTCTTGAGAAAACTGAAGCCGAAAAGGTTTTGCAGGAACTCCACGATGGACCAGCAGGTGGACACTATGCTGGAGAAGCTACTACGCATAAGATATTACGTGCAGGATATTATTGGCCCACGCTGTTCAAAGACTCATACAATTACGTAAGGAAATGCCAAATCTGCCAGACTGCTGCAGGGAAACAAAGGAAATCGTCCATGCCACTACAGCCGGTTAACATCGAGCAACCATTCAGCCAATGGGGCTTGGACATCATAGGTGAGATCGTTCCTCACTCTTCTAAGCAGCATAGGTATATCCTCACGGCAACAAATTATTTTACTAAATGGGTAGAAGCAGTTCCTCTCAAGACAGTTAATTCTGAAAACATTATTGAATTCATAGATCAATTTATCATCACTAAGTTTGGATTGCCAACGGCCTTAATGTTTGATAATGCATCATACTTTTCTGGAAATGCAATCACTGAGTTTGCACTAAAAAGAGGGTTCAAACTGAAATATTCTGCCAATTACTATCCGCAAGGTAATGGGCTGGCTGAATCGACAAACAAAAACCTAATCGGGATTATCAAAAGAACAGTCGACCAAAACCAAAAGAATTGGCACAAAGCGCTGGTAAATGCTTTATGGGCAGATAGAATTACAAAGAAAGCTTCAATCGACACTTCTCCCTTTAATTTAGTTTATGGGAAGGAAGTGGTTCTTCCAACTCACTTAATCATTCCCTCTTTGTCTTTAGTACAACACATCGATGAAGTATCTACTTCATCTTTGCAATTGAGACAAATGGAGATAATCAAACTAGAAGAATGCCGAGAACAAGCTAAGAAAACCCATGCTCATCACCAAGCACTAATAAAATCCTCTTTTGACTCAAGCATCATAACCAAAAAGAACTTTCAGATGGGAGATTTAGTTTTGAAATGGGATAAGGCTCATGAAGAAAAGGGCAAACATACGAAATTTCAGAAGTTGTGGCTTGGTCCTTTTCAGATTGTAGAAGTCATAGGCCCATCGACGTTTGTGTTGCAGGATTTGGCAGGTAGAAGAGATTCTTTGCCTGTGAATGGACAGATTCTTAAAATGTATTTTCCATAGAAGATCATTCTTCTATTTTTGTAGGATAGTTTTAATTTCTTTTATTTTGTTTTTCTCTTTCTTATAAATAAAACCGGTTGTAAATGATCATTGAAAAAGATTCATGAAAGAGCACACCAACTCTCTATCAGATTTTGATTTCACTTGTACAAATAACAAAACTTTTTGAAAAATCTGATTTTTATTATTGACAAATAGAGTTAACTTTAATCTGAATATGATATTTAGTTTCAACCTCTCAAAAAACTTTGATGAAAGCAACCTTTGGTAAAAAATTGTTTTATGCCAGCACAATGAAAGGTATCATCAACAATAAAATAAATATTCTCTGTAAAGCTGTTGTTTTCAAACTCTATTATTGTCGTCCAGAGCTTTCTTAAGGAAAAACAATGACTTCCTCCCTGCTAAAGGAAACCGCAGCATTCAGAGAAACAATCCGAGAAAACACTATATCTCAAAGAATAAGAGGTCTCATCACGAGCCGGCTTATCATGATCACAGATATTATAACTTGCTGACTTTGCCAATACTGTCTATCAAAACAGGGCAATGACTCAAGATTGTTGCAATCAAAAGACAAGGGGTCTCATCACGAGCCAACTTGTTCAGCAAAAGTGTAAATCAAGTGAATGACTGTGTCATAATTTGGCCACCAAACCAAGACATTGTTCTTTAGAGAGTAAAAAAAAGGAAAAAGTAAAAAAGGATTTTTCTCTGAAATGTTGTAAATAACCTCAAGCAAGAAAAATGATCATTGCTGGATAACATGGTAACCCTGTCGAGGCTATGGACGCTTGCGGGCAGCAGAGGCTCTACCTATGACAAATGAGCATATTTTAAAGCCAGTACGCAGAGAAGACCTTATTTTATCTTTAAAAAGGACTAAGTAATGTCTGGTATGAATGCAAGAACTAAGCCTAAGGAAGCAGACAATTGGAATAAAAGAAAGGTTGAGACAAAGTATCATTGACAGGATAAGGGGTAATCTACTCTATCTGTCCATAACAAAATTTAGACATATGAAAATTTTTCTGTTTCGGAAGTGGAAATGTCAATAGAAAAGCAGAGATAACTGGTTCTTCACAGTGAATCACCATTGTTGTGGTCACCAACAACCCCCCTCTTTGTTTGGTATTAGCAATAACATCAAGCAAAGGGGGACCCTTAACTAAAAAATCCCAAAAATATTTTTATCAAAATTTTTGTATTTAACTCCCTAAAAGCTATATCGCATCGCAAAGAGAGAGTGAAGCGTTTTCCTATGCGCATAAATTAAGCTGCAAAGAAGCGATGCGACATTCATCGCATCGCATATTTTTGAAAACGCCTTTAAAAGAAAATCTAAAGAATCGCCGACGGCCGATATGCGACGTCACATATCGCAACGTCGCATAAGCAGCGCACAGTGATCAAATGAAAAATGCGATATTGCGATCTGCGATCCTACAAATCTGCGATCTTGCGATTTGCGATCTGCGATGAATGAGACTATCAATTGCTGCGATGCGAATCGCAGAAACCACTCATCGCAAAGTTTCTTCGACATGATCTGTAAACCCAAAATTGAGCACGCACCTTAAGGAAAATTAATGATTGCACGCCTGAATATCCAAAGATGATCGCGTTGCGTTTTTCGAAGAGTCAAGTCGTTATGAGTGTCATGATTATGCATTCATTAGAACTTAAAGCTTTCATGTCAATCTTTTCGTCATTTTTTCTTTTCCTTTGCGTAAACTGCAAGGCAGCAACTAATATAAATCTATATGCAGGAAACATCTAAGGAAAAGGGGAAAGCGCCAATACTAGAAGAACAGAGAGGAGATGCCTTCGCAGATGGATGCCGCATGCAGCAGGGCCGCGGATTCCAGAGTATCACTCAACAGACACTGATGAAAATAGACTATCCAAGACTCAGAGTCAAAGGCGCACAAAAGCAGCATGTTTGCAAAAAATCCTGGAGCTCAGATTGGATAAAGCAAAAAGAAAAACGCTGAAGAGGGAGGACGCTCCAGAAAAGCCTGGAACAAAGAACGGAAGCAATTTTCAATACGGAAGATTTGTCCAGGCAATGAAATCCCTAACTCGTTGAGTCATTCGCACGACCAGAAACCGAAATAGCAACAACACAATCAGTTTGAAAGAAGTCTAGGTTAATACTAAGTATACACACAACAAATACACCCAGCCAGAGGAAGATTTTCAAAAATATCTTCTAGTTTGTCAGAAAGAGGTGCCAACTTTTGTTATTTCTACTTTTATCGCTCGAGCAAAGGAAAAAGACAACCAGCCGACTCTTTCTAGGCGAATCGTGCATTGCTTACAACACTAAGGAGCAGATACAGAAACGGTTAGAAATTAGATTCAATTTTTAGCAATAAATTTACTTTAGTAAAAGGGCGGTCATTTGAAGCCGTTTCCTAAATTTGTGTAATTAAGATTAGTTAGTTAGTAGTATTTAACCCTTCTCATGGCATTTGGAGAAGGGTCCGGAAATTTGTCAAAAAACGTGTCCTCAGAACATGCACTTTTGCACCCTCAGAGGGGGTTTTTGATGAATGGATGGATCAAGGTTTATTTATGTTTGCATTTTAATGTCTGCTACTGATGTTGCACTTCTGTACTCTTAGTAGATGTTAGAAGTAAGTAGAGATAAATCGTTATTGCTTGAAGTTTGTGAGTGAAATCAGTCATAAATGGTACTTTTATCTCTTGATTAATTTCTGCTCATATTCTTAGAGTGATATACAACTGAGTTGTTTATATGTTAATGTATGAATGTGTGGGTTACCATTTGGCACTTTTGTACGGTGGAGTCATTTGTTTGTGCTTGACATATGAATAACTGATTATGCGATATGCTGTTCACAACTGTTTTGCCTAACTTCTTATGCAGAATGGTTTATCTTAATTGATTTATATTCTTATGATAGCTGAATGTTATTTATTACCAGTTGTTGTATGAAATCTTTTTAGATCGCATAATGAAAGAATTTTACCCCGGGTTAGTATAGATTAGATGTGCTGTTTTTTGTTAGATTACAGTAGCATAAAGTCAGTTTAGAGTCTAGAATTAAATTAGCTTAAAATTACCTTTAGATTAGCATCATCAAAATCTACACACACACACATCTTTTAGAGTGGGAAGCTGGTCCCATTATCCCCAGTCGGACCCGCTACACCAAACGGGCAAGGAGCCGCCAACCAGGTTCCCGACTGGGTGGGTATCCCCCTTGTTGTTGACCCGATTTCGGGGCCCTCAACAGGACCCCCCCCACCCTTTTTGTTAATCATTATGCAACTTTTGGTGGTGGTGGTGGTGGTGGTGGTGTGGGGGGGGGGGGTGTGGGGGCGCGGCTTTAAAACAATCCTTTGATTTCCAATCTATGCCTACAAATGACACACATGTTATTTAATGCATAGCAGAATAAGGCTATTTTTTTTGAAATTTTGAAATTTTGAAATTTTATTTAACAAAAATAAACACTTGCACATAATAAAACTTCCAAATGAAACCTATGCACACCAAAAGTTGAAAATTTCCAAGCTACAACAGATAGATAGCACCTCCAATGTGGATGAAGCCATAGACTACACCAAAGTTGTCACACTCATACTTGAACTTGGATAGCCTAGGACTCAACAAAACTCAATGACTCAAGAAAGAGTAATTGAATACAAAAAAAACCCAAAATATAGTAAGGGAAAATCTTGGCATGTTTGGTAAGCAAGGGTGAGTCTTTGCAAGTGGCAATTTCATGGTCAAGTATGAGGTGGGTACTTGACCTAACTAATACTTGTGAGTCTTGGCTAAGTCAAACTTCACTTGTATAACATTACAACAACCATGGGGAAGTGGAGACAAAAACGCACTATTCCAAATCAAACTTTAGGTGAATAATTGGAAGGTAAATGCTTTGTTTCATGGTGATTTTCAATGTAATTTGACTTTTGAAGACTTAGTAGATGAACTTGATCTAAAGACTTGTGATCTAGTATGGTCATGTTCATTGGTTGGATCTAAATGATATAGGTCATGGGAACCAACATGATATGAAAGACCTCGTTTCCCATTGATATTGATTATGTTAATTAAGTAGAATTTGGAGTTGTGCCACTAGACACCTATGAAGTGATATTGCGTAGCCGATACTTGTAGGATATATATGCACCTTTTTTATAGGAAAGATAATAAACAACACTTGGTTAAAGGCGGTAAGGCCTACCTTGTCAAAAGGAAAGCAAGAATATCTTTGATAATAACAAAACAAGGGTAGAAATTATCTTGATTAAGACAAGAAAGCAATAGGGATCCATCATATTTGATGAAGTAATCGACTTGGGGAGACAAGTGGAGGCCTTGTGCATCCATCACCTTGATAAATTAGCTTTTGGAGTTCAAAAGGCTCCCAATGGGAAAGTATGATTTGGAATAGATTCATACAAGCATCAAATGGTGTAATGGCTCAACTCAATCTAAAACAATTGGGAAAACTAATAAACTGATTAAAGGTTTATGCAAGTTGATGATGAGGCCAGGGATGCAATTGATAGTGTGAAGAGCCCCACACTTTTTTAATCATCTACCACTTGCCTCCAATGTGCCATAATGCCATTTGAAACACTAAGAATTAAAATAGTAAAGACAAGAAATACTACCAACAAAGGAACCTTGCACATGAGAATTACCTACAAAAGGAAAAAGGAGAAGAAGAGCACTAAAGAGTTGGGGATGCTTGACCTTCCAGATTATCCTAGTAAGTTTACATAGCCTATAAACTCATTCAAAGTTTTTTCAAAGGGTTTCTTTGGAAAATATGAGGGGAGGATGCATAAAATTCCCGTGATTATAATATCTATTTCTTCCAAGAGCCAAAACACCATTCTAATTCTAAAATTGTTGAAAATTAAACAGTAATAATAGACATTCAATGCTAGAGTTTTTCCTTTGGGTTTACTCCAAGGTAATGTTTGTGCCTATGGTGTGTGACCATTGCGCGATTGTGATTCTCATTCTTTTTGTTTTAGTTATGGTGTTAATTAATTCAACACCCATGAATTTAATATCAAAGCAACTCTCACAACACTGATATTTATATTATTTCTAGCTATATTAACAATTTGCATTACCACTAGGTATAAATTATTATTGGTGCTCTTTGTTAACTAGCTACACAATTCATATAGGTACCTATAACTCATTTCCTCATCTAATTGGATAATTGGTTTTACCTACAACTTAATTTCTTATTTAATTGAATCGTTGGTTGGTATCCACAACCTAATTGGCAATACATTTGAGTAGTTGGTATTGCTTGTTGTGTGTTTGCCTTCATAAAATACAATTTGAGAGACCTCATGTTTGTGCTCAGAGTAACCATATGCTGTAACACCAATTTGTATTGTTTATTCCATGTAAAGTGTGAGGAACACCACCTATATTTATCTCTTTTGTCATGTTGAAGCCAAAAGCATCAACATGCAATGCAACCATACATTCTCAAGCTGTGGATTTGATTGCTTACCTACATCCTTCTTTATATAAAGAACAAATTATTGCAAATCTATCCTAAGAAAGAAAACCATAGAATAAACTAACCTTACAAATTGACAATCAAGCACTCTATGAGAAACTTGATGCTTCTATAAACCTCACTTATTTATTGTAAGTTATATTTAGTTTCATTTAGTGAAAACCAAATCAATGGAAAATGATAAACTCCTATTATGGATGGGTTTAGTGGTGAATTTTAAAAAGCAACTTGAGACATCATAAAACCTGATACTCTTATAGTTACGAAGAGTTGTAAGGATCCAACCCATAGGAGAAAACATAGAGATATGAAACACTAGGATTGTACATAATCAAGGATTCACTCATAAAACTTAATTGCTTAAAATGCTTGTGATAAAATTCTAGTGAAGTTATTTGATATCGAAATGAAACACCCACTTCCTAATATCATCATTCAACAATGGGATAGGGTAATAATGTATATGAAAAAAATACTATCAAATTAGCACAAGGGAGAATTAAGCATGTTATCTTTCAAAATGATTTCATCAAATAAGACAATTTTAAATTTGTCAATGCATTTACTAGTATAAAACATAAAAAAATAGAAAAACAAAGTTACCAACATAACAAGAAACCCCCAAGTTTACCTTTTTTTAGAGGTCATATTAAGTTGTTGTTTTTACCCCTATTTCAAAAAGTGGCAGTACCATGGGATTGTTTTTGGGAAGGTAGTTAAAATTTTGACTTATTGAAATTATGACCTTCACCACTGATTCAATTGCAACATTTTCAAGTATTAATCTCTCTCTCTCTCTCTAATTTGTTTTTTTAAGCATAAATAAAAAAATAATTTAAGAAAATCAATTAATATTTTTTCAAGTAATACAACTTTTTGATTTAAAAGGTGATTTTAACTTTTCTATTTATAATGATATCAATTATCAAGACCACACTTTCAAATAAGTTATAATTTTAACTCTAGAAATAAAATTGTTGCTACTAGAAGCATCACTTTTTGATTCAAAAGTAAATTTTCCACAAAAATCAGTTGTCAAAGACATGATTTCAAACAAGTCACAAAATTTAACCACCTTTGGCCAAAAATTTGCTATCAGTAGTGCCACTTTTTGAAATAAGAGTTGATTTTGGTGCTTTCCACTCCAAAATATGGATTTTCTGTGTCAGAGTTCTCATTTTGTGTTAGATTCTTTTATACCAAATATGATTTACTTCAACAATTTATTAAAAACCCAAAAATAACTCAAAATATTTCTAAAAGTATTGATAAAATAAACACAATAGTATATTAACTTAGAAAATCAAACACAGTGGAAATAAATTAAAGAGATCAATCACACTACAACAACAAATTTGTAAACAATATTACTAGCTTAACGAGAACTTTACCAAGTTCACTTTTTTTGAAGGATGCATTAAATCATGATTTTCATGTTAATTTGAAAAATATTGATGGAACATCACCTTTTTTTATTTTAGCATTAAAATTCCATCATTTTTAAACCATGACATTAAAAACCAAATATTGTGATTATGAAAGACATGAAAAACCACGTTGAAATGCAAAAGTGGTAATGTAGTATTACCTCTCCTTTTCTAATTTTTAGGGTTAAAATTCAAACATCTATCAATCATTGCATTAAACAAAAGACATGAAAAAACACCTTGAAATGCAAAAGTGGTGATGCAATGTTACCCTTTTTTTGGGGGGTTAAAATTCAAACATTTTTCAACCATAGCATTGAAAACCAAATATCACAATTACGCAAATTGCTAAAAATTAGCAATTAAAGTTTGTCTACCAATTTTTTTTGTTTACATGCTTGTTTTTAAAGTGTTTTGCAAATTTGTGTAACTTTTATTTTATTTTATTTTATTTTTGGAGTGAAAATTATGAAATAATTGAAAAATATGTAAAAATATAAAATTGCATGTGAATCTAAAAGTGACATTACATCATCACATAATCATTTAAGAATTTACATAAAAAAAAGTGAGAAGAAAATTGTAAATTTCTTTTAAGAGAGAAATCAATTTAAAAAATATAAAATACAAAAAACGCGCGCACACACACACACATAAAGAGTGAGGAAAAAACATTAAAATCTAAAATTAAAAAACAAATACAAAAATCTAGGAAAATAATACCTAAAATTTCAAAAAATACCAAAAGAAACATGTTAAAAAAAATAATAACAAAAAAAACTACTAAAACATTTTTAAAAACAAAATAAAAAAATAAAAACAGAAATAGAAATAGAAATAAAAATAAAAATATAAATAAAAATAAATATAATCATTAATATTTTTGTAATTATAAAATAAAAACAAAATTTTAAACTTTAAAAATTATAGAATAAAACTTTAAGTAAAATTTAAAAATTTTTAAAATTAAAATAAAAAATGTGTTTTGTGTGTGAAAGGGAGGGGGCGATGCCCGACACCACCCCTCCACCCACGGGGCCAACCACCCCCCCACCCCCCTTGCCCCCCCCAAGTGTGTTGAATAACAAGCTAGGCACAAGACTATTTTCCTATCCCCAACGAACTCGCAATTGCCTCCCTATCATACAAGTGAGCTAGATACCCAATTATCAACTTTGATCTTGCAAATGTATGCTCAGGGATTTACTAGGAGATTAACTAAATCAATAGAACGATTGATAATAAGGATCATGCAGATGTGCTGCGACGAATGACCCACTTGAGGAATCAACCAACTATCAACGAATCGTATGGAGTTTTGTGTGTGGGTGAGGGGGCAATGCCCAACATCGCCCCTACATTCGCGAGGTCCGCCACACCACCCACTCGTGAGGGCAAGGAAATCAACTATCTAGGTGGGCTCATGGACAGAGGGGTGATGCCTACCCATGGAAGGAGGCATCAAATCAGTGATGATCAAATCATCGACATACATAACAAGAATTACCAGATATTTGCCCTGTTGTTGCACATACAAAGTATCATCAGATTCACTGCGATGAAAACCAACTTTCTTAAGGTAATCATCCATCTTTGCATACCAGGCTCGGGGAGCTTGTTTTAACCCATATAAAGCCTTGATCAATTTGCAGACTTTATGTTCTTGTCCTTCCACTTCAAAACCTGGTGGTTGGGTCATATACACGTCCTCCTGTAAATCCCCGTTGAGAAAAGCACTTTTCACATCCATTTGATGAACTTTCCATCCTTTTTGAGCGGCCAATGCAAGTGTTAATCGGATGGTGTTCCATTTAGCTGTTGGAGCAAAGGTTTCTTCATAATCAATGCCTTCCTGCTGCGCAAAACCTTTTGCGACAAGTCGTGCTTTATACTTGTCAAGTTCACCCTTCTGATTATACTTAATTCTGTAAACCCATTTGCATCCTATGGGTTTAACATTTGCTGGACATTCAACAAGTTTCCAAGTGTTGTTATCAATTACTGCTTTATATTCTTCAACCATAGCCTGTTGCCATTCTTTATGTTTTACTGCCTCTTTGTATGTGGAAGGTTCAGTAAAATCATTTGCTATCAAGGCAAAATTGCCTTCACTTCTATGTGCCCTTCTGGTGCCAGTTTTATTCTGTTCATCAGGCTTTACATCTTTCAAAAGTTGAACTGCCCATTTCGGAAGTTGGTGCTCACTTGTTTGTGCTTCTGTAAAGTCACCATCATTGTAAAGAGGATTAATATAAACTAATGTTCGTCGTTCAGGTGAAGAATGTGGAGACTCACTGTCTGAAGAACTGCTGCTGCTTGGAGATGCGGATGAACTGCTAGAAGACCTAGATGATGTTGTTGATGTAGATGGACTGGATGACTCATCTTCAGAGGAAGGAAAATCAAGTTCATACCAATTTGGTGAAGTTGGTTGACTTTGCATTTTTCCATTTCTTTTACTTCCCTTAGTTTCTAATTTGTGAAGAAGATTTTCAATTTCTTCAGCACTCTTACTCTCTGTTTCATCAAAAATGACATCCCTGTTCACAATGAATTTTCCATTGGTCAAAAGATGATACCCTTTCTTCTCATCAGAATAGCCAATCATTGTGCATTTTAGACTTCTTGAGTCAAGCTTAGTTCGTTTTTCTTTCGGAACTAAGGCATAACACACTGACCCAAAAACTCTAAGATGTTTAACTCGAGGTTTGAAACCAAACCAAGCTTCATAAGGTGTGATTCCGTCTAAAGAAGCAGTTGGAGATCTGTTTCTTAAGTAGACAGCTGTATGTATTGCTTCCGCCCAATATGTTGGACTTAACCTCTTGAAGGTTAACATGGATCTCGCCATTCCTAACAAAGTGCGGTTCATTCTTTCGACTACTCCATTTTGCTGTGGAGTGTAAACATTAGTAAGATGTCGTCTTATGCCATTTTCACTGCAATAATTTTTGAATTCATTTGAAGTGAATTCTCCCCCATTATCCGTCTTGAGAGTACCTATCTTTTCTTTGACTTCATTTTCAACAAGTTGGCGAAAAATTTTAAACTTATCAAATGCTTCTGACTTGTTCTTCAAGAAGTAAACCCAAGTCATTCTGCTGAAATCATCAATGAATAGTAAGAAATATTTGCAACCACCAAATGAAGTTTGTAGTGGACCACAAACATCACTGTGAACTAGTTGTAGCCGCCTTTTTGCACGCCATGAACTTGTTGGAAAACTTTCTCGGTTTTGTTTGCCATAAATGCAAGCCTCACATTTTGCATTTTCCCTTTTGAATGTGGGAAGTCCTTTAACCATTCCTTGTTTCTGCAATTGAGAAAGACTCTCAAAATTCAAATGTCCATATCTTACATGCCATAGTCTCATAGGTGAAATACCTGTAGTCACTGCCCCTGCAAAATCAGAATGCCTTGGAATAACTGTCCCTTTCATCCGTAACAGTTTTCCATCTTCATAACCTGTCATAACTGTTTTCAAGTTCTGTTTCACTAAATTAATCTTCACTAAACCATCTTCCATAATCACCTGATGTCCTGCTTGTCGAATCGTGACTAAAGAGAGCAAATTTTTCATGAAACTAGGTACATACCATACATTGGAAATCAATTTTTCTCCAATGTCAGGGAGAAAAACTTTTACTACTCCTTTTCCATAAGGAGTATGTTTTGTATCATCAGCAAGAAAAATTGAATTAAGTTGGCATTCTTGAAAATTCCAGAAAAATCACGTCGACAAGTCATGTGCTGAGTTGCCCCGGAATCCAAGATCCATGCATCTTCATAGTCGCTTCTAAGATGAGATGAAATTTGTGATGCTGGTGAGGAAGTAAAAACATATTCGGAGCTGTCTTCATCTTGATCATTTGCAAATTGTGCTGAAGGCTGCTGAAACTTGGGAATTTTATTAAGTGAAGTTCGACAATCTTCAGCATAATGGCCAACTTTGTTACATCTTCGACACACAATTTGACTTAAGTCTCTTCCTCGTCCTGAAGATTTTCCTCTGCCTCTGCTTTGTCCTCTATTTGGAGATTGTCCTCTACCTTGACTATTATATCCTTGTCCTTGAAAATTGCCTCTTCCTGGGTTGTTTCCTCTACCTTGAAAATTATTTCTTCCTCCTCTGTTAAAATTGTTGCCTCTACTTTGGCTTCGACCTCGATTATGTGTTGCTTGATTCTGATTCCATCGGCCTCTTCCTCGAGAACTATCTGCTGAAGACTTACTTGTGCTGGCTTCTGTGAGAAAAACATCTTCACCAACTTTCTTCTTCTTCCCAAAAGTTTTATCATGCTGACTTAACATTTCACAAAGTTCATCAAACTTTAGTTTTTTTAATTTCCCAGTTACTTGTAAAGTTTCTAAAAAATGCGTATAGGAAGAAGGAAGCCCAGGAATTACAATTGTGACCATAAAGCTATCATCAATTGCGGGAAAACCAGCATTAATAATTTCCTGCTTAATATTCTTAAGTCTGGAGAGATATTCAAGAATATCACCATCTTCAGTTAATTTTTGTTGCAACAATTTTAACTGTAGATAAACCTTCTTTGATTCTGGCTTAGTATCAAAGAGGTCTTTAAAAGTTTTCAAGGGAGTCCATGCATCTGTGGCATTCTCTATATGTACATACATTTCATCATTCACAGACGATTTAATAAGAGCTAAGGCTTTAGCATTCTTGATTTCCCATTTTGCCAGTGGATCTGCATCTGTGGGTTTATTCGGCTTTACATCTCCATCACATATGCCTTGCCATAATTCATTGTAAATGAGTGTGCTTTCAATAAGACGATGCCACGTTTTATAAGATTTGGTGCCCTCAAGTTTGTCGGAATCAGAAAATACGTTAATCAACTTAGACATTTTTAGCAGTGAAGAGACGCACCAAGAAGCAGAACAGAAAGGACAAGATAGTCAACACAACACACCACGCAAAAGAACACGATCTATCGGGGCTTGGCCTTGACCCTCGAATAGTCGTCAAAACAGGAGAATATTGACTGAGCTTTGCACTTGGCTCTAGTCAATTTCTCAAATTTTTACAGGGCAACTTTCAAAATTTGACTTTTTATAATGGTGCTTTTGCACAATCTGGTAAAAATTTACCCCCCCTCAAAGTAAAATTACTTTGAGTTACATTTATCTCCTTTAAAAAAAAATTACAAAAAAAACTCCTTATTGCTCCAAAAAATTACAATCACCTTAACAAATGTTACAAGACCCTTATTACTCCAATAACAATAAATTCCCAAAATTACAAATCATTAGATCTCTCCAAACTTATCACTCCATTACATACGGAATTAGAAATACTCCTTATGTCTCCTTAAAATTCCATAAAGACTTTATAAACACTCTTTAAAAAAGCCTTTACATACGTTCCATTAAAAATAATTATTAAACCTTTATGAAATCACTTGAATTCATGTTTCTGGAAATGCACTTTTTCCACACAAAACCTTTAAAATATTACTCCACTAAGAGTGCTTAAAAAAAGTTGACTTTGGAGAAAGCTCGAATCATTTGAGGAGAAAGCTCGAATCATTTGAGGATGGCATTCGAATCAGGTGGAAAAATGTGCTTCTGGATTCTCAGAGCACCCAGTTGTGATTCGGGAAACTGAAGCTAAAGAGAAGACCATCTGTCGAACACAAATAATAAAAATTTGATTCATAAACCGTCAATGAAAGGTGCTTGTGTGAAGATTCGAAGTCACCACCTGTGAAGCCGCTTGTCATTATAAATAATTTTTTAAATTATATTATCGGTTAAGGATTTTGTTTCCCTGATTCTCTGTTGCTGCTCCATTATTTTTCACGCATGTAGCACTGTATCAACAAACAGAGTGTCCTCTCGCCTCCAAAGGCACGCAAAACAAAACGCAAGTCTACACCGAAAGCGAAGCGACGAGAATCAAAATAAACTTCTTCAAAGAGGCATCAGCTGTACAACATACGCTTCATCCTCAGACCGCGTAAGGCATAGATTCCGTCCCTTGGTTTCTTAGCTTGATTCACTTGCTTACTCGCCTCAGTGTGATTGACCTTTCATGGCGCTGGTTTTTCAATTGCTAGATGAAAACTCTGATTTTGAGATTCCCTGAGATCATTACACAGGCGATCCACACAATCTATCCAGTGATGCCAACGGAGGTTTCAACTTTGCTCGATCCAGCAATAAAATTATTAAGATTTATGATGGAAAAACACAAAAAAAATACCCCACAATTCACAATTACTCGCGTGCCAGATTGTGTTCAAACAGTCTACTTAAGAAACCAGTGAGGAATAAATACTTGTGTAGCAGAAATTTTTACATTGATTTTCAGATTTTAAAAAACTAAAATCAATAAATTTTTTCTCTTTTGAACAAAATTTTGACAAATTTCATACCAATTGCTGAGCACTTCAACGGAGTTGAGTTTTTCCAGGATGCGATAGAGCTGGAATCTCCTCCTCAAATCAACTGCTGGAATCTCCTTCTCAAATCAACTGCAGCATTACCATAGCTCTGATACCACAATAATGGCAGAAGTGTGCTCAGACACGTAATTTTATTAATCAGAAAAAAAAAACAATTACATAATTGATTTGCAAGAGCTTACACCCGAACGACCAAACACTCTTGCAATGAGCTATTTATAAGCTCCATGTCCTAACTACCTCTAATTATGGATCACTTATTAAATAACAAGTGTCCATTTACAATAAATGCTATTCAAACCAATTAACTAACTAATCTCCTATAATAGAGCCTAAGATACCACACATTTGGAGAGTCATATCTAGTTACAACAATATGCTAATTCTAAAAGTCTCCATTAAATAATTAAACATTCTAGAATAATAATTATTAATTTAATATCTTTTATTCTAATTTTATAACCTATGATAAAATTTGTATTTTTGGATCATCTAACACCCCTCCCCCACATGGATGTATAACACATCTTTTTTATTCTTCTTTTTTCCCTTTTTTATTTTTATTTTTTGTTTTTCTATTTATATAATTTTTTTTCAAATATTTATATATTTTTAAATTAAATATAGAAAAAATAGAACTTGTCACCCTTAACATGTAGCTTGAGTAACTGCCACCCATGGACATCTAAGTTGTCAAAATGACCCAGAAATCACATCCGGTCTGGGCCACACCAACCGTTAACATGGTTGGATTTTTTCCAACAAGGTTTCACACCGGTGACCTTTTCACCGCGGCATGCCTTAACAAAACACCTTGTCACCATCTATTCTATGCCCCGTTAACTTTTATTTGTTTTATTATATGGACATTTTTAGGTTTTATTTGTTTTATTATATATTTTTAATTTTATTTGTTTGTTTAAATTTGTATTAAAATTGCCTTATTTTCCATTTTAACCAATTTTTATTGATTTTATTAAAAAAATTGGGATTGGAAACTACATTTTTTTAATTATTTAATTTTTCTTTCAAAAAAAATAAAATTTTCATATTTTTAATTAAAATTTTATTTTTTTGGGTTACATCATATATATTTTTAAAGGGTGTTTGTCATGATTTTTGTGTATATTAATGATGCTTACATAAACCATAAGTAAAAAATATCACAATTTTAGTTCCCCATTGAAAATGGATCAAGTTGTGTTAAGACTTAAAAATAGCTATACTTTGAGCCTTAAAAAATATTGTTCTTGGTATAATTACTCTTTGATATGGGCATTGATTTTTAGAGTTTTTATAGTCATTATATTTGGTATATATTGTCATGGTTGAAAAATGTTGAAATTTTAAGGTCTTTTGTACTCATGATATTTGGTTTTAATTCCATGGTTAAAAATGTTAGAATTTTAAGGGTTTTCAGAGTCATGCTATTGATTTTTAATGTCACGGTAAATTATTGTTGGAATTTTAAAGTTTTCCATTATCATGATTTTGGGCTTTAATGAAATGGCTGAATTTTTTTGGAATTTTAATCCTAGAAAAGAGAGATGTAACATCACCACTTTTCAATTTTGGGTGTATTTTAATGGTTTTTTGCACAAAAATAGGGTTTTTGTTTTGAGGTTATAGTTCTCATTAATTTAGTAACATTGTTTGTATCCAACACTGTTATGAAACCAGCTCAAGAAAAGATAGAAAAGATAGATCAACGCCTTAGAATTCAGCCTCTTCTAGGGGGCAACCTCCTTTACATTACATAAATGAACAATTCTTGGATGATACAAATGACAAAACCTCATTTCTATATATAGGAGTCTAAGGAGTCACAATATAATCCAGCCGACCTAACAATAATAATATAAAGCCACAAAAATAACAATAGAGGGATTCTATGGGGCACAAAAATAACAATATGGGGGTAATAGGGGCACAACAATATAAATAAGGGGTATAACTACAATAGTAATGGGGTAATCACTAGTATTATAGGGACCCAACATGCCCCTCTCCTTCAAAAAAGTGTTGTCCTCAACGCTTGAGTAGTTCTAGATACTTCTGCATAAAATTCTCATCCTCCCATGTGGAATCTTCAGCGGATAAGTTCTTCCACTTGATAAGATACTCTGAAATTGATCGATTTCGTAGCTGTCGAGTTCTTGTTTCTGTGACTGCTTCCGGTTCCAATATAATTTTTCCTTCCTCGTCAAGTTCTGGCAATATTGTTTGAATTGGGACCTTGTCACCTATAACCTTCTTTAAACATGAAACATGGAAAACTAGGTGCAATCGAGAAGCTGCAGGAAGCTCCAATTTGTATGCCATAGTACCAATCTTTTGCAACACCTTGTACGGACCATAATACTTTGGTGATAATTTATTATCCTTCTTAGCTTGCTTTAGGGACATTTGCTTATATGGTTGTAGCCGTAGGAATACCCAATCACCTACATCAAAACTTCTTTCACTGCGATGTTGATCTGCCTGTTGTTTCATTCTATTTTGTGCGAACACGAGGTTATCCTTTAAGAGTTGGAGGACTTGTTGTTGATGTTCGATGTGATGTTCCACTGCCTGAACCTTAGAATTTTCTCTTAAATATGATGTGATGGATGGTGGTTGATACCCATAAAGTGCCATAAATGGGGTCATTTTTTTTGCTGTATGGAAGGAAGTGTTATACCACCATTCAGCCAGAGGCAACCATTTGACCCATTGTGTCTGTTTATCAGATACAAAGCAACGAAGATATCCTTCCAAACATTTGTTTACTATCTCAGTTTTCCCATCAGATTGAGGATGATAAGATGAGCTATGAGCTAACTGAGTACCAAGACAAGAAAATAATTCTGTCCAAAAATTTCCAGTGAAAATGGGATCTCTGTCACTTACAATAATCTTTGGGTTTCCATGTAGCTTTTGAACTGTTTCCATAAATGCAGTAGAAACTGTACTGGCTTTAAATGGATGTGATAATGCACAAAAGTGTGCATACTTGGTAAGTCTATCAACTACCACCATGATGACACTCTTTCCCTCAGACTTGGGTAAACCTGTGATAAAATCCATTGAAACCTCCTCCCAACGTTGGCTTGGAATGGATAAAGGTTGTAATAGACCCGGTGTCTTAATTGTTTCAACTTTATTTTGTTGGCAAACCAAACATTCTGCCACAAACTTTTGAATATCTGATTTAAGGCCATCCCAAAAAAATTCCTTCTTAACCCTGTGGTAAGTTTTTAAAAATCCTGAGTGCCCTCCTAAGGGAGAAGTGTGCAATTCCATAAGAATCTTTTGTTTTAGCTGGGAATTCTTACAGAGGTATAAGCGATCTTTGTACCATAACGAATCATTTTGCCAGCTAAATGTATCAGAAGTACTGGAATCTTGTTGTAGCTTTCGAATAAGTGCCCACACTTCTTCGTCATTCTTCCATTCCTCCCTTGCTTCGTTTATCCAATCTGGTTGGATAATAGAAATGGCACACAACAATGCTTCCACATCCTCATCCTTTCTTGAGAGTGCATCTGCCACCACATTTTGCTTCCCTTTTTTGTAGATGATTTCAAAGTCATAACCCAACATCTTTGTGACCCACTTTTGTTGCTCTTCAGAGGATAATCTTTGTTCTAAAAAGTATTTAAGGCTATCATGATCCGTTTTTACCTTGAAGTGTCTTCCCATTAGGTAGGGTCGCCATTTCTTAAGTGCATGGAGTATTGCCAACATTTCCTTCTCATAAATAGCTTTGCTTAAAAACTTTCCCTTGATTGGACGACTTTCAAAAGCAATGGGTCTTTCATCTTGCATTAGAACAACACCAATTCCATTTCCTGAAGCATCACATTCCACAATAAAGGTTTTTGTGAAGTCCGGTGTAGCTAAGACCGGTGCTTGGCACATTGCCTCTTTAAGATGTTCAAAGGCCTTTGTTGCTTCTGGAGTCCATGAAAATGAATCTTTCTTCAATAATGTTGTTAGAGGTGCTGCTATTCTCCCATAATTCTTAACAAACTTGCGATAATACCCTGTCAACCCAAGAAATCCTCGCAGATGCTTTATGGATGTGGGGATTTTCCATTCCTTAATGGCTTTAATTTTGCTAGGGTCTACCTTAACTCCTTCATGAGATACAATATGACCCAAATATTCCACCTCCTGGACTCCAAAGAAACATTTGGATCTTTTTGCATATAATTGTTTCTCCTCCAATAGTTGTAGCACCCTGTCAACATGTTCAACATGATCCTTCCAAGACTTGCTGTAGATTAGTATATCATCAAAAAATACTAACACAAATTTTCTAAGGAATGGTTTGAAAATTGAATTCATCAAACCTTGAAATGTTGAAGGTGCATTGGTAAGGCCAAAAGGCATGACCAAAAATTCATAATGACCCTCATGAGTTCTAAATGCCGTTTTCGGAATGTCTTCAATCTTCATTCTGATTTGATGATATCCTGAACGAAGATCCAACTTGGTGAAGTAAATTGATCCATGCAATTCATCCAGTAATTCATCAATAACAGGAATGGGGAACTTATCTTTAATAGTGAGCTTGTTGAGCTCCCTATAATCGGGACACATGCGCCATGATCCATCCTTCTTGTGCACCAATACTACTGGAGCTGAGAAAGAACTTTGACTCGGTTGAATTATACCAGCCTCTAGCATTTCTGCAACCATACGTTCAATTTCACTTTTTTGGACATAGGGATATCTGTACGGCCTGATGTTTGGAGGAACACTTCCTGGAATCAGATGAATAGCATGATCATGATCACGCATAGGTGGGAGACCCTTGGGAGTCTCAAATACCTTGGAATGATTGTCCAGGACTTTTTGGAGATCTGGAGAAATAGATGATTCCAATGTGGAAACATCTAGTGAACATAATTGTGCAATTACACCTCTTTGCTCCTTTTTAGAAGCTTTGTCATACCATTAGAGCTGATTATCTTTCCTGGTTTCCCTGCAATACCCCTTAATTCAACTTCCTTTCCTTTCGTAGAAAATTTGATGAAAAGTTCTTGAAAATTAAAAGCTATTGTACCCAAGGATTGTAGCCATTGGACTCCTAGTACAACATCCGCACCTCCCATTGGAATGGAAAGCATTGGGCTAGTCAATACATATTCTCCCATGGATAGCTTGATATTATGGCACTTTCCAGAGCAATTTATTGTTCCTCCATTTGCAATCATCACTTGACACTCTGGTGCTGGATATAAGAAGCAATTCAATTCTTTTGCTACCCTACAATGAATAAAATTGTGGGTGCTTCCTGAATCAATCAACACTATTACCTTTTTCTTCTTGATTTGTCCTTCTATCTTGATGGTTTGAGGAGTGGTAATTCCTGCCAATGCATTACAAGATATGGTCAGATTTATTTTTTCTTCATCTAGGCTTTGTTCCTGGAGTATATCTTCTTCTTTTGACCTTTCTTGCTCCTTTTCTTCTTCCTCTTCACAATCTATGTAGAATAATTTCTTCTCAGCACACTTATGACCTTTAGTGTATTTGCTATCACAACTGTAACAAAGCCCTTTTGCTCTTTTTTCTTCCAATTGTTGTGGTGTCAACCTTATAGGTTGTGGAAGACTAGGGGCAACAACACTTCCGTCTTTATAGTTGTGAGTGGTATGCTTCCTGGTTGCCATAATTTTGCTTTCCATTTTTCTTGCTAACCTGAATGCCTTCTCTAATGAATCAGGTTCCCAAAGGCGAACATCATGTTGGATATTATCCTTTAAAGACCCTATGAACACATCAATCCTATGCTCCTCTGGAATATCTTTTACCCTTATGTTCAATTTTTGGAACTCCTCAATGTGCTCCATTACTGAACCCTTTTGTTTGAGACTTATCAATTGGCTAAAAAAAGTGTTGCTTTTTGTATCTTCATAATGTGCTATCAATTCTTCCGTAAAAATTGCCCAAGTGATAAATTGTTTACGAGAGCAAAGCCATTGATACCATACAAACTGATTTGGTTCCAAATATACAGTTGCCATACGTACCTTTTGTGCGTTTTGCACATTATTGAGATCGAAGAATTGCTCCATCTGTAATATCCATGTGGCGGGATCCTTGCCATCAAACTTCCTCATATCGATTTTTGGAATATGGTGATTCTTCAATCCAACATTAGCGTCTATGGAATCATGATTAACATTTATTTTGTTCTCATCATGAGTTTCCTTTACCACCTTTTCACCATTAGTGACCCTTTCTTGTAGCAACTTCTTCAATTCTTCCATATCTGTCTTCAAATCTATCTTCAAATCTGCCATGTCTCTCTTCAAATCTGTCTTCGAATCATCCATCTTAGCTTCCATGCCCTTTATCTTAGATTCCACGCCACTTATCTTAGCTTCTGTTAGCTTTTGTGAGCGTGACATTTGTTGCACTTGTTCTTGTAATTTTGATATATCATGTAGCATTTCTTCTTCTTCTTCATGAGTCATGCTAGAGCTTTCAGGTTCCTTACTAGGTGTTTTCATTTTCTTTCCTCGGGGCATCAGTTACCGATAATAATGCTTTACTATGCCCTTTGAATTCCGTTAAACCAAGCTTACACAAAAATTAAAAAAAAACTACACACCTTTTTTCACTTTATAGAAGCCTGATATTGAATCTGATGTATCTCTGTAATTTCGGATCATCCAATTCTGAAATTACTACTTGCAGTAGCCTTCTGCATCCTCTTTCCAATGCCACAAGTCTGAGCCAAATTGGATTATCCAAGGAAGAGTTATGTGTAATCTCCCACAGTGACTTGCTTTTAGACTGGTTCAGTAGAGCGAACTTGTACGACGTTCCACGAGTCACTGTTTCAACCTTTGAATCTGAAACACACACACAAGAAACTACAGTGCGTCCTCTTTCTGTACCTTTTTACAAAATTTCAATCCGATCCTCAGAGAGAAAGTTATGACGATTTTCCCCAGGTCACCTGTTTTGAATGTAATTCAAGAGTCTGCAAAAAGACCAACTTCCTCAGATCATATCTCCGAAAATATCACGCGAAAAGCTCTGAAATTCGGACCCAAGGTTCAGCACCAATTCTTCTCAAATGGGTTTTTTTTGCGACTTTTGAAACGTCACAGAAAAAACGTTATAGCGCAAATGCTACGATGACCTGTTTGGAGCAGCGAAACCCTAGAATCCAAAGCTCTGATACCAAATGTTATGAAACCAGCTCAAGAAAAGATAGAAAAGATAGATCAACGCCTTAGAATTCAGCCTCTTCGAGGGGGCAACCTCCTTTACATTACATAAATGAACAATTTTTGGATGATACAAATGACAAAACCTCATTTCTATATATAGGAGTCTAAGGAGTCACAATATAATCCAACCGACCTAACAATAATAATATAAAGCCACAAAAATAACAATAGAGGGATTCTATGGGGCACAGAAATAACAATATGGGGGTAATAGGGGCACAACAATATAAATAAGGGGTATAACTACAATAGTAATGGGGTAATCACTAGTATTATAGGGACCCAACAAACACAATTTTCATTAACATTAAACTTCTTAAGAAAATATAGGCTTAGACCCACAAAGAATATATAGAAAAATACAATTGTTGGGAACTTGGAAACTTGCCCCCCCAGGGAAATTGGCCTCAAGGAAATCAACCCCTGGAAATAAACCCTTCTAAAGAAACCTGGCCCTAGAGAATTAAACCTATCTTACCAGCAGATCAACCCCCTTTCTTCTCACCTCATACAACCCTTGTGCAATTGAGAAAATAAACCTCTCTGAATACTTCATCCTCATCCAAAATTCGATCCTCCTCTTCAACGAATCGATCTCCTTCTTTCCTGAACTTAAGCTTCCCGAATTTCTCTCAAAATTCCTTGTTGCACTTCTCACAATTTGCAAAGCCATATGGGTCCCAAGACCAAATAATTGTGTGAACATATTGCAAAGCCACATTTTTGTAAATACTAAGAAGAGGGGGTGAATAAATATTTCTTTCAATTGTTATATTATGTCAGTGAATATTTTTATCATAAGTAAAGCCAAAACACAAGAAATGAAACAAAAAATAATTTTATTGATGAAGATAGTGAGGACTCGAATCCTATTTTATAAAGATCAAGCTTCAACTTGTACAACAAAATCTTTCACTTTTTCAAGGCTCTAACCTTGAACAAATCCAAGCACCAACTTGGTTAAATGAGGATTGCAATCCTATAAACAAATCCAAGCTCCGAGTTGGTCAAAATGAGGACTCCAATCCTCTCGACAAATATTCAACAAGGCTCCAACCTTGACCTACTTCAAAAATTCAAAGAATACTACAAAAGATCATAAAAAAGACATCAAACCTACTACAATAATCTTTCCACAAACTGCTCCAAACTGCTTCACAAGTTGCTCCAATAAAGTCCTCAAATATCTACTAAAAGGTGTCTTTTAGGTCCACATAAAAGATATTCTATAAGTATTATTTAAGAGTTTCCTCCAAGTTTGTTTCAATAGCCATGTTCCAAAGCTTCAAGTCTACACAAGGTTTGATCCAAGGCTCATCAACATCTTCTCAAAAGTATGATCCAAAAATTCCAAAATTATGCCCAAAATATACACAAATGTTGCTTCAAAGCTATGGTTATGTTTGTACTTTTCAAGGTCAAAATTCCTCATAGGTCCAACTCACTATTACAAGGCCAAAAATCTGTATAGGAAGGCCTTGTGTCTTGCTTCTTCAAGAGGATGAGAGCATTCTTGAGTTGTTCGAGAGGCTTGCTCCAAGGATCACAAGGATGAAACATAGAGTCTACAACTTATGACCAAAATTATTTGTCTCAAGTCTGAGCTTTAATAGAGGTTTGAACCTCCCAATCTCAGGTCTGAGGTATGTTCCACCTCAGGGCTGAGGATTCTCCTCCAATAAGGTTGAAAAGTTTCGCTCCAAGGTGAAGGTATAGGGGTCCAAAAGATTCTTCACAAGAAGTAACACAATCTAGCTTCAAAATACTAATCCAAAACTAAAAATCCACCAAAAAATTTTGATAAAAAACCAGAGATACGTATTACAAATTATTCCTTTTCCTTGCTTCTAAGTTCATGAGCTATGAGCTTGTCTTTCTACCTCAAGTCCAAGCTCCTTGTATTCCTTGCTGAATTGGATCAGCAAATTGAGGAGTTACATTGTGTGTTTCTACTAATTTGACCATGTTTGAAACACCATGTCTTTTGGAGAGGGGCCAACTTATGCTCATGAAGGCCGAATTATTTTGAGAGACAAAATATGGATTTTATATCTTGTAAATTCAATTTCTCTTCAACGAGAAATCCTCTATAAGTCTATGTCATGATCAAGTCATCCTTTAACATCAATAACAAATTATTCTTCCAATAATGCCCTCCTTTGTTATTGATGGAAACAATATCTTCATATGCTACTCCCCCTGTCATCATGTTGCACCCTTTGTCATGATGTTGCCCCCATTGTCATATTCTCCCACTTTAACATCAATAGAAAAAATGGATTCTCTACTGGGATTCAAGAGAGATGACTCCCATCTATTGACGAATATATTCAAATTATTTTCGAGGTATGGGTTTTGTGAAGATATCTACAATTTATTTTTAGTGTTGACATCCTCCATTTTGATGTTATACTCCACAACCCGTTCTCGGAGAAAGTGGTACTTGATTGGGATGTGTTTTGTCTTTGAATGCATGATTATATTCTTTGAGAAGATAATTGCACTGGTATTACCATAGTAGATGGTGATAGTATGATTTGTTTCTATATTGACATCCTTTAAGGCTTCCTTCCTCCATAAAATTTGTGTAAAACAATTTGTTGTTGCTATATACTTGGCTTCAGCTATGGAGAGAGATATAGATGATTATTTCTTGCTTAACGAAGATACAAGATAGTCTCCTAATAAGAATGCATTCCCACTGGTACTCTTTTTATCATCAACACTTCCTACCCAATCTGCATCAGTATATGATGACAAGGTAAGATTTGTGCTTTTAGGGTACCATAGTCCAAAATAAAGAGTGCCTTATCTCAGTATTCTCTTTACAACTAGCATATGAGATTCCTTGGGCTAATTGGAATCTTTCCACCATTCCTACAGCTTGCAAGATGTATTATCGTGAAGGTATTAGATATAAAATACCTCCAATCACTGATCTGTAAAGTGTGACATCTACAATAGGATATTTGTCATCCTTAGCTTGCAACCTGTAATCATAGGTGTGCTCACAACAACACATTCTTCCATCCCAAATCGCTTAAGCATATCCCTGAGATATTTTGCTTGTGATATGAACATTCCTTATTCAGTTTGAGTTACTTGAACTCCAAGAAAGTAAGACAATTATCCAATCATTGACATTTTAAATTATTTTGACATATATTGGGAAAATTTGTGGCTCATTTCATCATTGTTGCTCCCAAAGAATCAGATCATCCATGTTAATAGTGTGATTAGCAGGTTGTCTTTGTCCATCTTCATGTAAATATTTCTCCTTGTAACTCCTTTCTTGAATCCTTGTTGGTGAATATAATGATCAAGTCTAGCATACCAAGCTATTGGAGGTTTCTTTAATCCATATAAGGCCTTTTTTAATTTTCATACAAAGTATTTATTTTCAGAAAATAAAGTATTAATTTTGTTCCATGTATACTTCTTCTTTTAGATCTCCATTTAGAAAGGCCAACTTCACATCCATTTAGTAGACTTTTAATTTCTTAGAAAATGCTAAAAACATCCTTATAACCTCTAGTCTGGCAATAAGAGTGAAAGTCCCTTCAAAGTAAATTCCTTCAATTTGAGTGTATCCTTTGCACACCAATATTTCCCTATTTCTAATGATTTGTCAATCTTCATTAATTTTTTTCTTTTATACCCATTTTGTTCCTATGATATTCTTATCATTTGGACAGGGTACTAGCTCCCATGTTCCATTCTTTTCAATTTGGGTCATATCTTCTTCCATTGCCTTTATCCAATGAGGATCTGTACTTGCTTGAGTGAAATTTTATGGTTCTATTGTGGATAGCAAGGCAATAACATACATTTTTTGTGTGTTTGTCATATTTCTTCAATTTTGTATTCCTTCATCCACGTCTCCAATGATTTGGTCTTTTGGGTGACGTTTTTGTACAAACTTTAGCTTTGACGTTGTTTGAGATGGTTCCTCCTTTTAATTTTTTGGCTCCTTCTCTTCCTTTGCACCACCTTCTGTTGATGGTGCTGGACCCACCAACATGTCAGGGGATCTCCCCAGTAAGAAGTCCCAATTAGACCTCAAACCGTTTGGTGTAGGAGTCCCAACAGTGGTTCGTATGGTAATGCCTTGACCGCGATTTCGCACAAAGGCAAGTAAGATAAGTCTTTTGGTAGCAAGGGTGTGACAACTGCAATGAGCCAAGGAAGGTGCATGAGAGGTTCTAATACATGGGGATTGAGATGAGTGCTCCCCTTGGAAACCTGTGATAGCACGCAGTTAAGAAGGGAACACACGAGCAAAGATGCATCACAACATGGAAGGCAAGTTAGCAAGCAATCCAAAGTCATGGTTAAAGCAACAACACATTTCAGAAAGATTCATACATACTTATACAAAATAGTCCATACATGCATGCGTAAGCAAACAAATACATATATAATTTAGAGTAAACCAGATAGCATAGAATACAATACAACATATGCATGAAACGTGATGGATCTTGTTATATTAAAAAGTGTAATTTCCAATCATACAATACATCCATGTCCAACCATTAGTTCCAATAGCGGAATGTTACAACCACAACCACCTGCTCCTCCAAAGAGATATACTAGCTCTGCGTAGTGGAGAAGCCAAGGCTCATTACAATACTGTACAAGCTCTTTCCAAGATAGTCTTATCGGAAGCTTGGTTGACCAAAAGCCTATAAAATGAGTTATGAGGGACTATTTATAGCAAAGGGTGGGGTGACCCTTGACATTCCCCTTTGTGACAGTTCATCTACCCTCATGACTCTTCATCTACTCTATGTTTGTTACATCCAACCATCGGCACTTGACTTAGACTTGAAAAGATATTACATTACAATGCACATGTACCCATGTGAGAGAATTGGCTTGAGCAAGCCATGCTAGACATCGCTATGACTTAGACAACCATGGAAGTCCAACTCCTCAACATCCTCGTGCTAATCAATAGTAACACACTGATGCCAAGATCGGTAGTCCTTGATGGCATCTGTGTGCTCCAAAGTGACATCTTTCTAGAACCTGACTCTTGCGTCCATAGCATCCGGGTACACTGCTCGGGCTCCTTTGTCCAACTCATCTGTAAGCATGCACATCATTGTCTTCAATGTGGCCAGACCAACAACATACTTGTGTGTGATGTCTACACTGATGGGAAAGTATGCACTGGTGGAAATGCACATCAACTCGTTGAAGTACGAGTCAAGCTCTAGTCGGACCTATGCCTTTGTCTTCGCCTGGGTGAGAGTGTTGGCTTGTTGGGGCTTGACCCAGGTTTAGAGGTGATTTAGCCAAACAAATCCTAGTACTAGTGGCCCTTTCGGCAAAATTCTATGGAGCGTGGACTGAGGTCTCACTTGAAGTAGTATGGGAGGGTGCTAGAACCAGGTTTCTGCACCCTGGAGATGTTTGATGTTTACAAGTGGTCCATGGTTCGACCTTGCGTGCACGTCGCTATGTGCACTTACCTGTACCGTGCAGCCTGTGATGTTGCCTTCACACAGCTCTACTTGGAGGCCAAACAATGTTATTACCCAAGTTCTTACTAGTAATCATATATGAGTTGATTAACTTAGCTTATTTGTATGCTTTCAGTTATACTTAACAATATTCAAAATTCATACAAGTGCGCACAGTAAATAATAGTATAATTGTGCTGACACCTAATCCGAAACGGATGGGTGAACTGGACAGTCATCTAGAAGATGAACTGATCTGTTTTATGTATGTATAAATAATAGTTGGCTAATGAATAAAATCATCAATTCTTTCTTGCGCTCATTAATTTCTGGAGTTAACCTGGCCTGACATGGTATCAGAGCACAGGTCCCAAAATAGTGTAACTCCTGCTGAGCGCTGCATCATTCTGAGCGATTCCCTGAGCGATTCTCTGAGCATATAGCGCTGCCACTGCTGTAGACTGCGCCCTCTGTCCTGAGCGCCTCTGGAGACTGCGCCCTCAGATCATAAGTAATTGATTGCGTTTCTGGTGCCTCCGCCCAGGAATACCTACTACGTTTCTACTGTCCCTCTCTGCGCATGAATGTTTGAATTATCAATGCGTTGAAACTCATTTTCGCTGGAAACGCTGCTTGTGTTTGAACCTGGTGCATTTGAACTGCATTTGAACTGCTGCTTATGTTTTATTAGTTTGATGATATGGTGACTGCATTTATTATAGTTTCACACCTACAGTGCGTTTGATATTATGGTGACTGTGTTTTATTATGGTGGCTGAGTTCTATTGAAGCCTGCGTTGTATTGAAGCATGGATGCATTGTATTGAAGACTGAGTTCTATTGGTGACTGCGTTTTCTTGTGGTGACAGCGTTTTCTGGTATGGTGACTGCGTTTTTGGTATGGTGAAAATGCGACTGCGTTTTTGATGAAAATGTGACTGCGTTTTTGTAATGGTGACTGCGCTTTTGTAACTCATTACTGTTGTGCAGAAGTCTGATGGACATTATGGTGCTGCTAAGGTGATGCGTAGACCGGCTACTGCTGGTACTGGTGTCATTTTAGGAAAACAACTAGGGAGTGATAATCCACTCAATAATGCTAGGGCAGTTATTGATGCTGTTTCGCAAATAAGGCAGTTCAGTGAAGTCGCAGCGTACCGTGGTATTCCAATGGAGGAGCTCTGGAAATGAGAGGAGATTTTTTGCAAAACCTTTGTATTATGTTATTCATGTCTTCTAGTAACTTCATGAAGAAGAGAAGAATTTCTTACATACTTTCCCGTAGCTGAAATAGCTGGGAAATCTTGTTTTGACCTTTGTGGCCATGTAACTACCCTTTTCACCGCCACGAGATATATGTTTTGTTTCTTTCCATTCATTGTATGATTTGGGATTCAGCCCACAGTGTGGAATCAGACTTTTATTTTGTCTTTGTATTAAAAGCGAAGGGGCCACACTTGAGTCGATTGATTTAGTTATTGAGCTATCTTTCGAGGTTCAATTTTCTCTAAGAATGTTCACTTATTGACTCTGTAAGCATGCACATGTGCAGCTTATTGGTTGACTATATTGTTAAATAGTTCGAATCAGTCAGAGTGTTTATATTAGTCAGAGTGTTTTATAAAAAAAAAAAAGGTGCATAAGGCTGTGGCACAAGGATTTTTTTTTCCAACAGAAGTTTTTGGCAGAGATATTTTTTTTACAGAATGCATTCAATCATCTCTATGGTCGGAATAGTTCTCACTGGCAAGGAGAACTATTCTGAATGGTCCCGGATGGTAAAACACACCCTTATCTACAATGAGCTGTGGAAAGGAGTGTGTGTCGGAGAAGAAGACAAAGACCCTGTGCAGCCCACATCAGACAAAGAACTCGCCATTTGGGAAAACAAGAACAACAAAGCCTATGCATTGATCGCAGCATCTGTAAATGAGGAAGTAAGTCGTCATATTTCATCCTATTCCAATGCCTTTGAAGCTTTACAAAAGCTGAAAGAACTCTATGATACACATTCTGCACTTGAAGTTGTTTAGCTCATGATTAAACTCTTCACTCTTGAACTGAAAAATAATGATCCTCTTGCTCTTGCATCTGAAATAAAGTCGATAATGCATGATATTAAATCCACTAAGGTTGAGTTGGATATCTCTCTTATTGCCTTTCTCAAAGCACTCTATCCTACCTACTCTAACTATCTTGAGTCTTTACAAGCAAATGGAAATCTTAAAGATATAACCTTTGACACTCTTGTGAAAAAGTTTCTGAAAGAGAGAAAGCCTTTGGAAAGAAAACAGTCCCTGAATCTTCTGAAGAGACTGTTTGCCTTGCTCATAAAGAAAAGCATCCTACTCAAGATTCTACAAGAGGAAGAGGTGGACGAAGAGGAAGAGGAAGATACTTCAGAGGCAGGGGGGGCAGACATCCTCAAGCAGAAAAGGCAGATCTGCATTGCATTCACTGCAAACGAAATGGATCACATGATGCTTCTACATGCAAGCTACCATGGGACAAAGTTGAGCAGAGAAGAAATCAGCAGAAAGGTAAAACTGATGACACAGACAAAGGTAAAGCACCTGAATCCGCTCACTATATTGAGGCACAATGTAACATTGGAGTAAATGAAGATTTGTTTAATGCTTCACTTGCTTCTTCGAAAAATGACTGGTTGCTTGATTCAGGAGCAACCTGTCATATGACTCATAGGAAAGATTTCTTTGAAGATTTCACTGACAATGTTGATGGAGCAGTATACTTTGCAGATCAGTCAAAAATCAAGCCATCAGGGCTTGGCACAATCAGGCTTAAACTGCCTGGTCTTCCAGACTTTCTTCTGGATCATGTTCTATATCTCCCACAGCTCAAGATAAACTTGCTGTCCCTGGTCCACATCCGCCAGCAAGGTCACTCCATTCACATGTTTGATGGCAAGCTTGAGGTAAGAAAGGCATCTGACCACTCACTTGTCATGAGGGGTATAGAAGAAGAAAGACTTCTTAAACTGCAAGGAACCTCTGCTCATGCACAACATTTCTCATATATTTCTCATCATGAAGAAGATGCACTTCCATCAAGTTTATTATGGCATGCTAGATTTGGACATTTAAACTATGATAGTCTCCGCTTGTTGAAGAAAAATGGTGTTGCTGGTTTGCCTACAATTCCTAGAAAACATAAACAATGTGATGCTTGCATTCTAGGAAAGCATAGCAAACAGTCTTTTCATGATTCACATTCAAGAGCACATAGGAAGCTTGAACTTATTCATTCAGATTTATGTGGTCCAATGCCTGTTCCTTCTGCAAATGGAAATAAATATATCATGACATTTATTGATGATTACACCAGAATGTGTTGGGTTTATTTTTTGAAGAACAAATCTGATGCTTTTCAAACATTCAAGAATTTTCATAAATGGATTGAAAATGATGCACAATCTCATATTGGGTCTATTCGCACTGATAATGGAAAAGAATATACATCAAATGAATTTGAACACTATCTTCGCCAACATGGGATTAAACATCAAACAACTGTGCCTTATAATCCTCAACAGAATGGTGTAGCTGAAAGAATGAACAGAACAATTTTGAATATGGTACGATCCATGCTTTTCTTCAAAAATGTAAAGACAATGTTTTGGGCTGATGCTGTTCTATGTGCTGCATATATAAAGAATAGATGTCCATCTAGTGCTATAGGAAACAAGACTCCTTATGAATTGTGGTATGGACATGTTCCTTCGGTAAAACATCTCAGGATTTTTGGTTCCACCTATTATGCTTTAATACCAAAGGTACATAGAAACAAACTTGGTGCTAGAAGTCGTAAGTGTATCTTCCTGGGGTATTCAAACACATCTAAAGCATACCGCCTTTATGATGAAGTAAATAAAAAGTTTGTTTTATATAGAGATGTCATTTTTCTTGAATCATCCAAATCTGACAGTGTTGTTGAGTGGCAACTTGATCGCTTGGATAGATTCACAAAACCGAAATCATTCCAAGAGTTTGATAATCAGATTCCACATCTTGAAGGGGGGATTCCTATACTAGATCAACATGTGGAATCTCCTTCTGAAGAACAATCTCCCCCGCATGACACTCCAACAACGGATGATGCTTTAAGTGATGTAATTGATAGAATTGGGAGACTTAATCTTGATTCAGTCCCAACTCAATCAACATAACAGCTTGGACCATCTCAGAAAGGTCCCCCAAAGTGGCTGACAAAGACACTTGAAAGTGTTCATCCTAATGAAATTGGAAAAACAGGAACCAGAAATACAAACCGACAAGATGGAGGTGATGTAGATAACTCAAATTCACCTGTTGATATGGATGTTACTTATGATTGTGAATTGAACTTGTCTACAGATTTTGAACCAACTTCCTTCAAAGAAGCTGCTTCTCATGATGAATGGAAAGAAGCGATGCAGAAGGAGTATGATGCCCTCATAAAGAATGGCACTTGGAAGCTGGTTGATCCTCCATTTGGAACCAAACCAATTGGCTGCAAGTGGGTCTACAAGAACAAGTACAAAGCTGATGGCTCACTTGACAAGCACAAAGCTAGGCTTGTGGCAAAAGGTTTTGCACAGAAGGAAGGGGTCGATTATGAGGAAACTTTTGCTCCCACAACAAAATGGGCCACCATCCGGACACTCTTTGCACTAGCTGCTCAGAACGGTTGGAAAGTCCATCAAATGGATGTAAAAACTGCATTCTTGAATGGAGATCTAAAAGAGAATGTTTTTATGTCCCAGCCTGAAGGATTTGCTGTGAAAGGACATGAACACAAAGTATGCAAACTTGTGAAGTCCTTGTATGGCCTCAAACAAGCACCACGAGCCTGGTATGAAAAACTAACTGAGCATCTTCTGAAAATCAACTTCAAACATTTTGATCTTGATGATGCAACTTTATTTGTCAAGAAAGTTGGCAAAACAGTTGTATATCTTGTGGTATATGTAGATGATCTTTTAATGACAGGGAACAATGAAAGCTATATTGCATCCATAAAGAAAGAATTAGTAAAATTTTTTGAAATGACTGATTTGGGCTATGTTCATTACTATCTTGGCATTGAAGTAACCCAACATCCAAAGTCCATATTTCTTTCTCAAAAGAAATACATTGGAGATTTGTTGAACAGATTTGGCATGACAGAGTGCAATCCCCTTTCTACTCCAATGGAACAAAACTTGAAGCTCACATCTATTGAAGGAAAGGAATTTGAGGATGCAACAAAGTATAGACAACTTGTAGGAAGTCTCATCTACCTCACTACTACCAGACCAGACATTTCATTTGCTGTTGGAATCCTCTCCAGGTTTATGCAAAAGCCTTGTGAGGGACATTGGTCTGCTGCAAAAAGAGTTCTAAGGTACTTGAAGGGAACTCAAGACCTTGGAATCAAGTATACACAGGTGGACGACTTCAACTTGATTGGATACTCTGATTCAGACTTCGATGGAGACAAAGAAACTGGGGTATCTACTTCAGGATATGCTATGAGTCTTGGATCAGGAGCTGTCTCCTGGAGAAGTACCAGCAGATTCCACAACAGAAGCAGAATATGTGGCAGCAGCTGAAGAAACGAAAGAAATTGTGTGGCTCAGGAAAATTCTTGAAGATTTGCAGGTAAAACAAATACAATCAACTCCACTCATGATGGATAACACCTCTGCAATAAAGTTGGCCAAGAACCCAAAGTTCCATGATCGTACTAAGCACATCAATACTAAATATCATTTGATCCGAAATCATGTTGAGGCCAAAACAATCCATCTCCGTCATTGTTCCACAAACGAGCAAATTGCAGACATCTTCACCAAAGCGCTTGGAAGAGAAAATCTTGAAAGATTCAGAACGATGCTTGGACTCACCAACATCCCTTCAGATTAAGGGGGGGAATGTTGACACCTAATCCAAAACGGATGGGTGAACTGGACAGTCATCTAGAAGATGAACTGATCCATTTTATGTATGTATAAATAATAGTTGGCTAATGAATAAAATCATCAATTCTTTCTTGCGCTCATTAATTTCTGGAGTTAACCTGGCCTGACAAATTGAAATTCATATCCAGCAGATAATAACCCAAGAAAGATACACGTAATTCAGATAAAACTTCTCTTTATTATTCTCTTCCTTCGGTTACAGACTCTATTCTGCCCTGCGCACTCAGCTGCAGACACTACTAGGCCTCTGCACACTTAGCTGTAGAGCCTCTTCCTACTACTACGACTCAAGACACGCTTAGACTCTTCCTTTATGCTTCACTCTTTCTTTCTTCACTATATTTTACTCTTAGAGCTTTGCTCTATTTATACAATCCCATGGTCCGCGAACCATGGGTAGGCCGACATTAATTCAAACTTAGGGTGGACAACCCTATGACTCTAACATACATTCCACGCCCACAATTCGCGGAGTTTTACAATCATATCACTCGCAACTTGGGATTTGAGCCCCAAAACATGCTGTGGGGGGATTCCATGCCCAACAGGCCCCCAACAAAAACATCGTGACTCGCCCTCGAGTCACTTTTTCGACGTGGAGATCTTGGCATGGAGTTCCTCCAACTAGTCTCGAATGGTCCTGATATCCGTAGCGCACTGAGCTGTTGCTTGTTGAACCTGCTGCATCTGTTCTTCTGAGACCTCCGTGTCTGAATTGTGTCCTTACATCTGTCTCCACATATGCTGTGTATGTTTATAGTCTTGCACCCTTGTCCGGATCCTCCGGTCGCGAAGACTGTGCTTTGACTGGTTAGTTAGATAGCCGGCCCACCCGTGTAGGGCTTCAAGCGACTGCCATTGACTTTTCCTATGAAAGGTTCTCCATTTAGTTTGACTAGCTAGACTATGCCTCCGTTTGTGACCTCCTTAACCACATATGGTCCCAACCAATGCATTCGAAATTTTCCCAGAATTTTTTCAAACTTACTGTCATACAGCAGCACTAAGTCATTTATCTTGAAGGTGCGCAACTTGATATGGTGGTCGTGCCAAGCCTTTTCATGCTGCTTTCGTACCTGCTGATGAAATCCAACCAAAAACCATTCTTCCTCAAGTTCTTCCAATTGCGCAGCCTTTCCTCCAGAGCTCCGCAGTCCGTCATCCCTATGAGCGCTGCTATTTGCAGAATAGGTACAATGTATTCCATAGACATGACAACTTCCATGCCATAAACTAACCGGAAAGGTGTCTTTCTTGTCAATTTCTTGCACGTTGTCCTATAAGCCCATAGCACGATAGGTACACGCAGGTCCCAACTGTTTCGCTGCGTGTTGCACACTTTGGTCAGCGCAGTCTCCAGTATTTTACTGAAAGCTTCTACAGTCCCATTGGCTTATGGGTGGTACGGTGTACTCTTCTGATAATTGTAGAAATTTCACTGTAGATTAAACTGACTATGCAATGTACTAAAGTAAAATACCTAATCTACTTCTACAATCAAACTTGCGGAAGCTTAATCGATTTTTAACAAGATCAAATAGAAAACATATAACAGAAAAGAAGATTCAATCACACATGAAACACATAAGAATACTCTGGGGAAAGCCTCGGCTAAAAACTCTGCTATCTGTATTATCATACAAGTGGAAATATCTCAGGATTACACAAAGCTTTAGCTCACAAGCTATCCAGCTCTCAGTACAATCCCTCACTGCTGCTCATAGACAGAATAGACAACACATATGCCTTCCTTCAGTCCTCCAAGCTTCTTATTTCCTTGCATAGTTTCTCTTGGGTCCTCTAGCTGCAACCTGTGTGAATAATCCTCTCACACACAACACTGACCTCTAAAATAACTGCGCAATCCTGAAGGAGATAATTCCTTTTGCATGGATGAGTTTCCTTTATAGAAAAATTCCTCCAACTGATAGTACACTGTCCCTTCCTTTAATCTCAACTGGGTCTTTCTCTGAACTGACATGCATGAGTTATTTATGAGAGAATATTCAGTTATCTGGAGAACACTAGTTGTATGCATGCATGCATTAACTGACTGAACTCACAATTAGTTCCTCCAATTGTTTGGAACTAATTTAACTAGACTTAACTCAGTTAACTGAGCTAACTAATTACAAATCAAATACAACTCATCCTTATCTCCTTAATTAAGGGATAATCTCCTCAATGAAAGGGATAATTGTTGCATGACTTCACAAAGACTTCTAGCTTGAATTTCTCAAACTAATTAACTCAAGATGAATTAATTAATTATTTTTCAAACAGTTGCTGAGAGAAAATTTGAATTTGAATTCTCAATTTTAATTCAGGGACTAATTAATATTGGAATATATTCTAAAATGCTATTTATAGCAATTCTATTTTTAGCATTTCTATTTTTTGCTATTTCCAACAGAGTTGGAGCATATCCTAAAATTTATTTTCCACACTCCCTCTCAAAAAGAAAGGCATTCAACTTGAACCTGATCCTGAACCTTTGGAATGTTCTGCATGCAACATTTCTCTCAAGTGTTGTTGCTCCAGTAACTCCAGAAACAAAAAATATACAGCCTGAATCAGAATGATGCCTCAGTCATCAAAGTCTCTGACTACTATTGCCTCTGTCGACTGAAAAATCTACACCTCTGTGCTCTTTAGTATTTGACTACTCTAACTTCTGTCACTTTAGTCTCTGACTGCATCAATCCCACTGATTCCTCCTGCTGTATCCATGCTACTGCTGGTCCTATCTCCCAGCACTGCATCTGCATTGCTGCTGGTCCTATCTCCCAGCACTGTATCCGCACTGCACCTCCTCTCATCATGTTGCATCATGCTGCCCACTGCTGCAATACAACTCAGTTACTGAGAAGTAAGTAACTGATCTCCCAACTAACCTCCCTATTGGGCTAGAAACACCCTTTGATGCTGAAGGTCCCTTTGCTGCTGACAAGTGCTCCCTCTCTGACCTCTACATTGCTGCAACAACTCCTTGCATCTCGCACTGTTTCACACCTCTCTGTGACATCCTACACTGGTGAAACACTCCTGTGCCTCTCGCATTACTGCAACCTGCTAGCTATGCACTGTCTTGGGCTCCGTCACTATAGCTCTCTCTGCTGCTCCTACCCACTCAGCCAATCCTACTACTCCTCATCGGGGCTCCCATAGCAAGATCTAATCAAAGAGGTTGGGTACCTCAAGGATCCTGCCCCTATTTCAGCCTTCTAGGGACTATCACTTCACATCGCCCCACCTCACACCTAGAGGTATGGCTGTATGTGTTCCCTCTGCCCACTTGGCTCGAAATTTCCCCCTACTAGATGTCTCTGCATGAGTGGATGCCTCCACTTAGTCTCCTCTCAACATCTCCAATTGTTGCTCCTCCACAATTGTCTGAGGCTTCTTCTGGCACTGCATGTTGAAAGGTAATTTACTCTCCCTCTCAACCACCAAGTCTCTAACATTTTCCTTGCTCCTCAAGGCTTTTCATGCATCTTGTACCTCAAGTGCATATAGGTTCTTGGCTAGCACACCAATCGGCTTCACTTGTCTTGTGGTGATGTGTCTAAGGAAAACCTTTCCCTTACTGAAGACTACATCATAGCCTTTGTCCTCCAACATTGTGATCAATACCAAGTTCTTCTTCAGTCCTGACACATACTTCACATCTGTTAATGTGATAGAAGCTCCATGGTCCCTCTGAAAAGCAACCATACCTTCACCTGAAACATGGTACCTTTCATCATCACCCATCTCTATGAGTATCTTGAGGTATTTCTCCTCCAAGGTACTGAACAAACTCTTATCACTGGTCATGTGGAATGAGGCTCCACTGTCAAGAAACCAACCACAACCCATCATCGATGAAACCATGCATGCGATGAGGGTAAAATCCAATTCGAACTGAGAGGCCAATGCCTCACCTTCAGATCCTTCCGAGGATCCCTTCTTGGATTTCTTCAATGGACAATTAGTTGCATAATGGCCCACCTCATGAAAATTAAAGCATCTCACTTTAGATTTGTAAATCTTCTTCCCTCCATGAGAAGAACTCGATTTGGGATGAGAATCTTTCTCCTTCCCTTTCCTTTCCTTACTCGCTAAGGTGAAATTTTCTTCATCCTCCTTGGATGAAGAACCATCTCTGGTGCTCCTCCTGATCTCCTCCTGCATCAGATCCGACCATAGTCGTTCCCAATTTGGCAGTTTCTCTCTCCCATTCGCTAAGTCCTGGTAGATATGCCAACTCTTAGGAAGACCAAGGAGAGCAAGATTCACCATATCATCATCGGCTTTTGTGATTCCTACACTTCCAAGCTCATCTCTACAGGTGGTGAGCTTGTTCAGATATGTAGAGATCGTGTCGCGCTTTTCACACTTGATTTTCCGAAGCTTGTCCTTCAGCGCTAGATTCCTCTGGTCACTGCTGTTTTGATATATATCCTTCAATGTCTTCCACATTGAAAACAAAGTCTCCTTCCCATGGAGACTTGAGACAGTATGGTCTTGAACTCCCTCCAGAAGAATCCTCCTCGCTCTCGCCACACATTTCTTCCATTCTGCCAATTCTTGGGCATTAGTTGTTGCTAGCTTGGGGACTTCTTGATCAATGAAGTCCTAAAACTGTTTTCCTCTAATACCGCTTCCATGCGATCCTTCCAGGCTATGTAATTCGAGCTGTCATCCAGGGCATACTTGAGTCTCAAGCCATTGAACGCCATTGGTGAACTTTGAGATGTGATAAGAAATCGATTCTGTACCTACAATCAAGAACTTCAAAACTTCAAACTTCTCCCTTCTTTGTATACTGTTCTCTGCTTTGATCACATTTGCTCTGATACCATGTAGAAATTTCACCGTAGACTAAACTGATTATGCAATGTACTAAAGCAAAATACTTAATCTACTTCTACAATCGAACTTGCAGAAGCTTAATCGATTTTGAGCAAGATCAAATAGAACACATATAATAGAGAAGAAGATTCAATCACACATGAAACACAAAAGAATACTCTGGGGAAAGCCTGAGCTAAAAACCCCGCTATCTGTATTATCATACAAGTGGAAATATCTCACGATTACACAATGCTTTAGCTCACAAGCTATCCAGCTCTCAGTACAATCCCTCACTGCTTCTCATAGACAAAATAGACAACACATATGCCTTCCTTCAGTCCTCCAAGCCTCCTATTTCCTTGCGCATTTTCTCCTAGGTCCTCTAGCTGCAACCTGTGTGAATAATCCTCTCACGCACAACACTGACCTCTGAAATAACTGCGCAATCCTGAAGGAGATAATTCCTTCTACATGGATGAGTTTCCTCTATAGGAAAATTCCTCCAACTGATTGTACACTATCCCTTCCTTTAATCTCAACTGGGTCTTTCTCTGAATTGACATGCATGAGTTATTTATGAGAGAATATTCAGTTATCTGGAGAACACTAGTTGCATGCATGCATGCATTAACTGACTGAACTCATAATTAGTTCCTCCAACTGTTTGGAAATAATTTAACTGGACTTAACTCAGTTAACTGAGCTAACTAATTACAACTCATCCTTATCTCCTTAATTAAGGGATAATCTCCTCAATCAAAGGGATGACTGTTGCATGACTTCACAAAGACTTCTAGCTTTAATTTCTCCAACTAATTAACTCAAGATGAATTAATTAATTATTTTTCAAACAACTACTGAGATCAAATTCAAATTTTAATTCTCAATTTTAATTTAGGGACTAATTAAAATTGGAATATATCCTGAAATGCTAGTTATAGCAATGTTGTTTTTAACATTTTTATTTTTTGCTATTTCCAACAGAGTTGGAGTATATCCTGAAATGCTATTTATAGCAATGCTATTTTTAGCATTTCTATTGTTAGCATTTCTTGTTGCTATTTTCAACAATGATACACCTGGAACTCTTCGGTGAGCACGCTGATGGTTTCATTCAGGAAGTGTGTTATGCTATCACTCATTAAGATTTTCGGACAGTCAAATCGGGTCGACATGTTTTCGAACAAAAATTTTGCAGCTGTAGCGGCCGTGCAGTCTTTGACCAGCTGTGTTTCCGCCCATCGTGTCAGGTACTCCATCGCGATGATGATGTAGCATATGCCCGTCTTTCCCTGAGGTTTGATCGGTCCCACAAAGTTGATTGCCCATTTATCGAACAAATGCAGTGTCATTTGTGGATTTACTAGCATCTCGTCTGTCAGAAATGGTTTTCCAGTCCTTTGACATATATCATAGGCCTTACAATGTGCTTTCGAATCCTGGTGCAAGGTTGGCCACCACAACCCTGCGTGAAGAATCTTTTGTGCAGTTTCTCTTCCTACATAGTGTCCTCTTGTAGCGCCCAAATGTGCTTCCGCGAGGATCTGACTTCGTTCAAATTCAGGTACGTATCTTCGCAATATCTCATCATTTCCCATTTTGTATAGGTGCCCCGCGATGACAGAAAAATCCATCGCGCGCACCACCAATTCCTTCTTCTGTTGGATAGAGTATTCCTTCGGTGCAGTCCTTGTTGTTAGAAAATGGATTATATCTTCCAAGTGCTCATCCGTGATGCGCACTGCAAAGTGCTATGCATCAGGTAATCCTTCCTCCAGATTAGTGTGAGCACTGCAAAGTGCTATGCATCAGGTAATCCTTCCTCCAGATTAGTGGGTTCCTCGCCTGTCTCAGTGCGCGATAAATTATTCGGTCCTGTGTTCAGGCATCCCGGCTTTAATACGACCTCAAAATCATATTCCTAGAGCAATAAGATCCACCTGCATATGCACCCCCCCAACACAGGCTTATTGATCAGGTATTTCAGCGTAGAATGGTCGCTATACATCTTGAAATGTCCTCCGAGAAAATAGTGTTGGTATTTTTGGAGTGCATACACCATCGCCAACTGCTCGCGCTTGGTGGTGGAATAGTTCTTCTCTGCTTTGGACAACTTCTGACTTGCAAAAGCGATAGGGTGATCCAATCCTTCCCCACCCTCCCGTGTGAGCACTACTCCCAGTGCGATACACAACGCATCAACATGGACATGAAACTCCACATCCCATTTTGGGAAGACCAGGATTGGAGCGATGGCCAATTTCCCCTTCAAAACATCCAAAATTTTCATGTAATCGTCATTTCAGCAAAATGTAGGATCCTTTTTCAATAATTTTTCCATCGGCGCGGTGATTTGGGCATAGCTCCTGATAAACTTTCTGTAGTATTCGGTGTGTCCCAAGGTAGTGCACATCTGTTTAACACTTCGCGGTGCTTCCAAATTTAGAATAACGACAATCTTCGCAGGGTCCACCATCACTCCCTGTTTGCAGACCACATGTCCCAACAGGTTCCTGACGGGAACGAGGAATGTGCACTTCTTAAGGTTCAGCGCAATCTGGTGTGGTCAACAAGTATCCAGCATCAAGCATAAGCTTGCTACATGGTGCTTAACTAATCCGAAGACAGTCCAATCATCCAGATAGACCTCCAAGAACTTGTGGATGTATTCTTTAAACGCAGCAACAATGATGCACGAAAAGATGGCTAGCGTGTTCTTCAATCCAAATGGCATAACAGTGTATTGAAAGCAGCCCCATTCCATTGCGAAGGTCGTTTTGCTCGTCTTCCAGCATGATCTTGATCTAATTGTACCCTGAAACCCATCCGTGAACGAGTATGCTTCCTGGCCGCCAACATTTTCCAATACTTCATCTGTGAATGGTGTCGGGAATGGATCATGTACACATGCGTCGTTCAACTTCCTGAGGTCCACGTATATTCTTATTTCACTCTTCTACTTTTTCTCCTGTACTACCATAGGACTCACCTAGTTGGATTCTTCCACTGGCTCAATAATTTCGGCTGCGAGCATTTTTTCTAATTCTTCGTGGACCTTTTCCTTATATTTCGGATTCAAGCGGTAAGGCATTTGCTTAACTGGCTTCGCGTTGGGTTTCAAGGTGATCTTCATCATCCCTAAGTCACCAACGATCCCTTTTAAATCCGTAATTTTGGTCAGGAACAAGTCTTGGTATTCACAGAGTAACTCAACGACCTTATCCACCATGGCATCATCCCAATAGTCTCCAAGCGTTTCATACTTTGGTTCCGCCTCCATTCCAATGTTTACCTGCTTTGTTTTTAGTGGCGCAGTGATATCGAGATCCTCAATCAATGGTCCTCGAACCTCACGACAGCCTTCCGTTTTTGGAACGTTAATATTTCGTGGGTCCTCATCATCCTCCTCAATATTTACATTGTAACACTCCAGCGCGTAGCTTAGCTTTGTTGCCCATTCTGGTTGAAGAAATTCCATTGGCTCCTGGGGTATTTTGAAGATAGCTGCTTTAACTGCTTGTAGCGCATCGTCAACAGTATCCGACCAACGATATTCAAACATGATGGTTAGTAGGAATCTTGCGTGCAAGATATCCCATTCAATCGTGCCATGACGGAGCTCTATCTTAGTATACCAATTCATGGGTATGACATCCAGAGCATGACAAAACAAATGCACCCATTCTGGTTGTGGCTCTTCCCCGTAGACCTTAGTCCATTTCGTGAGGTGTGTACATGGATCATCCCTTTTGTCATACTTGTCTGCCATCCATATCTGTGGTTTCCCAAATCATAGGTGCATCATCCTTCTGCATCCGTGCCAGTCCTCAAAGCTTCTCTGATGCGTACCCCACCACCTTGCAGGCGTAGCATGCAGTGCCCATTTCAGAGCGTAAAAATGCTGTTGTTCCGACACTTTTCTTTCAAATTTGTCCAGGAATTCATCCACCGCTGTTAACCCATCATACATAGGCATACATCTTACCTTAATTGTTACGCAGTGTAGTGATCTTACCATCATGTTGCAATTGAGCGTGGTTACCTCGTGTAACCGGTTCTACCATCGTTCTATTTCTTCGTCCGAATCTGAAGTGCAGGAGCTTTCGTGCTCCCACGAAATTCTGCCATCTTTTGTTGGTTTCACCCAATCTTGTTCCCTAGTGGTTATCTTGTAGATACATTCTAGCTCATTGTCGCTCTCGTCATCACGCACTGGCTCTGTGTAGCGCGATCCTTCCACAGGGTCTAAAGGTACCACTACGCATAGTGACTTTGTCTCAAAAATCATTTTGTGCTTCTTTAGATTTATCACCCCATTCATATCAGTGGCCCAATCTATTCCCAGTAGCACGGGATAGGGATTGTTGCCATCGACAATCTCTATCACCTTGAAATCTGCCAGCGTGCTTGCACCTTCGATGTCTACCGTTATTCCCTGCAATCTTCCCATCGGTAGGATCTTCTGCTGGTTTGCCATTCATAATTGAATAGGAGACCATTGTAACGCGGGTCTACCCATGCGTTCTCGTGTTTGCTTTGGTAGTAAATTCGCGTCCGATTTGAGATCCAAAATTACTTGATCCAATTCGTACTCACTGATTTGCGCAGTAAATCTCATTTCCCATTCACGATGTGTGCTTTCCGAGCTTTTGGACTACGCGCGGTTCTCCCAACCCAACAGACCGAGTGATAAATTCTTGTAGTCCCTTCACCATTTTGCTATCGCGTAGCAGCTTCATACATGTCTCCAGAAAGGTAGTGAGCATTGAAGGATCCATTCCTGGTCCTATTTGATCCTTACTAACTAAAGTGGAGGCCTCTGTGAAGCTCTTCTTAGCTTCCATGAATGTCTCCTTCGCGCACTCCAAATCAAATTCAGGTTCCCTTGTAGGAGCCTTGCGAACCCACACACTTTCTTCTGGCTTCTTACCTTTGTCATCTCCTGTTGTGATACCAATTCGAAGCACGATGTTTACATTTGGGTCCTCTTCGCGCGGCTCAGACCTCATCATTTGCAAATTCTGAGTTGGGGGAGGCTGGAGTATCCCTTTATCGCGCAACCTCGCTATCAGTGTAGGGTAGTCCTCTATCTCATGATCAAACTGAGTATAATATAAACATGATGCTCTCTTTGGATTTGTACAATCATGGGCATAATGCCCTGACCCTCTGCAATTGTACCAAATCAACTGTCTTGCGACCCCTTCCTGGTCCCATTCCACCTCGACCTCGTCCGCGCCCCTGAAATCCAGCGCACTCCATCCCTACATTTAGATCGAGGACTCGTGTTTCGGTCTACACTCTGTAGGCAGGAGTCTAATCCATCATCAGCTTGTAACTTCTGCAAGTGCGCTAATTGTGGCCTGTTGACCTGTAGAAATTGCAGAACAATTGTTGGGAAGTCTGCGTATACTTCTGTAATAGGTGATAGTTATTTGTAGTGTGTTTTCCTCCTATCTAACAAATCATGCACCATAATGCAGGTGCTGTGCTTGGTCCTACTTGTGCCTCTGGTCTTAATGGCATCGACCCTCCTACTGCTAGATAGTTCGCGAAGACTAGACAATGGTCCTTGTTATGCCCCTGGGCTTTGCATTTTATGCACCATACTTCCTCACGCGCTTCTGGGCGAGTTGACCTATCTTGTTTCAATCTCTGCATTTCCAAACACAAATTTTGTAGTTGCGTGTGGATTTGTTGGACTCCCAGGCCCGGATCTTGTATTGGGGTCTCATGCAGTCTTATTGCAATCTCTAAAGCCTCAGCCTGGGTGGATAACTTCTGCTACGACAACGCCATCCTCAAATGCGGCATTAGTGATGCTACAAACCATGCGTGCTGCTGTCCATTTTTCAAGGTCATGTTGGCTTCATGAATCATACTCTTCAGTCTCTGATCTAGATCCCATGGGGTTTCGCCTGGAAGCATCGCGATTTCCTTAAAACCGACAATCGATTGTCTCCGACTTTGGCCTGCTAAATTCTCTGTTCAGCGCAGCTTGGATATTTGTGATCCCCGCGTTTGGATGGTCATTAGAATGCTTAATGTACCATGTTAGTGTGCGATCCTACAACGCGCTTACCAACGTTTCCTTCTTTATATTGTCATCCATGACTCCTTGTGCTTCCCATACAACTTTTACTACAAACCAAAATTGGTCCGGATCTTCATTCCCTACTCCTCTGAATACCGACAATTTTATCATGCTTGCCATATTGAACTGTGGTGGTGGCGGAGGTGGTGTGGGCGGAGATGGAGGTGGTGGTGGTGTAGGTGGAGGTGGTATGCACGTAATTTGCTGCCTTATCAGACTGATCGCGCTTCTCGGAGAAACTTTCGTGAGCTCTTCCTCACTTTCCCGTCGAGGCGAAACCAAGGGGTTATTTTCTATCTTTGCGCTACCTTCGTTTCTATAGATCCTCCCACTTCGCGTAGTCCCAAACATCAATTTATTCGCATAACCCGCTTTTCACACAGTAGCATTTTAATCCAAGTGTTCAAAGATTTAATGTACTTACCTCGCGGTCCCTTGAGGAAGCGTCGTTCCATCTCGCTGTAGCTGACGGTCATATCTACCGCAAACTCGGTGATAAACCCTCCTATAATTCGATCGAGCCAATGGTCCATAGCGCGCAATCTTATCTTCTGACGCTTCTAGTCTGCGCACCAATTTTGTAGTCCACACAATCGGTTTGTCGAGCCTACACCTTCCCTGACTGTCTGATAGCTTTGCGATCCACTCATACAATTAAGAGGGGAAGGATGTAAAGAAAATTTCATGGATTTCGGTATATAAGTAGCGTTCCAACCATTGTTCCTTTGATACTCGTGGATTCTTGTTTTCCTGCGCTGCGAACTCGTGAATCTTTCTGTCCAACCACCCTTAAATTTCTTTCTTTGTTGGATTCCAGTGACATGACATTAGACATCCCTTATGCAGATAATAGTCCCAGCAACCCATTTGTTGGCTTGTTGGGGCTTGACCCAGGTTTAGAGGTGATTTAGCCAAACAAATCCTAGTACTGCTGGCCCTTTCGGCAATAGTCTGTGGAGCGCGGACTGAGGTCTCACTCGAAGTAGTATGGGAGGGTGCTAGAACCAGTTTTCCGCACCTTGGAGATGTCTGATGTTTTCAAGTGGTCCATGGTTTGACCTTGCACGCACGTCACTACGCGCACTTACCCGTACCACACAGCCTGTGATGCTACTTTCACGCAACCCTACTTGGAGGCTGAATAGTGTTATTACCTAAGTCCTTACTAGTAATCCTATCTGAGTTGATTAACTTAGCTTATTTGTAGTGTTTCAGTTATACTTAACAATATTCACAGTTCATATAGGTGCGCGCAGTAAATAAACAGTATAATTGCAATTCATATCCAAAAAATAATAACCCAAGACAGATACACGTAATTCAGATAAAACTTCTCTTTATTATTCTCTTCCTTTGGTTACAAACTCTATTCTTCCCTGCGCACTCAACTGCAGGGGTATGCACACTCAACTCCGAACTCTACTAGGCCTCTGCGCACTTAGCTGCAGAGCCTCTTCCTACTACTATGACTCAAGACACGCTTAGACTCTTCCTCTATGCTTCGCTCTTCTTTCTTCACTATCTTTTACACTTAGAGCTTTGCTCTATTTACACAATCCCATGGTCCGTGGACCATGGGTAGGCCGACATTACATTCAAACTTAGGGCGGACAACCCTATGACTCTAACATACATTTCGTACTCGCAATTCACGGAGTTTTACAATCATATCACTAAAAACTTGGGATTTGAGCCCTAAAACATGTTGTGGGGGGATTTCATTCCCAACAGAGAGTCCCAATAGATGGGACCGCATGTGCACGCACCACAACATCCATACTCTTGAATACACGTACATGGGAAGCCTGTATACTAGTGATGAGTTGTGGGAGCTCTTCATAGTTCCAGATCTAACTCCAGATACGTGCTTTGAGCTTGACCGCACTGGATTTCATCATCTTAGGAAAGTGAAGTGGGGCTCCCTTGTATCTCATTGTCCATGTTTGCATGTAATCAACAACAACATGCAAGTTCGTCAAGGTACATGCTCTTCTACCACATCACTACTTCCATTCGTTGATATGGATGACTGCCTTATGAATGGTACCAAACTTGGAGTACAACACTCGCATAACTGTGTCAAGGGAAAATACTTCATCTAGTATTGCCTTCTTCATTTCAGCTCGGGCGGACGCTGTCACCAACTCTCCTCCTTTCTTGGCCGTCTGTAGTTCCTTATCCATTCACTCATTCTCAACTATCAGAAAGCGAACACTTGAGCTAGTGGCTTCGACATAGACTCTGGTTGCATCGGCCAAGTCTATTTGATGTTTGCGCACATCAGACACGAACACTTGTTCCTCAACTTCCGCAGGAGATGTATGATCATCCAGAGTCAACACTCCACGAGACTGCACAAATCTATGTTGGGACTCATCAAATGAGATGTTGTGCATCTCTCCTTCCGGCTGATCTCCAAGGATTTTAGTGCCTCCTTGGTAACTTGAGACTTTCTCATGATCTGGATACGGTGAATCACATAAGTAAACCTCTTAGTGATGGGTCATGAGGCCGATGTCCTGTTCTAGTTCTTGCTGCTCCATATCCGTATCCAATTGTTGAAGTGCTTACCCTATCTCATGAGCGGAGTCCTGCTCTTGTGATGGTTCACCCTGTCTGCCTGATGCCATCTATTCTGATGAATCCAATACCTGTACAGGCGCTGTTTCATCTATTTGCACATGTTGCACCCCCTACTGTACCTGTTGCTGCTACACTTCCCTCTCCTGTTTGCGCAACTCTTGTTCCTTTTGAAGTTTCTCCTTTAGGTCATGCAACTCCTTCTCTATTTCCTCCATTCTTCTCTTATCCCTCTGCCTTTGCGCAATTCTCTTGTCACATTGTTGCCTCTTCGCCTCTATAGCCATAGTTTCTTTCTCCACCAATGGATCTGCTCGAAACTTGCAGCTTTGGTCTTCCTCCACGCGATCGATAATCTTCCTCTTTCCCTTGTCGCGCATTGGTATGCTTGCCTCTGATGCTACTGCTGCTGGTGGTATCTGGGATGCTGCTTCATGTTGCTTTGCTAAACACTCCACAATGAAGCCGACCTATTCATTAGGTCTGGAGAAACTATAGCAATATCTCCATGGGTCCTCCTCGACCCAATGAAATGCCCCATGGATCCAGTTGAACTGTACTCTCATGCAATGATATTTCACAATGCAATGTGGGTCATACGGGTTGTAACTTCGGAGGTCGAATGGGTACTTCTTCATCTGTTCTGCTTTGACATCCACTTTCTTGAAACTAGGATCTCATATAACCCAATCCGTAATGGAAGAGCAGGCCAAGGTGCCTTCTTCTTCCAGTGCAGTCTAGCTATCAACCCTACTGAGATGTGATATGCTACTTCCTACATGACGAGTATGTCCAAGGAAAACTTTGGTAGAACATGCAGAGGCTTCTATGTGCTGAACATTCATATGAAGGTATTGGATGGTGAGGCATACCAATCAGCAATGTCTATTAGTGCCTCCATTGGTTCCTTCGACATGCAGGGTGGATCCTGTTCAAATATCATCTTGTAAACTATGGTGACAAAAATGATTAGACAACCATGTGATAACTCCTCTGAAGTTGCAATCGGATTAAAAACTTACAATATGTGTTCAAAACAGTCTCCGTCAGTGACCATGCCCACTCCAAGCTTGGGAACTCATGTTGGGCACAGATTGCATCTAAGATGTAGGTGGACATGTAGATTTCTGCTTGCATACCTCCGGGTGACTGTTGAGCCTTCATTACCTATTCCTTCAGCTGATAAGCCAACATGCCAGACTAGTGATAACTCCTCTGAAGTTGCATTCGGATTAAAAACTTACAATACGTGTTCAAAACAGTCTCCGTCGGTGACCATGCCCACTCCAAAGCCTGGGAACTTATGTCGAGCACAGATTGCATCTAAGATGTAGGTGGACATGTAGATTTCTGCTTGCATACCTCCGGGTGACTGTCGAGCCTTCGTTACCTATTCCTTCAGCTAATGAGCCAACATGCCAGACTAGTTACAAGGTTTTCCTTCTCGATCCAGTTGGTTTAGCGCGATCACCCAAATTTGTGGGAAGGTTTCCGTGCTTTCTTGGCGATACAATTGACATGAAAATATGACCAAGTATTGATACGCCTTCCGCAGTATCTTCGTCTTGTAGATCTTGTTGGGTGTCATCCTGAATATAGCCGACTACTTTACCAAGTTCTTCAGAATATCTTTGGAGTTGGCACTGCTGTTGGGTAAGCTGAAAGGAGTCTCCATGATAGTCACGGGCTCCGACATCTGATACATCTTATCATAATCTTGTGCCTAGAAGGTTGCAAACTTTGTCTCGCCGACACTTCTCAAATTCATAGTCTCAGGGTCAGTGTGCGAGACGATCCAGTGTATCATGTCTGCGCATTGGAACGCGGGGTATCTGCATGCAATTTGGTACAAGCCAAACTTGTGAATGTTTACAAACACTTGATGGTCTTCAAGGTATTCCCCAAAAGTTCTTGCAAATGCGTCATTGACCTCTTTGCATTTCAGCTTGATGTCCTTGTTTAGAAACAACTTGGTATCTTCATAGATCGGTAGACATGCAGACACCTGTTCAACTGCTGCTCCAGTTGCACTTCTGTTAGTGTCCTTTGATCCTGCTCTCTTGGAGGCCATTGATCTTGTACTGCTAAGAGGTGGATAAAAACCTAAAATATCTACAGACAAAGCAACATGTATGGCAAGAAATCTGTCAGTGAAAACCAAAGAAAATTCGGGGAATGACATAACACGTACTTGGGAATTGATAGGCAATATTGCACAATTTCTTTTGGGAGGCTAGGAGACTAGCTGCTAGACTTACGCAAAAAGAAGTATGGACTATCTGGGGAGGCTGAATGGCTGCTAGATTTGCACAATGCGCAATCCAGGCTAACAACTGACTGCTGGGATTGCGCAATGCGTAATTCCAGCTGGCAATGACTGCAGGCTCAAAGATTGCATTGTGAAATTTTCTAGGCCAACAGTCATTGTCCCTTAGAAATGCGCAAAAAATTCCTGGAGGATAGTGCCTGGGTAGAAATGTGCATTTCTGGAGAGGAAGACAGAGCCTTGCTTCCCCAGATTGCGCAATGTTGTCTGGGTGAAGGCAGAGTCCGGGCCAAGGTTGGCCAGACTTGTCGACGGGCAACTGAAAGCAAGTCTGAAAGTGAATGCATGGAGACACTAAGTGAAAGCAGAAGTGATTGATCGTGCATGCAAAATTTGAATGAAAGATTCAATAAACATATCAACATGCATGTGGGTGAAGCGAGTCGCCGAATCGACGACCATTCATGCAAAACAGTTTCATGCATGCGACAATGGTGAGATAGAAATGAAAACCGAAATGATGCTAGTACAAGCTAGTATGCATGTAAATGACAAAAAATGTTCAAATAAATCATGCAAACAACACTAACACAAGCGAAAAGACAAAAGGTGACATAAATGTTGAAAAAGACAAGTTGAGGCCACTTACCCGTGAATAGCTGAGACAGATGTGTCGAAGAGTCCTGGATGTGCTGTGGGATGTTAGAGCTCCATGATCAATGTGAAAGAATGAGCTATGATGCATCGAATAAATAAGTTTGAGCTTATGACGTGCATGCCACAAATCTAGGAAAAAGTGACACTTAGAGGAAAGTTTCTAAACAAAATTTGCATGTAACCTCCAACTGCTAAAACTAGCTCCCTGAATCAAGGGATGCTTTTCTCATGTTGCCTTTTTCTATTCTTGGAAAAATAAAGTCATGCATGCAAGTCAAGTTTCCTTGGTCCCGGGTGGAACTGGTCAACCCAACTGTTCATGCATGAGGTTCCTCAACCGCTGGGAGGAAATATGCATTTCTGGATGGGAGCTGGGCTGGCTACCCCGGAGATTTGTGCAATTTATGGGTAGAGCAGCTAACTACTACCCAGGATTGAGAAATTCCTGGGTTGAAAAACCCTGCTGGGAAGGATTACGCAATTTTCTGGGTGAAGCGTGACTGGCAGGATTGCGAAATTTTGGAGCCCAGCAAGCTGCCAGACATAATTGCGACTTTTCTAGAGGGAAGGATGGTTTCCCTCCAGAATTGCGCAATTTCTTTGGGGAGCTTCTCAACCTACAGCTGGACCAAGTCCGGATGAACATCCTTTGAGGGGAATGCATCAAGCTTTGATCGACAGGCTGTCTTTGTGCAAGAAAAACACTGAAGCTTATGCACTTGACGAAGCAAGACAAAGTGCTGTGAAAAGTTGGTAGGGAAGCTCCAAAATGAAGCTAAGGCAAAATATTGGAGGGTGGTTGTAGCCACTACAACACCTTCTTATGGTTATGCAAAGATATGTATTCTTCATTGGTTGAACTACTTTTTCCAGAATAGCTTCATCTATATTAACATCGATGCTTTCGACTATCTTCTGCAACCGATTTTTGTAGCATTTGTAGGCCTTTCTTCTTAATGAGTATCCAAGGACATCAGTCGAATTTGCCTAGTGAGTCATCATTAATATCTATAAATAATTTTCTTTCAAATATTTTGAAGTGTTGCATAAAGGAAAACGTTCATTTCCATACTTCATATGGATTTTTAGCATTTTTTACCTAGAGTTGATCTCTATTCATGATATATATTACTACCCCAACTTCCTCTCTCGAAAATTTTGCCTGTAAATTAGCTTCTAACAACATTGTTCTTGCAATTTATTTTATAAATATGTTCTTTCTTTCCACTACTCCATTTTATTGTGAATTCCCAACAATAGAGAGTTCCCTTTTGATTCCATGTTTTTTACAGAATTCATTGAATTCTCCTGAGGTAAATTCCCCACCTCTACCTATTTTAGGAATTTGATCTTCAACTTAATTTCATTTTCAATTGTTGCTTTGAAAATTTTAAAACAATCTAGTGCTTCTAACTTATATCTTATGAAAAATAGCCACATAATTATAGTATAATCATCTATAAATAAAATAAAGTACCTTTCTCCTTGTAGAGTCAAAGCTTGGACCACTCAGATTTGCATGAATGAGTTCCATAGGTTTTGATGTCGAACAATCCTTTGATTTGAAGTTGGTCATGGTTTGCTTTCCATGTTGACATGGTGCACAAATAAGATTCTATAGCTCTAGAATTTTGGGGATATTTCTTATTGCTTGAGTTTTGTCAATATTCACTGGTTTATCAATACTTAGGTGTCCCAAATTCTTGTGCGATAGCCATATTTCATTTGATTGACTCATGTAACATCTTTCTGTTTGAATTTCACTGAGAATGTATACATTATCTACCCTTCTTGCTCCTCTTCCTACCGGTTTTCCTAAAGATGATATCCTTATCTCATAGTCCTTAGAATGAAATATGAGATCATGTCCTTGATCACATATTTGGCTAAAACTTGGAATATTATGCTTGAGTCCTTCAACATATAGTGCATTTTGTGCTTTTCCTTTTCCATTGACGAGACTCATTGTGCCTTTACCAACAATTTTAGTAGATCCATTGTCTCCACAGGTCACATTTCCATCCTTTTCTTTGCTTATTGATATTTCTGGTCCTCGGTGATGTGCCTAGAACATCCACTATCTACAAACCATTGATTTTGTTTTTCCTAAGCACATAAATCTTGATCGCAGTTTTCAAAGTTAGACTCTTCAATTTTCTCTCCAAACTTTCTCTCTTTGTCTTAGAGGAAAAATTTGTGCTACATGGCTTGGATTATTGCATTTATAACATTTTAGACTATACTTTGGAAGAGGAGCAAAGGAGTTATAAGTCTTGATTTGGCCTTACCTCTTGGTTTCAACAATCTTATTTTGATGATTTGCCCCATAAACCTTGCAAGGTTTTTCTTGATGACCAATTGTTTTACGAAAGAAACAATGAACAAGTAAAATAGTTTGATACTTGTTAGGATAGGCTTGCCTTTATGACAAATTTATTTAAGGGAGAGGGTGCTTCTCATTCCTTGGATGAACTTTTTTTCCTACAAGGTTAGAAAGATAAGATGCTTTAAGGGCACCATAAAAAAATCTAGGCTTTTCTTCATCGTGAACATTGGTTTCTTCCTTTGAATTGGAAGATTCACTTGTATAACCAAGTCTATATTTTTCATGTAGTGGCCTTTAAGAGATTAGAATGACATCCAAGGTCCGGGAACTCTTCAAATTCTTGTTGTCCTTGTCTAACTCTCCTTTTAGAGATACATCTTCAACTTCCAATTTTTCGTAGATTTATTCCTTTTCCTTCAGCATGTTGCTCAACACCTATTCTTTTCTTTTAGCCTCTCCGTTCTTTGTTTTTAGAGATTTGATCTCTTGAGATAATTTTTCATTATTCTTTCTATGTCTCTCATTTTCTTCTATGGCACTAATTAATAGTTCCTCCATATTTCCTTCTACTTCGTCTAGACTTTTTTCTTCTTTTGGACTATTTGCTTCATTTTTGAAGGCCATGAATAATACTTCATTAGTTCCACCATATTATTCTTCTTCATCTTAGTCATCACTATCTTCTTTGGAGAAGATTTTTTTTAAGCCTTTCTTCTTGAAGGTTCTTTTGTTAGGTTTATCTCTATCATCACCGTCATCTTTAAAATGGAACTTTGCTACATAATGTCTTATTTTACCACATCTAAAGTAAATGAGAGTTAACTTACCTTTGAGTTTGGATCCTTTCTTCAACTTCTTGAAAAATTGTGCCATTTTAATATCAGAATCATCACTGTTGCAATCACAGTTCTTCCCCTTTCTTGATGTCTTGGATGCCTTGAATGCAACTTTCTTTTGAGTTGAATTTCCTAACCTCATCTCGTATGTTGTGAGAATTCCATGAAGTTCATCCATTGATAGAGAGTCCAAATCTTTTAATTCTTCTATGACACACACCTTGGTGTCAAAATGATCTGGAAGAGATCTCAATACCTTTTGAACAATCATATTTTATTTGACATATTCACATAGACATTTAAGACAATTGACTACCTCATATACTTGGAGAAAATAAGTACCAATATCTTCTTCATCATTCATATTGATACTTTCAAACTTCCTTATATAGGTTTGAAGATTTTCCTTTTTGACCTTGTCATCTCCTTCATAAATATGGATAAGCTTGTCCCACATCTCTTTAGTTATTTTAATGCCCATAACCTTGGTGAATTCTGAATCTGACACACCACTTGCTATAGAATTCAAGGCCTTTGCATTTGATAAATATGCTTTCATCCTATCTGGATCTATTAGAAGAGGAGATGAGATATTGTATACATCTGTCACAGATTTCCAAACTTCGACTCCAAGAGACATTAAGTATTAATCCATTCTTACTTTCCAGAAGGAAAAAAATATTCCATCAAATTGGGGGACCTTAGCATCCTTACTAGCCATTGTGATTCAAAAATCCTTCTTCTAGTTGTTAGGTTGATTTTTAAGAAGCTGGTTGTGATACCAATTGTTGGAAATATTAGGGGGTGAATCAACATTTATTTCGATTGTTATATTATGCCAGTTAAGATTTTTATCACAAGTAAAACTAGAGCATAAGAAATGAAACAAAAAATCAATTTTATTGATGAAAAGAATGAAGAATCCAATCCTCTTTTACAAAAATCAAGCTGCAAATTGTACAACAAAATCAATGTCATTTTCAAGTCTCCAACCTTGAACAAATCTAAGCACCAACTTGGTCAAAATAAGGACTCCAATCCTCTCAACAAATCCAATCCCGAACAAAATTAGAACTCCAATCCTCTCAAACAATCTTCAACATGGCTCCAACCTTGAACTACTTCAAAACTTCAAAGAATAACGCTTGAAAATATCATCAAAAGGACTTCAAACCTGCTACAATAATATTTCCACAAACTGCTCCAAAATTCTTCACAAGTTGCTCCAAGAAATTCCTCAAAGATATACTCAAAGGTGTGTTTTAGGCTTGCACAAAATATCTACTAGAAGTCTTCTTCAAGAGATGCCTCCAACTTTTCTTCAATAGGTCTGTTCCAAATCTTCTTCAAGTCTACACAAGCTATGATCCAAGCCTCATCATCATCTTCTCAAAATATTGTTGGAAAATTGGCATTGTCTGGATGGCCAATGGCCTAGTGAAGGCATTTGGAAGTGTGTTGGCATTGATTTCAACAATCATGTTGGGAATCTGTGTTGCAAAGTTGGAATTGCCTAACTGTTGGTAGGAGCAGTGCCTAAATGTTGGCAGGAGTGTTGGCATTAATGTCAACCAGACTAGCTTGGATGCTTGTTGCAACAAATGTTGGCAGTGATGGCCCAGGAGGAATCTCATGGTAGTTGCAGGCTTCATGTAGAAAATCATCATAGTAGTAGGCTTATTGGAGAAGCCATAAAATGATGATTACAGTGATGGACCAGATGGAAGTCCATGATAACTGCAGGCTTCATGCAGAGGATCACTTTGGTGGTTGTGATTCCAATTGTCCGGAGAGTCAAGGAGAAGAATAATGTTAGATATATTGGAGCCATGTTAGAGGTATCATATGGGCTCAAATACTATGTCAGACCCTCCCCATTAGATATTTCTTTGAACAAGCTTTCCAACGAAATGTAGAAGTCCAACAATGGACTTCTGGATCAAAATATATGGTCTGATGAAGTTCAAAGTTTGAAGCCTTAGGAAGGAATATCAGAGGTCCGATTTATAGGAGATCGCATATTGAAGGTCCATAGATATAGGAAATCACAACATTAGAGCATCAACCATATCAACAATCGCATATCAGAGGTCTATAGATATCGGCACATCATAACATCACAATCAGGCATATCAGTGATTATAGAATCAAAACTTCTAAACATGACAACCTTTTAAAGTTGCGATATGGGTGAAGCGATGATAGCGTTAAAATCCATCGGGAACACCGATAAAGGATAAAAAAGGATTTCATCGCAAAACCAAAGGTGGGCGAACCCTTTTCTCTCTCCTCTAGCAAGAAATGTAGTGGTATATGATTGGCTCCGATAAGGACACATGGCAGCATGTGATTGGCTCCAATAAGGACACATGACAGGATCTGATTGGCTTCGATAAGGGACAAATGGCAATTGAATTCAACATGATGTGGTAGTACGACAAGACACATGGTAGGAATATTCAACCATATTTGGTGGTCTAATGGGCCATAAAAGGGTGAAATGTGTCACCTATAAGGAGTCGCCACGTGGCAGTGATGACATCATATAAGAAGTCAACGATCAGAGGATTGAAGATGTCAGAACTCTATAAGAGATAAAGTGTTGAAAAGATCCAATATAGACGGCTTTCGATATGGGCTGGCACATGGTTGCAAACACTTAAAGAACCAAAGGCCCAAAGTTGGGGCCGAACACCGAGAGTTATGAGCTATATGGCAAGTGGGAATATCACAACTCCAAAGTTAAATCCATGATTCGAATCTTCCAATGAGAGGGGCTCTGATATTTGGCTGGCACATGGTCTAGAAGAACTTAAGGAACCCCGGGCGAAGAGATGTTAACAAAGGGAGACTGGCCCCCGACAGGAGTCTAAACGTTCTATCACCTCAAGGCTAAGTGGCAGGTTACGACGCTCGGTCCTATGGTGAGAAATGCGGGAAGGGATAAGAAGAAAGAGATTGTCATATCAAAGGTTGACAATCAGAATAATAATATACTATATCAATGTGAAGAATGTGATATGGAATCACTTCGATAAGGAAGTATAGGGATTTAAAGAGCGTATGGGTCGAAAACTACAAAGTTGAATGCAACAACATAGGAGTTGGTCCCAAGATTAATGGCGACTATCAAAGATCATCAAGTCAAGGCAACAAGGACCACAATCTTCAAGAATGAATGTTGGGTCCACCTTGAGGTGAGACAAGCTATTCCTGTGCTCTGATGCATGTCTCAGTGAGTTAAGTGGATGAATGGGTCAACTACCATAGAACTGATGTAGATAAACAAAGTTGGTTCATGGAGTCAGATGGATAAGTTGAAAACTCTGAGACAAGGCAACCAGGACAATGATCCACAAAGAAGCCATGCCAAAGTACTGTGAAACCATGAATAAGCATAGATAGCCTCAATGATAGGATTATTTTTCATAGAAAGGACTTTGCCTGGTTGGATTGTGCAAGTGGATTGATAATTCATTCTTAGTATGGAGAAACAATCAGGTGCCCATTCTCATGGTTAATGTAGTGGCAAAGACCAAGTAAGAAGCAACAACAGAATGGAAGAGCCATGCCGAGGTACACTCACATAGTTTGAACACAGGAAAATGTGGCAACATTGATTGTGGGGCAACAAAGGAACAAAACCTTGGGGCTCAGATGAGCAATGTGGGGGCAGGAGAATAGTTGCTAGAGAGATAAGTGGAAAAGATATGAGTGAGTGCACTGTTGTGTAAGGCTGAGAGAGAGCCTATTCTACACATAAAGGCTGAGAGTTCCTATGCAGAGGTAAGAGACTCCAAGAGTTGCATTGTTGTGAAAGGTAGAAATTTGTTGTGTCCTCTGTTAATCTAGGTTGTCATTGATGTCAATATATGGCATTGTTTGTGATGACAAGGTCATGAGGTATATGTCAATGGTAAAGCCCTAAAGTAAACCCTAGGTGCCAAATGTTGATGCATGCCCTAATATGCCCTATTTGAAGATGATGAAACCTTAAATGCATAAATGCCTTAAGTCCTAAATGCCTATTGAGATTGAAATCCTAAGTCTATAAAGTAGAAGCCCTAATCCTAATGTCATGCCTTAAATGAAGAAGCCTTACCTTGAATACCAAAATCCCTAGATACTAAGAACTGCTGTAAATAAAATTAAAATGGAAATCTCAAAAATTAAGTTTCTTGATGAGGAAATGACCTTAATTAAGAATGAAATTGCCATAGGTTTGTAGAGGGAAATTTCTCCTTTCCAACGAGCTCTCACACTTTTGTTAACTCCCTATAAGTTGGAAGAAAACTATTTTACAAAGATCAAATATAATTCTTTTTTATGCAAGCCGACATACAACCTCACCTCATGTCGGCCTCCTCTCATATGACATGACCATTCATTATAGGTCGAACTTGTATATAAATTGGAGACTAAAACTCGTTCAGTCAAGTATCTTGGTGAAGAATACAGATCTTAGCGACGAAGATTAGTTCACATCTCGTGAACTTATAAAGACGAAATCTAGAGGAACAATCTAACTGTGATAAGGTCAAATTATTGAACTGTTAAAGGATCAAAGTTTTAGTTCTATGGAAAGCTTGAAGTTCGATGAAATTGTGATCACAAACCTGTGTTAAACTCTGTTATAGTCACCTATGGAGCTCAATGAACCTGTACCTATGATAAACTCAAGACAATCACCGGTGGAGCTAGGAATGTACCTAATTTTTTTTGGAGGAGTTATCATTCGGACTCATGGAGGAATTATGTGTCTCGGTCCTATGGAAAAAGCTCGATCTTAGACTTGTAATGAACATTCAATTTTACAGACCTGTGGAGGAATCATATCACAAACTTCAAGTATATGTGGATGATCACGTTGCAAACAATCTGCCTTTCGAACCTATAGATAGAAGTGTGTAGACTCTCTTGTAAGGCTCCTCGTGTACCTGTGATAAGAATGATGACTTACAGATCTGTTGAGGACTACAAGATTAACATTGCAGACCTCAATCATTTTTGAAGACTACATACTCTTGCAACACTTGTTATGACCCTAATTGGTGGCTCATTTGTTTACTTCTTCAGACCACTGGCCTTCATTGCTGAGGAATATTTGGACCTGTATTTGCTTATTATCTGTGGAAGATTTTTTTTTGTGGTGTGACAAACCACTCTCTTGGTGTTGTGACAAACCTTTTTTGGTGTCAAAAGTCCCTTGATGCTGTGGCAGGATTCTATGGTTCAATCTGTGATGAACTAACCCCAGATCAATGAAAATATATCCCTTGAAGTACTAAAGACAACTTCAGACCGGTGACAATGTTAGTGTAGCAGTTGATTTGGTGTGTGCAGTAGGGAAAAGTCCTGGTGCAGTGTGATATTCTTTGGACAATTGGTGCAGTATGGTGTGAAAATCTCAATACAGTTAACATGGTGCAAGAGTTTTGATGCTACAATAAAGTGTTTATGAAGAAGGGTGTTGGTGCAGAATAAGGCAGATTGGTAAAGTGAAGTATTGGAATAGTTTGAATAGTGGTATAATGTAGTGTGGTGCAAGGACATTTGTAAAGAAGAATTAGCACAATCTAGTACTGAAGTCTTGGTGTAGTAGTGATCCAATAGTCTTGAGATAATCTGGTGTTGAAATATTGGTGCAGTGCAGAAGTCATGGTGCAAAATTTGGCGCAGACCTTTGGAGGTAACGTGAAGAAATAGTTGGGACTAACCTTGGACCAAATTTGAAGAAGGTGCAAAACTATTATTAGAGCTGGAGTAGAACTTGGTGCAGTTCATTGAAGACACATTGAAGTGTTGTATTGAAGATCATAATGCAATGTTGATGTCATGATGAGGTAACTTGAAGAGATTGATTGGGTATTATGAAAAATAGTGGTGACACTTTCTGTATGAAAGGTTGTCATTGATGACATAACATGAAGACTAAGTGAAGGGATAACTAAATATTGGCAGGGCTCGGTGAAGAAGGCTTTGGGAGTCGTGAAACCAAACATATCTTGAAAAAGAGAAGCTATATGATTGGTGTCCTTGGAGTTGGTGCTCCTAAAATCAAGGTTGGTGCCTTGGATAAGATAGGGTCGAAGCCCTAGAGGTCAGAGCCTCACTAAAGTCCAAGTTGGTGCTTGGCAATAGGTTGGAGCCTGGGAGATTCAAGTTCGGTGTCTTCATCTAGGGTTGGATCCCTATATATATTGTACTTGATTCATTGTAAACATTATATTAATAAAAGAATTTATTCCTATTGTTCATTTTGTGTTCTAAATATAAGTGATCTAACTAGTAAAAGTAACAATTAAAAAGAAATACTGATTCAACCTCCCTCCCAGTATTTTGAACATTCTCTGTGTTAAAGGTCGTAGTCGCCTGTGCTGTGTGAGCAAGGCTGAAGTGACTTGTGCTGAGTGAGCAATACCGAAGGTGCCTTTGTAGAGAAAGAAGGTCGAGAGCTGAGCCTATGCATTGGAGAGCAAGAGGTCAAGAGATGAGTGCATGCTGATGGAGAGCAGATACAGAGCTACGTGGAATACGATGAGAGACTGCTATTGAGCAGACCAGTGGGTTGCTGCAGAGTGAGTTGTGTCAGTAGAGGAAACAAAGTTGTTATCAGGCAGAGTGGCTGCCAAATTACATAGAACATTTAGTTCCTATTTGAGTGTGGGTTTGTGCCTACATATAAGAAGTTGGTGCTTCCATCTCTAGTGGGTGCTTGAGAAGGCTTGGGGGTTGGTGCCTCTTGCAAATTGGCTTGAAAAAATCCAAGGAGATGCAAGTTGGTGCTTGCAAATAATCCATGAGGTTGTTGCTTCAGATGGTGCTTTTGGTAAGCTGGAAAAGTGTCTACAAAAAGAGGGAGGTTGTGCTAGCAAACAATCAAAGGGAGTTGGTGCTTCCTATGAGTGGGTGCTCACAAAACAGATTGATGTAATAGAATAGGTCCTCTTATTTACATCAATAACAACAACAAGCTTTGGTGTTTTTTTTTTTTTCTGAAAGGGTTTCTGCGTAAAACCTTGTGTCTCATGTGTATGATGCTCATGATGTGTGCTTGTATGTTTATTTTATATTGCTGCTCATTATATGGATGGTTTCCAAGTATGAATCATAAAAGTAAATTGGCATAAAAATTTAAAGTTAGCGTTAATACTGATTCACGACCCCTGTCAGTATTATCATTGTTTCCAACAATTGGTATCAGAACCACGTTCCTTCAAGAATAACTTAATCGCTAGAAGGTAGATCAAAGGGAAACAATGGCTAATCGTGTTTGGATAACAACATAAGGAGTTCCATTCTTAAATGAAGCAAACCATGGGCTCGATTATGAAATTTGGTAGGTTTTAATGTTGGAATATTTACTAGCCTTGAATGTTAACATGTGGCGTTCCGTAATACATAGAGAAAAGAATGAGCTGAATGTAAAAGCCAAGGAGGTCATCATGAGAGGGATATCTAAGTCGGATGCCGATAAAGTGAGGCATTATGTGTTAGCAAAGGAAATGTTGGACATAATGCAATGTTTGTATGGTGAAGATAGCCATGGGGCTCAAGGAGAGGCTGAGGAGCCCTGCTGCTCAAGCAATGAACCAGAACCTGTAGAAGTTGCTTCTAATCACACTCTTGGTGGTGATGAAGAAGTCTTGGAAGGGAGATCTTGCTGCTTAGAAGGTAAGCTATTTCTATGTGATAAGTGTAAAGAAATAGGTCATTCATTATCTAGATGTTCATGTGAATCCCTTGAAGATAGAGAGACCCATGCATCTAGTAGTTTTAATGAAGATAGACCCATTTTAGTAGCAATAGAAAATAAGGGATCCTCTAAAGAAGAAGAGAGATTCCTGGTGTGCTCATCCATAGGAGTAAATGAGAATACCTCAGGTAGTGATGATGAAGGGATAACCCTTAGACTTGTGGAAGACTCCATGGACATAGAGATGGGCTTAGATATCTGTGATAACTCAGCTAGCACCTATGATAGTGAAGAAAAGGATCTAAATGAAAGGATCCTTTTTAGAAAGAAGTTGATCTCTACTCTAAAGGAGATCAAGGACCTATCAGAGGAAAATATCAAGCAAGAGGAGAAACTGAAAATTTATGAGCTTGAGAATGGAAGGTTGAGCAAAACATTAGTTGATCTAAATGATCAACAAGAAGAGGCTAGTAGACTGAATGGAAAGTTAATCAATCACCCGGGTGAGAAGGAATCTTCTTGTGGGAGACTACAAAATGAGGTAGTCTCATTGAGACATGACTTAGAAAAGTCAAAAATAGAGTTTTCTCAATATCAGAAGCTTGAGGGGAGCACAAAGGCCTTGGATGAGATTCTTGTTAAGAAAGGATCCATGCTCATCAAGGTTGGTTTGGGTTTCAAGGAAAAACCAAGCTCCAATATTGTGAAGGCTGAAGGGTCAACTTCCCATGTAAAGGGAGACCAAGGTTCCAACATCAACAAAGAAAGAAGGCTTGTTGGATAATAGGAGTAGATGGAAGCAAAGAAAAAAATAAAAAGGCAGCAACAAAATTCTAGGAAGTAACAATCGGTAGTGCAACAGAAGAGTTCTAGGTAGCTGCAAGAGAGAGTGCATGGCAGTAATGGAAAATATCATGTAAGGCACATGAAGAGCTAGCAAAGGTCCTTTCCTACTCAAGGACAAAACCTGAAAAGAAAATGTAAATGATGTCATCAAAATCTTTTTTATGGGTATTGTTTTTCTTGCAATCATTTTGGACATACATCCATAGACTATAGATGGAATGCAAGGAAATAAGATGTGTTGGGTAGCAACAACCAAAGAATGCATAAAGAGGCTAGGAGAAGGCATGCTCACCGAGATAGGAGTTTTGGCAAAAACATTGTCAAAAAGAGTAACTCCTTTGCCCCATTCTTAGGCCAAATCAAATGCCACAATTGTGGAAAATTTGGGCACAAGAAAGATAGCAATAGAAATGAGAAGAAATGGAATGCTTCTCAACATATCGATGTGAATGCAGCAACTTGGGATTTGAAGACAAGGAGAAAGAACGGAGTTGAGAAATATAGACTTGTCTTCAATTCTCTGTGTCAAAAGAGCAAGATGAAAAGAGGAGGAAGAAATAAGGAGAATGATCCACTTACCCATGTGATGGACCTATCTGTAAGGAAGAAAGGCATCAAAAGGATTTGGGTGAAGAAACAGAGGTAAAAGAGAAGTTTCCTCTACCCATGTGAAACCGAGAAGAATCCCAAACAGGGGAAAACACGAAGCTGGAGATAAATGCTTCTGCCAAGACTCAACCATTGAAGGTCTAGAGGAAGAAGGGAGATGATCTGCTCAAGGGGAGTAGATCCTCTATTTCTCTTCAGTAAAGGAAGAGAATGGCCTTAAGGGAAGCCGAATAAGCAAGATACAGGAAGCCAAAAATGATGAAAAGAAAAGTGCACCTGATTGATGAAGGTATGGCTGTGTTTTATTGCTGATTACAAGAATAAATTGGTTTATTTTGAATGTATCAACATTGAAAAGGAGAAGTACAACCAACACGAAGAGTACACAACAATATCATATGTTGTGGGAAGAAGATGGGCTACAATGGAAGTGTAGAATGATAAGAAGATCACAGTCATGTTAGGTCCACATGATCAGTCCCCATCCTGAGGCAAGAAAGAATTTGTAGGAGATCAAAGAGCATTGGCTTAGGGGGAGTTGCTTTGATAAGCAATAGCAGACAACAATAGGCAACCTCATAAAGGGATATTTTTGAGAAAATTAAAGGCTTGCATCTTTGGTGAAATACCCTTATTTCATTTAAATTGTAAGTTTCATTATGCATAACAGTCTTGTGTTCATGAAAAACTATTGGTGCAATATTTTCATGTCCCTTAACCCTCAATTGGTATCGCTGTCAATTGGTTGTATTGGGCTCATGTTGAGTAACCTTGTGTGCAAATGGAAATTTCATTTGAGAAGAGAAATATTAGAGTTTGCTTGGTACATTGTTTCATTTGTATCATTTCTTTTGGTGCAATTGGTATGAGAAGCAGTCCCTATTGTATGAGAATGATCTCAAGAGGAGAAGTGGAGATGCTGAAATAAAGTAAGTACAGTCTTAGAAGCAACAACAACAACGAAGTCCAAGAAGAAATGCATCATCATTAATTGAGATTTGGAACAGTAGAAATACCATGAGCAGTTTAATTGGTATCAATATTTAATTGATACAAAAGATGCATTAGTGGAGAAAGTGCTTAGCCAGTAGCCATAAGGTGTCCAAAACTGGAGGCATTCAAATCAAATGTGGTATATGTTCAGGGGAAGCATATCAAATATGCCCAGTTTATGGAGCAACAACAGTGACAGTCCTGGAAGAGATGTCCATGAAGCAGAATTGTTATGCAACCAAATCAAAAAATAGAAGAAGAGATAGATCAACGACATCAAAATAAACCTCTTTGAGGGGGAAACCTCCTTTACATTACACAGATGAATAATTCTTGGATGATTCAAATGAAAAATCCCCGTTTCTATATATAAGAGTCTAAGGGGTCACAATATAATCAGAGCCGACATAACAATAATAATGTAAGAGCACAACAATAATAATAGTGGGCTTCTATGGGGCACAATAACAACAATATGGAGACAACAGGGGCACAACAATAAAAATAAGGGGCTACAATGAAAATAATAATGGGGGAATCACTAGTATTATAGGGACCTAACATGCCCCTCTCCTTTAAAAAAGTGTTGTCTTCAACGCTTGAGTATTTTTGGATGCTTTGGTATAAAATTCTCATCCTCCATTGTGGAATATTCAGCAGGTAAGTTCTTCCACTTGATGAGATACTCTGAAATTGATCGATTTCGTAGTTGTTGAGTTCTTGTTTCTAGGACTGCTTCAGGTTCCAATATGATTTTTCCTTCCTCGTCAAGTTCTGGCAATATTTTTTGAACTAGGTTCTTGTCACTTATAACCTTCTTTAAGCATGAAACATGAAAACTAGGCGCACTTCGGAAGATGCATGAAGCTTCAATTTGTATTCCATAGTACCAATCTTTTGCAACACCTTGTATGAACCATAATACTTTGGTGATAATTTATTATCCTTCTTAGCTTGCTTGAGGGACATTTTTTTTGTATGGTTGTAGTTGTAGAAATACCCAGTCACCTACATCAAAACTTTTTTCACTACGATGTTGATCTGCCTGTTGTTTCATTCTATTCTGCACCAAAGTGAGGTTATCCTTTAAGAGTTGGTGAACTTCTTGTTGATGCTTGATGTGACCTTCCACTTCTTGAACCTTAGAATTTTATCTTAAAGATGTTGTGATGGATGGTGGACGATAACCATAAAGTGCCATAAATGGGGTCATTTTTGCTGTAGCATGGAAGGAAGTGTTATACCACCATTCAACCAGAGGAACCCACTTGACCCATTGTGTTTGTTTATTAGATACAAAGCAACAAAGATATCCTTCCAAAAATTTGTTCACTATCTTAGTTTTCCCATCATATTGAGGATGATAAGTGAGCTATGAGATAACTGAGTAGTTAGACAAGAAAATAATTCGTTCCAAAAAATTCTAGTGAAAATGGGACCTTTGTCACTTACAATAATATTTGGGGTTCCATGTAGCTTTTGAATTGACTGATAAATGCAGTAGCAACTGTACTAGATTTAAATGGATGAGATAATGCACAAAAGTGTGCATACTTGGTAAGTCTATAAACTACCACCATGATGACACTCTTTCATTTGGACTTGGGTAAACCTGTGATAAAATCCATTGAAAATTCCTCCTAACATTGACTTGGAATGGATAAAGGTTGTGACAGACCCAGGGTCTTAATTGTCTCAAATTTATTTTGTTGGAAAACAAAACATCCCACCACAAACTTTTGAATATTAGGTTTAAGGTCATCCCAAAAAAATTCCTTCTTAACCGCATGGTAAGTTTTTTAAAACCCTGACTGCCCTCCTAAGGGGGAGGTGTGAAATTCCAGAAGAATCTTTTATTTGAGTTGGGTATTCTTACAAAGGTATAATCAATCTAAGCAGCAATCTTGCTACTTGTCCAACTGCCTGCATCACATCAGGTCGGGAGGTTGTCACCTATAGGAGACTACCAATCATGGATCTATACAACCTTTGGTCCACATCCTTTGACGAATCTTCTAATATTAACTTGTAACATGTTATCATGGGGGTAAGGACTGCCTTGCAATCTTCCATCTGGAATTTTTTGAGCATTTCCTTGATGTACTTGGTTTGATATATGAATATTCCTTTATCCTGCTGAGAAATCTGAAGCCCCAAAAAGTATGTTAGCTCACCAAGCATAGACATTTCAAACTCACTTTGCATTTTTGTGGCAAAGTCTTTACTTAATCTGTCATCATTGCTTCCAAAGATGATATCATCCACACATACCTCGATAATCGTTAGGTTATCCTTATCCACTTTCACATAGAGATTGTTGTCATCAATTCTTTTCTTGAATTCTTGTTGATGTAGATACCTATCAAGATAAGCATACCAAGCCCTAGGAGCTTTCTTGAGACCATATAGTGCTTTCTTTAATCTGCAAACGTATTTTTCTTTGTCAGTGAGTAGAAATCCTTTGGGTTGTTCAATGTTAACTTCTTCTTCCAATTCACCATTTAGAAAGGCTAAATTAACATCCATTTGGTAGACCTTGATTTTTCTCGAGCATGCATAAGCGAGAAACACCCTGGTGTCTTCCATTCCGGAAACGGCAGCAAATGTTTCTTCAAAATCGATTACTTCAACCTATGCATATCCTTTGCAGACTAATCTTGCTTTATTCCTGGTAACCTTTCCGTCCTCATTCATTTTGTTTCTGAAGATCCATTTAGTTCCAATAACATTTTTATCCTTTGGTCGTGGAACCAATTCCCAAGTATCGTTCTTCTCAATTTGATACAATTCTTCATTCACAGTTTCTACTCGGTGTTCATTTTGACTAGCTTCCTCAAAATTGCTAGGCTCAAAAGTCGCTAAAAGGGCAAGATGGGCTTGTTCTGATGAACGAAGATGTCGACTTCTTATGGTTCCAATTCCTTCAATTACATTGTCGATGATCTGATTTAACGGATGATTCTTTTGATACCATTCTTTTGAACCTTTTGGAGAAACTTCTAGTACATCCTGCTGAGCATTTCTTATTTTTTCTTGGTTGACTAGTGTTTCCTTATTTGATTGGTCTTGTTCTAGAGATTCTTCTTCATCCTTCACATATTCTACCTCAAGCCCCTCATATTTTCTTGAAGAGATGATCTCATTACTATCCAAGAGAACATAGTCTTTGCCAAAAGTAACATTTATACTTTCAACTATTTGTTTTTGCCTCAGATTGTAGCATCTATAAGCCTTTCTTTTGCGCAAAAACCAACGAAAATACCTTCGTTAACACGGGAATCAAACTTGCCCAATTTATGGTCTTCTCTTTTGATGTGGCCTCTACTTCCAAATATTTTGAAGTATTTGATGTTAGTCAATCTTCCTTTCCATAGTCCGTATGGAGTCATGTTACAATTGTTCCTTAGCAGGCTTCTATTTATAATGAATACGGAAGTATCAATTGCTTGAACCCAAAATTTATTGTCTAATTTTGAGTCTTTTAACATAGTTCTAGCCATTTCCTGTACGGTTTTGTTTTTTCTTTCAAGTACTCCATTCTGTTGTGGTGTTCTGGCTATTGAGAATTGCATTTTTATTTCATTTTCGTCACAATATCGTTGAAATGCTTTGGACGTGAATTCTCCCCCATTATTTGATCTTAGACATTTGTTCTTCAAATCGGTTTCATTTTCGACCAATTCCTTGTAGATTTTGGAACATTCAAATGCCTCAAACTTTTTATTCAGGAAACTGACAGTTATCATTCTAGTGTAATCATTTATCATTAACATAAAGTATAATTCATTGTCTAAACCTTTTGTTCTCATGGGACCACATAGATCAGTATGTATTAATTCCAATGGACATTACACAAAATGTTCCTTTGTCTTGAACTCGAATTTTGTCTGTTTGGCTTGTCGACAAGATTCACATATCGTATTGGTATGTTTTGAGATTTTCAACATTTCTCTAACTGCTTCCTTTTTCCTGATCTTGACCAAATTGTAGAAATTTATATGTCCCATTCGTTTGTTCCATAATCAGCTCTCGTCTTCTTTTTCCAAAAAAAACCCTTTAGGTGTCTCATCCAAAATATATTTGGCGTTTGGAGCTCTGCTTGTTGTAGCCACAATTGTACCAAACTTGCCTTTCCTGATTTTACATTTCTTCAAGTTGAATAACATCGTGTGTCCTTGATCGCACATCTTCCCAACACTGAGTAGATTGTGATTCATATTTTCAACCAGCAACACATCCTTTGCTAATGCATCCTTACGTCTAAGAGTGACCATACCTGCCCCTATGACGTTTGAAGACCCGTCATTTCCAAAAGACATTGTTCCATCCTTCTTTTCTTTCAACGATATGAACTTGTTTCTATCTCCAGTCATATGTGTTGAGCAACCACTGTCAACATACTATACGTTTCTGTTTCTTTGAGCCTTGAGAGCAAGAGCACACCTTTCATTCTTCCTTTGCCATACTTGTTCATTCTGATTTTGCAAGAATTGCTTTTAAGAACTTCCAAGTCTGCAGTCTTAGGCCAAGTGTCCAAAATTGTTACATTTGTAACATTCGACATCATCTATCAAATGATCAAATATGTTGATATTCTGCTGAGTTCTGAAATATCCATTTCTGAGAGATCTCTTGGAATTATATTCATTCCAAACATACATGCGACATTCTGCAGCTATATGTCCAAACCTTTTACATGAATAACAATGACCATAAAAGATAGGTTGATACCTGGGAGGAAATCTTCTTCCAGGAATTGTCTTCCAAGGTTCTTCTTGTGAGTCTTGATCTCTTGATCTAGTTGGGAGATCTACCTGCTTGGTAGATTTTGCATATCCATCTTCTTTAGTTGTCATAGAAGGACTTGACTCCTTTTCTAATTTTTCTTTGTAACCAAGACCGGTCTTGCCACTGCATGATCGTTGGTTGTTGATGAGTCCGTCCAAAGTCTTTGAGCTGTTGGCGTAGTTTTGAAGAGTTTTTCCATTTTTGACTTCTTTTCGTAAAGAAATGGTTTCAGCTTCCAATGCTTCTCTTTCCTTGTTGCTTTCCTTTAATTCTTTCCTAAGCAATTCTTCAATTCGTTTGTATTCTTCAACCTTGATTTTAAGATTTAGGACTTGTTCCATTTTTGTCTTTAATTCGTCTTCAAGAGTGTTGGCATTCTTCTTCTCGGCCTTGAGCTCTTCGATAACCTTGATCACTTCGTTTTGAAATTCAACCTCAGTCATTTATTCTTCTTCATCTCCTTCTTCATCAGGTGCCTCTTGCTTATTGTGCTTGGCCATAAAAAATACTCTTTTGTTGAATTCTTCTTCGTTATCACTGCCTTCTTCAGATGAAGAGCTATCTTCTTTGGAGAAGAAACTTTTCTTAAACCATTTCTTCTTGCCTTACTTGTTGAACTTCCGAGGAATTTCCTTTCCTTTTGTAACAACCTCATTTTTGTTAGGACATTTGGCTGCAAAATTCCCAACGTCACCAAAATCAAAACATATTAATGGAGGTTTACCTTTGAATTTTCCCGTACCTGTTCTCATTTTCCGTGTGAAGTAGGCAAAATATTTATCTGAGAATTCTTCTTCATCTTCTTCCTTTTCCTCATCATTACAATTGCAATATTTTGCTTTCGGAGTCTGCTTGTCCTTACTATTCTTCTTGGATGCAACAAATGTTGTTTCTAAGTGAGATGTGACATCATCTTCTTCAATGCTCATTTCATATGCCGGAAGAATTCCATGAAATTCATCTATGATGAGGTTGGTCAGATTTGATTGATCTTCCAAGACAGATACCTTAGGGTTAAATCTCGCTGGCAAGGTTCTGATGATCTTTCGGACAAAAATGTGTGTTTCAATAGGATCTCGCAAACCTTCCAATGTATTTTTTATTTCATCAACACACTGAAAGTATGCAGTAATATCTTCATCTTCCCTCATTTTGAGTTGCTCAAATTTTTCCCTGAAAATTTGAAGCTTTGTTTTTTTCACCTTTGAGTCACCTACATATGTATTTTCAAGCTTGCCCCATACCTCTTTAGTAGCTTTGCAACTCAATACCTTAATATAAACAGATTCGATAAGCCCACTGATAATAAGATCTTTAACTTTTGCATTATATACCATATTTTTCTTACCTTGTTCATCTTGGGTTGATGTGAAGCCTTTATGAACGATTTCCCATACTTCATATCCTTGCACTAGTAAATGAACTTGCATTCTTCCATTCCAAAGTGCATAGTTATTTCCATTGAACAAAGGAACTATATTCTTAGTGTACTCCATGATCTCCTTCCAGTTGTTAGACTGCTATTGAAGGAACCAAGCTCTTATAGCAATTGTTGGAAATACTGGGGGGGGTGAATTAGTATTCCTTAGCAATTAGCACTTTTAAATATTTCAGAGCATTAGTTAATCTTCAATTATTATTAATGTTTATGCATTAAAAACAGTAAAAAATGGAACACAGTAGGCACAAGAATTTTAGGTGGAAAACCCCCTCCGGGTCAAAAACCACCAAACGTTCTTTGAATAAATTCTTTAATCTTCAGCCCCAACTGAAATGAAAGTTACAACTTCCTAGAATTCTAGAAAAGCATTCGTCTCCATCTCCCACTTGAAAGACGCAACACCCTGGTTTCTTCAGTAGCCAACTAAATGGATGCCCCAACATCCTAGACCAACCTACCACCCTCAAGTGTTCACAGGCTCTAACCTATAGGCGACTTCATGCACCTACCTACCAACTCCCTACCACCCTATAATGACTGAAATGAGACAAGAGTGTGGATTCTCGTACCAAGGACAACGATCCACAATACAATGATTTACAATAAATGATAGACAATATTAGGACGTACCCTTATCCCGACAAACTTAGATTCTTGACTCAAACAAATTCCCCTCTTCAACTATAGGCAATGACACAAACTCTTTATAAATGTGGGCTCCCTTACAAGGGCTAATGGCCCATTTACAATGATATATAATATTTGACAAATGACACTGACTCTTGGACAAAACTTTTACAAGACAATAGATATAGATGTGTAAACTATTGAATTTCTTCTGCTCTTGGTCACTTGCTTGCTTGTCCTTTCACTCGATCTCTTCTTCAATTTTCACAATTTTGTTGCTTGTGGCTAGCATCCTTATTTTCTATCGTTGTTCTTGCATCAGTGTTTGAAATATGTTGAAACTCTACCTGCTCTAGGTGAACTATTGTTGCTTCAGACATTCACTGCTCTAGTGCATAATGTATGAAGATGTTACTGAATGATACTATTGTTTATTTCCATGACTTGTAGCTCCTTTTAACCTTGCTGCCACAAATTATTCAAGTCTCCCACCTGGAAAAGTCAAATGTACCCATACCAATCCCAAAAGTGTATCCAGGAGAACCCTTAAATTGACCGAGTATGATTTGATCCAATAGACCTATACCTTGACCTGGATATTTTCTCAATAAAAATCTTTAGATTTGATCTCCTTTACCTCCACCACAGATCTGAAGTAGAATACTTGCTATAGGTCTATATGATAGGGCTGAAAGGTACATAAAAGATTGATTTTTTTTGTGTGTGCCAATACTCTATATATATACTTCCATAGAACCTTCACTTTTCTTAAATAGGCAGACCTGCACTAAATCAAATCACCAAACCCAAATAGAACCGAATGATCTTCGGTTTCTTCTAATTGTTGCCACATAGATATGCAATTAAGATTGTGAATCCTTAATAAGAGTGTGCCTTAATAAACCCTCATTGGTCCTGCATAGACTTGAATAATGAAGAAGCACCTTGTCCAAACTATTATCAAACGAAAATTTTGACCAAAACCTATCCCTCTGATTTCTGCATTGACTTCCACAAGTTGTCTAAAACAATTCAGAGAGTATATCGTTCAAAGATAATCCTTGGCTTGCAATACTTGTCAGGGATATTAGGTCTATATTTATAGACATAAGTTTAACTTTAGACTAACTTCAATAAGTTAAACTTTGGAGGTTAGGAGGGCTTTCTGTGGTAGACATTAGTTAGGAATTAAGGAGTTATAACATTAAAAAATTAAATTTATTTGTTGCAATTATGCTAAGGGAGGACGTGAGCTACATAGGGAGAGATATTGGTCTTTAAGATACGAGGGATACTTCTTATTTAATATGTTTCCTAAAATGATGCTTTTTTTAATTTAATATTTGTGTTAAGGATCTTGCCTAGAAATATTTTTAATTTCACTAGAATTTGAAATCAATGATTGGCTTAGTGCATATGGTCCTACCCGAGAGTAAAGTCAATGATTGGTTTACGATCTTTGGATTTTCAATTTATTCAACTTATGCAAGGTGAGATTACGATGAGAATCCTTGACATATATTGAAAATCGTTTGGGAATAAGGTGATGTCTCAACCACTAGGGTTTTAGCCCACTAATGCTGGTTTCCAACTTCAAATGCAAATAATTCTCAAATCGTGAAGAACTGGGAGGCATACCATATATCAACGGAAACATCTCGACAAGTAGAATCCATCGAGAAGATCTTTTATGCAAAATAATATGAGTTGTTAAGACAAAATCGAAAATTCCCATGCAAGATCGGGGTAGCCCCTGGTGTTGCTTGGGTTGACATGAATGACAACCACTAATCAACGACAAGGACTTTTGTGACCAAACTTCACAAACCCAACTCCTAGCCTTGTGGAGTACCTCCCAGCTACACAGTTCAACATTGATTTAATGTAAAAACCCTAGCATATTCACCTGTTACACAATATTTTGTCACATTCCCAACTCTATACTTGAAGTGGCGTCCTTTGTGCAACTGTCGTCACAAATGTCGTACAATGACAAAAATTGTGTAAACACATTCACCATGAATTACATGCTCAATACATCCATGAAGAGACGGAGAACTAATGTCTTGAATCAATTCTGGAAAAACTTGTGAAAACCCCTAATTTGCAAGACCAACGCTAGTTTAGTAGGAAAATCTATGTTGGTAACCTTTTGTCTAACTAGTGACTAGCGCTGGTAGCACGACTTTTGATAGGAAAATCCACGTTGATCCTCTTCAGGCAATTTCTCCAAAAATGAGCAAAATCTTCTCTTAATAGAAGCCTCGAGAACAACGAGCTAGTAGTTGTTGGATGAAGATATGGTCGAGCATTCCCATTTAGAGCCTTTGATCCTACCTTTAGGAATATTACCTTTGGGATAAGGACCTTGTTCCCCTTTTGGTGGGTCTCTAACCTCCTCTCCATCACTATAAATACGTTCTTCACTTTCCTCAATGGGTTGGTAATTGATGTTTTCTATTCTTCTGCTCAATTGTGCTTAGATGCTGCCATTTTGGTGAGAGAGGAAAGGAGAGCTTGTTAAGTTTGGCTTGGACTTGGAACCATCCTGAAGGAGGCCTTCAACATCAAGGCACATGGTTGTATGTTTCCCTTTTTGATTCATTAATAAATACATTTGGTGTTTACTTTCCATAAATGTATAAATATTTATTCATTTAGCATGATGTTCCTTGATGTGTCATGTAGTTTATGTTTGAATTATACTATGTATGCTCTCGTATCTCTTGTTGTCTTTTGATCTCTCTTGCAGGTATTCGGACGCAAGGAATAGCGAGGAGCGAGCTCGGAAGCTAAGGGATCGAGATCATCATCAAAGTTGAGCGCTTAGCATCAGAGTGAGGTAGGTTTCATTCTCTCATTTTGCATTTTTCAACATAAACTAAGAGAGTTTTGCACTAGTTTGTCCGGTTTGTTGCTAGATCCTCTCATAGGACTAGAGAGATCGCTTATGTCTACAGAAGGGATTTATCTTCATAACAAAATGGCGACTCCACTAGGAAAGCCTATACTCTTTTCATCCTCCTTTCGTTTTTGTCTTCTCGTCAATGTTATTAGAATCGAAACGATGATCGAACCAAAAAACCTTGTGGACCGGAACAGGTAAAAAGCTGGGAAAAAAACAAAACAAAAAAAGCAATTTACCAAAAACACATAAAATATTCATATTTTAAAGAAAAACATATATATTCATGTGCATCCATATGAATCCAAACCATTTATATACAAATATGCATAAATTCTCATTTACATAGCATGTAAGGGTGCACATAACCAAAATAGCATTGAGCGCGATCCATCTTTGAACCGAAAATACATCAACAAATAGGCTCTAGATGGCCTCTAGCATCCAAAAAAAATCATGCTACAACAAATTCCTACATATCATCAAAATCATTGCCTATATTGGGGTCTTCGCCATCAATATAACCATTTAGGCATTAAAACAAGAGAAAAAATGTAGCATGTCATGTCAAGATTTTATTTGAGTGATGGGTACATTTTTAGGAGAGTCATGGTATAGGAGTTTGAAAACCAATGCCATTATCATCAAAGTACATAGAGGGATTGGTGCTCTTTATTAAATACTAGCTCCATACCCTCTTACATGACAAAATCCAATGGAAATGTTGCGATCCCCCCAATCTTAAAATCCTAAAAAACTATTAAGTCTATTGGATTTTGAGTGAAATCTAGAATTCTACTTTCTCCATATGAAATCCAATGAGGTTGGAACTACTTTCAAACATCCTGAGTCATTTCATGGTAATGTTAAACATTTAAGTAAAATGATCAAAATGAAAATTTAAGGAAATGTCACTTTTACTTTAAGAATTTAACATTACCATGAATTGCATAGCAATATTAGGGCCATAGGCTTGAATCTTACGCTGAGGGTCATAGGCTTGAATATTAGGCTAGCCTAATGGAGAATAAGAAATGTGCAAACTAACTAAAAAATTTAAAAAAAGACAAATTGTTTTTGCACAAAACTAGTTCTGAACCGACTGGTTCAGTGAAATAGGTCGGTTCGGTACCGAACCAGCTAGTTCTGTTACAAAACCGGTCGGGCCGGTTCGGTACCGAACCGGCTAGTTCTGTTACAAAACCGACCGGGCCGGTTCAGTACCGAACTGGCCTATTCTGGTTCGGAGGCCCAGTTCGGACAGGTTTTGGGCCAAAAACGACCAGACCGGCTGGTTCTACCAATTCCGATCCGGTTCTGATAACACTGCTTCTCGTTAAGTTTGGTAAGTTTGGCCAACCATTGAATGACCCTTTGTTTTGATTGATTTTCAGTATGTACTCTAAATTGTTGGTGTCTTAGGGTATCAGGGCTAGATTTTCTTCCGGAGTCTTTCTTGTTTTTCCTAAAATTTCCTCGCTCAGTGCATGTATTATCAGTGACAGACGCATTGTTAGCGCCTATTTTCCCCTATATATTCGCGTTGAAGACCCTCTCTTCTACTGTATACCCACGCTGAAGACCAACACGGGTTTTGCTATGAAAAGTAGCACTGCCAGCATGGGTTTTTCTATGAAAAGTAGTGCGGATAACCCTGTCAGCACAGGTTTTTCTATATAAAGTAGCGTTGGTCCTTGAATGTGAGAGTTTTTAGGGTTTATTCTGAAAATTTTAATGTATCTTGGTCTCTCAGGTCATTTCCCTACTCTGTGTGCAATAAATTTTTTCTGTTTGCTTTCAATTTCTTTGTGGTGTGCAAAAGTCAATCCCATCCTTTAAGTGGTAAAAGTGAAATTTTGATTGAGTTTTTGATGTTTTGAGTCAATTAAAATCATTGTTTGTTGCTTGTATGATTGGGAAAATATTGATCTGTTATTGATTGAGCATTAGTAGTTCTTTTGCAATCATAAAAGAAATTGATCTTGCATTTATTTAGTTTTCATTTCAAAAATTTACTTTTCGTAAAAGTGCATTAGATTAGTTGCATTGAAAAGTTATTTTTTTGAGATTCATCATTGAAAATAGATCACATTTTTCAGTGATTGAAAGCTAAAGAGTGCATTAGGTGCATTAAATCATTCAAAACGAAAAGAAAAGTGAAAGTTCATATAAGTGCATCTTAGTAAAAGTGAAAATCATTTTACTTTTGAAAAGTTTCATTTGGGAAGTGAAAAGTAAAAAACTAGTTAAGGGCACTTTGTTTGTTGCATTACTGCTTGTTGCATCATTGTTTGAAATCTCTCCCCTTACTAGTTTAGCTTTCATCAAATTGGAAAAGAATCTTTTTCTCATATAGTTGCATCTTAGGTGTTCAGGTGACATCACTTTGAGCCATAAAATTGAAACATAATTCAAGATAAACTTAAAATTTACTTTGATTAGCCTAAGGAGCATTTGTCATTAACGAAAACATTTAGAGGTCTAGGCTAGAAAATTGTTCCAGCATCGTTAAACGTAGGATTTGTCGTTATTTTCCAGCATTGTATCCCGAGGGTGAAATCTCATTCCACGTATGGAAGTGTATATGACCATTATCTAGTACTTTCAGGTATATCGGAGGCGCTCCACACATAGTAAGTATATGGGAACGCTATCATCGAAAGGTAATGCATTAGATAACACTACTATGGACTGTACTCACACGCACCGTCGCATATATATTGGGATCCCCCTATAGGTTTCTATCCATCCATAGGTAACCTAGTCGGTCGCCTTGTAAATGTGATACACCGATCATCCGAATTGGATCCATAAAGACTAATCGGAAGAATCATGGTCGTACCAGGTTGGGACAGACTTCAAAGAATTTAGAACAGCGATCAAAAACACCTCTAAACCAGTTGCAGTTGGTAGCTAGCGTGGAACGACGAGGACCTCGGTTAAATTGTGCTGACAGAGGCGCATGGAGATTGCGCGAGAGGTGGAAACTAGCCCTTGGGGAGCCCGGATCGGGGAACAGAGGGAGTTTTTGATGCGCGATTAGCGCTAATCACACATCACTAGGCGAAAACCCTTGAAATGGAGAAGCCACAAGCGCTTGGTCACATGAGAGCTGGGAAAATCGTGGGACAAAAGGCTAAGAGCTAAAGGTCGGACCCGCTCCAAAACCGGTGGTATTGATCGGAGGCATCCATGGGCGGTAAGTAGTTTTGGTGAAAGCGGAGCGATTCCACTCAACGCCCAATGTGCGGCAAGCGGAGGAGAGAGAAAACCGTCACTCATCGCGCATTAACGGACGAGCAAGTCCACCGCACGAAATGAGCGGATGGCGTTGGATCTGGGGGATCCAAATCTGATGGTTGATATCACGCCCGACGATAAGATCGGATTTAACGAGGGAATAAGCCGCAGTTTAGGAGAATCTGAGGTCTGCTTTGACCGCCAAGGTGGCGGAAGACTCATTCCATGACGGAACCGAAGAATTGAACCAACAAAGCAGGCTGGCGCAATTTGCAGGAGGACAAGTGGCCACTCCCTGTGAGCCTGATGATGACACTGAAACAGGGAACTCCAAGCGAAGCTGTAGCAGGAAAATCAACAGAGGGGAAGAGGAATCGAACCGCCATGAGCCTGAATGGCTTTAAAGCCATGAACAGAGAACAGAAAGCATACACCCGGAGAGGAAGACAGAAGACAAAAAAGAGAAGAACCAGTGAAGCAAAAAGAAGAAAGAAGACAGAAGGGCCGAGCTGACCAAAGGCAGTGTCGAGCACCAGAGAGCTTGAGAGATTCAAGCCATCCCTGAGAGGATCTGTCAGACCAGAGTGGTCAAAGAGTTGGCAAGGAAAAGAGTCTGTGTACTCTAGTGGTTTGGGGAATCCAAGAACCACCCTGCCAAGGCAATCTATTTCAGGAGACTCGTATTGAGCTCCTTCATTGTAATTCTCTACTTCAAGACACAATAAAAGAAGGTCACCACTGAGAGCTGGACCAGAGATGTAGCCCAGGAGGATAGGGTGAACTCCTTATTAATTTCTTGTGTTCTTGTATTTGCTTACTGTATTTCTCTGCTGTTTTCCATTTCAAGTGTTTGTGTATTTGCAATCTGATTGATCCATTGCTTAAATAACATAGACACACACACCAACATATGAGTATGTAATACCTTCATTTAATAAATCTTTAACTGAGGCCACTCATAAGGTGATTATCAGATCAAGTGGTATTAGAGCTTTAGGTTGTAAGATTAGACAAGCTTGTGTTGGTTTAGCTGTTGAATGCTCACTAGATCAAAGCTCAAATTAGGAGAACGAGAGTTGGTCGAAACTAATCCTGAGATTGAGAGAGTCTATCCTCGGAAGACCATGTCAGAGGAAGGTTCTGTGGGGCTAGAACCTCAAGTCATAGAGAGTTTCCTAGATATAAAGTCTATAGTAGAAGAAATGTATAGGGACTTTAGAAAGCATAAGGATGAAGATTCATCAGGCTCTAAACAAGATAAAGAAGATGAATCTCATTCCCATGACCACTCAAAAGGAAAAGGGAAAGAGGAAAACTTTCTCACACCTCCTAATAGCCCTGTGCATAATAAGAAAGCATCTTTGATCAAGCTAGATGTTAAATTTTACTTGCCTATATATGATGGAGAGCTAAATGCTGAAAAGTTGGACATTGGATTAGACAAATTGATGTGTATTGCAGAGTGCAAAACATCGATTCAGACAAGATAAAAATTCGACTGGCAAGCCTATGCCTAGGAGGCACTGCCTTGGTTTGGTGGGAAGGCAGAACCAAGCTGACATGAAAAGACATTTTGCAATCAAAAAGCAGTCCTATCCATTGGCCTACATGCAACAAGCCATGATGAGTTGGCAAACTCTTCGACAATTGAAAGGGCAAAGTGTGCAAGGGTACACTCAAAAATTTAGAAAGAGAGCATTGATTCTAAGGATCTCATTAAACTCACCAGAGACTCTTTTGAAGTACATTGGTGGTCTACACAGCTACATGAGACATACCATCCTCATGTTTAATCCCACTAGTATAGATGAGGTATCTGTACAAACTACTCATCTAGAGGCTAGAGGAAAGAGTGGAAATCTAGAAGTTGGGGGACCATCCCAACCCACTGCAAGCAAGAGCAAGGAGAAAAAAAAGCAGAAGTGGAAAGCAAGGAAGGCGAACACTGCACAAAAAAGCAAAGCTTCATGCACTCACTGTAAAAAGGAGGGGGATGATAATGAGCACAGTTGGATTCTGCATCCAGAGCTGAGACCTAAGAAGTCCGAGGGCAAGAAGAAGAAGATTGTTGCAGCCATTCAGAAAGATTTGGGGTCAAACTCGGGAGATCAAACAATCATTGCAGCCACATGTATAAAAGGTAAGAATTCTGAAGCATCTACTAGTAATTCTGCTCAAACTATTATTGATGAAGAACATGAGAGAAAAAGACATGAGCTTTTCCATATTCGAGTTGTTTCCAAACATCAAAAGATTGATACTTTGTTTGATAGTGGTTCACAAGTAAATTTGATTTCTGAAGCAATTGTAAAGAAATTGGGATTAGCAACTACACCTCACAAGAAACCATACCCATTAGGATGGTTGAATGATAAAGCACAACTACAAGTGACTCGACAATGCAAACTCAAGTTTTTTTTTGGGTCAGCGTTTGTAGATGACGTTGAGTTAGACATAATTCTTTCGGATATATGTGGAATTGTTTTAGGAAGTCCTTACTTGTATGATAAAAAAACTATTTTCTATAGAGCTAAGAACAAGTATCTACTTGTTAAAGATGGAATCAAATACTTTGTAAGAGCTCACAAGCTCAAGAATAATTATACTCTCATAAACTCAGGGCAAATGAAAAGAATGATAAATTCATGCAAACAATTCTTACTAAGGGTTGTAAAAGAAAAGAAACCTGATCAAACCAATGTATTTGAGGGCTGTAATGCTAAGGAGCAAGCTGATATAGAAAATATTGTTTCAGAGTATGATGTCCTGTTTCAGGAACCTAAAGATTTGCCACCCAAAAAGGAAATAGTACATGATATTAGTTTGCAGCAAGATGTTCCATTGCCTAACATTGGAATGTATAAGTTGTTTGCTTTAGAGAATGTTGAAATCAAGAAGCAAGTGCAGGAGTTGCTCGAGAAAGGGTTCATCAGGCCTAGCACATCACCATGTGGATCACCAATCGTTTTGGTGAGAAAGAAAGATGGCTCATGGAGAATGTGCATTGACTACCGAGCACTGAATAAGATAACAATAAAAAATCATTATCCCCTTCCTCGCATGGATGATCTTTTAGATCAATTGAAGGAAGCTGTTTATTTCACCAAGCTAGACTTGCATAGTGGATACCATCAGGTCAGAGTTGCAGAGAAAGATGCATGGAAGACTGCTTTCAAAACAAAGTAGGGATGGTATGAGTGGCTAGTTATGCCTTTTGGCTTGACCAATGCCCCTGCTACTTTCATGAGATTAATGAATGATGTACTCAGGCCTTTTCTTGATGATTTCGTTATTGTGTATCTGGATGACAATCTGATTTTTAGTAAAACATGGGAGGAACACTTAAAGCATGTTAAGCAGACATTAAGTATTTTGAAAAGAGAAAAACTTTATGTTAAACTCTCAAAATGTGAATTTGGCAAAACATCTCTAAATTATTTGGGTCATATAGTAGGGGGTGATGAACTGAAAATAGATCCCTCTAAAGTGGCAGTCATTGTAAACCGGCTTAAACCCAAATCTGCTATAGAAGTGAGAAGCTTCTCAGGAGCAGCACAATATTGGAGGAAGTTCATCTCTAACTTTTCCTCAATTGCAGCTCCCTTACATGCTTTGACAGGATTGAACAAGGTGTTTTAGTGGGGAGGCAAACATTAGAAAGCCTTCGACACCTTGAAAGAAAAGATTAGTACGGCACCTGTACTAGCACTGCCTCATCTACAAAGACCATTTGAGATCCAAACAGATGTCAGTGACTATGCCATGGGAGCAGTGTTGACACAACACGGTAAACCCATATGTTATCATTCTGAGACTTTTAATCCTGCAGTAGTTAACTATCCTACACATGATAAAGAATTGTATGCATTAGTTCAGAGTGTGAAAAAGTGGAAACATTACTTAATGGGAAAAGAGAGTAATACATATTGATCATCAACCACTTCAATATCTGCACTCCCAAACTAAGTTGCAGCAATCAAGACACTACAGGTGGATGGGTTTTCTACAACAATTTCATTTAGTCATCAGATATAAAAAGGGTATACATAACAAAGTTGCAGACATGTTGTCTAGACCCATTATAAATGCATCTACTATACTTAAGCATAATTCTGTACTACATGAAAGCTACATTGAACAATGTGCTCGAGATATAGACTTTAAAGATGTATATGAAACTTTGAGTCGAGGCAAAAGAATAGAAGAATTGGATTATCATGTAAAGGACCGACTCTTATATCACTGTGGGAAACTCTGCATTCCACAAACTGAGAGAGTAAATATAGTTAGAGAAGCACACACTTCTCTGATATCAGGTCACTTTGGGGTAAGTAAAACAGTTGCACAGCTGCAAAGATTTTGTTATTGGCCGAAAATGAATGAGAAAGTTTCTAGATATGTAAAAGGGCGTACTATGTGTGCTAAAAGCAAGCTCAGCAATAGAAAACTAGGCTTGTACACTCCATTATCAGTTCCTTCTCACCCTTGGGAAAGTGTTTCCATGGATTTTGTTGGAGGACTGCCTAAATCTAGGAAAGGTCATGATTATTTGTATGTGGTTGTGGATAGATTCAGCAAAATGTGTATTTTGATACCTTGTAATAAACAGATTACCGCTGAACAAATTGCAAAACTGTTCTTTGAACATGTATGGGTTCATTTTAGATTACCCACCTCTATTGTATCTGATTAAGACACCCGATTTGTGGGGAAGTTTTGGTCAAGTCTGTGGGAGCTGATGAACACCCAACTGAATAAAAGCACAAATTTTCATCCACAAACCGATGGCCAGACAGAAGTAGTTAACAGGACAATGATCCAGTTACTCAGAGGATATTGCAGCAAACATCCTAAGCTTTGGGATGAACATTTGTGTTATGTGCAGCATGCTTACAACAGAGCAAAACACTCTTCCACACAGAGATCTCCTTTTGAGACCTGTTTTGGTTTCATACCAAGGTCTCCTTTAGATTTTGTCTTTGGTAAAGATACCACAATTGATGGACACAGTGATGTGGACAAGGCAACTAAGTTCATTGAACAGATCCAGGAGATCCACCAGGCAGTATAGGAACAGCTGGAAAAGAGCCAAGCCAGATACAAGGCTAGGCATGACAAGCATCGGATGCAGCATAGTTTTCAAGTTGGAGACCAGGTCTGGCTGTATATCAGCAAGGACAGGATGTAAGGTGAAGGCAAAAAGCTAAAGCCTATCAGGTATGGACCTTTTAGGATACTTGAGAAGATTGCTGAAAATGATTTTCGCCTTGATCTACCAGCTTACATGCACATCTACTCAGTCGTAAATGCAGATTGCTTGAGATTGTTTGAACCTTCTCTAATTGAGGATCTTGAAGAGCAAAGTCAATTGCCCTCTATTGATGACCAGCTAACTGAATATCTTAAAGAATTGCAGGAAGACACAGTGTTGGACAGGAAGGTGAAGACGACGCGTAGAGGAGATGTTGAGTACCTTAGAATTGGGCTCAAAGGTTCAAAGCCGAGCAGTGCAAAGTGGATTGAGATTGGACAAGTGAGACAACAGTACCCTCACTTAGTCGATGCTTGAAAACCAACTTTTGGTGGTCCAAAAGCTTTTCAATGGGAAGGTCATGATCCGAATTGGATCTATAAAGACTAATCGGAAGAACCATAGTTGTACCAGGTCGGGACAGACTTCAAAGAATTTAGAATAGCGATCAAAAACACCTCTAAACCAGTGGCAATTGGCAGCTAGCGTGGAATGACGAGGACCTCGGTCAAAGCGCACTGACCGAGGCCCATGGAGACTGTGCAGGAGGCGAAACTAGCCCATGGGGAGCCCGGATCGGGGAACAGAGGGAGTTTTTGATGCGCGATTAGCGCTGGGGCGAAAACCCTCGAAATGGAGAAGCCCCGAGTGCTTGGTCGCATGAGAGCCAGGAAAACCGTGGGACAAAAGGCTAAGAGCTAAAGGTGGGACTCGCTCCAAAACCGGCGGTATTGATTGGAGGCATCCATGGGCGATAAGCAGTTTTGGTGAAAGTGAAGCGATTCCACTCAGCACCCAACGCGTGGCAAGCGGAGGAGAGAGAAAACCGCGGCTCATAGCGCACTAACAGACGAGCAAGTCCACTGCGCGAAATGAGTAGATGGCGTTGGATCTGGGGGATCCAGATCTGACGGTTGATATCGCGCCCGACAGTAAGACCGAATTTAACAAGGGAATAAGCCGCGATTTAGGAGAATCTGAGGTCCACTTTGACCGCCAAGGTGGCGGAAGACTCATTCCACGACGGAACCGAAGAATTGAGTTGACAAAGCAGGCTGGCGCAGTTTGCAGGAGGACAAGTGGCCACTCCCTGTGAGCCTGATGATGACACCGAAACAGGGAACTTCAAATGAAGCTATAGCAGGGGAATCGACGGAGGGGAAGAGGAATCGAACTGCCATGAGCTCGATTGGCTTTAAAGCCATGAACGGAGAACAGAAAGCATACACCTGGAGAGGAAGACAAAAGACAAAAAAGAGAAGAACCAGTGAAGCAAAAATAAGAAAGAAGACAAAAGGCCGAGCTGACCAAAGGCAGCGTCGAGCACCAGAGAGCTTGAGAGATTCAAGCCATCCCTGAGAGGATCTGCCAGACCAGAGTGGTCAAAGAGCTAGCAAGGAAAAGAGTCTGTGTACTCTAGTGGTTTGGGGAATACAAGAACCACCCTGCCAAGCCAATCTGTTTCAGAAGACTCGTATTGAGCTCCTTCATTGTAATTCTCTGCTTCAAGACACAATAAAAGAAGGTCACCGTTGAGCGTTGGACCAGAGATGTAGCCCTGGAGGATAGGGTGAACTCCTTATTAATTTCTTGTGTTCTTGTATTTGCTTACTGTATTTCTCTGTTGTTTTCCATTTCAAGTGTCTGTGTATTTGCAATCTGATCGATCTGTTGCTTAAATAACATAGACACATGACGTCGACATAGTAAAAGAATTATCCTCATGGGGATCTATTTCATTTTTTAACGAGGTGGACATAGTAAAATAATTAACCTCATGGGGACCTATTTCATTTTTTAACGAGGTTGACATAGTAAAAAAACTATCTTCATGGGACCTATTTCATTTTTTAACGAGGTTGACATAGTAAAAGAACTATCCTCATGACACCTATTTCATTTTTTTAATGAGGTTGACATAGTAAAAGAACTATCCTCATGGAATCTTGATTACAACGTATAAGAGGTCATAGCTTCCAAGAGGTTCTCATCAGATAGGAGAACAACACTCTGGAAAGGATACATGTCAAGGGATCTAATGGAAAGATTAGGTTCCAATGCCCCCAGTACATGACGCACTATATCGATGACTAGATCATCAATTGGCGCGGGCAAGGAACATGTGGCCACATAATTAACCCGTGGCAGGGGTGATACCACTTGCATAGATGGACCATTTAAGGAAGATGGTTGATCGGGAGCCATATTAGGACCAACAAACGAACGCTGATCAATGACCACAATTCTTCCTTCGTGTGGGAAACATATGACACGAAAGAGAGAAGGGACAAGAGATATCATGACATAAATATAGTCACGACTGAAGAGTAAATTAAAATCCAAAGGGCCTTGGACAACCATCATGTCAAGATAGATGATTTTTTCTTCCAAAGTAATAGGCAACTTCAGAAGGATCCCTAAGGGTTGACTGCTTCCTATGTTAAAAGCCAACAAATTCTGGGTCTGCGGGCAACCTAAAGCTTGCTAAGTAGTTGAAGACATAATACTAACAGACGTGCCTTCATCTATGATTGTGCCATGTACGACTATATTATAAGTTTGTAATGTGATCTGAAAAAGCACATAAGAAGGAAGACGATATCCTGCCAGTCGACTCCAATCAAAGAAAGTGATTAAACTAGTTGGATAGGGAACTAGGGGGAAATCCTCTTGTTCCCTTATACCGTGGGAATAAGAGGATTTCCCCCTGTACCGTAGGAACAAGAGGATTGTCCCCTAATTCTTTGGAATTTGAAGAAACCAGAAGAACCTGAGCAATATGAAATTCACTCTCTATGAGATCAACACGATTACCCAAAGGTGGAATCGAGTCAACCATTTTCTCGACCAATGGTTGGTCGGGAACGAATTCATGGGATTCACTTTAAGAGAGAGTGGGATTGACCAGAGACGAGTTCTAATCAATCAATTGATCAACTAGTTGAGGGTCGAGGAAATATTTTGATAACCAACCGAAAGATTAGGCTGGGAAGCTATAAGGTTATCCAACACTTTCGAGGCTTCGTCAATATAAGGACAAAGGTGAATAGGATGATGCCTTTCACATAACCTACAAGAAAATTTAACTTTTCCCTTTTTCCCATGGGTTTTATTGTCACTAGTCGAAGGTTTATCACCAGCATGATCTCTAGAGGCTAACGACAAAAGTTGAGGTGAACCTGTGGACCACACTTATAACATCTTGGGAATTCCAGGACATTCTTGAAGAAGGTGGTCATCCTTACAAAGCATGCAAGGGAAATTCACTTTCCGAGGCTGATTGGAAGGTCTCTCAACATCAATTGCATTGGTAGTATTGGCTGTTGGGTTGCCCCCTTGCTTATTTTTATTCTTCTTAATCTTCCTTTTCTTCTTCTTCTTATCCACTTGGTTACTTACTTGGAAGTTTTCACCAGATGAAGAGGAAGAAGAGAAAGAATGCCGAACATGTGAAGAAGGCAACGAGTCAACTTTAGGATCAATCGAAGGTTGATATTGTTCAGGTGGAGGAGAGTCTAATTGAGGAGCAGCGTGGACATTCAAAACCATATGGGTTGAAAATAACCAAACTGACGAACCAATGATAAATCCAGGAAGTGACAACGTTGCCATCTAAGGAGCACCAATATTGTTGGCATTATGATACATATGTTGTACTTGATGGCAACCCACTCATCTCAGATGATAAATTATAGTGCAGCAAAGTTCACGCACTTTCATGAAGATAAAAGTTTCTTTCATGTAGAGAAAAGTTCACGCACTTTCATGAAGATAAAAGTTTCTTTCATGTAGAGAAAAGTTCACGCACTTTCATGAAGATAAAAGGTTCTTTCATGTAGAGAAAAGTTCACACACTTTTATGCAGAGAAAAGTTTCTTTCATGTAGAGAAAAGTTCACGCACTTTCATGCAGAGAAAAGTTTCTTTCATATAGAGAAAATTTCACGCACTTTCATGCAGAGAAAAGTTCCTTTCATGAAGAGAAAAGTTCACGCACTTTCATGGTTGGCTCATGGTATTAATCCGACAGTTTTTGATCCTATGGTTTTGGTCCATGGTATTGCATCCAAAAGTGTTGACCCCAAGTATTGGGTTCATGGTATTGTGTTATTATGGTTTTGGACCGTGGTATGGTGAAAGGCCTAAGACTATAAAAGAGGAAGGAGATCTTTTGGCAAGGAAAAAAATCTGAATGAATTGAATATCTAATAAGTGCTAGATCTGAAATATTTGTGATTGGGGTTATGGTGCAAATCTGGATCTGAATGAAGGAGGAACCTTAGCGCATAAAGCAGGATAAGTTCTATTGATGGGTCATAATCTTTAAGCTTGAATAATAGTATCTTTGTATGATTTTGATATGTTATATGAGGCGCATGCTTGATCTATAAATCTGACAATCTGGGTTAATTAGTGTCTGAATATTTGAAAGAATGAATTATCCTTTATAGATCTGTACGCAAGTTCAGTGAAGTGAAAGAGCGTATACATGCTGGTTCAGTGAATGAAAAAAGTGTATACGCAGGTTGGTCCAAACACAGGAGCATATGCACGCAGGTTTCAGGTTGTTGAAGTAGCGTATATCTTTTAAATTATGATCTAGCTTCCTCTATTTATTGCTGCAGTATTCTGGGTTCAGAATTTGGTGTGTGGTTACTGTTACTGTGTTTTGGGTACAGCTGTCAGAGAAGTGTTTACTTGATTCAGTAGATTGTTTGATGCAGATATACTTGATGATTGATTGATGTTCATGGATCCAGTCTGAAAATTTATGAAACGAGGTCCCTGGAAGAAAGAGAAGGTTGTAGCTTTTAGTAGGCCAGCACCTACATACTAGTATCTTGGCTAGTACAAGAGCTAAGGGGTTTGTAGCTCCCTTCTAGGAGAAGCTGGAGAACGAGAGAGGGTTGTATCTCTCTGCAGGTTGCAGCCTGCGTACTGGTAAAGGACTGCGCCAGTACATTGTAAAAAGAAGTTTATAATTAAAAGAAGATAGAGACGAATTGCAGCAGGTGGTTTTCACCCACATTGGGTTTCCACCTTATATCTTGTGTTCTTGTGTGTGTGATAGTCTTCAGATCTGGTTTATTGTCTCTGGTTACTGGGTATTTGATTTTGATACACAGATTAATAATCAACTTCTGAAAGATAGAGTAAATTATAAGTTTGTATTGTATACGCGGGTTTCCTTCTACATAGTTGCGTATATACGCGGTTTTAATTAACTGAAGTAGCGTATATTATCTGGATTTGAAAAAGGGAATATTTGACTTGATAATACTGATTCACCCCCCCTCTCAATATTATTTCCAACAATTGGTATCAGAGCAAGTCCTTCTAAAGAAGCTTGATTGCTTGGAGGAAGATCCATCATCATGAGCAACTACGAGAGAGAAGCATCTATCAGGCCACCGATTTTTGACGGGACAAACTTCATATATTGGAAGGTAAGAGTTACTGCCTATCTTCAATCTCTTGGTACAAAAGTTTGGGATATAACAGGGTACACTTTTCCATAAGCAATTCCTACAGATCCGGCCGAGAAGAAGAAATATGAAACAAATGCAAAGGCTGTCAATACCTATTAGGATGTGTATCTCAATCAGAATTCGTCAAGGTTATGCAGTATAAATCCGCAAAAGAAATATGGGACAAGATTGTTCTGAACTATGAAGGAGATGAACAGGTAAAACGAGCAAAAATTCAAACCCTCAAAATTCAGTATGAAAATATCCGAATGCACAATGATGAAAGTGTGGCTAACTATTTCCTTCGTGTAGATGAGATTGTTAATTGTATGAAAAATTTGGGTGAAGAAATAAAAGAGGCTATTGTGGTTAAAAAGGTTCTAAGATCTTTGTCCCCTAGGTTTGAATCTAAAGTTTCTGCAATAGAAGAAAAAGAGAATCTACGAAACCTTACCATGTCTCAACTACAAAGAATTCTGACTGCTTATGAAATGAGGAAAGGAGGACCCTCAGACAGGAGAGAAGCTGCTTTCAAGGCTTCAGGCAGAGGAGATTACTATGAGTCAAGACACGTGTCTGAAGAAGAGGAGGAATCAAATTTTGTCAAGAACCTTCAATGGGGTACTGGAAGATTCAGAGGTAAGTTGCCTTTCAAATGCTTTGCTTGTGGAAGAGTCGGTCACTATGCTGCCAAATGTCCTCATTAGGATAAGATTGACAAGGGGAAGGAACCTGTTAGATGGAACAAGAAACAGAATGTAACTAAGAAAAGTTACTACACTCATGAAGACTGTGATGGTCTTTCAAATAGTGATGAAGATGAACGAGGTAAGAATTATAAACTTTTAATGGCTTTTGAAGATGATAATTACATGGATGTTATAGATGAAGATGGTTTCTATGAAGAGATTTCTAGACTCAAAGTATGTTTAGAAGAGAAGAATGTGATCATTGATACTCTGCAATTCCAACTTGCTGAAAAAGAAAAATTTCTTGAGAAGTTAGAATGTGAAATTGTTGGTCTTAGAAAAGAGATTGAGAAAACAAAGGCTCTTAATCTTAAATTTGTTAAAGGATCTGAAACTCTAGATGAGATTATCAATGTGCAGCGTTCCCCACTAATCAAGACAGGTCTAGGATATAATGAAGAAGCATCTCAAGCGCAGAAACCATCCACCTCAAAAAGTTATCTTGATGCAGCAAGGAGGAATGAGCAAGAGCCCAATGGAGATCACCAGGTAAAACAGGGACGATTTACATCAAGAATAAACAAAGACTACCAGGTAAATCGGGGGCAATCCACCTTAAGGATGAACAAAAGCTACAACCAGCCACAGGTAAAATCTTCTCAATTTGCCTCAAGAATGGATGACAATAGAAACTACAATCATTTGGCTGGTCGATTTGATAATCGCAGGAGTTTATTCAATGGCCAATGTTTCTCTTGCCATAACTTTGGCCACAAAGCAGCTCAATGTGTTGCCTATAAGACAATCATGACTAGAGAAGCTCAAAAACAAAGAAGTATGACTGGAATTATGAAAATAACCTATAACAACTTTTCCGCCCTTGAAAATGAAATTGAATGTTCTATTTATAATAACTTCGGTCATGAAGATTCTGAATGCAGGAGCAGGTTTCGGCAGACAACTCAGAAGGAACAAGCCTCAAGTGCCAGAACATGGAGAGTGAAGGAACCACAACCAGAAAGATGTGGGATAGCCTTTTATGCAGAAGGACAAGAAAATCAATGGTACATCGACAGTGGATGTTTGAAGCATATGACAGGTGATAAGGAAAAACTTCAATCATATAGTGCTTTAGAAAAGGGAAAGAAAGTTTCTTTTGGAAATGATACCCCTGCAGTCATAGAAGGAAAAGGCACTGTTCAGTTGAAAGAAAAAGTCAAAGCTGGAAATGTTCTGTATGTTGATGGCTTGAAGCATAATCTACTGAGTGTCAATCAGATGTGCGACCAAGGAACTGAGGTAATATTTCGATCAAATGGATGTAGTGTTCGTGATCTTGATACAGGAAAAACAGTGATCAAAGGCATAAGAACTCCAAATATTTTATACATATTTGAAGAAGGACAACAACAATACTATTTGAGCAAGAATGATGAACATTGGTTATGGCACCGGAGGTTGGGGCATCTAAGCTTTTCACAGATAAGGAAAGCATGCAAATACCAGGCAGTTTGTGGTCTTCCAGACATCAGAATTCTAGACAATACAATATGCAAATCATGTCAGTTTGGTAAGCAAACCAGAACTAACTTCCCTGAGAAGGAAGGATCAGCGAGTAGGCCTCTTGAACTAGTCCATACAGATATATGTGGTCCATCTAGGACAAAATCACCTCAAGGAGAAGAATACTTTATATTATTCATTGACGACTTCTCCAGGATGGTTTGGATAGGACTTTTGAAGCACAAAGACGAAGCATTCGAAAAATTCAAATCGTTCAAAGCCTTGGCAGAAAACGAATCAGATCACAAAATTAAGTGCCTCAAGTCTGATAGAGGTGGGGAGTTTACCTCAAATGTATTTTTCGATTTCTGTGAAGAACATGGAATAAGAAGGGAATGCTCTATAGCTAGGACTCCTCAGCGAAATGGAGTGGTGGAAAGAATGAACAGAACGGTTCAACAAATGGTTCGTGCTATGCTTGATGAGTCTGGAACACCCACAACCTTCTGGGGTGAAGCTGCATTTGCTGTGGTTGTTATTCTCAACAAAACAAATGTCCGTGTAAACAGCACTCAAACTCCTCATGAGCTCTGGTATGGTGAGACTCCTTCGGTAAAACATTTCAAAATCTTTGGAAGCAAATGCTATATTAAGAATAATGATGAACATCTTGGCAAGTTTGAACCTAGAGCAGATGAAGGCACACTTCTTGGCTATTCTCCCCACAGCAAAGCATATAAGTGTTACAATAAAATACTTGGAAGAATTGTTGACAACATTGATGTAGTGATTGATGAAGAAGGAAACATTCCTAGGCAAGTAAATTATGAAAATATCGAAGAGGATGAAGACTACCCTTCAAATCAGACTGATGATGAAGAAGAACCTCAAGAGGCACCAGAGGAACAGATAAGGATAAAGAGAAGACTCCATCCAGGTACGTTCAGAAGAATCATCCAGAATCTCAGATTTTGGGGCAGAAAGAGGCAGGTGTACAAACAAGAACAATTGCAGAAGCCTCAAGCTATTTGGCATCGCTCTCCTCCACTGAACCACAAAATGTAAAAGAAGCATGCAAAGATGAACGCTGGGTCAAGGCAATGGATGAAGAACTTGAGCAGATCGAAAAGAATAACACTTGGGAGTTGGTTCCTAGACCAAAAGATAAGAATGTCATAGGGACAAAATGGATCTTTAAAAACAAGTTGAATGAAAATGGGGAAGTGATTAGAAATAAGGCCAGACTTGTTTGTAAAGGGTATGCTCAACAAGAAGGTATAGACTTTGAAGAAACTTTTGCTCCCGTTGCTAGACTTGAGGTCATCCGAATGTTCCTTGCTCTCTCAAGCTTTCAGAAGTTCAAAGTATTTCAAATGGATGTGAAATCAACCTTTCTGAATGAAAACTTAGAAGAAGAAGTGTACATTGAGCAACCAGATGGCTTCATCCTTGGGAATGATCCAAATCTTGTATACAGACTAAAAAAGGCTCTCTATGGTCTTAAACAGGCTCTAAGGGCTTGGTACTACCGTTTGGACAAATATCTTCATCAACAGGGTTTTTCAAAAGGATCAGCAGATAGCAATCTTTATATAAAAATTGAAAATGACAAATTGCTAATACTTGTTGTGTATGTAGATGATATTATCTTTGGCAGCAATGAAGAAGCTATGAGTCAAAGCTTTGCCTTGGTGATGCAGAAAGAATTCGAAATGTCTTTGCTTGGAGAACTGACATATTTTCTTGGATTGCAAATCCAACAAAATGAAGGCGGTATCTTTTTGTCTCAAACCAAGTATCTCAAGCAGATCTTGAAGAAATATGGCATGGAAGATGCAAAACCAGTATGTACCCCTATGGTTATAGGATGCAGCCTCAATGCAAATGATGAATCAGCAGCAGTGCATCAACCAACCTATAGATCCATGATTGGAAGTCTTCTTTATTTGACAGGTACTCGACCAGACATCATGCATGCAGTGGGAATAGTTGGAAGATTCCAGGCAAATCCTAAGGAAACCCATCTTCAGGCAGTAAAGAGAATTTTCAAGTATCTTCAAGGAACTCAAAACTATGGCTTATGGTATCCTAGAGATACAGATCTCACTCTACATGCTTATACAGATGCAGATTGGGCTGGAAGCGTGGATGACAGGAAGAGCACAAGTGGTGGAGCATTCTTTATGGGTTCCAGATTAGTATCTTGGTTCAGCAAGAAACAGAGTTCGATTGCTTTATCTACAACTGAAGCGGAATATGTGGCTGCTGCATCTTGTTGCACTCAACTCCTTTGGATGATGCAAACCTTGCAGGATTTTCAAATCACTTGTACACCACCTATCTCCATCTTATGTGATAATACAAGTGCAATCAACATTTCAAAGAACCCAATTATGCATTCAAAGACCAAGCACATACCTATCAAATATCATTTCCTCTGGGAACAAGTGCTGGAACAAAAGGTCAAGCTGGAGTATGTTCCCTCTAAGGAACAAGTTGTTGATATACTCACCAAACCACTGCCCAAGGAAACTTTTGAATACCTCAGACAGAAGCTGGGTGTAGTTGATGCATCATCTTGCTGTTAAATCTTGTCTATTTCAGAGAAAAATGGGGATACGCGAGTTGCCTAAGGAGGATCTGCGTACATACGCAGGTTTGTGCAGAGACAATCGCGTATATGGAGGTTTGATGGATATCAGTAGGGACAGGCTCTAGTTGAAGATAATCTGGTATGGGTCTAACAAAGACCATCTGGAACAGGTTCAGGGGGAGCAGATAAACTTCTAATGATGCATTGTTGGCATTATCTCAGAATCTTTTGGTTCTAGTTCACAACTATTGTTGGATTCAGGTGGAACAATGCAGAGGGAGAACAGAAGGAAATCATGGTTGCTGATCTGAATGGTGATTGACAGATGTTGCTGCTATCAGTTATTATGACTTTCATAAGCCTTGCTCTAGATATTTCGTCTCTATGTCATGTATCTCTTTTATGGTGTCAAGGTCATATAACGGCCTATTTTTGGTTCCCCACTATGCCTGGGATGAAGCTGTAATGTATTTGGTTGTCACATGTAATTCTCTGATGTATCCCCACTTGGTTGGGTGATGGATGTATGTATTGAGTCTTTTGGTGATAGGAAGGTCTTTTATGATGTATAAGTCATCGTTCTTCTTGTAAAACATCTTTTTGCAGACCTTGCTTATAGTCAGGGGGAGCATGAACAACACACTTTAGCAGAGCGAAGACTTCAGCATGTACTCAGAGGAAGCATGGACAGAGTGTTACACCTTGGCATATACAAAGGGGGAGCTCATTCAAAGATTTCAGCAGGTACTCAGGGGGAAAGTTTATCTGGGAAAGAGATTATCTTGGTCTGCCCTTTGCCCTTGATGACAAAGGGGGAGAGTGATTGGTTTTTGTTGCCATCAAGTCCAAAGGGGGAGATTGTTGGCATTATGATATATATGTTGTACTTGATGGCAACCCACTCATCTCAGATGATAAATTATAGTGCAACAAACTTCACGCACTTTCATGAAGATAAAAGTTTCTTTCATGTAGAGAAAAGTTCACGCACTTTCATGAAGATAAAAGTTTCTTTCATGTAGAGAAAAGTTCACGCACTTTCATGAAGATAAAAGGTTCTTTCATGTAAAGAAAAGTTCACGCACTTTCATGCAGAGAAAAGTTTCTTTCATGTAGAGAAAAGTTTCTTTCATATAGAGAAAAGTTCACGCACTATCATGTAGAGAAAAGTTCCTTTCATGAAAAGAAAATTTCACGCACTTTCATGGTTGGCTCATGGTATTAGTCCGACAGTTTTTGATCCTATGGTTTTGGTCCGTGGTATTGCATCCAAAAGTGTTGACCCCAAGTATTGGGTTCATGGTATTGTGTTATTATGGTTTTGGACCGTGGTATGGTGAAAGGCCTAAGACTATAAAAGAGGAAGGAGATCTTTTGGCAAGGAAAAAAATCTGAATGAATTGAATATCTAATAAGTGCTAGATCTGAAATATTTGTGATTGGGGTTATGGTGCAGATCTGGATCTGAATGAAGGAGGAACCTTAGCGCATAAAGCAAGATAAGTTCTATTGATGGGTCATAATCTTTAAGCTTGAATAATAGTATCTTTGTATGATTTTGATATGTTATATGAGGCGCATGCTTGATCTATAAATCTGACAATCTGGGTTAATTAGTGTCTGAATATTTGAAAGAATGAATTATCCTTTATAGATCTGTACGCAAGTTCAGTGAAGTGAAAGAGCGTATACACGCTGGTTCAGTGAATGAAAACGGTGTATACGCAGGTTGGTCCAAACACAGGAGCATATGCACGCAGGTTTCAGGTTGTTGAAGTAGCGTATATCTTTTAAATTATGGTCTAGCTTCCTCTATTTATTGTTGCAGTATTCTGGGTTCAGAATTTGGTGTGTGGTTACTGTTACTGTGTTTTGGGTACAGCTGTCAGAGAAGTGTTTACTTGATTCAGTAGATTGTTTGATGCAGATATACTTGATGATTGATTGATGTTCATGGATCCAGTCTGAAAATTTATGAAACGAGGTCCTTGGAAGAAAGAGAAGGTTGTAGCCTTAAGTAGGCCAGCACCTACGTACTAGTATCTTGGCTAGTACAAGAGCTAAGGGGTTTGTACTAGTATCTTAGTCTCAACTTAAGATTTACTAAGTAGTATTTCCATAGGAATGATGTTTTTCTACGGTCAATATTGATTTAGAAATTAACAAAACAAAATTAAAAAAATGGGTAAAACTAGGAAAAATGGTTTATCAAGTATCTGTGAATTGCCAAATACTTCCTGGCGAATCAAGAAGTACGAGCAGGCAATCTCCCCGAATGTTGCATTCATTTGATCTGATAATCACCCTATGAGTGACCTCAGTTAAAAATTTATTAAATGAAGGTATTACAGACTCATATGTTGGTGTGTGAAAAAATGAAATAGGTCCCCATGAGGATAGTTCTTTTACCATGTCAACCTCGTTAAAAAATGAAATAGATCTCCATGACCAGAGTTCTTTTACTTGTGTCAAGCTCATTAAAAAATGAAACAAGGTGTCATGAGCATGGTTCTTTTCTTGTGTCAAGCTCTTTAAAAAATAAAACAAATCCCCTTCCAATTCAAGTCTTTGATTAGATCTCGTAAAATTCTAGTCGAGTCTTTCACTTGATCTCGTAAGTGAATCTTCATTCCATCCACCTATTAGTAGCCAGTAATCTACTTCAGTGAATGAAATGAAGCTTGGGAGGCATGTACCATGAATTGAATCATTATATTGGGGGCATGTAAACTCATCTCAAGCATAGTTTATCTTTGTTTCAAACTTGTGTGAAAATTCTCAAGCATAGTTTGTTTCCATTTCAAGCTTGTGTAAAAATGAAACCAAATCCAAGCATAGTTTTTTTTCATGTTTCAAGCTTGTGAAAAAATGAAACCATCTTCAAGTATACTCAAGCATAGTTTCCCATGTTTCAATCTTGTGTAAAAATGAAACCATTCTCACTTCAACTCTCGTGATTTCCATTTTTATCAGCCTATTTTTGTCAGATGAGCCTTGGTTTTTTCATTCCATCATCACCATCACTTTGGTCGATCATATGCTTTCACTTGATTGTTTTACCCTTGCCTAAAGAACACCTGCGATGAGTGGTCTCATTAGCCAGCCTCTTGACTTTTACATGTTTTGAGTAGTTTCATCATGACCGGAACCAATTGCTATCCTTTTATACCACTCGTTCTTCTAGGTGGAATCATCTTTCAACTCTTTTGTAACTCTTGAAATATGAAAAGATTGTCGAACACTTGTCTTTTCGAACTCGTAAAAGTAAATGAAAAAATGTCTACTCAGTATAAGTTTAACACTTTTTTCGAACTGAGATACTCTTGTATGAAAAAGGAATACCTTAGTTGATCCTGACTAAGAGGTTCCAAGAATATCGTTTTCTACCTTTTCGGATTCGAGGGACTATCTACGAAAAGAGACATTTGGAGTTTTCTTTTTCACCTCTTTTTCAAACTCTCTAAACATGAAAAAGACGTCGAGCTTAACCTCTGTCAGACTCGTAAAACTTAAACGATGCAAGACTTGTCTCCATGACGAGACTGGTTACTCCTTCCTAGGGCTCGTTAAACTAACTAGGATGGATACATTCGAAGGATGAACTTATACGACAAGCATATGGTATCCTCTTCAAGCTTGTGATTAAAAATAAAGAGGTACTTAGTACCCTCTTCAAGCTTGTGATTAAAAATAAAGAGGTACTCGCTAGCAATAGCAGGGGGGAATGGAAGTAAAGTGTGTTTTGTACCTTGTATAAAAGGCAACATGTTGCTCTTGAACATGACACTCATATGTATCTCGTGTCAGGTTTGGGATATCCTCTCTTTGCCACTTGCCTTCCTGGGTTTGGGAAATCCATTTGCCTCTGATTCGATCACCCTTGTTGTCATCATGACCTCCAATTCCATTTTGAGTCAAGTGTTGCCGAACTTTGGAGTCATGTCGTCAATATGTTCAAGAGAAGTCTTATCTGCAAAAGTCAAACCTCTTATACCTATGTGACCCTCTCTGCAACAATCCTGAATCACTCCTATAATTTTGAGATATCCTATGTTTCGTGTCGATGATGTTGGAAACATTATGGCCCTCCTTCAATGGATCACTTCCTGTCGACTTCAGCTCATTATCCAGGAAGTTGATTTAGAAACGCCCTTTCAGTACCTTGGAGCTTGCATGCCTCAATGGCAAGTTCTTCGTGTTCGACAACAGGCTTACATCATTGGCCTTCGATCGAATGATTCAGCAAGTGTTTGACTTCAACTCACATATTCACACTTGTAGATTGTACTGGTGTACCTTGAGGGCCATTGTCATTATTGGTGGTTTCTCTCGCGCCTATTAACGGTTTACATTATTGACCGATAATTAGGTGGTTTCTACCATGTTTGACGTCAGCACATCTATTCACATGGTTAGATTCGTACTTCAATCGGGATAGCAATGAAGACCATGGATCTCATCTGTTAAAATCCAAGTTACGAGGAGTTATTGAGTATTCATGATTGTATACATGATCCTTTTCATACAGATGGTTGCATCCATGTTGTGGATCCATACACATGATCCTTTTCAGACGGATGGTTGCATCCATACTGTGGATTCATGTATTATATTTTGATGCCTATTCAGATGTATTATCAGGCATATGTATATATTAGAGATGTCATATATTGTATCATGTTTGATTTGCAGGTCTCCTGACAATGGTCTTCCAAGCTCCTTGCCTTAACTGATAAAGCACTTCAACCATCACTGTGAAAATTCTATCACTACAACAACTGATTTATTTTACCTACTTATTTCCCGATAAATTATTTATGAAAATCCTTCAGTAAACATTAAAATAAATTTTGTTGCAGATATCACATCATAATACAGAAACAAACACATGCACAAGAATTAACACATCGACACAAATATTTTGGACAATCAGTCCTCGGAAAAACCCAATGTGGGAAAACCAGTGCAGAAAGGGAGGATTTTATTATTCATCAATTCTTCAATACAACTAGGTGCCAAAATGGCTTACCCAACAGAGAGAAAATTCTTCATCACTTCCCCCAGTCTCAGCATCAGCCTGGATGACCTTCGCGTAGCTCCCAAACCCTCTGTGTCAGCTCTTGCCTCTCTGCATCAGCAATGGGCCTCTCTGTGTCACCCACGCAGGCCCTCCAGTGATTGCGCAGTCTGCAGCCTTTGTGTTTGCTTGAGAAGCTTTGTGTCTGCCTCTCCAACCTCTGCGTTGTTCGCCTAGTGTTGTTCCCAACTCTCTGTTCTGTACTTGTTGCCTCCTGCTACTCTCCAGACCACTAGTTCGAATTTCTCATCTCACCCCGCTCCAGAAATCAAATTGACTAGTCTCCCTCAATGTGTTCTCCGACTGACCCTCAAGCCTCTTTTTATACTTTTCTTGTTGATCCTCTAACGGTCAAGATTAAATCTCTAATCAACGGCTGAGATTAAATTTGGCTTGATCCATGACTTTTGGAACCTTTTAACCTAGTTTTATATTGACACCCATTAATATTTTATTTTTCCTAAATTTAGATTTAGGAACTCCATTAAAAATATTATTTATTTTAATATCTCCCAAACCGGTTAGAATCTACCCAAACCATTTCTGGGTCTTGGAGATCTCATATGCTTTAGCCTCTCCACCAATTTTCATAGCTAGAGCATATCTGATGCTACCCCAAACCAACAATCACTTCATGTTCTGTGTTCATGATTTAGGGGGCATATGTTATGTTGTACCTTAACAAACCAATTTCCTGGCTGTGGAGAAATTATGCTTAAGACATTAATGATTATTGTTTGTTGTCACTTATTTGTCACTTTATTGTTTGTTGTATTCTTAAATGAAGGACCTGTAAAACTTGGTCTTTAACCCTTAATACATATGTCACTGGAAAATCTCAGAATGCCATTTGTTGCTAGATATAAATGATGAATGAAGAAAGCTTAAAGAAATTTAAGATAATATGCTTCTTAACACAGAACCTACTATCCGTCATTTAGAAGAATTATGAAAATGAGAACTAAATCATAGACAATATGTTGCTTGACACAGAAACTATTATCTGTGACCCTTGGAGAAGTTAAAGATAATATGGTGCTTTACACAGGAACTATTATCTATAACTTAGAAAGGAAGATGAAAACTTCAAGTATAGGAGCGCTCTTTTAAGGGATTTTAACTTTATCTACATAAGCAAATAAAGACCTACAACTTCATTACTATACTTGAAAGAAGAAAACATAAGATGACACATGACAGAGAAGTTACAAAATTATACCCAACAATTCATGGAAACTTCTAATTCTTTCATTAATCAACAACTATATCAGGAATACAGTGGCTTAGTCTCCAGGTTCTCCAAAATTCGAACCCCCCTTCTCTGTAAATTTTCCTCTTTTTATACATTGTGAAACAGTTGCTGATCTCTGAAACTGTCAAACTACTAAAATTGTTTCTCTAACTATCTGAAGTAAGAATTATTACAAAATATTACACAGAGGGTAAAGACATCTCAAAGAACATAAAATAACAGAAAATAATTGAACATGACAATGACTGCTGGCTTTTCGGCTCTGTTAATCAACTCTTGAATTCTTCTGTAGATGCTTTAATAATGATTAATCTGCTTTAACCATAATAAACAGTGTTTGACTTTGACTTGTGCATAAATATGGGCTTACGCATGTATCGTGCGCTTTAATTGACCAAAACGCAATTGAACCGCACTAATTACCTTCCTTTGAATTTGCCTCCAACACTAATTTTTCTTGCAACCTTTGATTACTATGGAACTCAAAAAGAATTAATTTTGCTTCATAAACCCATCAGATCCGCCCGTTCAATACTCCATTGACTTTGTATCGCAAATTGCAATCGACACCTTCAATTGATATATCAATACAAAACTTAATGACATGCGACATAACGAATGCGTCGGAAGAATTAAACATAATATATACCATATCGGGTCCGATCTCTCGCAAATCGTAATCGGCATAACCATATACATATACATAAAGCGTTATGCGATATCGCAGACCCGCCGGCATTATAAAACGTAACGCATATATTTTCGGGTCCAAATTTTCCATCACTCATCGCAATCGGCAAAGGAACCAACACATATGCAAAGACGCTTTGCGGACCCACCGTGACTTATAAAATGCAACATATATTTTTTCGGGTCTGGCCCATCATCGCAAATCGCAATTGGTGATTTCATGGTGATAACATAAATGCCCATTACATTTTTTGCGATTACGATTAACTGCATCGCTAACACACACACACACACACAAATATATATCGGGGCTTGCTCCATATAACCATTTATACAGCGATTTGATTTGTTCATATAGCGACCATGGCTACACCGAGGCCAATTCTTTTACACTTCTTTCTTTGGCGATTTCGATATATAATAAACAAAATACTTCATTTCCCTTAGACTCTGCGGATGTAAAGAAAATAAGGGAGCTTCATTAAGGTTGAACACCTACAGTGATTTTTAGACCACGCATTGTGATAAAAGTGAAAAATAAGCTTAAACACAATATAAGCTACAACATGTTACACAGTATTTTATCACATTCCCAACTCTATACCTGAAGTGTCGTCCTTTGTACCACTGTTGTCACAAATGTCGTAAAGCGACAAAAGTTGTGTAAACTCATTCACCATGAATTAGATGCCTAGCATCTCTAAAAAGATGGAGAACTAATGCCTTGAAGCAATTCTGAAAAAACTTGTGAAAAACCCTAATTTGCAAGACCAACACTATTTTTAGTAGGCAAATCCATGTTGATAACATTTTGTCTAACTAGTGACTAGTGCTGGCAACGCGACTTTTGATAGGAAAATCCACGTTGATCCTCTTTAGGTAATTTCTCCAAAAATGGAGTAGAAGCTTCTCTTACTAGAAGCCTCGAGAACGGCGAATTGGTAGTTGGTTGAAGATATGGTCGAGTACTCCCATTTAGAGCCTTTGATCCTACCTTTAGGGATCTTACCTTGTGGATAGGGACCTTCTTCCCCCTTTGATGGATCTTTGACCATCACTATAAATTCGTTCTTCACTTTCCTCAACGGGTTGGTCATTGCTGGTTGCCATTCTTTTGCTCAATTATGCTTAGATGTTTCCATTTTGGTGAGAGAGGAAAGGGGAGCTTGTTAAGTTTGGCTTGGACTTGGAACCATCCTGAAGGAGGCCTTCAACATCAAAGCACATGGTTGTATGCTTCCCTTTTTGATTCATTAATAAATGCATCTGGTGTTTACCTTCCATAAATGTATAAATATTTATTCATTTAGCATGATGCTCCTTGATTTGTCATGTAGTTTTGTTTGAATTATACTATGTATGCTCGTGTATCTCTTGTTGTCTTTTGATCTCTCTTGCAGGTATTCGGACACAAGGAATAGTTAGGAGCGAGCCTAGAAGCTAAGGGATCAAAATCACCATCAAAAGTTGAGTGCTTAGCATCCGAGAGGTAAGTTTCTCTTTCTCACTTTGCACTTTTCAACATAAACTAGGAGAATTCTGCACTAGTTTGTCCGGTTTGTTGCTACATTCTCTCAGAGGACTAGAGAGATCGCTTCTCTCCACAGAAGGGATTTATCTTCACAACATCACCCAAGTTCAAATATCCAAAAATAGTGATAGAAGAAGCATTGGATTGCTTCAAAAGCTTTTGGAAATCTCACTCCTAATACCTATGAATAGTTGCATAAAAAGGGAAAGATCGATGAAAGATTAATAAACTTTCCTAAATCAATTATACCTTAGATATTTGGAAATGAAGAATTAGAAGTTTTGGAAAGCCCCATTGAGCCAAAGGCGACACCTTCGCAAAGTTCTTTATGTCCCTCGACAAGATCTAAACATTATAAGCTGAGTATAATTATTCAATTGTTGCAAAGGATTGAAAAAGTGGTTAACTTTCTGTCTTGTATGGCCAGGTCCAATTCCTGTGGACATGTCATAAATAGCCGTCTATGACTTATGCATAACATAATTGTAAACAATGGTGGAAGTTCACATATATCCTCAAACCTTGTCAATCACAACAAAAGAGCACCGATTGATGGCTTCTCTCCAACATTATTCTCAAAAGAGACGCCATTCCAAGCAAAGGCTGTTCCTGAAATGAAAATGCATCAAAAAATAATAGAACAATGTGGGAGATGACATACAATTAGCACTTCCAAGATTGTCAGCATCCTTTATATAATACAAGGAAACAGATGGTAGAAACAAAGCATTCAATAGTAGACCAAGTGAACGACGAAATTGTTGAAGAGAACTTAATGCTACAACTAGATAGTATGCACAGGGATTGAAAACAGGTTATACCAGACAGTGCAAAGAAAATGGAGAACGCCAATACGGAATACTAAGAAACTGGATGCAATGATGTGCTCTTTGCTTGGTTTTGTCGAAATATCTAAAAAGCTTTCTGAGAATGTAATCTAAAATAGATATTTAATCTATGAGACTGAGAATTGGTAGCACACAAAAAGTGCTGACATGATAAAAAGCACAGCTCAAAATAGAGCCAGATGTTTAAATGTAAGAGTTGGTCAAGTGTATTACATGAAGATTGAACAAGCAACTTTTGGATGACTTCCATTCCAAGTTTTAAAAAAAATGTTTTATCATAAGATAGTACAAGTTTAACAAATACAAGTCATGGATTTGGACAATCTAATTAATGGATCAGACCACTTAAGATTCTCTAGTGATCATACAAAGAAAGAGCAGAAAAAGGTAAATGATGGGCCACTTATGAACAAAATTCCCATATACAATTACAAACTCTACCAATCATAATCAATTCTCCTCTGGAATGTTTGAATTCTTGTCCCCCCCTACAAGTTGAAAGAAGGGATTTTGAGGGCATTCAAATTAATAAAAGATGGTGATGGCCTCTGGTTGCTGCTTGCTAGCTCCTTTAAAGTTGCAAAACCTTTCCGTTCCCTCTTCTTTGTGGTGCTAGGAAGATTTGTCAACATCGAAGTACTGGGAGAGTTTCCATAGAAATGTGGCCTCTGATTGCTGCTTACTAGCTCCTTTGGAGTTGACAAGCCTTTCTGTTTCATCTTCTTTGTGGCAGTAGAGCCCAATATGGAACTACTATCACAACTTTTTTCCGACTGCTTGAAAATAATCTTCTTCGGAGGCTTTTTCTGCATTGCATGAGTTGTCATTTCAAGAGATTTTTTCTTGAGGTAATCCTTATGAGTGCCAGGTTTCATATTTTTGTGTGAACAAAAGTTGCAAGAATAGATGACAACATTTACGAATTTGGAAAAAGCACGGGGTTTATGCCGTGCCTTTTGAGGATGATTCAAAACACGGACAGAGCAATTAATCCCAGGCTGAAGAATTGTTTCACACCTGCAAAGAAAATAGGGTAAAATAAGCAAATTTTTACTCATAGTGGAAAAAGCTATTATCTATAGACAGGTGTAGCCAGACAAATCACCAATGTATAATTAGGTGCTGAAGTGCCTGTAAAAATACTAAGCAGTTTAGCTTCAGAAATGTGCTAAGGCCGATAACCCATGCTAACCTCGCATCCAGTCTATGGGATTGACCACATTTTGATATACTCAGATTTTAGCTTAACCTTTACCAAGGTTCAGGGATGATGATACAAGGGGCGACATTTTGGTGATGACTGGAAAGACACCCCAACTTTCAAAGTGATTAAAAATCCGTAGCCTGTTATCTTGCAGCCTTGTAACATGTTTATAACTGATGCGGTAAACACAATGTGTACAAAAAGAGAGAAAAAGAAAAAGGAACTTAGAACCCCACTTTGAGGATAGGGAAAAGGAATCTTATGCCCTTCTTTCTTAGTTGAGAGGCCGGTATGTCACAAGTGATACCAAACTGCCTTTTGAAACCAAATCTCTCTCAGAAGCATAAACTACAGAAGAGAGGAAGTAAACATCGAGGACCTAAATTATCTGACAAAGCATTGTTTCCAGGTTCTACAAGTCTTTTAATCCCTCTTAAGCCTTAGATAGTGAAATATGTGATCTGACATGACAGGCTCTCAAGTTGACATCTTTAATTTTCTCAAGAATAGATGAACATGATCATGCATTTGTTTAATATAACTGAGGACACCAGTATGAGAGGCAATTGATACATATATTCCTTTGCTGAACTGGGTGAGGAAATCCTAGTTAGATTCAAGATTCATTTTATATGGATCAGTTGACTGTCAAGTTGGATGGGTTGACGACAATGCAGGCATGGTCATGTGTATTTTGGTTAACTGTGAATAAAGGACTGTTTAGGTATATAACTGATACTAAGGAATCAATTCAAGAATGTTTGCCTCTCTCTCTCTCACACACACACACGATCAGTGACTTGACAGACAAAAAAAGGATCAAATGAAGCATGTGAATGATGTTTACAGCTTGAATCACTATTTTTCAACTGAAGTTGTTTGTTTCTTTGTGAACTGTTCAGAAAATCTACCAAAAATGCATAAGAAACATTGTCTCAGAAAATAAGAATTTTCTTTCCTACCATATTTGTTCTTTTTTGTGCAATCATGCAGGCAGTATGGTTTATGTTGGCTGGAATGATATGCTTGTCAAAGGAAAAACGTGGTCATGACAATATTTTGGCAAGGATTGGATGAAAATAAAGCAAAACAACATATTCAACCTGCCACCATCTACTTATGCCAGGTCTTTAGAATTTGTCATCAGTGGACCAAGTGATCTCTCTTCAAAAGGTGCTCTGTTTTGCTGTAGTACTTTTATATTTATTTCTTTAAGTTCATGTGGCATCTCTATACTGCAAACCTTAGGAATGGGTAAACCAAATTTCAATTTTTGGATTCAAACTGAAGAGGTGTTGCACCTACACATGCAATTTGTGAAAAGGTATCTTTCTTTCATAATGTTGATTCTAAAGCTATTTACTAGCTTCTGCCTGGGTTATTTGCAAGGATCTCCATTTAACTAAACCAAGCAAGAATGCACATATTTAACATGGTCTTTAAAATAAAGATGATAAATGTGGCCATTTTTTCCAGAAAAGTAAAAAAATTAAAAAAATATTGTAGAATTATCAGAGTAAAACCAGAGACACAATAATAACCACAATGAAGAATGTGCAGTGAGAGGAACCAGTAAAGCACAACTCATATAAGACTCATGAAGACTGACGAGTTTTCACAAGTCAATAGTTGAAAGAGTCTAGAGGCCAAGACTCGCGCTTAAGACTCAAACTCATGAAGACTCGTGCAGACTCACCAAGACTCGCACATGGACTCGTATAAGACTGGCGGCTGACCCAGCACGGACTTCCTTGAACAAAATTTGATTTTTTTAGATTTGTTTTCGTTTTTTGAGATCCTATAGAAAGAAAGGGAAAATAGAGGGAAGGAAATGCTTTATAAGCACCTCCCTCCCTCTTATTTCTGATTCAATGTGTGTTGACTGAAGGAGCTGAGTGACTGCATTGCACAGTGAAGAAGCTCTTGCAGGAGGCTGAAGGAGGTTGACAAAGGCTGAAGGAGGATTCATCACAACCAGGTAGGCTTCATGCAGTTTGATTATTCGTTTCAAATTTTCTTTTGTTTTCATTTCAAAATTTTTTGTTTCAAATTTTATTTTTCCTTTCTCTGATTTGTTTTAGGCCTTCTCATGAGTTTCTCAGCCACAAACGGGGCCAAAAAATTCTCCTATAGGCTATTACATAAATTAAATATTTAAAATTTTAAAATTTAAATTTAGAGCTAAATTTAATATTATAATTTAATATTATTTTCTCTTCCAGATTCCATGCCACCGAAGGGTAGCAGAAAGCCTAGTGATTCGGCATGAACACATTGTGTCTGAGTCATTCCTAGTGATGACCACCAAGTCAAGTGCAATTATTGCAATGCCACAATGTATGCGGGCATAAACAGGCTGAAATAACACCTAGCTAGAATTCCTAGCAAAGGTGTGGTGTTTTGTGATCATTTCCCTCCAGAAATCACTGCAGAAATGGCAGCTATTTTGGATGCCATTAGAGAACGAAATTATAAGAGTGCAAGAATGAAAGTTGAGGTTTCTGGGATAGGTAGATCTCATATGGCACCACCGGATCAAAGTGCAAGTAACTCCTCTTCAATCGTTGTGAGTCGTGACAAACAAGAGTATAACCTCTCCTTTCTTCCTTCCTCTCCAGAATCTCAGCCGACCTTGGAGAGTTTTAATGAAAAGAAGAGGAACAATGCAGATATGGCAGTGAAGAGGTATCGGTACTATAATAGTCTTTCATTTGACTATGCAAAGTCTTATTTTTATCAGCCCATGGTGAATTCCATTGCAGCTGCTGGCCCTCAATACAAAGCCTCATATTATAATGAACTTAGGGGGAAAGACCTAGATAAGAGCTCGAGTGTGTCAAGGCACATTAAAAGTTCATGGAAGTTTACAAGTTGCTCAATTATGTTTGATGGGTGGACAAATCAGACGGGCAGAGCAATAATAAATTTTGTTATAGCTTGCCCTAAAGGAACCATTTTCCTAAGATCCATTGATGCATCTGCACATGTAAAGGATGCACATTTGATTTTTACATTGTTGGCTGAGGTTATAGAGGAAGTTCGGGTTGCAAATGTTGTCCACATAATCACGAACAACACTGCAAATAATGTAGCATCTGGAAGGTTGCTTTGTGCCAAATATCCCACCATTTTTTGGACTTTGTGCACTGCCCATTGCATAAGACATGATACTAGAGGACACTGGGAAGTTGGAGTGGGTGCAAGATGTTGTGCAAGAGTGTAAACAAATTACCAAGTATATTTATAACCATGCTTGAGTGTTGAACCTTATGAGGGAATTCACAGAGGGTGAGCTTAGTCACGCAGCTATCACACAATTTGCTACAAACTTTCTTTCTCTCCAAATCCTTTTGTATGAGTACCACGCTTTGAGAAGAATGTTCTGTAGCCAGCAATGGCTATTTAGGAAAGATAGCACAAAACCAAAAGCATTGGTTGTGAAAGCATCTCTCCTAGGTGAGATTTTGTGGGAGACGTCATTGAAATTGTTAGCTTCACTGAGCCCCTTGTGAAAGTCTTGAGACTCGAGGATGGAGAGAAACCTGCACTAGGATATATTTATAATGGTATGGACAGGACCAAAGAGGCCATCAAGAAATTCTACAATGGAGACGAATCTAAATATCTCCCCTTATGGGAAATTATTGATTCCAGGTGGGACAAGAATTCACCATTGCATGCGGCGGGAGCATATCTCAGTCCGAGCATTTTCTATAATGAGGGGTCTAACATTCAAAAAGATCCTGAGGTGATGAGAGGTGTCCTGATATGAATTGAGAAGATCCTGAGGTGATGAGAGGTGTCTTGATATGCCTTGTTACCCACCACTTTGTGGGTGATAGCGTCAGGAAAAAATTTCTTCATGATGACCCTCAGTGGGTAGCCAGCAGCCCCTTGATGCCTCCTACTAGCTCGTTGTGCCATTTCTCTGCCACCTGAGCTAACCATGTGGTCCCTCACCCACCTGTATTGATCGTATGTTTGAAGGTGGGCCTCCCGAATCTAAAGGTACATCTTGTCATTTGGTAATTGAGTATTGGGTTTACTTATCATTGATGTTATGGATTGATAGGGGGATTTGGCGGAAAGAGTGGGCTTAGTTTGTGCTCCTGTCCCCTTGATCTCTTTTGGTTGTTGCCCTTGGATCTTAGTCCTGTGGGATCTCCTTTATTGACCATTTGCTTCTAGGGTGGTACTACTTGGGAATCCCCAATTTTGGGTGCATGGTCCCGCTCCTTTATCCACACATATCACTCTCTTTCCACTCACTATACCCCCATTCATCTTTTCTCCCACTTGTGTCCACATAGGGCTAGCCTCCCTATCCCCTTGCCCCCACCTTGGGTCAGGCCTAGAATGATGCCCCAAAGGTTGAAGCAATTAAAAGAAAAAGCGAAAAGCATAAATGAACACATTTAACAGGAAATTGTACCACAAAATGCAAAAGATGGTCGGGACAAAAATAATTAGCACGTGGGCAAAAGCCGACACATGAGCTCTACCCCATCCATGCCCATCACCCTGGTTCCATAGGCCCTACATGAGCCTCCTTTGTCGTTCAGGAACCCATGATTTTCCCAACTCTGGAGGGCAATGAACCTCCCTACCTCAAAAGGGGTAATCACTGCTATATTATACACATCATGATCTTGTCCTTTGAGCCACGAGCAGTTAATTAAAGAAAATTCATAAAAGGCAAAAGGCAAATAAATAAGGGTGGAAAAATCAAGGTCGGGGCACCTCATGTACCACGACTGCTCCCTCCTATACATTATATACCCAGGTGTGGGCTTCCTCTACCCCTATGCCCCATTATGTGGCTCAGGGCTTCCCCCCTCATTCCCTATTCCATCTCACTTATTTGTCACTTGCCACCCCCATTAGAAGGGTGTACCTTGGACATACTATCCCCTCTAAGGGTTGGAACCACTTAATAAGGTACTTGGCTAACCCCCTTTGGAGTTTGGGGACACTAGCACATGCCAAAGCCCACTACGAAAGGGCATGCCATTATGATGTGACCACTTTGTTATCCATGGTTTGTTAGCTCCTTTAACCAATTATTATAATGACTAATTGTACTGGAAGCCTAGGGGACGCATTGGATCTTATGCAGGATTGCGGGTGGTTTTCATTTGGGTTTGGCTTCCCTATATCGGATCCTAACCCCTAGAGGCCCACATTGGTACATGTAAGGTGTGCATAAAGATCCATGGGCCTCCACAGCAGCAGACAACACTCCACAGATCTTCATGCATGTTTAGAGACTACTAGCGATCCACTTTTGGGATGATGGTGACATGATTGGTACACCATGCCCAACAAGCACCCAAAGGAGCCCCACACTCTTAACAAGTGTCCCAACACTTGTACGATGTCATGGCAACATTCATTCCACCACCTGGACAATTGCAGAGGATCTACAGACATCTCTGATTCGTATGGAGACCCATGGGATCATTGATATGCCCTCAAACCCATTGAGAGCACCATAGGTCTACTACTTGGAGAACAAGGGGCCACCCCCTTATCCATCATATTCTGAGGAATTTATTCATCAATATGGCACTTCAAGATGTTATTGAGCCTTTGGAGGGCCCTACGACATGCATACATCATTATTTGGCCCCTTGTGAGGCTTGTTTTTACATAATGAGCTAGTATGGTGGGCTTGTCACCATTAAGAGTTATTATTTGCACATTATTTTATCTTTAGGGGACCATAGGCTAATTCGAACTCCTTAGGAGGCTATATATTGATGTTAGATACATTCATTTGTATCATCACCTGACTTGGGATCTCTCTAATCATAGAGAATTTCGCACTTTTTCCTTGGTGGATTTTTTGGAGATGGATGAATTTTGATGTATGGATTTGGACTATTTCTCTTGTCTTGGATCTTTATTGAGCAAACGAAATGTTGGTTGGATATACTCTATAACGTTGCAAGTAAAATTTGATGCTATTATTCCTGTTGTTGCATACTGCTAAAATTAGGGCTAGTTGTTGCATTATCAAAATGTGGAATTGAGCATGTTTTAGCTAATTTAATGTATGGGCCAATGTTATATGAATTACGTGTCCTAGAGATTTATTTATCTTGAGAAGCTTGCATCATTTGCTTTGAAGTATAAATGCTTGAAGGTCACTTTTCTTTTCTCTCTCAACATTGGACGAGTTGACTTTCTGGGCCTCCTTGATCAAGAAACCAAGTTCTTACTCATCATTATCCTTGACTCCATATCCCAAAGTAAACTAGGCACTGATACCTCAAAAAAGGTGATCATTTCAACCCTCTTTTAACCATTTTCCATTTTTTTCCCAAGTCCAACCCCATTAGGTCACATAGGGCTCCCATGAATTGACCAAAGGAAAAAATTCAATCTCCTATAGGCTACTGCGCTAGTGGGTCCCCTCCCTCCCCTCCAAATTTGAGGCAATTCTAATGATGGAGTCTCCGGGAATCTGAAGCCCTAGCTCTAGGATCGAATTGTGCCTAGGCATCCCAAAGGCTAGCCTCAATAGGATCAATTCAACCTTTTGAAGAAAGTATTCTTATTTGGTCCTTTCCCCTCACCTTGTCCAGGATAGGAACATCATTGGTTGCTACATTCCATCCCCGAACCTGGGTTGGGTCCACTTGGCCCCGTGTGGTCCCACTTCTCAATAAAGATTATTTGTCAAGGACCATTTGGGAATCCAAGTTTCCCAAGGATTATAGGGATTGAGAAACTTGTTCATAAGCCTATCCTTTCTCCCTCAACCCTCCAATCCTCACCCCTTATCCTTGGTGGACCAAGTTCCTTGCTTAAAGAGCAAGCAAGCTCCATTCTTCACTCCATCCTTGGGAAAAGGTTTTTAGGGTCACTTCTCACCTATCCATTGGCATATACTTTACAAGTGAATCCCTACACTACCGGGACTCCTCCCATCGGTGAAAATCCGTAAAGAGCAAGGAGACTTAGCTGTGGTGATAGTGGGCTAAGCCTCCACAATTGTCCTTAACCTAGTAGTTGCCCTCTTAGGAACCCCTTTAGGTCCCCTACTGGTTTGAGTGGTAACAAGCCCTAGAGGTTGGAGCCTCGTGAAGTCCAACTTGGTGCTTGGAAAACTACAGGTTGGAGCCTGGTGGATTGGAGATTGGTGTCTTCATCTAGGGTTGGAGCCCTAAGGATTATTGTACTTGATTTATTGTAAAGAAGAGGCATTGAGTCCTTATCATTAATTAATAAAATTATTATTCTATCATTGTTCATTTTGTGTTCTAATTATAAGTGATCTAACTGGTAAAAATAACAATTGAAAATAAATACTGATTCACCCCCCTCTCAGTATTTCCAACAGGCTCGATGGTGAAGTCTTAAGCGAGTCCTAGGGTACAGAGTCGACGTAAATTGCATACTAGATCATGCCTAAAGTTTCGCAAAATTTGGTGGTGTCTAGAAGTCAATTTTTAATTGTCAAAATTCCCCTTCTGAAATGGGATTTTTATGTACTATTTGATGTAAAGATGTAAAAAGTATTGTCTATAGAAGTTATCGGGGGTATGAGTACTTAAATTTACACCTCAACTCCTAAACTTTCTATCTAGAGTCTAGACACACTTTGAGGGTAGAAAATATGTTTGAACCCCTATAGAGTCATTATTTTGATTTACCAGCAAATAATTCGCCAGAAATTGATCAGAAAAATTAAAATGAGAGAAAATAAAATTCTCTCAAAGTGGAATAAGTATTAAAAAAGGTTGTGGAATTTCTCAAGAAGGAAATAAATTAAAAAGTCAACAAATCTCTATGATTTAAGCAAGGAAAGATCCCTCAAGAATTCGATGGGCCAAAAGAAAATAAGTTCTCAAGGAAAATCGAATATTTTGGTCTACGAAGTTATTTTGAATAATAAAAATTCGAGGAAAATATATTTTGAAGATATTCCAGTGGTCCAAACCACTCAAGGGTCAAGACATGGTCCATCCAACTCTTTCCATCAAGGCCAATGAATATTTTTCCTCCGGATCTGTGCAGCAACATCAAGGGTTAGATTTTGTTGGAAGCATCTAGCCATGGATCAAGTCAAGCTAGCCGTTTTTTTCCATTTGGAGGCTTCTAGCTCTCTCATTTTCTATATAAGGAAGCTCAAAGCTCCTCATTTGTAACATGAAAATTTTTGAGCTCTTGGATAAGTGAAACTCTACTACATTTATAATATTTTCTCAAGTAATAAAAGAAAGTCTTAGGAGGCAAAGCTATGGTGTTATTCTTTAGTCTTTTATGGTATAAGTGTTCTGGCCTACCGTGTTTCATTTTCTACTGATGATATAACATGTTATTGCCATTTGTCGTTTGAATTACTAGTGTATAGTTACCTTGCATCATTATTTGAATGTGGGAAACACTTTAGATTGGGTAGATCTAATGGGTTTTCAATTAAACCCCTAGACTTCCCTCTCACAGTGCCATCCAATTCCTGCAAATCTAACAAATTTTTCGAAAGTGTGTAAAAAATCATTTTATTTTATCATATCTTGGGCACTTTGGTATGTTCTCGATTGAACTAACCAGCTACTCGGGCATAAGAGCTAAAGAACTCATAGTGGGATTTCTTGAAGACTTATCATTTATAAATTTAAGGGAGTTTTTTTGCCATCTGCTCTATAAAAACGTATTTATCTTCAAATTTCTCTTATTCTATTGTGCTTTACTAAATACATCTGGTCTTACTGAGCTATTGACTTGCTAATCAAGGAACAGAGTTGTACTCATCTTCCTTTGATTTAGCTATTGTAAATTTGTAGATATATCTTGTATATATTTTCTAACCCTTGAAAATAATTATCCATTTTGTATACATTTGTGGGACTTCTTTTTGTTGAGAAATCTAGGGCATAGAGATTAAGTGATTTCTCTTTGATTAGTAACTGCTTGTGAATGCTTTTTACTTTCTCAGATTAGGATCTTCCTTTACTTGGATTATTAGTGTTCTTTTTTTCATCAAACAGCTACCAATGCATAACCATAAAGAGACGAAACACAGAATATAGGCTATCAGCGAGGGCCAAAACCTCTACTTCTTGAGAGGAAAACCCGAACAAATTCTTCTTCTTATAGAGACTCCAATTGATGAATACCAAGACCAAGACCCTTGACCTATTTTCCACTCAAAGACCAAGACACAAAGCTTCTTTGATGAAGTCCTTCTTCTTTGAGTCAACGATAGTCAACCTTCGCTTCTTCCTTCTTCTCAACTTCTCTTCAACTTTAGCTACTTTAGACCTTCACTAGTTTCGGACTCCTTGAATAGGCCTTCTTTACATGGTGACTCCTTCTAGCTTGCTTCGGCTTCCTCTTAACCTTGCCCTACTTCCAACTCGGCTGCTCAATAGGACTGTTATTCTTTTTTATTCCTTTTGCTGCAGCTGAACTCTTACTTCAACCCAAAAACAGACTTGAAAAGGAGCTCGATTGATACTCTTCTTTCCTTCGCTTCATAATAGGCTTCCTTAACAAACATCGCACCTCTTTTTGTTTCAAACCTTCACTAAAATCACCACTGAAATTCACTACCTGAAATGATGCCGAGCTGCCCTATAAATAGAGCCTGTAATAAGCTGACATGACTTGGAGATGAGCAGACGTGTCCTCTAGAGAGATATTATTATTTCTTTGAAGCCTACTAGAAGGGAGATACGTGTGCTTGTCTTGGAGGGCTATTTATACTTATCTAATGACTCATACAAAATGTAACATGCCCAAAAAGGGCCCTTCATACATGACATAGACTCAAATTGACTTTTATGACTAGATGACAAATCCTAAAGGCTCACAATGGGAGTCAATAAAATAAAATTCATTGCTCATGAAACCCATGAGACAAGCATTACAATAATAATTTTATCTTTCTTCTTTTCATCAATTACATAAAATCACAATTACACATGTCATTATGAAGACCAAACCTAGTTACACTTTTCAAAACTCCCTCTTAACTAAGGGAGGTATTCATAATGGTACTTGGTCATTCTCAATCTAAAGATTTTCTCATACGAAGAGTTGGATCAGTAACCCATCTATATAGCATCATATCAACTAGCATTATCACATAGCAAGGTCTTGACTACCAACGCTATCTCTCCACGAGATCTAAGCGCAATGTTGGAGAGACCAATGATGTATAGACACCCTCATCATTGTCTCTCTTGGAATATACCCCACCCAGGTTCTCAGGGTGTGTTCCACCAAGACTATTCTTATCTTGGATTCCTGGTCCTCAAATAATATCGGTCCTCAATGACTACTCTTATCTTGGATACCCTAACTCATCCTCAAAGAGTATCGAATGTCAAATGTTTACCTAATCCTCCATTCTGTCTTCCCAAGTGAAAACAAAAATGATGTGTCTATCTCTCCCTCTTAATTAGGGAGGACATATCTATTCCAATAATGGAATGTACTCATTCCTACGAAAGGAATGTACCTAAGCTCCCTCTTGGCTTAGGAATTTTGCTTCCAAATTTCTACCAAGTAAAAAACTTGTTTCCAGGCTCCCTTTTAATTAGGGACCTACAAAAGCTCCTCAGGTGGAGATGATGAGACAACCAGCTGCTTGAAGAACTCCTCCTCACGATGTCATGAACTTCTTTTCGTTATTCAAGAATCTTCATGTTTGGGACTTCTTCGTAGCGCAAAAACCATCCATCACTTTCATCCTTGAGTCAGTTATGTCATCATCTGAAAGTGATCCATTTGTTCATATATGGCCTTCCTTCATGCCATGTTTCCATAAGGATCTTTCATCCTACTACATGGGCATCGACAGTGGAAGACATCCATAGATCTTCCCTCGGCAGCCCTGCATAAACCCATCCAGATATTTGTTCAAAAATAAAGGAATGAACATTAAAATCAACACTACCTTTGTGATAGTCTTTCATCATGGCATCTTCTAGTTTGCATCAGCATCCTGTATGCATATCAACACATTTCCCAAAGAGATATATTGTCAAGGGTCTCTTTCTTTTCTAGACTCCATCAGAGCCTTCATATCTTTCATGGAGATATCCTATTCAAATCTTCTTGGTCTTTCAGATGTTGATTGCCTTTACCATGGTTGCATATTCCATGATCTCTTCCTTCCTTTCTTCACACATTTCATTCCCAGGAGCTTCCAATCAGAGTTCCTCAATTGTAGTCAACCATCTCATACTTCATATGAGGACATATTATGTTGATTCATCTAGTGAATGTGTGACCCATGCATTCTAGCATCCCTTTGAAGGAGGAGATCCTCTCTTTTGATCATGCTCTTAAGATAGAGCATTGGTCCATGATATTTGCAACCATATGACATGACTTCTACAATATCAAATGTAAGCATATATGCCTCATATTTTTCTTTGGTTCATCTAGACTTCCTGTAGTAGCTTCCTTGATTAAAAGAGCTTCGATCCCTTGATCCGTTTCACTTTTATGTCATCATACCATCATCCCATGAATTCCACAAGTTTGGAATTCTTGATGAAACACTTGCTTCCCCTCATGATCGGCGAACCATTCAATGAAGATTCCATCAAAGAATCCTGAGGATCTAAAGTATCCCCATCAATAGATGTTTCCTTTTGACAAAAGTATGATGAACCTTGTACTAGATGACCTTGCCACTTATGTTTCCAATGGGATTCCCAAGAGCTATATCCTTGACTTCCATATATTCTAACCATCTTTCATGCTTCTCTATGAAGATGTCTCGTGCTCTTGCTTTCAATGCTTCTATGATGCCTTATGCATCCCGTCATTTTTCTTAGAGAATCATGATGGTCATATCTTACAACAAAAGACTTAGGAACTTGAAAAGAACTTAGGAGAGGAAGAGTATCTCAATCAGAGTAGAGATCTCTTACTTCCTCTATCTTGGACTAATACTTTTCAACTTCCTCCACTTCTTCAGTGATATGAGCTTCTTCTCTTCCGCTTTTGTTATTGTCCTTCTTGATCTTAGGACAATCTCTTTTGTAGTGTCCATATTCTTGACATCCATAGCATTGTATTTTAGCCATGTTCTTCTTCTTTTTCTAAGGACCAAACTTTCCAAATTTTCCCTTTCTTTTTGTTATTGCAGCATAAGCTTGATTTTGCTCACCAACTCCCACAACAGATTTGGCTTTTAGTCTAGATTCTTCAATCTTGCACAGTGACCATAGATCCTGGAATGGAGTAGCCTCTTTATTCCCATAAATACTTGAAGTAAAGTTACCCCACTCCTTTGGTAGTGCATTTAAAACAATTGTAGTCATTTCTCTATCAGAAATGACTTCTCCCAGATCTTGTAGTTGATCCCGGATTTCATATATCCTCATAAAGTATGAGGCTATTCCATCTTCAGCTTGTAGAGTTCTTGCCTTAATGAGATGACTTCTCCTGCTTATGGAATACAACTCTACCAGTTTGTCATAGATTTCTTTTGAAGTTTCAAGTTTGGATACATATGGGATGAGGGGATCCTTGATAGATTCTATGAGAATCCTTTGAGCCCTAACTTCCCCTTTCATATACTTTGCAAGAGCTTGAACATCTTCCTTTCTTGGTTTAGCGATAGATCTTTTGACATGTTCCATAACCTCATTTCAATGATATTCAGCGCTGTCATTTTCTTCCATGCAAGATAGTTTGAAGCCCCAACCAATTTGTTGCTTTCCTTGCAAAAATACATTTTGACAGATTCAGATGTGGACATAAATATACTTACTTGATAGGATGCTCCTTCTTCTTGTTGCTTCCTTGATGTTGATGATGATATAGAGGATAGAAAACTTCTCCTTGATGAAGGTAGTTTTCTTCAAGAATGATCCTTGATCCCACAGAGAGTGAGATGACACCGCCTTTTGATCTAGCTTCCTTTGGATGAATAGTCTTCAAAACACTTTAACTTGATTCGTAGATTTCTTCAACTTGAGTAGATGTAGGGTTTTGGCCTTCTTTTCTTGATGATGATCCCAATACTTCTTTGTCGACTTCTTTGATCTAGGGTTATGATGCTTCCATTGACTTCAAGATGATCTTCACTTTGATGCCTTCCTTGAGATTTGATCCTTGAGTGTCCCTTGATAAGATGCCCTTCCTTGACTTAGTCACCTTAGCTCTGATACCATGTTGAGAAATCTAGGGCATAGAGATTAAGTGATTTCTCTTTGATTAGTAACTGCTTGTGAATGCTTTTTACTTTCTTAGATTAGGATCTTCCTTTACTTAGATTATTAGTGTTGTTTTTTTTTTCATCAAACAGCTACCAATGCATAAACCATAAAGAAACAAGAGACACAGAATATAGGCTATCGGCCAGGGCCAAAACCTCTCATTCTTAAGAGGAAAACCCAAACAAATTCTTCTTATAGAGATTCCAATTGACAAATACCAAGACCAAGACCATTGACCTATTTTCCACTCCAAGACCAAGACACAAAGCTTCCTTGATAAGGTCCTTCTTCCTTGAGCCAATGATAGTCAACCTTCTTCTTCTTCCTTCTTCTCGTCTTTTCTTCAACTTCAATTGCTTCAGACCTTCAGTAGTTTTAGCCTCCTTGAATTAGGACTTCTTTGCATAGCGACTCATTTTAGCTTGCCTCAGCCTCCTCTTAACATTGCTCTACATCCAACGCGGCTGCTCAATAGGACTGCAATTCCTTTCGGTTCCTTTTGTTGCAACTAAATTCTTACTTCCTCACACGTGTAGAGGAAAACAACCCAAAAACAGACTTGAAAAGGAGCTCAGTTGATACTTTTCTTCCCTTCGCTTCATAATAGGCTTCCTCAACGAACTTCGCACCTCTTTATGTTTCAGACCTTTGCTGAAATCATCACCGAAATTCACTCCCTGAAATGATGTCGAGTTGCCCTATAAATAGTTGTTGGAGCCTGTAATAAGCCAACATGACTTGGAGATGAGCCGACGTGTCCTCTGGAGAGATATTATTATTTCTTTGAAGCCGACTTGAAGGGAGATACTTGTGCTTGTCTTGGAGGGCTATTTATACTTATCTAATGACTCATACAAAATGTAACATGCCCAAGAAGGGTCCTTCATACATGACATAGACTCAAATTGACTTTTATGACTAGATGACAAATCCTAAAGGCTCACAATCGGAGCCATCACTAAAATAAAATTCCTTGCTCATGAAACCCATGAGACAAGCACTACAATAATAATTTTATTTTTCTTCTTTTCATGAATTACATAAAATTACAATTACAGATGTCATTATGAAGACCGAACATAGTTACACTTTTCAACACATTTCTTGCAGATCTAAAGGAGGATAAGGGTTTGGTGTAGATCTATCTGTAAACATTTCTCCAGGTGGATTTGTCTCAAAATCAAAGGGAAAATCAAATTTGTTTAAGGCAAAACTATCATCTAGCCTAAATGGCTAGGGCTTTTTGGGTACAACAGAATTCTTGGAGGTCGTTATTATTTTTTAGCCCTCCATAGGCTCTAGTGCCTCCTTCCTTCTCCTATTGCGTCATATTTGTAAATCCTTCAATCCTATCCCAAGTTGTTCTTAAGGGGGGATGTTAGGATATTCCGACACATAGGAAATAGTTAAGTATAACTTGGTCTAGAATAGAGTTAGGTAAAGTGTGTTTCTTTACTATGTACATTTTGTAACTTACAATCCGACGGTCACGATATGTAGTGATCCGACGGTTCATTCTCTCCTCGGTATTACCGACACTTGATCCGTGGCTTAACACCCGATTGGTCCATGATCTCTATTTAAAGAGCATGGAGGGTCATTTGTAGGTTAATTGTTCATGAGAGAAGCTTATGTAAAATTTCATTCTTTTATTAATAAATTGCCTGAAGTGGCCACGTTGGCTCAGGCCGTGGACTGTTTCCCTCTTTGAGGGTTTTAACCATGTCAAAATACTGGTGTATTGACCTGTGATCTGTGTGAGCGGTGTCCTTTGGTGTTCTGTCTAAGGAACTTACCTTGTAAATTCCTACATGGTATCAGAGCTATTTGAGGGCCGCGTCCGTTGGTGATCCAAATCTGAAGCCGGTAGAACTGCATCCGACTGTCGTTTCCTAGATCTACTGTTTCTGACTACTTTTGGGCCGAGAGGACTGCTCTATTGTGTTGGGAGCATCTGTTCCAGTGAGGAACCCCTTTCGTTTCACGCGAAAAGGTTTCCGGTAGCCCTAGCTACGTCATTTTTAAGATCTGGAGGTATACAGTGTTTATTTGTAGTTTACAGTTATTTTCTCTCTGTTTATTTCGGTTTCGGTTTATTTAGCTTTTTGTTTTTTTTATTACCGGATCTATACCTTTCATTTCTGCGTATGCTCTTTGCCCCGCGACTCTGTGCGATCTGGGCAAATCAGAAACAGAAAGGAAGGATTTTTCTCATGCGTATGCTCTTTTCCGCTGCGCCTTAGTGTGATCTCGGAAAATCAGAAACATTGAGAAAAATATTTGGTTTCCGGCTAAAGCTAACTTCGAGCCGTAAGGTTCGTTTTTTTTGTATGTCCGTGTTGGGTTTTGTGTTTTTTTGTTTTGTAGGGAAAAAAGAGCTTTCTCAAGCAAGCACGCAACCCAAAGCACCCCCCCCCCTCTCTCTCTCTCAAACTTTTAGTTTAGCTCACTTGGTCCAAAGCTAATTTATGAGAGTAGAGGTCTTGAGTTCAAGTCTCCTTTTTGTGGGGGCGGATTTTTCATTTCCGCACATTCCCGCACTTCGTCGGCATCTTCATCAACTTTTCTTCAAAAAGCCATAACTTCATCCAGAAGCCGTTTTCAGAGCCGTTTTTTTTAAACAATCTAATTTTTCGAGATCTTTCCATTGGAACACTTAGTTTCAGCATCTATAGCTTCAGTTTTTGTTAAAATGGAAAGTCCATGCCAAGTTATTCTTGACAACACCAACTACTTCCAATGGTGGTCCTACATTGTGGATTTACTTAGAAGTAAAGGTCTCTACAAAATAGCCTCAGGCCAAGAAACCAAACCGAAAGATGAAGATAAGGCAGCTAAATGGGAAAATAAGCAAGATCAAGCACGTGGGTTGATAGGGATATCAATTTCTCCAGATCTTAGATTCCATATTGCAGAACTTGATACTCCTGAAGAAGCAATGAAACAGATCACTAAAGTTTTTGGAATTAAAAATTAAATTAAAGCCCATCAACTTGAAAATGAGTTGCTTACATTGGACCCCAATAATTTTTCTTGCATTGAAGATTTTTTGTCCAAGTTCAAGACCCTTAGACTTCTCTTGGAAGGTGTTAAGGTTAAGAAAGAAAATAGTAGCCTTATCTACTCCATTCTTACTAAGTTGGGACCAGCCTATTCTGTGTTTGTTTCCACCTTCCATTCTACAAGAGAAGCCTTCATTTCTCAGGGACAAGCCTACAAGTCCCCTTCCTTTGATTCCTTTTGTGATTCTTTAATAAGAGAACAAGAAAAACTCTTACACCTTGGTCTTCTTCATCTTGGAAACTCTTCTAAGAAAGCGTTAGCCGCCCAGCAGCAACCAAATTCAAAGAATCCTAAGAAGTTGTATCCTAAAAGAAATGGTCCTAAACCAAACAAGGGTCCTAAGCAATTTCAGCCTCAAAATGAAAAATCATTTCAACAAAATGATAAGACAAATAAAAACAAAGGGATAATACTGATAGACGTTGCAACTTTTGTAATCGAGATGGCCACTTAGAATCCAAATGCTTTAAGAAGATGGAAGCCTTGGAAGCAGCAATGAAGAAGCATAATATCCATTTGGAGCACTCTTCAACTTCAACTTCATCTTCAGGAATGGCACTTTCTGCATGTGGTTGTCAAGCATCTCGGTCTGGCTATGCACTAAATGTATCTTCTTCTTCTCATTCTCATGAGTGGCTCATTGATTCTGGAGCTTCTTATCACATGGCCAAAAACAAAGCCATGTTTTCTTCTTTAAATGATTGTAACACCAAAAATATATATGTTGGTGATGATAGATCTCTTAGTGTTGTAGGGACTAGAACTGTTCATATAGACAATGGTCAATTTAATGATGTATTATGTGTTCCAACCTTATCCTGCAACCTTCTATCTGTATATCAGATAATTCATTCAGGTGAAGGTAAAATCGTTGAATTTTCACCTCACGATGTTGTAATTAAGGACCTAAGAGATCCTAGACAGATTTTAGCTACTGGCATGCTGATGATTCTACAAGGTTGTATAAGTTTCACAACTTTGGGTCATCAAATCTTCCCTCGGTATTTGTTGCTCATAATGATGAAGTGAGCAAACTTTGGCATGAGTGATTTGGTCACTTAAACTATCGCTCTCTTCAGAATCTATGTAAAGAAAATATGGTGACAGGTCTTCCAATGGTATCTTGCAGAGATGGTGTTTGTTCCGAATGTGTACTCGGAAAACATCATCGGGACAGTTTTGAAAAACGTGCCTCTTGGCACGCCTCAGCCCTTTTACAGCTTGTGCATAGTGATTTATGTGGTCCACTTCCAGTTGTTTCATTCTCTAGCTACAAGTATTTCTTAACTTTCATTGATGATTTCTCCAGACGCACTTGGGTATACTTCTTAAAACTCAAGAGTGAAGTATTTAACATGTTCTTGGCCTTCAAGGCCTTTGTTGAAAAACAATCTGGACATCAAATTCTTAAGCTAAGATCTGATAATGGCGGAGAATATGTTAACAACAAATTCATCACCTTTTGCACTAAGAATGGAATTCAAATGCAACATACTGTTCCATATACTCCACAACAAAATGGTGTAGCTGAAAGGAAGAATCGCACCTTAAAGGAAATGGCTAATTGTATGCTTCAACCTAAAGGACTTAGTCTTAATTATTGGGCAGAAGCAATTAACTATGCAAATTACATAATAAATCGCACTCCTACTAAGGTTTTAAAGAACATCACTCCAGAAGAAGCATGGAGCTCAATTAAACCAGATGTAACTCACTTTCGTGTTTTTGGAAGTGAAGCATGGGCCCATAATCCAGATGAGAAACATAAAGCTTTAGAACCTAAGAGTGAAAAATGTATTTTTGTTGGATATTTTGAAGATGTCAAAGGATATAGACTTATTCCACTTAAGTCCAAAAATGTTATCATTAGAAGAGATGTAAAGTTTGCTGAAAATATATTGGCCTACGAGCCTAGTTTGGCGGATGTGCCACCTCTCCCTATCTCTTCTACTTCTGAAAATATTTCTTCTTCAGATGATGAAAGCGAATGAAAATCCTCCCCCACCTTCTCAGAATCCTCCTTCAGCTCCTCAGCTTCCAAAATGGGTCCGTGCTACTCGGGATGCAACAGGTGATCTTGCCAGTGATCCTACAGATCAGCGACGTACACGTTCTCAGTTTGATAGAGCCTCTTCTTTACTGACTCAAGCTTCAGTGAATTATGATCCTGACACCTTTGGAGAAGCTTCAGGCCATCCAGATTGGGAAGCAGCTATGAATGAAGAATATCATTCATTATTGGCAAATGATACATGGGATCTTGTTCCTCTACCAAAGGGATGAAAACTTGTTAGATGCAAATGGGTTTACAGAACCAAGTATGGACCAGATGGGAAAGTTGATAAACATAAAGCTCGTCTTGTTGCTAAGGGTTTTTCACAAGTTGAAGGCATTGACTACACTGAAACCTTCTCCCCGGTTGCCAAAATGAACTCTATCCGCCTTGTTCTTTTCCTTGCTGCCTCTTTCAAATGGGAAGTCCATCAAATGGATGTTAAATCTGCCTTCTTGCATGGGGACTTGCATGAAGAAATCTATATGGAACAACCTATTGGCTTTATACAAACAGACTCCAGCTTTGTATGTCGGCTTAAGAAATCCCTTTATGGTCTCAAGCAAGCTCCTCGAGCTTGGTATGCCAAAATGGATAACTTTCTTTTAGAAAATGGCTTTTCTAGGTGTCATTCTGACAATACTGTCTACACCAAGAAAGTGGGCAAGTCTCTTATCATTCTTGTTCTTTATCTTGATGATCTTATCCTGACTAGTAGTGATCCCAACCTTATAAACCATGTGAAGTCTAGCCTTAAAAGGAAGTTTGAAATGACAAACTTAGGACACTTACATTATTTTCTTGGTCTTCAAGTCTTGCAATCCAAGGAAGGTATTTCCCTTTCCCAGTCCAAGTATGCCTGTGATATTCTACGCCATTTTCACATGGAAGACTGTAAGCCAGCCCCTTCTCCCTTTCAGTCTGGAGTCAAACTTTCAGTCACTTGTACTTCTCCTGAAGTTGATGCTACCTTATACCGTCAACTTGTAGGAAAACTTTTGTATCTAACCCATACTCGTCCTGACCTTTCCTTTGTTGTTGGCCTTGTTGCTCGGTTTATGCAAAACCCACATGAAAGTCATTGGAAAGCAGCTAAAAGAATACTTCGTTATGTTCGAGGTACAGTTCATTTTGGGATTCATTACAGTGCCGAAGCAACTCCTCTATTGGTTGGTTTCACTGATTCCGATTGGGCTGGTGACCCTGATGATCGGAAGTCTACTGCAGGTTATGTGTTCACTCTTGGTTCAGGACCTATTACATGGGCTTGCAAGAAACAAGGTGCCATTTCTCTTTCTTCAGCAAAAGCAGAGTATCGTGGTGTCGTAGAAGCTAGTAAGGAAGCCTTATGGCTTCGTCAAATCCTGTCAGAGTTTGGCTTTCAGCAGCAACATCCAACTACACTTTGGTGTGATAATCAAAGTGCCATTCAACTATGCAAAGATCCAGTCCAACATCAGCACAGCAAACACATTGAACTGCACATGCACTTCATCAGAAAGCTCATCCACGACCATGTTCTTGAAGTGCAATATTGTTCAACAGATGATCAAGTTGCAAACATCTTTACAAAAGCTCTCACAGAGGCGAAGTTCACTAAACTTCGATTTATGGTTGGAGTTCAGGAAGTTGTCACCAAGGGGGGATAGGCTCTAGTGCCTCCTTCCTTCTCCTATTGTGTCATATTTGTAAATCCTTCAATCCTATCCCAAGTTGTTCTTAAGGGGGGATGTTAGGATATTCCGACACATAGGAAATAGTTAAGTATAACTTGGTCTAGTATAGAGTTAGGTAAAGTGTGTTTCTTTATTATGTACATTTTGTAACTTACAATCCAACAGTCACGATATGTAGTGATCCAACGGTTCATTCTTTCCTTGGTATTACCGACACTTGATCCGTGGCTTAACACCCGATTGGTCCATGATCTCTATTGAAAGAGCATGGAGGGTCATTTGTAGGTTAATTGTTCATGGGAGAAGCTTATGTAAAATTCATTCTTTTATTAATAAATTGCTTGAAGTGGCCGCGTTGGCTCAGGTCGTGGATTGTTTCCCTCTTTGAGGGTTTTAACCACGTCAAAATACTGGTGTATTGATCTGCGATCTGTGTGTGAGCGGTGTCCTTTGGTGTTCTGTCTGAGGAACTTACCCTGTAAATTCCTACACTCCTTCACACTGCAAGCTATAGAGGGCTCTCCCTCTCATCAAAATCTAGATCTTTAAGGGGTTTTCCATCCATAAAAAAAAAAAAAAATAACAAAATTTCTTAAGTTATTTTCTCAAAATCTTTTTGAAGGATCTCACCTTGGGGTTTCATCGTTTTGCAAATCCATAGATAATCTTTTTTGGTGAGGCTGCAAGCAAAATAGACATCAAATCACCTAGCCGCAAGCCTAGAAGGGCTTGATCCTTGCAACTTGATGATTGTTTTAATTAACCCTTGTATTTTGCAGAGAAATCGATTTTTTTAAGGGTTTTTTCTATCAAGGTTTTGGCATAAATCATATACTTGGAGGCTCGATTATAAGATCACATTTTCTCAAGGATGCCGCAAGCCTTTTGGAAGCATTTTTCTCCTAGTCGATGGCTCAAGAAAGCCATATTTCACTCTCAGATTTGAAACCTTTCTTGCTTGGAGGATTATCAAAAATTTTAAGGGTTTAGTGCTTAAAAATTCTACAAATTGACTACAAAAATTAATTCAATTTTTGGGCCTATTTCTTTGCAAGGTTGTGACCATTTTAGGCCTCCTCTTCGTCTTGGCCATCAGTTTTCAGATGTCATTCTTCATCTTTGAGAGGGTCGTATCCCTTTGATGGGTGTATCCTTAACCAATTATTTAGTGTTAAGAAACACTAAATAATTGGTTAAGTTTTTCTCACACACATCCCCCAAAGCTAGAGTGGTGCTCAATGGTGAAGTCATAGGTGAGTCCAAGTGTAGAGATTCAATGGAAATTGTCATACTAGATCATGTCTAAAGTTTCGCAGAATTTGGTGGTGTTTAGAGGTCAATTTTAATTGTCAAAATTCCCCTTTTGAAATGGCATTTTTATGTAATATTTGATGTAAAGATGTAAAAAGTGTTGTCTATAGAAATTATCGGGGGTATGAGTACTTAAATTTACACCTAAACTCCTAAAATTTCTATCTAGACACACTTTGAGGGTGGAAAATATGTTTAAACCCCTCTAGAGTCATTATTTTAATTTTCTGGCAAAAATGGCAAATAATTAGCCAGAAATTGGTCAAAAAAATTAAAATGAGAGAAAATAAAATTCTCTCCAAATGGAAAAATAATTAAAAATGGTCGTGGGCTTTGCCAAGAAGGAAATAAATTAAAAATTCAAGGAATCTCCATGATCTAAGCAAGGAAAAATCCCTCAAATATTCGTTGGGCCAGAAGAAAATAAGTTCTCAAGGTTCTCAAGGAAAATCAAATTTTTTGGTCCAGGAAGTTATTTTGAATGAGAAAATTTCAAGGAAAATATTTTTTGAAGATATTCCAGTGGTCCAAACCACTCCAGGGTCAAGATATGGTCCATCCACCTCTTCCATCACGGCCAACAAACATTTTTCCTCTGGATCTATGCAGCAACATGAACAGTTAGAATTTGTTGGAAGCATCTAGCCATGGATTAAGTCAAGCTAGTTGTTTTTTTCCACTTGGAGTCTTCTAGCCCTCTCATTTTCTATATAAGGAAGTTCAAAGCTCGTCATTTGTAACATGAAAAATTTTGAGCTCTTGGCTAAGTAAAGCTCTACTGCATTTGTAATTTCTCAAGTAATAAAAGAAAGTCTTTGGGGGCAAAGCTAAGGTGTTATTCTTCAGTCTTTTATGGTAAAATCATTCTGAGCTACTGTGTTGCATTTTCTACTAATGTTTTAACTTATTATGACCATTTGTCGTTTGGATTTACTGGTGTATAGTTACCTTGCATCATTATCTTCATTGGGGAAACACTTTAGATTGGGCAAATCTATTGGGTTTTAGATTAAACCCCTAGACTTCCCTCTCATTGTGCCATCCAATTCCTATGGATCTAACAAATTTTTCGAAAGTGTGTAGAAATCATTTTATTTGATCAAATCTTGGGCACTTGGGGATGTTTTCGATTGAACTAACCAAATACTCAAGTCATAAGAGCTAAATAACCCATAGTGGGATTTCTTGCCATCTGCTCTATGAAATCTTATTTATCTTCAAATTTCTCTTATTCTATTGTGCTTTATTGAATGCATCTACTATTACAGAGATATTGACTTGCTAATCAAGGAATAGAGTTGTACTCATCTTCCTTTGATTTAGCTATTGTAAATTTGTAGGTAGATCTTGTATTTATTTTCTAACCCTTGAAAATAATTATCCATCCTGTATACATTTGTGGGACTTCTTTTCTTGCAGATCTAAAGAACAAGGACAAGGGTTTGGTGTAGATCTATTTGTAAACATTTTTGCAGGAAGATTTGTCTCAAAATCAAAGGGAAAATTGAATTTGTTTAAGGCCAAACTCTCATCTAGCCTATATGGCTAGGGTTTTTTGGGTGCAACGAAATTCTTGGAGGGCGTTTATTATCTTTGAGCCCTCCTCCTTCAGGCCACAAGCTATAGAGGGCTCTCTCTCTCATCAAAATCAAGATCTTTAAGGGGTTTTCCATCCATAAAAATATTTTACAAAATTTCTTAAGTTATTTTCTCAAAATCTCTTTGAAAGATCTCACCTTGGGGTTTCATCATTTTGCAGATCCATAGATCATCTTTTTTGGTGAGGCCGCAAGAAAAATAGACATCAAATCACCTAGTTGCAAGCCTAGAAGGGCTTGATCCTTTCAACTTGGTGATTGTTTTAATTAACCCTTGTATTTTGCAGAGAAATCGATTATTTTTAAGGGTTTTTCCATCAAGGTTTTGGCATAAATCACATACTAGGAGGTTGTTATGAATATAAAATTATATAAAATAAAATGAATATAAATAAATATAAATAATAAATAATGAAATGATGATTATCTTAAATAGTCATTAGTTAAGTGAAAAGGCATGTCTAAAAGACATGCCCAATCATGAAAGGACACCTGCTTAGGTATATAAGCAAGGCCTCATTGTAACATTCATCATCCTTGTACATTTCATATATATTAATAAAATATTATTTATAAATACCTTGTGTATTTTTACATTAAAGTCAACAAGATACAGTTTTGTTGTTTCAGTGGTATCAGAGCCATGTGAGTCTTTGAACGTTATCCGTCGCACAATATGTCATTAAGTTTTCGCCCTGAATTCATTGAGTAGTCAAGTGAAATTCAAGAAATGTTTCAGCAATTAGAAAAATCATGTGCCAAAATTACAGCATGTCTAAAGGAAAGATATGCAGAAATCCATAATAAGGAAGATGATAGCAATGGCAAAGAAAGGAAACAAGGTGAAGCAGGAGAAGAAGATTTTGATCAGAATGATGATAATGAAAATAAAAATGTAATGGATAATGATGAATATGAAAATGATATAGATCAAGATGATGATCCAAATGAAGATGATATGGATGAGGATTATGTGGATCAAGATGATGATCCAAATGAAGATGATATGGATGAGGATTATGTAGATCAAGATGATGATCCAGAGGAAGATGATGTGGATGAGGACTATCTTGAGAAACAAGAAGATGAACAATATCATAACAATGAGGAAGAAGCTAAAGAAGACATTGATGATGATGAAAAGGAAAATGTGGAAGAAGAAAAAGAAGAAGATATTTATGAAGATGACATATTTGAAAAAGAAAAAGTGGATTATGGGAAAGAGGAGGAAGAAAACCATGACCAAAATTATGAGAATAATGCACAAAACATTACATTTATTAATGGAGAAGATAAACTTGATCATAATGAAGAAGATCCACATGAAGATGAAAATGATCTCAACAACGATTGTGATGAGGAGGAAGATAGAGGAAACCATAATGATAATGAGGATGACAATGATGTCAGGCATTGCATAATCCAGCACTCCCCATGTGTTTCGTGACATGTGCTTAACTGCCTCTCGAGGATCCATTAACTCTGGTGATGCGTCCGTTTACTAACACCTACGGGTTTTAGTGTAATGGCAATCATGATTCCAACAAGTGGTATCAGAGCCAAAGGCCTCAAGTTCCAATCGCACCCGGCTCGCGTTGGGGGGAGATTGTTGGGCATTGGATAATCCAGCGCTCCCCGTGTGTTTTGTGACGTGCTTAACCGTCTCTCGAGGATCTGTTAACTCTGGCGATGCGTCCGTTTACTAACACCTACAGGTTTTCGTGTAACGGAGATCGTGATTCCAACAAATGAGTATAACAATGACTCTGTTATCGTTGTGGATCGATGGGAATTATCAAGTGCGCATGTTTTCTCTAAATTTTTCGTCATCGACCCGAGCATCCCAACATGGTTGTGCCAGAATTGTCGACACCCTCTTTCTGTCGCTGGGACAGAGTCCTACACAGAAAAGTGTGGAGCAGGACCCTCAAGATCAGGGGTGCAGGCCTCATCAGTGCATGGTAGGAAGGTAATGGATGAACCATTTGTGGTGTTTCCAACAAAAACTACTTCAATGTATAGATACGGGAATTCTCCTGAAGGAGGCAGTCTGCCCTTTCTGGATGTTGTTGGAGATTCCAGTAGTGCATTGCAAACAAACAGTGCAATTAACAATTCCAATCAAACTGTTTTGAAGCAGGCCTTTGATATTGTATCTTCCCAAACACAGGTTGAGCAACCCTTATGCTTGGAATGCATGTGGGTTTTGTTTGAAAATATTGATAGAGAACTTGAAGATATTAATCAAGACACCAAGGCTTATGAAGCATGTCTTAAACGGCTTGAAGAGGAGTCCCCCAGTGGTCTTAGTGAGGCCAATTTTCTTCAAGAAAAAGAAAAGGTTGAAGAGGAAGAAAAGAAATTAAAAGTAGCAATAGAGGAAATTGAAAAACAGTGCATGGATTTCAAACATCAACTTTAGGAACTAGAACTAAAGTCAAAAAGATTTGATGAACGAGAAGAGAGGTTTTGGCACGAATCCAATGACTATAGTTTGCAGCTAACTACACACCAGGAAGAAAGAGATGCTATTTTGGAAAAGATTGAAGTGACCCAAACACAATTCCCTACATTTAGTTGTGAGCATTGTTACGACTGTGGCTTTGCATTGTGCTATAGCGGTCCTTTCGAAGGGTGTCACTTTGATTTCTATTTTCACCTGAATTGTGCTTGAAGTATCAAAGAGAGGCCAGACACGACACAGATGCCACATGAGTTATCTGTGATGGAGATTTGCGATGTAACCATTGAAAGAGACAAGTCATTTGGCACACGCCCGATGGGTAGTAATTTAGGAAATAAAATAAGCATAACTATAAATTAGGGAAAATAACATAAATATTAATTATAAAGTTACTTTATAAATGTTATTACAGTTACTTCATAATAATTTTATAAAGTTACTTTGTTAAAAATGATTAATTAATTAATTTATATATAATAAATAAAATCAAATTAAAAATAATAGTAATATATATAATTCCATGACAATAGTATCGATGACTTACACATGCCGGAAAGACATGGGCAAGGAAGAAATTATTAACAATTAAGCTTTAAGGACAAAGCTTCTTGAAGAGAGAGGCAATGCTACGAATATAAAATTATATAAAATAAAAGGATCTTAAATAGTCATTAGTTAAGTGAAAAGGCATGTCTAAAAGACATGCCCAATCACGAAAGGGCACCTGCCTAGGTATATAAGTAGGGCCTCATTGTAACATTCATCATCCTTGTATATTTCATATATATTAATAAAATATTGTTTATAATACTTCGTGTATTTTTACATTTAAAGTCAACAAGCTACAGTTTTGTTGTTTCAGAGGTTCGGTTATAACTTATAAGATCACATTTTTTCAAGGACACTGCAAGCCTTTTGGAAGCGTTTTTCTCCTAGCCGAGGGCTCAAAAAAGCCATCTTTCATTCTCAAATCTGAAGCCTTTCTTGCTTGGAGGATTATCGAAAGTTTTAAGGGTTTAGGGCTTTAAAATTTTACAATTTGATTACAAAAATTAATTAAATTTTTGGGCGTATTTCTTTGCAAGACTGTGGCATTTTAGGCCTCCTCTTCGTCTTAGTCGTGAGTTTTCAAAGGTCATTCTTCATCTTTGAGAGGGTCATATCCCTTTGAGGGTTTGAAATGAAATTTTGGAGGATTTACAATCAAGTTTTGAAGTGGATCTATTCTTATTTGCCTTATATTTTCCTCTGCCACTCATTGTATCTTGAGGAGTGATTTTCCTACTCATTGTAAGGATCTGTCATTTGTAATTCTCCTCATGGTTTCAAGAACCCTTCGTACTATCTAAAGGGTCTCTTTCTTTGTAATACTCATAATAAAGGATCTTGTTTCTCTAGGGAGCTTGGGAATTTCCCATGGTATCTCTCCTTATTTAAAAGGGAGGATTGCTTGTTTTGGTGACTAACCTCTTCGATTAGTTCTCATCTTAGTTTCTAGATCTAATTGGTCACTGATTCTCATTGCTCTTATGGATCAGCCTTTGATTTCATTTTCATTGCATCTAATCTCTTTCATTTGGACACTGTTGGATCTAGTTTCTATTGTCAATTGCTTGATCTAATTGCTATTGTGGTTTTGTTGGCTACTTGGTCTAAATTTACATTTGAGAAGTTCTTGTCTACATCTCACTTGTGTTTTAAATTGAAGTATTATAACTACATCAATTAGATTCTTTGAAGTAACTAGTGCTTTGTAATCCATAATTTGCTCCTAAACATTCTTGAGATACCTTATAGATGAAGATCTATGTTTGAAATCAATAAATTAGATACAAATTTATTGATTTCAAACATAGATCTTCATCTATAGCTATTAGCATGCATAGTACATACAAAATTCAAATAAATGTCAGTGGTACTAGTCACATAAACGATAAATCTATTAAAAATTTAAATCATGATTCATAGTTCATAACTGAAAGACAACTTACAACTACAAGATAGTAAGATAAACACACTAACAACTATAGTTTTCTCATTAAGTCATCAAATCAAAATGTGTTACATAGGTAGTGCTGGTGCAATGCCAATGGCAAATAGAAATAGAAAATATAAAACAACTACAGGTATACAAGCCTCAAGGCATCAATCAGCATCAAAATCAGCATCAATGTCCTCATCATCATGGTCCCCACTCCTCTCCTCTGCATCCTCCTCTTCCCCCGTATCCATAGTCGCCTCTACATCTGCTGGTGTGGAGGATGACCCCTCTAAGTCATCAAATCTAACAAGCTCTAGCACTGGATAATTGAGATCCATGTTGGCCAATGCCAACTCAACACTGGTGTCCAGACACATATCATCAGGAACAGTGTTACTTGGGAGCGGGAGCAAAAGCGGGGAGCAGGAGTGGGAGCGACATTTTCAAAAGCTCCTAGTTTGGTGCTCTTGATTAAATACGAGTTCCATACCCTAATACATGACAAAATTCAATGGAAACATTGCAATCCCCCAATCCTAAAATCCTAAAAAACTGATAAGTCTGCTGGATTTTGAATGAAATCTAAAATTCTACTTTCTCCATATGAAATCCAATGAGGCCGAAACCACTCTCAAACATCCTGAGTCATTTCATGGTAATGTTAAAAATTTAAGTAGAAGCATGAAAATGAAGATTAAGGAGAATGTCCCTTTTACTTTAAGAATTTGACATTACCATGAATAGCATATCAATACTAAGGCCTAGACTTGATCATGACGCTGCCAAAAAACCCTTCTGCAAACCCTTCTCCACTTCCCAACAGCTCACAAAACACTTGCCAAATGAAAATATGCGTGGCTGTAATGAGAAAACACGCCCTTTTCATACCCGCGCAGGTCGCTTTTTGAGCTTAGCGAGTCCTGGAAACAGGACACCATTCCCAAAATCGTGACACGCATATGAAAATCGCGACACGACCTCGGATTCGACGAGTCAGGAAAGGACACGACGTGTCATTGGATTTGGACACGAATCTAGACAGAATCGCGTCGGATTCGCTGGATTCGGGATTCGAGGGGCCTCTAGGGCGAATCCGGTTATCTAGATTGTTGTGTGTTGAACCTTTTTTTTCATCGAGTTAAACATTTTTTGAACTCTGTGTGTTAATATTAGTCTTGGTGTTGCATTGTTGTGACTCTCCAAGAGAACCATTTCGCCATGAAATTTGACAACATCCTAGTTGACTTTGATCAAGTCTTGCTTGCTACTCGAACCAACAGTATTCCTCGCCCTTTAAATCCTCTCCTGCAATTCCTTTTGACGAATGTTGTACTCCTTTTCCTTAGCCATGACAAAATCATTAAACTTCTGAAGCTCCGGATTAACAACTCTATGAAATCAAACTCTACCACAAACATGTTGTTGTGTGTTTGAATGGAGGGTTTCACTATCCAAGCTACCACTTGCTCCACCAGCCACTCATCTCTTTAAATCAACTACACTCGCTATCTGCCCCTGCATTCACACATCACATCAATCAAGTTTGGTCACAGCCTTAGGGCTCAATTTTAAATTTCCAATTACAGGTACTCAAAATTGGGCGCTCAGAATTCCTGGTTGTTTCCAAATTCAGTATGCTACCTAACGCCATCTGTAGACTACTCTTGAAATAATTTAGGGTGAGCTTCGAGCTGGGGTCTGATCTGAAGATATATTCTCTCGCCAAGGTCTCTCAGCATAATTATAGCAAGGACTGTTTGCTTGTTATTGGTGGGAAGCGGAAGCGAGGTATGAAGACCGACTATTTTATGTGTCTAAACTAAAACAATGTTGAAAATTATGTGAAGTCAGTGAGCAAGGCCATTGTTTCTTATATGTTAGGTGAACTCCATGAAGGTCGTATGAAGTCAGTGGGCATGGCCATTGTTTTTTATATGTTGGGTGAACTCCATGAAGGTCGTATGAAGTCTTTGTTTGGTGGTTATATAATGGTGTAAAGGTTGAGTTGAAGTGTTTCTTTGAATGGTTGTTGGTTATGCTTTAATAATTTTTTAATATGATTCATATATGTCATATATATATGATTTTTTAAATAAAAAAAAGAGAGGTTGTGGTATATTATATATGAGGAGTCTATATATATATATATATATTTAAGGCTGAAAGCATGAATGGTTGGTATGCCATATGAATTATATATGTGATGGAGGTATATTAATGAAGTTTTGAAGACATAGCCACTGAATTTTATTACAAATACATCAATTTTTTTGCAACCACTGAAATATTTTTGAGGCTAGACTAGACTATATGATGCATTCACTAATATCCATAGTGGGAGTAGTTCTCACTGGCAAGGAGAACTACCCTGAGTGGTCCTAGAAGATAAAACACACCCTCATTTTCAATGAGTTGTGGAAAGGGGTTTGTGAAGGAGAAGGAGACAATGCACCTGAAAAACCCACTTCAAATAAGGAGCTTGGCATTTGGAAAAACAAGCACAGCAAGGCCTATGCCTTGATTGTAACGTCAGTAAATGAAGAGGTTATTCGACATATTTCGCCATTTTCAAATGCCTTTGAAGCTTTAAAGAAGTTGAAGGAATTGTATGACTCACACTCTAAACTTGATGTTATTCAAATGATGATTAAGTTGTTCAGTGTTGACTTAAAAAATGATGACCCTCTTGCCTTAGCATCAGAAGTAAGAGCCATTATGCATGACATAGAAGCCATTGGTGTTGAAATAGATATTCATCTCATAGCTTATGTCAAGGCACTATATCCCACCTATTCACATTATCTTAAGTCATTGCAAGCAAGCGGCAACCTTAAGGAGATTACCTTTGACTCCCTTGAGAAGAAGTTTGTTGAAAGAGAGAAAGCTTTTGGGAAGAAGACAACTCCTCAGTCTTCTAAAGAAGTTGTGTGCCTTGCACAAAAGGAGAAGAATCATGCACAAGATTCTTCTAGAGGAAGAGGCGACCGAAGAGCAAGAGGAAGGAATAATTTTAGAGGCGGGGGGACAGACAATTCCAAGGAGAAAAGTATGATCTTCATTGCATATGATGCAATAGAATTGGACATGATGCTTCTACATGTACGCTGCCTTGGGACAGAATTGAGCAAGAAAGAAATGAAGGAAAAGGTAAAACAACTGACAAGGCGAAAGGTAAAGCACCTAAATCTGCTCGTTATGTTGTGGCACATTACAACATTGGAGTAATTGAAGACTTATTCAATGCTTCACTTACTTCATGGAAAGATGATTGGTTGCTTGATTTAAGAGCAACTTGCCACATGACTTTCAGGAGAGATTTCTTTGAAGAATTCACTGACAATGTTGATGGAGTAGTATACTTTCCATACAAGTCAAAACTCAAGCCATCAGAGCTTGGCACCATCAGGCTCAAACTGCCTGGTCTTCCAGACTTTCTTATACATGATGTTTTATACCTCCCGGAGCTGAGGAGAAACTTGTTGTCTTTGGTCCACATCCACCAGCAAGGACACTCCATTCATATATTTGATGGCAAAGTCGAGATCAGAAAAGCATGAGATCACTCACTTGTCATGATGGGGAAGAAGAAAAAAGACCCATGAAGCTACAAGGAACCTCTGCTCATGCACAGAACTTTTCATACAGTTCTCACTATGATGAAGGTACAATTCCATCAAATCTTTTATGGCATCCGAGATTTGGACTCTTGAACTATGACAGCCTTCGTTTGTTGAAGAAAAATGGTGTTACTGGTTTGCCTACAATTCCTAGGAAACTCAAGCAATGTGATGCTTGTATCTTAGGAAAGCACAACAAACAGTGTTTTCATGATTCTCATTCCAAAGCACATAGAAAACTTGAACTCATTCATTTTGATTTATGTGGCCCAATGCTTGTTCCTTCTACAAATGGTAATAAATATATGATAACATTTATTGATGACTACACCAGAATGTGTTAGGTTTATTTATTGAAGAACAAATCTGAAGCTCTTGAAACATCCAAGAACTTTCATGCATGGATTGAAAATGATGCATAATCTCATATTGGCTCTATTCACACTGATAATGGAAAAGAATACACTTCAAATGAATTTGAAAACTATCTTCACTAGCATGGCATGAAACATCAAACAATCGTGCCTTATAATCCCCAACAGAACAGAGTAGATGAAAGAATGAACAGGACAATCTTAAATATGGTACGTTCCATGATGTTTTTCAAGAATGTTTAACTGATGTTTTGGGTTGATGCAGTTCTATGTGTTGTGTATATAAAGGATAGGTTTCCATCTAATGCTATCAAAAACAAGACTCCTTATGAAATGTGGTATGGCCACATTCCTTCGGTGAGGCATCTCAGGGTTTTTGGTTCCACCTGTTATGCCTTAATACCTAAGGAACGTAGAAACAAACTCGGTACATGGAGTCACAAGTGTATCTTCTTGGGGTATTCAAATACCTCCAAAGTGTTGAAGAAAGTGTAACTAGGTTCGGTATTTACAAATGTAATTTTGATCTTTGTACTTGTCAAGAAAAATAAATATTATTTTTGTAAATTATAAGAATGAGTTTCTTGCTCATTCCATAGGTCTAGGAAAGTCAAAGAGTCAATGACATGTGTAAAGAGCTCTTCTGGAGCATATATGAAATGTATACAAGTCTAGAACAACCCTCTAAGACAAGCACAATCCTCCAAGGCAAGCACGAAGAAGTCTGCCTGCAAAACGATGAAGAAAAACTATTTAGTCGGCCTCAAAATGAATATTAATGACAAGTCGGCTCAGAAATAGGGACACATCGGTTCACCCTAACATGTCGGCTTATTTGCAGAGACCTAACTACTATAAATAAGTGTGTAGGATCACCACCAAAAGGCAGATTCTCAGATCTCTCGGAAACTGCGGATGATGACAGAGGCACAGAACTTCGTATGGATACAAGACAGAGCTCCGAATTATAGGAGACAGAATTTCGGATTCCTCTGTAACTTCAAAGGCACAGTGAGGTACAGTCTCGGTGATGATTACAATGTCTTGGTGCAGGAAATTACAATGGCCTATATCTCTGTGTCTTGGCCTCCTCATGGTCACAGTCCCGAAAAACTGAACACAGTGATGATAAAAACGCAATCACTATCTCGGTGATCTCTTAATAATATTCTCTTGGTCTAATTGTGATGAAGAAGGATCACGATGATCCCACAGTGGTGTACACAGTCTCGGCACACTTGTTCTGAAGATACACTCTCAGTATAATGATAAGGATAAGGATCTTGGTGAGCCTACAGGAATACTCTTTGTCTCAACATAATCATATAAACACAGTCATGAGGAAGGCATAACTACAAGATCACTATCTCAGTGCAACTCCCATATATACATATCTCAATATAGATCTCGTTATAATGACAGTGATCTCAGAAAAGGCACAGTAGTGATCTCAAGGTGCAGTAATGATCTCAGTAAAGAAGTGCAGATGAAGGTACAACAATGATACAAGTGTAATGACCTCTGTGATGCATAAAGTTGACCTTTGTATAGCAGCAATAATGAAAATGATCTCAAAAGTGACAAAGAAGAGGATTGGTGCCTTGGTCTTGGAGTGGCTTGATAGGTCAAGGGTCATGGTCTTGGTATTCATCAATTGGAATCTCTATAAGAAGAATTTTGTGCGGGTTTTCCTCTCAAAGAGTGAGAGGTTTTGGCCCTGGCAGAAAGCCAACATTGTGTGTTCTTGTCTCTTTGTTTTTGGTAACCATTTGATGAACTAAGAAGACACACTCAACACAAAGCATACCATCTCTATGATGAAGTGAATAAGAAATTTATAATATCTATAGATGTGATCTTTTCTTGAATCTTCCAAGACTAACAATGTTGTTGAGCGGCAACTTAATCCTTGGATAGATTCGGACATGCAAAGTCTTTCCAACAATTTGATAATGAGATTCCACATCTTGAAGGTCGGATTCCTATATTGGATCAATCTGTGGAATCTTCGTTTGAAGCACTTTCTCCCTCGTATGAAGCTCCAGCCACTGATCCAGATGACACTTTGAGTGATGTGATTGACAGACTTGGGAGACTAAATCTTGATTCAGCCCCAACACAGTCAACTGATCAACCTGGGTCATCTCAGCAAGGTCCTCCAAAATGGCTGCCAAAGACACTTGAAAGTGCTCCTCCTTATGAGGTTCGAAACACAGTAACAAGAAGTTCAACCGTACATAATGGAGGTGATGGAGACAATTCTGATTCACCGGTTGATATGGATGTTTCTTATGATTGTGAACTGAATTTGTATACAGATTTTGAACCAACTTCCTTCAGATAAGTCGCTTCTCATGATGAATGGAAAGAAGCGATGTAGAAAGAATATGATGCTTTGATAAAGAATGGCACCTGGAAGCTGGTTGATCATCCATTGGGAACCAAACCAATTGATTACAAGTGGGTCTTCAAAAACAAGTATAAAGTAGACGGCTCACTTGACAAGCATAAAGCCAGGCTTGTCGCAAAAGGTTTTGCACAAAAGGAAGGGGTCGACTATGAGGAAACTTTTTCACCCACAGCAAAATGGGCTACCATCCGAACATTCTTTGCCTTGGCAACACAAAACGATTGGAAAGTCCATCAAATGGATGTAAAAATTGCTTTCTTGAATGGAGATCTGAAAGAGAATGTTTTTATGTCCCAACCAGAAGGATTTGTTGTGAAGGGTTAGGAATAAAAAGTATGCAAGCTTGTAAAATCCTTGTATGGCCTCAAGCAAGCACCGCGAGCCTGGTACGAGAAGTTAACTGAGCATCTTCTGAAACTCAACTTCAAACATTATGATCTTGATGATGCAACTTTGTTTGTCGAGAAAGTTCGAAAACAGTTGTATATCTTGTGGTGTATGTACATGATTTTCTGATGACAGTGAACATTGAGAGCTACATTGCATTCATAAATAAGGAATTGAGGAAAGGTTTTGAAATGACAGATTTGGGCTATATTCACTGCTATCTTGGTATTGAAGTAACTCAACATCAAAAGTTTATATTCCTCTCTTAGAAGAAGTACATTGGAGATCTGTTGAACAGGTTTGGCATGGCTGAGTGCAATCCTTTGACTACTCCAATGGAACAAAACTTAAAGCTCACATCCACTGAAGGAAAATAATTTGAGGATTGAATGAAATATAGACAACTCACAGGAAGTCTCAACTACATGACTACTGCCAGACCAGACATTTCATTTGTTGTTGGAATCCTCTCCAATTTTATGCAAAAGCCTTGTGAGGGTCATTGGTCTGCTGCAAAAAAAGTTCTAAAGTACTTGAAGGGAACTCATGACTTTGGACTTAAGTATACACAGGTGGGTCACTTCAGCTTGATTGGATACTCTGATTCAAACTTCGATGGAGATAAAGAAATTGGGGTATCTACTTCAAGTTATGTTATGAGTCTTGGATCAGGAGCGGTCTCTTGGAGGTCACGCAAACAGTCAGTTCCAGCAGATTCCACAACTGAGGCAGAATATGTGGCAGCAACTGAAGCAATGAAGGAAATTGTGTAGCTCAGGAAAATTCTGGAAGAATTGCAAGAGAAACAAGTGCATTCAACTCCTCTTTTGATTGACAACACGTCTGTAATAAAGTTGGCCAAGAACCCAAAGTTCCATGATCGAACGAAGCACATCAATACACAATACTATCTGATTCGACCTCATGTTGAGACCAAGACAATCCATTTACGCCATTGTTCCACAAATGAGCAAACTGCAAACATCTGCACCAAAGCATTGTTGGAAATACTAAGAGGGGGCGTGAATCAATGTTTCTTTTCAATTATTATTTTTATCAGTTAAAAACATTTATATTTGGAACACAAAAATAGATAACAGGAATAGATGCTTTTATTAATGTGATATTTGCAATAAATCAAGTACAATATATATATATGGTTTCAATCAGTTGCCAAGCACCAACTTGGACTCTTTGTGAGGCTCCAACCTCCAGAGCACCAACTCTGTCTTGTCAAGGCACCAACCTTGAATTTAGGAGCACCAACTCCCAAGGCACCAATCCTTTCAGTTCTGAGGCACCAACCTCAAGGGCTCCAACCCTCTGCTGTAAACTGTCTGAATCTGTTTGGTTGTAATTCTCTACTCCCAACCCTGCTAGACCTATTACTTACTTTTGTCCTCCTGTGCCTTCCACTTCTTCCAAAACTTCAGCTTCCTTTGTTTCTTACAGTTCACCAGCAACACTAAACTTTCCTTGTTCTCTGTTTTATATGCCTAATATGCCTGACCTTTGGCTTCCTCCTTGCTCACTTGAGCTTCGGCTTCCTCAACGCTCGCTTGATCTTTTAGCTTCCTCTGCGCTCACTCTTCGGCTTCCTCTGTCTCTTCGAATTCATCAATACTCACAGGACACGTTAATTAGGAAGAGAGGCCATCTTTATTATTATTCAAACAATAGACTTATTCTTTACGGCAATCGCAACATTCATGAATAGTTGGAGTTATTCCTTTAAACCCACAATCGCAATCGCAACATTCTAGAGGTCTTTATAAGTCATGCCCATAGTACAACCGATGGCCGATAGCCGATTCCCCTGCTGCCGACAGAGCAGATGCGATTATGTTATTAACTAGTTGTTAATAACTCCGTCGGGTCCATCACCTTATCGCAATCGACAGTTTATATCATTACACTCCTTCAAGACTTGCGATTGAACCAGATGCAATATTACATTAAACAGAAGTTAATACACCCGTCGGGTCCATATATATATATATATATATATATATATATATATATATATATATCGCAATCGTAGGTTTGCATCCCTTTGAGACTTGCGATATCGCAATCAGAGCTTTAATATGACAAGGCCTTAAACACTTGCGATACATAACTCCCGACGCGGCGGACGCGATATAACATTAGGGTGTATTACAATGGTGCAGTCGGGTCCATTCTCCACCATAGATTTCAACCCCCAAAATCTGACGGTCTACAGCGATTTCGGGTGGACTACTTGCACGAGAGTTACCCGCCCGAAATGAGCAGTTTTTCTCTCTCCTCTAGTTGCTACGTGTCAACCATTGAATGGAATCGGGCACTCTCCTCTAAATACCACTTACCATTTTGCATCCGCCCGAAATCCCGCTTATAGCTTTAAATCCGCCCTTCGTCTTGGTTAACGCCCCGAATTGATTCGCTTCCAATGACCGTAGATCTTCTACCATCGACGGCTCCATGGCTCTCCTCTGGATTCCTTTTCCACTAGAACGAAAACTCATCTCCACCGTTCATCTCTTAATGCCATCCAATACGACTCCACGGCTAACAACTTCCAATATTCTCTGCTCTGATATGTTCCTCTTTGCTTCTAATGACCTCTTCCTCTTACGCTTTGGCTTCATGATGGCTTCCGATAACCTGTTTCCGATGAACTCTTCCGATATGCTTCTCTTGATAGCTCCTATGACTTCCGATATTCTTTGCTCTGATATTCTGCAATACTCCTCTGATGTGTTCCTCTTCTGATGGCTTCCTTGATGGCTTTGCTCCTTGGCTTCTTGCTCCTGTTTCTTCATGGATCCGCTCTGCTTGGCTTCACATCATTGTTTACTCATCCAGAATATTGCCATATTGACATCAATGACAATCTAGGTCAACAATCTCCCCCTTTGTCATTGATGGCAATATTCTTCTTCTCTCCCCCTTTGACATCAGTGGCAAAGGAGTACACAAGGACTCCCCCTGTCCTGCAACATCTTTATGAATCAACTTAAGTGATGCTCAAGAGATAACTCCCATCTTTTGACGAAGATGTTCAAATGCTTCTCGAGAAAGAGGTTTTGCGAAAATATAAGCTATCTGCTCCTTAGTATTGATATATTCCAAGATTGTGTTTTGTTCAGCTACTTGTTCACGAAGGAAATGATACTTGATTGGTATATGTTTGGTCTTTGAGTGCATCACTGGATTTTTGTTGAGGTTGATCGCACTTGTGTTATCACAATAGATGGTAATTGGTTGATTTGTACCTATGTTGACATCTTTTAGAGCTTCTTTCATCCATAGTATTTGAGTACAACAATCTGCGGTAGCTATATACTCGGCTTCAGCTGTAGATAGTGATATGGATCTCTGTTTTTTGCTGAGCCAAGATACTAAACAGTGTCCTAGGAAGAATGCATTTCCACTAGTACTTTTCCGATCATCGACACTTCCAGCCCAACCAGCATCAGTGTATGCAGTCACAATAAGAGTTGAGCTCTTAGGGTACCAGAGACCGAAATCAAGAGTTCCTTTCAGGTATCTGAGAATTCTTTTTACAGCCAACAAATGGGATTGTTTAGGAGCTGATTGAAATCGTCCCACCATTCCTATTGCTTGCATAATGTCACGTCTCGTAGCAATTAAGTACAGAAGGGCTCCAATTATTGACCTGTAATGAGTTGCATCTACCAAAGGGGAGTCATCATTTTTGCTTAATTTGCAACTTGTGGTCATAGGTGTGCTCATGGGTGCACAGTCTTCCATTCCATATCTTTTAAGCATGTCTTTAAGATATTTGGCTTGAGATATAAACATGCCTGCCATGGTTTGAGATACTTGTAGTCCAAGGAAGTGAGATAACTCTCCTATCATTGACATCTCAAACTCTTTTGACATATTTTCATAAAACTCATGACTCATCTCATCATTATTACTAGCAAAAATCAAATCATCAACATAAACAAGTGTGACTAGTAACTTATCCTCATCTGTCTTTATGTAGAGATTACTTCCTGCCACCCTCTTCTTGAAGCCTTGTTGTTGTAGATAGTGATCCAATCTTACGTACCAAGCTCTAGGAGCTTGTTTCAACCCATATAATGTTTTTTTCAACTTACAAACAAGGTCTTTTCCTTCTGTTAGATTAAACCCTTCTGGTTGCTCCATGTAGACTTCTTCCTTGAGTTCCCCATTCAAAAATGTTGATTTTACGTCCATTTGATAGATTTTGAATCCTTTTGAGCAAACAAATGCCAAGAACATCCTGATAGCTTCCACACGAGCTACTTGTGCAAATGTTTCTTCAAAGTCAATTCCTTCAATTTGTGAATAGCCTTTACAAACAAGCCTTGCCTTATTTCTGATGATTTGTCCATCTTCATTCATTTTGTTTTTAAACACCCACTTGGTTCCTATTATGTTTTTGTCCTTTGGACGAAGTACTAGCTCCCATGTCTCATTCTTCTCAATTTGAGACATTTCTTCTTCCATGGCTTTTACTCAATGAGGATCCTTACTTGAGTAAATGTTTCTAGTTCTATCATGGATAGAAGAGCAGTATCATTTTTCTTTGGTGCGTTTGTCATCCTTCTTCGCGTTTGCATCCCTTCATCTATATTGCCAATAATCTACTCTTCTGGGTGATATTTTTGGAGAAGTTTCATCTTTGAAGGAGTTTGAGATGGTTCTTTTTCCTTGGGTATTTCTTGATTCTTTTCTTTTTCTTCATGTTCTTCTTCTTCAATGAGAGGATCAACTTCATGTTCTTCAATTTCTTTCTCTAGAAGGTCTTCATCAATCTTCACATCAATGCTTTCCACGATTTTCCGTAGTCGATTATTGTAGCACTTGTAGGCTTTGCTCCATGTAGAATATCTAGAGAAAATCCCTTCGTCAACCCGAGAATCAAACTTTCCTGGTGAGCCATCATTGATTTTTATGACGCACTTGCTTCCAAAAATCTTTAAGTATTTTACTAAAGCAGGTCTTCCTTTCCATAATTCATAAGGAGTTTTTTCATTATTTGGTCTTAATTGAGTTCGATTCAAGGTATAGACAGTTGTCCCCACTGCTTCTCTCCAGAATTTTGGCTGCAAGTCAGCTGCTATTAACATTGTTCTTGCCATTTCTTGAACTGTTTGGTTTCTTCTTTCAACTACCCCATTTTGCTTGGTTGTTCTTTCTCCTTGGAGTGTCAAAGTTCTAGTTGGTCCACATAAATCATCATGGATGATCTCCAAAGGCTTTGATGTAGAAAACTCCTTGGTCTTGTGGCTGGTTCTGGTTTCCTTTCCATGTTGACATGGACCACATATTCCTTGATTTGGTTTGAATAACTTTGGAATGTCTCGTACTGCTTTAATCTTGTTGATATTGATCAAGTTATCAAAGCTTGTATGTCCAAGTTGCTTGTGCCACAACCAACTTTCATCTGTATGACTTAAGTAGCATTTATCTTCTTGAATCTTGTTCAGAATGTAAATGTTGTCTGGTGTTCTAACCCCTTTCGCCACAAGTTCCCCTGAGGAAGAGTTCCTTATTTCACAGTCTTTGGTGCTAAAGACAACACTATGTCCTTGATCACAAATTTGGCTAACACTCAGGAGGTTGTGTTTGAGCCCGTTTACTAGCAAAGCATTTTGAGCTTTTCCTTTTCCATTAATAAGAGTAACAGTTCCTTTTCCAGCAATTTTGGCAGATCCACTTCCAAAGGATACATTTCCTTCTTTTTTGTTCAATGAGACAAACTTCCTTTTGTCCCCTGTCATGTGTCTGGAGCACCCACTATCCACAAACCAATGATTTTCATTATTTTGAGCACATAGAGCTAGGCCACATTTATCCATGTTGGGATTCTCACTTCTTGCTTTTCCTCTTTTGAGTGGGCAATTTTGTTCATTGTGTCCATTATTATTACACAATGAGCAAATCAGATCAAATTTGGCCAAGGGATCAAAAGAATTGTAGTTCTTGATTTGTCCTTGCCCTTTGGGGCCATATGGTTTGTTTATTTGATCCTTCAGTTTTGGTGTGTCATTCTTATGAGCCATGGAATGTCTAGCTTGATGACCAAAATTTTTACAATGGAAACAATGCCCAAAAAGATAGTTTTGTACCTGTTGTAATAGCCATGATTTGAATCAACATTCTTCCTTGGAGTTACTCCCGCTTCATTCTTTGGATTTGAGATGGGCCTTTGATGAAATACTGTTTTGTATTTGTTGTAACATCCATGATTCAAATCAACATTCTTCCTTGGAGTTACTCTCTCTCCATTCTTTGGAGCTGGGATGAGCCTTTGATGAAATAATCTTTCTTCTTTTGGGTCGCTAGAAAGTATGTCGGCATAGCTTTTCGCATTATTCTTAGTACTTGATGATTCTCCTTTAAAACCTATTCCAGATTTGTCATGTTGAGGTTTTTGATTATTTAGGATAGTGTCAAGTATTTGAGAGCTTTTCCAACCCTTTTTAACTTGCTCCAATTCCTTCCTCAGAGATACTATTTTGGCTTCACGTTCTTCGCAAGCTTCTTCTTTTTCTTTTAGCTTATTTTTCAAGAGATCTTCCCTTCTTTTTGTTTCCCCGTTTTCTACTTTGAGAGAAATGATTTTATCCCATAATTTCTCATTTTCTTAATGGCACTTATTAACAATTCATCTACATTTCCATCTAGCCCTGAGTCATCATCATTTGTGAATGCCATGAATAATACTTCTTGGCTTCCAACATGGTCATTTTCTTCATCTGATTCTTCATTACCTCCTTTGCGATGAGGGAACTGGTTAGTTGATTTCTTTTTGATGACTACAAATTCATCTTCATCAGACTCATCTTGCTTAGAGAGGAAATTCTTCTTATTGAACCCTTTCTTTTTGTATACCATCCTTTTAGAATTTTCTTCATCATCACTATCATGCTTATGAGGACATTTTGCAGCATAATGACCTATTTTTCCACATTTGAAACAAATAAGAGGGTATTTACCTTTTAGCTTAGATCCTTTCTTCAGCCTTCGTACAAATTGCGCCAATTCGGATTCAACATCGGAGTCATCACTACTGACATTCCTTTCTTTCCCCTTTTTTGATTTTGAGGCCTTGAATGTTGCATCTTTGGAACTTGGGCAACCTTTTCTCATCTCATAGGCAATGAGGATTCCATGGAGTTCATCCATATTGAGAGTATCTAGATCCTTCATTTCTTCTATCGCACTTACTTTGGAGTCAAATCTGTCTGCGAGAGATCTTAAGACCTTTTGAACAATGGTGCTTTCTTCAATGTTTTCTTCCAATCCTTTAAGAGAGTTGACCACTTCAGCTACTCGGAGAAAGTATGATGCAATATCTTCTTCATCATCCATTTTCAGACTTTCAAATTGCCTTCTATGAGTTTGAAGCTTTGCCTTCTTGACTTTGGAGTCCCCGTTGTATAAGCTAATTAGCTTATCCCATAATTCTTTGGCAGAGTTACAATTCATGACTTTTGTAAATTTAGAATCAGTGATTCCACTAGTGATGGAGTTTAAGGCTTTTGCATTTGCAACGTAGACTTTCCTCTCGTCTTGATCTGTTGGAAGAGTGGAAGGAGCTATGTACTCATTTAAGACCGAATGCCAAACTTCAAGTCCAAGGGACATTCAGTAGTAGGACATTCTCTTTTTCCAGAAACCAAAATTTGTGCCATCGAACAGAGGAGGTCTTCCTGACACTACTTGATTTCTCATCATGACTAAGAATCCTTCTTCAAGCTGTTAGGCTAATATGAAGAAGCCCACTCTAATACCAATTGTTGGAAATACTGAGAGGAGGGGTGAATCAGTGTTTCTTTTCAATTATTATTTTTATCAGTTAAAAATATTTATACTTGGAACACAAAAATAGATAACAGGAATAGATGCTTTTATTAATGTGATCTTTGCAATAAATCAAGTACAATATATATATATAGATATGGTTTCAATCAGTTGCCAAGCACCAACTTGGACTCTTTGTGAGACTCCAACCTCCATAGCACCGACTCTGTCTTGTCAAGGCACCAACCTCAAAGGCTCCAACCCTCTGCTATAAACTGTCTGGATCTGTTTGGTTGTAATTCTCTACTCCCAACCTTGCTGGACCTATTACTTACTTTTGTCCTCCTATTCCTTCCACTTCTGCCAGAACTTTGGCTTCCTTTGTTTCTTACAGTTCACTAGCAACACTAAACTTTCCTTGTTCTCTATTTTATATGCTTGATATGCCTGACCTTTGGCTTCCTCCTTGCTCGCTTGAGCTTCGGCTTCCTCAACGCTCGCTTGATCTTTCAGCTTCCACTGCGCTCACTCTCCGGCTTCCTCTGTCTCTTCGAATTCATCAATACTCATAGGACACGTTAATTAGGAAGAGAGGCCATCTTTATTATTATTCAAACAATAGACTTATTCTTTACGGCAATCGCAACATTCATGAACAGTCGGAGTTATTCCTTTAAACCCACAATCACAATCGCAACATTCTGGAGGTCTTTATAAGTCATGCCCATAGTACAGCTGATGGTCGATAGCCGATTCCCCTGTTACCGATAGAGCAGATGCGATTATGTTATTAACCAGTTGTTAATAACTCCATCGGGTCCATCGCCTTATCGCAATCGGCAGTTTATATCGTTACACTCCTTCAAGACTTGCGATTGAACCAGATGCGATATTACATTAAATAGAAGTTAATACACCCGTCGGGTCCGTATATATATATATTGAAATCGCAGGTTTGCATCTCTTTGAGACTTGCGATATCGCAATCGGAGCTTTAATATGACAAGGCCTTAAACATTTGTGATACATAACTCCCGACGCGACGGATGAGATATAACATTAGGGCGTATTACAATGGTGCAGTCGGGTCCATTCTCCACTGTAGATTTCAACCCCCAAAATCTTACGGTCTACAGCGATTTCGAGTAGACTACTTGCACGAGAGTTACCTGCCCGAAATGAGTGGTTTTTCTCTCTCCTCTAGTTGCTACGTGTCAACCATTGAATGGAATCGGGCACTCTCCTCTAAATACCACTTACCATTTTGCATCCGCCCAAAATCCCGCTTATAGCTTTAAATCCGCCCTTCGTCTTGGTTAACGCCCTGAATTGATTCGCTTCCGATGACCGTAGATCTTCTATCATCGTCAGCTCCATGTCTCTCCTCCAGATTGCTTTTCCACTAGAACGAAAAATCATCTCCGTTGTTTATCTCTTAACGCCATCCAATACGACTCCATGGCTAACAAATTCCAATATTCTCTGCTCTGATATGTTCCTCTTTGCTTCCAATGACCTCTTCCTCTTACGCTTTGGCTTCATGATGGCTTCCGATAACCTGTTTCCGATGAACTCTTCCGATATGCTTCTCTTGATAGCTCCTGTGACTTCCGATATTCTCTGCTCTGATATTCTGCAATACTCCTCTAATGTGTTCCTCTTTTGATGGCTTCCTTGATGGCTTTGCTCCTTGGCTTCTTGCTCTTGTTTCTTCATGGATCCACTCTGCTTGGCTTCACATCATTGTTTACTCATCCAGAATATTGCCATATTGACATCAATGACAATCTAGGTCAACAAGCACTTGGAAAAGAAAAGTTTGAAAGATTCGGAATGATGCTTAGACTCACCAACATCCCTTCAGATTAAGGGGGCGAAATGTTGACACCTAATCTGAAATGATTATTGTAAATATTGTCACTTATGCATTTGAGCAGACCAAGAGACATTGGAATTGGAATCCCAAGAGTCCCTCCACTCATGTATAAATTCATGATATGGCTAATGCAATAAACAATTGAATTCGTGGAGTTACCTCCTGGCCTGACAATTTTATGTATTCAATGAAAAGAGAAAAACAAATTTATTATTGCTGTTCTTGAGGCATGTGTTTCATGCTCAAGGGAAATTTATTTTAGGTCAAGCTCCCATTGAGAGCTTCTAGGATTTGTCATTAAGTCTATAAAAGTCAAAAGAGTCATTGTCATGTATTGAAGACCCATTTGGGCATGTTACATATTATAAGAAATTTATTTGAGTCAAATAAAGTCAAGAAACCCTCCAAGATCAAGTCAAAATGTAATATGTATGCATCAAGTCGGTCCTCCAAATATGTCAAGTCAGCCTAGAAGTTGGGAGATGTCAACCTATTTTGAAGGAGCTAGAAGGCTATATATATAAGACTAGTCGATCACATTTGGGTAGAACACAACACACAAGAAATAGTCGACCAAGATCTCTGAAATCAGTGAAGGAAGGAGGCTAAGCGAAGAGAAAGTATCATATTTCAAGGAGTGTTTTTGGGTTAAATATCTCACAAGTGCAAGCCGAATCTAGGGCATTTGTTGCAGAAAGGAGATCAAATTACAGTCATGGTAGAGTGTAACACCCTCCTCCCACATTTACCCAAGCTAATCGGTCCAATGGGGTAACATATGACAAGAGGATACTATGATGTGATTCAACTCCCCATGCACAGTTAAGGAAGTGGAACTGGCAAAACAAACCCAATTTGACCTTACTCAGGAAGTACAAACCCTTCAGGAGACAACCAACCCTTCCAGGTGCCTAACCCCTGAGACAAATTGTCTTTTTGCTGAGCTAGACCCCCAGCCACTCCCATGACAAACCATGCATGCGACTAAGGCCCTCCAGTCACTCCCACATCAAGACATGCTAGCGACTGTGGCCATTTTCAAGCAATTTTGTGCTAGTGACCCCAGATTTTGTGCCACTTTTCAAGGCTAAGACTCAGGCCACTACCCAGAACTTCATGAAACTTCCAGAAATGTTAAATAACCACGAATTAAAGCTACTAATGCAAACATTGGTACAAGGACTTGACCGGACCCCTACTAGCCATGACAAGAATTTCGTCAAATATATCACAAATATGAAATCTACAGGTCATAACAACAGATCTGAGCATAGGGGTCTCATACTTATTTGAGATTCGTAAAGAAAGAAAGTGTAACTAGGTTCGGTATTTACAAATGTAATTTTGATCTTTGTACTTGTCAAGAAAAATAAATATTATTTTTGTAAATTATAAGAATGAGTTTCTTGCTCATTTCATAGGTCTAGGAAAGTCAAAGAGTCAAAGAGCTCTTTTTGAGCATATATGTAATGTATATGAGTCTACCTAGTGACTAGATTAGCCCTCCAAGACCAAGCACAATCCTCCAAGACAAGCACAAAGAAGTTTGCAAGCAAAACGATAAGGAGAACAGTCATGTCGACCTCAAAATATATATATAACTATCATGTTGGCTCAATAAATAGACACAACGTTTCACACTGTAATGTCGGCTTATTTATGGAGACGTGACAACTATAAATACCCCGTTGGGGTCACCACAGGAAGCACAAAACTTCGAATTACTCTGAAATCTCGGATGGCACAGTAAGTACAGATCTCGAACAAACACAGTGACACATAATCTCAGATTCCTGTGTGATGAAGAACTTCGGATGCCTCTCCTATCTTCGGTGATGATTACAGTGAATTACAACAACCTCATGACCACAGTCTCTTCACGGTTTCAATGACTACAGTCTCAGCTACCTTGTAATTTACAGTCTTGGCATACATGCTAAAAGGAGGATCTTAGACATACTCTGTCTCGACTTATATGCATTATAAACACAGTCACAATCTTGGTCTCCCACTTTTCGGCATACATTCAAGATACAGTCCCGGTAATGTTCTAAGGAAGATCTTTGTGGTAGTAATGATGGTGTTGTTGAGAAGATGCAACAATGATCTATGTGAAGATGGAACAATGGTGCAGCAACAATGATCTCGTCGTTATGATGAAGTCCTCCATGAAGGTGCAGCGATGTAAATCTCAATAGTACAGTGATGATGATCTCAGTGGTGTAGCAATGATGATGATCTCAACAATGACAAAGAAGAGGATTGATGTCTTGGTCTTGGAGTGGCATAGTAGGTCAAGGGTCATCGTCTTGGTGTTCGTCAATTGGAATCTCTATAAGAAGAATTTTGTGTTGTTTTCCTCTCCAAGAGGGAGAGGTTTTGGCCCTGGCAGAATGCCAAGATTTTGTTTTCTTGTCTCTTCGTTTTGGTAGTTATTTGATGAACTAAGAAGACATACTCTAATAATAACAAATGAAGACTATGATAAGAAGAAAAGTTAAAAACACCTCACAAATAGTTATCAAGCTAAGAAGAATCACATTAACTCTAACTACCCTAGACTCTTCAACAAGCAGCATTATCATCTATTATGTCATATATTTATTCACATCTCATGTACTAATCAAATCACAGTGAGAGGAATAACCAAAGTCTGTCATAAACCATACTTATAACTAGCATATAACCAATAGAAATAACAGGGATATAACAGCCATAAGACCACATATGAACAAGTACATTTACACATGAAATACCAAAGGAGAAAGAGTTCTTATTAATGTATGCATAAGCCAACCAAGTCAGGGACTTCCACGAACCACTCGACCATAGATTGGACAGAGGGAGATAGTTAACAAGTGGTTGGAGGGCTACTTGCGTAACTATGTGACAAGTCAACAGCGAGCATGGATATGGTGGTTGCACTTGGGTGAATACTACTACAACACCACATACCACATGTCCATAGGTATGTCTCCATTACGAGCTTTGTATGGTTACGATGCATTGCCTTTTGTTGATGTTATGTTTGGAGACAGCAAGGCCCCAAGGGCCAAGGATTGGATCCAGGAGAGCCAAGACATTTTGCAAGCTCTTAAAGACAACATGCGGATGGCCCAAAACCAGCAGAAGCTTTATGTAGATAGGGGCAAAGTTGAGAGGCATTTCGAAGTAGGGGACTTGATTTTCTTGAGGCTTCAACTGTATTGATAGCCATCGCTCATGCAGAAGGGGGCCGAGAAGCTCAAACCCTGCTTCTATGGACCATATCGTGTCGCTCGGAGGGTTGGGGAGGTAGCATATGCGGTGGAGCTACCCCGTGGAGTCGGATGCACAACATATTTCATGTGTCTTTCCTAAAAAAGGCATTGGGGCAGCAGGTTACAGTAGCTACAAAACTACCCCCTATGGACGATGAGGGGCATTTAGTGCTAGAAACAAAGGCCATTTTGGATACCCGGGAGAGGCACTTGAGAAACCAGGTCATCAAGGAGCTTTTTATCAGATGGAGGAATCTGCTAGATGAGGATGCCACCTGGGAAGGAAAGCAGATACTTCATCATCCTTCGTTGCAGTTGCTTGAGGACAAGAAACATTTTGGCGGGGAGGACTGTGATATTCCCACTTAGCATTTTGCTAAGTAAAATATCAATTTTGATCATTTTTGCTATAATGCACGGTTGCACTGAGGAAATGTGGGTTTAGAGGTCCCACACATGATTTTTGGCTTAGAGCACACCTAAACATTAGAGCAGGAGGAAATATTGCAGCCTTAGTGGAGCGTGGGGGCTACCTCATGGGAATTTCGGCCCACATGAGGAATATGCTCTCATTGGAGCGGATTGGGTGTGGGTAATTCGAGCTAGGCCCACATGGGCATTTTTGAGGGTCCTTGACAAAAAGAGGAAGACACACTCAATTCCTCATTCATTTATCATTTGCAAAACTATCTTTTGACAATAGCACGCTTGAGCTAAAGCCAAGTCTGCAAGTGTTGTTTAGCACACGAGTGTCTCCGAGCAGGGATCTCTTTGTTTTGGTAGTTATTTGATGAACTAAGAAGACATACTCTAATAATAACAAGTGAAGACTATGATACGAAGAAAAGTTAAAAACACCTCACAAATAGTTATCAAGCTAAGAAGAATAACATTAACTCTAACTGCCCTAGATTCTTCAACAAGCTGCATCATCATCTATTATGTCATATATTCATTCACATCTCATGTACTAATCAAATCATGATGAGACATAACCAAAGTCTGTCATAAACCATACTTATAACTAGCATATAACCAATAGAAATAAAAAGGATATAATAACCATAAGACCACGTATGAACAAGTACATTTACACATGAAATACCAAAGGAGAAGGAGTTCTTATTAATGTATGCGTAAGCCAACCAAGTCAGGGACTTCCACGAACCACCCGACCATAGATTGGGCAGACGGAGATAGTTAACAAGTGGTTGGAGGGCTACTTCCATAACTATGTGACAGGTCAACAGCGAGCATGGATATGGTGGTTGCACTTGGGTGAATACTGCTACAACACCACATACCACATGTCCATAGGTATGTCTCCATTACGAGCTTTGTATGGTTACAATGCATTGCCTTTTGTTGACGTTATGTTTGGAGACAGCAAGGCCCCAAGGGCCAAGTTTTAGATCCAGGAGAGCCAAGACATTTTGCGGGCTCTTAAAGACAACATGCGGATGGCCCAAAACCAGCAGAAGATTTATGCAGACAGGGGCAAAGTTGAGAGGCAGTTTGAAGTAGGGGACTTGGTTTTCTTGAGGCTTCAACTGTATCGACAATCATCGCTCAAACAAAAGGGGCCCGAGAAGCTCAAGCCCTGCTTCTATGGACCATATCGTGTCACTCGGAGGGTTGGGGAGGTAGCATATGTGTTGGAGCTACCCTGTGGAGTCAGGCGCACAACATCTTTCATGTGTCTTGCCTAAAAAAGGCGTTGGGGCAGCAGGTTACAGCAGCTACAGAACTACCCCCTATGGACGATGAGGGGCATTTAGCGCTGGAACCAGAGGCCATTTTGGATACCCAGGAGAGGCACTTGAGAAACCGGGTCATCAAGGAGCTTTTATCAGATGGAGGAATCTGCTAGATGAGGATGCCACCTGAGAGGGAGAGGAGATACTTCAGCATCCTTCATTGTCGTTGCTTGAAGACAAACAAAATTTTGGCGGGGAGGACTGTGATATTCCCACTTAGCATTTTGCTAAGTAAAATATCAATTTTGATCATTTTTGCTATAATGCATGGTTGCACTTAGGAAATGTGGGTTTACAGGTCCCACACATGATTTTTGGCTTAGAGCACACCCAAACATTAGAGCTAGAGGGAATATTGTGGCCTTAGTGTAGCGTGGGGGCCACCTCATGGGAATTTCGGCCCACATGAGGAATACGCTCTCATTGGAGTGGATTTGGTGTGGAGAATTCGAGCTAGGCCCACATGGGCATTTTGGAAGGTCCTTGACAAAAAGAGGAAGACACACTCAATTCTTCATTCATTCATCATTTGCAAAACCAGTGTTAATTGGGAGCGGGAGCGAAAACGGGTGCGAGAGCGACATTTTCAAAAGCTCTCGGTTTGGGAGCGAATCTTGGAATGATTTTTTTTAAATATATATCTTTTTTATATTTTTATATTTTGATACATATATGTCAACAAAAACATGTAGAATGATGAATTAGATATAAAAAACATAAAAAAAAAAACATAGATTGATCATTGAACCATATCACATCAATCATCTAGAAGTTATAATCTTCATCAACCACGTCCACAAGTTAGTAACATACATATTACAACTACAACATATTGAGTCTCGTGAATCACGATTCATCAAATTCAATCTTAAAGTTTCAACTTCAAGCTTTCAAAATTGAAAATTCAATATATAACATTTATCATCATTGATCACCAAAGTTGTACTTGTAAGCTAAGTTTAACCATTACAAACTTGTAAGCTAAGTCTAAGTTCTAACTGTTAACATGAAATGAAATGTTATAAAATGAATTATGAATAATGAAATGAAATGAAACAACTTTAGTCTTTCACGAAGCATCATATTCATAATTCACAATCATTACCAATGAGTTATAATTGCCAACTTCAAACTTCAAACTTTCATTGTCACAGTCATATATTGTTTACAAAAAATATCATTATGATATGAAAGAGTCAAGAGTCAAGAGTCAAGGACTCAAGACTCAACAGTTATGAAAACTAATAGAAACTAGAAAAGACAAGTAAACTGTAAATCTATTATCTACTACTACATGTGGCCCTTGCCACGAGAGTCTCCTGTATGAGCAGGTCGTGGTGGTCTTCTAGGAGTCTCCCGCACAGACTGACGACCAGAACTAGCAGGCACATGCCCTCCACGTGAGGGTGTAGATGGAGGTGGCAACATCAAAGGAACAAGACTCGGAACTCGAGCACAACTACTGGATGGTGGAGGTGGCATGGCTACTGCAGCTGCTTCATCTTCATCCCTTATAAGTTCCTCTTCCAGTTCTTCAATATGTATAGTGCCATCCTCCAAATTGTCATCCTCTAGGTGGTTGTCCCAAATTTTATATGTTGGATCCTCATAAGCCCGATCATAGTAATGACTCAACAACCTCAAGTTGTAGTGCACATAAACCAAGCTTTCTGCCCGGTTTTCATTGAGTCTGTTTCTTTTCACATTATGTATGAAGCTATAGGTGCTCCAACACCTCTCTGCAGAAGAAGTATTTACAACTTGTGATAGAACTTTTTTTTACAATTTTGGCAAAAGCCCCTGGCCGCCATATGATTCCCACCATGTGAGAGAATCAAATCTATCTCTGTCTTCCATTGCATGGAGGGTACCAAACAAATCAGTGCCACTCAAGTATCCGCCTATTTCAGGGCGCACAGCTGCACATTCCTCCTTGTCAGGTATCAACTTTTCTAATGCATCCAAATATCCTCTAGTTACCTCTTCATCTAAATGGGGTTTGGTCCTCATCCCACCCCTTGGTGCAGGTTGGCCCAACCAAGATGTAGAGTAGTATTTTGGCGCAAAGATATACGCCAAGCAATGTAGTGGAAGATTAAGTTTATTCCACCGTACACACACACAATCGTGAATTAGTTTGTACAAGTCGGGATCATTGTTATGAACAATATCTTTTATTTGCCCCAACATGGTATCCATCTGCTCATACACCTCGCCAATCACTGGTTTATCTGTATCTGCAAACTGAATCATGTGATAAATGGGCTTGGTGAAATCCAGTACTTGCCTCACACTTGACCAAAACATACCATCAAAAGTGCCCTCCTCCACCAGTTCAAAACATCGCCTCTCAGCTGCATTTGTAGACCTTTCCTTTAATACCTGCCAGTGTGGACTTGATACCATGCTAGCCAATGACTCTCTTACCTTCAAAAGGTGCCTGAAGGTAAGATAATAGCTACCAAATCTAGTCCTCGCAATCTTCAAGAACTCCAATTTTGAGTGACTGCGGGAAAGGCCATGGGTATTGCTATGATTTGTAATAAATTTTTTCATTTGTTTGCCTTTCTTGTACAAATCACCAATCCATTTGTATTTTTCATTTTTGTTCTTAACAACATCATGCATCAAAAGGTTCAATGTGTGAACCAAACACCCAGACCAAAATATGTTGGGGTATTTATTCTCAATAATTGCTCCCACTGCATTACAATTAGGAGCATTATCAATGATGACTTGGATGACATTGTATGGCCCAATACAGTCAATTATTTCAAGTAATGCTTCTGCAATGTTGATGTCGGTCTTGAACTTCTCTGAGTAATCATATGCATTTAGAAAGATGGCACCACTAAAAGACACAGTAAGAACACTTATCAATGGCTTGCCTTTTACATTTGTCCATCCATCAGACACAATGGACACTCCATGGCCAGTCCAAGAACTTGTCATTCTATTCAAAGAATGTGATATTTTTGCTTTTTCATAATCAAGTCCAACGGTTCTTGCCTTGTCATACCCAAGGCTCTTGTATCCTTTAGGAGCATCATTTATGGCAGAAACCATTTCGTGCCAATAAGGTGAGCGAAGAACATTGAATGGTATCCCACATGCATAGAGAAACCTGTAAACTTTTGAATCCACATCATTCCTACACCCCTCATCAAGGAAATCTGATATGGTTCTATGCCTTAAAGCTGATGACCCTATGCCTCCATATCCACTGCCTTGGGAGGATGCTGAAGGAGTTCTTTGTGCTTGTGATTGTGAGCTTGGTTCAAAGAAACCCCTTGATTTTTTAAATTTGTATTGGGCTTCCTCCTCTTCCCGTATGTATTTGGCTCTATCTATTGCTAACACAGCTACACAAGTTTTGATTCATATTTGTTTATCTCCATCCCATGGCCTTTTCCCGCGGAGGTGTTTTTTGGCACGGGTGTATGAACCTGTGTAATTATTGTTGCAATGAGGGGAACGAAATTTAGTGGTTCCACCCCCTTTCCCTGCTTCAAGCCTGTTAACATATTTCCACAATGGGGTTTGGTCTTGTTTCGTTTTTTGAGAGTCATGTTCACCCTCCTCCAGCTCCTCCTCACCGAGGTTTTCATCAAATCCACTTTGTCCCCCTTCTTCATCCCCCTTTTCATTTTGACCCCTCCTTTTCCTAATCTCCAGCACCATAATAACCAGAAAAGGGACCAAGAAGAAGAAAATGCCAAGAAATATAACCAAGTCCATGATGTTTGAAATTTGTAGTTTTGAATCTGCAAAATTTAATGGGAATAGGAATGGGAATGGGAATGAGAAAATTAAAAATGTATTTAGTTTTACTATTTACTATTTATTAATTTTATTTATTTAGATTCATCATTCATCATTCTAGAATCTAGAAATAAGTTATAACTTTACTAACCTCCTTGCAGGCTTGCTCCTTGCTCCTCGGCGCTCGCTCCTTTGCACAATCTCCTTGGCTCTCCTCCGACTCTCTCAAGTCACAATGACATAAAAATGCCCTCCAAGCCCTTATATAACCAAAAAAAAAATTAAAACAAATTTTTTTCACATCCGAAATTTTTTTTTCACGACTTTCACTCCTGGCAGCAATGCGCGTCGCTCCGGGAGCGATCGGGAGCGATCGCTCCCTGATCGCTCCCAGGCTTTATTTTTCACTCCCCGAGCGATGGGAGCGACGCTCCCGAAGTCGCTCCCTGTTTTGGTAGGGAGTGCAAATTTTTTATTGGGAGCGCACTCCCAACCCGCTCCCGAGCCGCTCCCACCCGGAGCGCAGATTGGGAGCGGGTTTGAGGGGGGGGTGTTGGTATCATCCCAAGACCCCTTTTTCCTCCTAAAAACACATCATTTACCCATTCCTTTTCATCATATATTCCTTAGAATCCTTGAAAATTAATTATTAATAGTCTTATAGTTATTAAAATGCATTGGAATTGATTTAGGGATTTTATGTTGAAGAATTAGAAGTTTTTGGTGAAATGGTTACAGGAAGTTCCAACATCCTGTAATTAGCTCATTGTTTGACATGTGGCACAACAGCTGGGCGAGAACGAAAGGCATGGATGAAAAGTAGAATGTCCAAGCATGAACAAACACCTATCTCACAGCCGGATCGACTCTCCTACATGCGCGGTCAACTCAGGTCAAAGCATGGCACACTGGCGACAAAGGCAGAAACAGCAGCTCATTCTATTTTGATTTAGTTTTTGTTCTTTTTGATCAGTTAGGATAGAAACATTTTGAAAAGCTCGATGTAATAAAAGCGGCAACAGCCAAATTCCGAATGTACATTCATTATCGAAATGACATGGTTATGTAAATACAGTCCGAGTAATGGATAGAAGGTTAATCGTTGTATCATTCTAAAAACTCTGTTTTTGAACTTAATACCAAGAATCCAGTTACAGTTCCGATTTGTGTCTCGTGTATTGATCTGATAGCCGGTCGAATATAGTCCAGTGTACCTCTGGAACGCGGACGGGCCCTGCGTTCAACCGGTATACTGTTCTTTTCATTTTATTTGCACTTAGGTTATCGTATGGTTTGATTTCGATTTCAATAGGTCTTATATGGTTTGCACAGCAGTTACAATTACTTGGGTTTCGATTTCCATAGCTTTTGACTTCCATTGAATGTATATGGTTTGCGCTTATGGTTGGTTTGCGTTTATGGTAATGCTGAACAGTCACCACTGAGATCTGGAAGTGCGTCCTGTAAGGGATTCGATCCCTGTGTTGTCTTTTAAGAGCACCATCATAAACTTTGTTTTCATTTCACAATTCATTTATGATCTCTGTATATTTTGATATTGTATAAATGTTAACGAATGTTGGGTGTTTACTGATCAAGGGTTTTATGTGTAATGTCTTTGTAAGGAGATTGAGATCATTGTTGCAGTGATACACAGTGTTTAGTTTCAGTGTGAATGCATTTAATGATAGCATTGTAATCAGGTATATTAGCAGAGTGACCTGAGCGTTTGATGATAGGTAACATACCCCAGTCTTCCGTAAAGAAGCCCTGTGACCTACATCATAACCACTTAGCCAACAATCATTTATGTCTATATACTTTAGACGCATGCCTCTAAGCTTACGCATCCTGGTCGATAATTAATATAGTCTAGTCTAGTACCCTAGCTAGAACACTACATTTTGGCGCCGTTGCCGGGGAGGTGTACTTAAAGGATTCAGACAAAAAGAAAAAAAATTTCAACACACAAAAATAAACAAAAACACAGTTAGAAATCATGTTCATTTATGCCTAGATTTAGAGACAGTCAAGGGAGATTCGTAAAAACCCCCCACCATCTAAAAACTAACCCATCATCATCAGGAGCAGACTCTCTAGGGAATACAACACCAGCTGAGGAAGTTATCCAAACATTGGCAGAAAAATTTTATTCAGGACAGGAACTTACTCTTATTGAGAGGGAAACTTTATTCACACATAAATCGCAGAAGAAGCACTCTCCTAAACCTCCTACACAAGGAGAAAGTAGTACAGTTACCGAACAATCTTCCTTCCTCCTTTTTCCACCAAGTGACACTGACACAGAGAGACCAATTAGAATGGCTGAGGAAGGATTTGGCTCAGTACCATGCCAAGGAGATGAAGAGGAGTCAACCTTTAAGTTCCCTATACATGAACCACAGGAGGATGAGGAGATCAAAATGAAAAACATACCCCCATTCGTGATACCAAATTTCTATGGTATGGCTTCGGAGGATCCGGACTCATTCTTGTTCGAGTTTGACATTGTATGTCGAACTTATGGCTATACAGATGATGCCCATAGGCTTAGATTGTTCCCAGCCACACTAAAGGCATCAGCCTTGAAATGGTTCATGGGGCTTGCTGAGCATGCTATAGTTGATTGGGATGGTATGAGGAGAATATTTCTTAGGAAATATCAGCCTTATTGCAGATCTAAAGACTCTAAAGATGATATCTTTAGAATGAGTCAGCAAGAGGATGAAACCTTAGAGGAATATTTAGAACAGTTTGTCTATAACTTACAAAAATCTAAACACCGAACTATGCCTCTTGATCTGGTCCGCACAATATTCTTGAAACGTATCCGAGAGGAATACATGGATGATCTCAACCTAATGGGCAAAGGTGACATTTCTGCCTTACCCTTTGAAGAAATCGCTGAGTTGTGCGAAAAGTATTCAAGGAGTAAAGCTAAAATGGGAAAGAGAAGCCTGTCATCAAGGGTCACAAAATCTGCCTCTGCAAGTGTTACAAGGGCCGAAATAGGGAATCTTTTAGAAGAGTTTAAAACAGATTTGTTAAGCACTCTAGGCAACCAAATTGACACTTTAAAAGCCAAGAAGAAACAAGAAGATGAAGATCATATCATGGCTATCTTCTGCCCAAAGTGCCGAAAGAAACATGCATTAAAAGATTGCCCTCTAGAGAATATCCAAGTTTGTGCTTTCTGTACTGAACATCATGATATGTTTAACTGTCCTAAAGTTAAAGTTTTGCAGAACTGTAATATGGCAGCCAATGCAGAGATGGAAAACGTGTATTACATGGGCACAAAGCGACCATGGCAGCCAAGGCCAGCAACCCAAGGTATGTTTCCAAATCAAAATCTGCAGTTTCCTATGAATGATCAAATGTATGCACAAAACTCATGGAACGTACCCATGCCATGGCAGCAACCACAAAACCAACCACAACACCAATGGAGACCGTCTCAACAGTACTCCCAATCTTATCATACATATCCTCAATCATACCCACCTTACTCACAACCATATCAACACTACCAACAGCCATATCCATCACATTCTCAACCATATCAGCAGTATCCTCAGCAAGTTGTCTATCAGCCCCAACCTCCTCAACAAGCTCTGCCTGCTCCTCCACCAATAAATGCACCACAGCTGCAATTTCCAGCTAACTCACAACCTCCCAGACCCACTCAAATTCCTGCTCAAACTGTCCCAAATCCGAATAATAGAGCAGAGAGGCCAGCCTACAATGTAGAAGAAGGAACCTCATATTCCACACTGCCTTTACAAAACATTAATTTGAGGTCTGGTAGGGTGCTTCACAAGGATTCTCCAATAATAGATAAGCAAGAAGAAAACTCAGAAAAGGAAAATGAAATGACAAATCCAACAAAACCAATCAATGATACTAAAGATAAACAGATGCAACCACTGCATCCACCTTTTCCAGACCGATTGGTCCAAGTAAAACCACCACTGTCTATACCACAATTTGATGTCTTAGATGAGCTTAAAAATGTCTACATAAAAATCCCACTGCTGCAAGCTATAAAAGACATTCCTATCTATACCAAAGCCATCAAAGACATGTGCCTCAAGAAGCCTGCTAGGAAAAGGATTGATCCTCAAACCATTCATGTTTTAGGAAATTTAGCAGGCCTTATGACCAATACCATCTCCATGGAGAAGTATGTTGATCCTGACATTCCCAAAGTGACCACCATCATTAACAACATACGGATTCCAAACACTTTGATAGATCTTGGAGCCGCAATCAATGTCATGACTCTTGAAACCATGAGAACACTCCAGCTCATGAATTTGCAACATACCACGATTGTTCTTGAACTAGCTGATAGGTCCAAAGTCATTCCTGAAGGGATTTTGGAAGACATCATTGTCTCACTGGACTCTTGGGAGTATCCAGTGGATTTCCTAGTCCTTCAACCCAAATCCAATTTAGGAGGACACCCTATCATTCTAGGTAGACCATGGTTAGCGACTGCTGATGCATTTATAGGATGTCGATCAGGCAACATGATCATTTCAAGGGGGACCGAAAGGAAACAACTCACCCTTTATCTATCGGCACAATCACCAGCAGTAACACATAATTTGTGGCTTGATGATAAATTTAATGATAAAGAAGAAGTACAATCTGTTTTTAGCATTGACCAAATCTATGATTTCCAGGAAGACAATAATGATTTGGTAGAATTATTCCTATCTCAACCTGATATGTCTGAAAATTTGAGAAGTGAACAATATCATGCTGCAGATGTACTTCTGGCCCAAAGCTTTCAAGAGACATGCACCATCCAATCTTTGCAAACTACATTTCACGACATTTTTCCAGTTCAATCCATCACCAATACACAGAGTCAGATCATAGAGATTAGTGCAGGGAAAACTCTGAACATAGGCAATCACCTAGACTCATCTCAACAAGAGAAATTGATTAAACTCTTGAGAAAATACCAAAAAGCCTTTGCTTGGGACTATACCGATATGCATGGGATTCACCCCGACACATGCACTCACCACATCTATACAGATAGCACCATTAAACCAGTGAGGCAACCACAGAGAATAATGAACCCCAGCTCCAAGACATTGTCAGAGAGGAATTGCAAAAACTTTTGAGAGTTAATTTTATATATCCTATTTCTGACAGTCAGTGGGTATCCCCATTGGTTATAGTGCCCAAGAAAAATAGTAAGTGGCGCATTTGTGTTGATTACAGACAGCTGAACAAAACAACGCTCAAAGACTACTTCCCACTGCCATTTATCGACCAAGTATTAGACACCCTAGCTGGCAAATCATCATTTTCTTTTCTTGATGGTTTCAGTGGCTACAACCAGATCAGGATAGCCTCTGAAGACCAAGACAAAACCACATTCACCTGTCCTTGGGGAACCTATGCCTACAATGTTTTGCCATTTGGACTTTGTAACGCACCAGCTATATTTCAGAGAGCTGTGTTAGCTATTTTCGCTGATTTAATTCATGATTGTGTTGAAGTCTACATGGATGATTTTTCAGTATATGGCAATTCATTTGAACATGCATTAGAAAATCTTGAGAGAGTTTTGAAAAGATGTATTGAAGCTAACCTGTCCCTCAGCAATGAAAAGTGCTTTATGATGTTAAACGAAGGGATAGTGTTAGGCCACTATATTTCTTTTCAAGGCATCCAGGTGGACCCAACCAAGATCCAGATCATAGCTGATTTGCCAATTCCGCAGAATCAAAGAGAGGTAAGAAGTTTCCTTGGGTATGCAAGCTATTACCGCAGATTTATTGAAAATTTTAGTAAGATAGCTTTACCTTTGTTTAAACTTCTAACCAAAGATGTACTTTTCAACTGGAATGAGAACTGCCAACAAGCATTTGAACAGCTCAAAAAGAAATTATCAACCGCACCAGTCTTGAGAGGGCCTAATTGGAGCCTACCATTTCATATCTTTACAGATGCATCCGACACTGCAGTAGGTGCATCCTTAAGCCAAAAAGAGGAATCTTGTACTTATGCCATTTATTTCATTAGTAAAAATCTAACACCTGCAGAGTTAAACTACACAGTTACAGAAAAGGAAACACTTGCCATCATTTATGCTGTGAATAAATTCCGACATTACATAACTGGTTATGAGGTCTTTGTACATACTGATCATTCGGCCATTAGACATTTAATGAATAAACCAATAACTAGTGGCAGAGTTACCAGATGGTTACTATTGTTACAGGAATTTAACATCACAGTGTTAGATAGACCAGGCAAAGAGAATCAGGTGGCAGATTTTCTCTCTAGACTGCAAAATCCAGGTGAGGTTGTTCCAGTTGAAGATTCTTTTCCAGATGAAAACTTATTTGCAATTTCCATAGTGACTCCTTGGTACGCTGATTTGGCCAATTATTTGTCTACAGGAAGGACACCTCCACACTTTACTGCAAAGGAAAGGAAGAGACTAGTCAAACAAAGTGCTAGATATTCATGGCTTAATGGCGATTTATTTTACACTGGTTATGATATGATTATTAGGAGATGTGTAAGAAATGATGAGGTAATTGATATTTTAAAATCTTGCCATGATGAACCGTGTGGTGGGCATTTTGCAGCGAAGCGGACAGCATTCAAAGTTCTTACTCTTGGATACTACTGGCCATCCATTTTCAAGGATGCCAAGAAGTATGTAAAGAGTTGTGACAGCTGCCAAAGAATGGGTAGGCCCACAGCTACCGATGAGATGCCCCAAGTTCACTTAGAGCCATTTGATAAGTGGGCTCTAGACTTTATAGGACCCATTAACCCAACCTCCAATGGTAAGAAGTACATCTTAGTATGTACTGATTACGTCACAAAGTGGGCTGAAGCAAAAGCACTGGTTAGAGCAACCGAACACACAGTAGTCAATTTCCTTTTTGAGGAGATTTTTGTGAGGTATGGAGTACCAAGGGAAATTGTGACTGATCAAGGTACCCAATTCACCTCAAAGCTAGTGAAGGACATCACAGACAAATACCAAATCAAGCATAGGAAAAGTACCCCTTACCATCCACAAGCCAATGGGCAGGTGGAATCCACAAACAAAACCTTGGAAGGCATCATTACTAAAAATGTTGCAATGAACAGGAAAAACTGGGAAGAGAAGCTCAAAGATGCACTCTGGGCTTACAGGATTACCTGGAAAGATACTACAGGATTTACACCATATCAATTGGTGTACGACAAAGAGGTAATGCTTCCTATTGAGTTCCAAATACATACTTTTAAACTGGCTGCAGATTTACAAATTGATTTGGACCAAGCACAAAAAGAAAGAATCCAGCAGTTGAACTAGCTGGATGAGATGAGGCAGCAAGCAGAGGAAACCACAATCCTCATGCAAAAACAAAGGAAGCAGTGGCATGATGCACATATTAAGAAGAAGCAGTTTAAGGAAGGTGACTGGGCTTTACTTTTCGACTCAAAATTCAGAGATCATAAAGCCAAGTTCACCACCCATTGGATGGGCCCCTATGAAATTGTTCAGGCTTATGACAATGGTTCAGTCAAGCTCAAAACTATTGATGGAGAAGGTCACTCTTTCACAGTCAATGGTCATCGCCTGAAACTCTACACCAAGCCCATCAGCAAGCAAGATTTTCTCCATACACTATCTCAGCAAAGAGAGGTTGAGGTATTGCAGCCCTCAGCTGCAGTACCACTGCCTTAGTTTCATTTCCTTTCAATTTCAGAGTCAAAAAGAAATTAAAAAAAAAAAAAACAATAAAAAAATTAATATAAAACAAAAAACTAAAAAAAAAAAAAATATATATATATATATAAATAAAAATAAAAAATAATAAGGGTTAGATGTGAAAACCAGTCTCTGGCACACTCTAACCTCGAATTCCTACTTGAAAACCAGTCTCTGGCGGGTATGAATTCTCTTTCTTTTGTTTACTGTTTAATTTATCAGCTGAATCATGACTTGAGGACAAGTCAAAATTTTAGTCGGGGAGAGAGGCGTCAGCACTTTGTTCTTTTATCTCTCCATTGTAAATCCTTAAAGATTTCTTATTCTATATCTTCACTGTAAATTTCCAAAACAGCTTGTTCCAGCATTCCAGACTTCAATAAATAAGTTGTTTTGTCATTGTTTTATCTCAGAGGGACCTGGTTATAAACATTATGCAGGGGGACCTGTTTTGTCCAGACAACTATGCTACCAACACCAGCAGTAAGGGACCTGTTTAAGACATTCAGAAGGGACCTGTTAAAAAATTGACACCAAGGGCTACTTCAACAAGGTTTCATCAAGCTTCTACAAGGATTTGGGCACCAAGACTCCATCAAATGCCCAAGCTCAGTGAACCTGTATCAATATAAAGAGCTGCATGAACATTTTCAATTTTTCTCAAGGGACCTGTTACATTCAATTTTTCTCAAGGGACCTGTTATATCTTCAAATTTCTCTCAAAGGACCTGTGCATTCAATCTTCCTTAGAGGACCTGTTACAACAAGCAAAAAAAACAGTCAAAAAGGGACTAGCTACTCAGCATGTCAATACAATAACGACCAACAAAAGAGTAATATGTTTCTTGTTCTTAAACATTTAATTTCTTAGATTGATTTTTAATGTAACTTTGATGACTGTGAACTGTTATGATTGATTTCAAGGATATCTACATTTCCTATCATCCCTTATTCCACTGATTCTCATCATTCTCATACATCAACCTATTCATACTTTTAAACCCATTACCAACACATCAACCTATTAATACATCCTACAGTCATACCAACATCCTCCATCTGACCGAATACCAACTGGAATAGGACATGTGGCAGATTGTGTTTTAAATACAAGGGAAAGAGACAAATGTAAAGCGGCCTATCTATTTCATTCCACACAGCCAAATCATAACTCCACCACCCGACGTACCCAATGATTCAAAGGACTTCCCAAAACCATAACCAGCATTATATATACATGCTCCCAGCGCTCTTGTGGTGACATCTATGTAAGCGTACAGCTTGTGGTGACATCTATGTAAACCGCACTCCTCTGTTTTAAATGAATGAATACGTTGTGAAGTGAGTACAGCCGGGTATCTATCATTTCCGCATTCGATTCCCATAACTTCCAAAGTAAAATCAGAAGCAGTAAGCGCCGAAGGAAGTATTATCATTTGGGTCGATTTACACAGTGAGGATTAGAGGCAGTGAGCGCCGAAAGAGGGACGTATCACCACTCTGTTTCGATTCCCACCACAGTCATAAGACAATCGACCGGCCGAGCATCATATTGAAGACTAAGGGGAGCGATACACCAGGTAACCAGTTTGAAATTTCTTTGTTAAAATTGTAAGAACATAAACAGAGAAGGGTTAGAAGCACGACCCTCTGTCACTATGACTAATAGGGTCGAACCGAGTGTGTTCGACAGTTCCCAATATCATGAGGATTGCATTGAAATTCTTAGAGAAATACAGTGGTTACCATTTCTAGAAAAATTTCATGGGAGCAATGAGGAGGTTACCAAGCAATTTGCCTTCACCTTCAATGGAGAAAAAGCCCTTATAGGTAACTTCTCATTCAGGGTTTCAGAGGATACTATAGCTCAGGCAATAGGGATTAGTCCAGAAGGGGAGAAGTATTTTAAAACCAAGCAATTTAAAGAGAAATCGTGGACACAGTTTATGTCTAGATCTAGAGTCTCATCAGTGAACTGGAAGAAGGGTGTTCCAAGAAGTTGGTTGATGCATCCCTGGGATGAGATGGTCTACATCCTTCAAAAATTCATAACCTGTGAAGGCCGCTACAGTATTGTCTATCTATACCACATTAAACTACTCCTCCATTTGAAGAAACAATGTGTTGTCAGTGTACCATATTTTCTGTTACAAAGCTTAACCAAGATGTCCAAGACTATCCGGAAGCAGAAGGGGAACGAAGACAAAAGCATGTATCACTTTGGCTTAATTAAAATCCTTATTGAGCATGAATTGCAGAGAAGAGGGAAACCATGGAAAGAATTTCTAACTGTTAACCAAATTAGAGATGAGGAAGATAAAGAAGAAGTGCAAGAGGACTCAGGGTTCATGAAGGACATTGATGAAGAAATCCCAGTATCCAAAACCAGCAAGGCACCTCTACCTGTGGGCAGCATAAGGACCAGGAACATGAGAAATGAAGATGCTAAGAGGGCCGAAAAAGATAAAATTTTCACCACTTACTCACGGAGAACAAGGAGGACACCAAAAGCCCAGTTACAAGAGGACCAACTTGAATCCAATGCACCTGCACAAACGGATGTTGAGAGTGGTGACCACTCACTACCAGAACCAGAAGTTGATATAGAGGTGGAAAGCAATAACAAGCAGGAAAAATGTTCACCACCTCCCATTAAGAGACAGAAGAAACTGGAAAAACAAATTGAAGAATTAAAGGAAGAGCTCATGGAGGCTAATATGCTAGAAAAAGTTATCAAGAGAGAAAATGAAATGCTCCGGGCGCAGATTAAAGAAACTCAGAAGAAAAATGAAAAGTTAAAGGAAAGAATCAGTGAACTGGAGGCTGAGCAAACTGAGATCTCTAACTGGGCCACTAAGTGGTACAATCAGAAGAAGACCCTCAAAGAAAAATACAAAAAGTTAAAACAGGAGCTCAAGGGTCAAAAAGATAACCAGGTGAAAAAGAATGTGGACACATTGCTCAAGGCAGCGGAGATCCAAGCAGGGACAGAGTTCAAGGGAAGCACTTCGGGGATAGCATGAGGACATGCTAATTCCTTAAGTCGGGGAGAGATGTTGGTATCATCCCAAGACCCCTTTTTCCTCCTAAAAACACATCATTTACCCATTCCTTTTCATCATATATTCCTTAGAATCCTTGAAAATTAATTATTAATAGTCTTATAGTTATTAAAATGCATTGGAATTGATTTAGGGATTTTATGTTGAAGAATTAGAAGTTTTTGGTGAAATGGTTACAGGAAGTTCCAACATCCTGTAATTAGCTCATTGTTTGACATGTGGCACAACAGCTGGGCGAGAACGAAAGGCATGGATGAAAAGTAGAATGTCCAAGCATGGACAAACACCTATCTCACAGCCGGATCAACTCTCCTACATGCGCGGTCAACTCAGGTCAAAGCATGGCACACTGGCGACAAAGGCAGAAACAGCAGCTCATTCTATTTTGATTTAGTTTTTGTTCTTTTTGATCAGTTAGGATAGAAACATTTTGAAAAGCTCGATGTAATAAAAGCGGCAACAACCAAATTCCGAATGTACATTCATTATCGAAATGACATGGTTATGTAAATACAGTCCGAGTAATGGATAGAAGGTTAATCGTTGTATCATTCTAAAAACTCTGTTTTTGAACTTAATACCAAGAATCCAGTTACAGTTCCGATTTGTGTCTCGTGTATTGATCTGATAGACGGTCGAATATAGTCCAGTGTACCTCTGGAACGCGGACGGGCCCTGCGTTCAACCGGTATACTGTTCTTCTCATCTTATTTGCACTTAGGTTATCGTATGGTTTGATTTCGATTTCAATAGGTCTTATATGGTTTGCACATCAGTTACAATTACTTGGGTTTCGATTTCCATAGCTTTTGACTTCCATTGAATGTATATTGTTTGCGCTTATGGTTGGTTTGCGTTTATGGTAATGCTGAACAGTCACCACTGAGATCTGGAAGTGCGTCCTGTAAGGGATTCAATCCCTGTGTTGTCTTTTAAGAGCACCATCATAAACTTTGTTTTCATTTCACAATTCATTTATGATCTTTGTATATTTTGATATTGTATAAATGTTAACGAATGTTGGGTGTTTACTGAACAAGGGTTTTATGTGTAATGTCTTTGTAAGGAGATTGAGATCATTGTTGCAGTGATACACAGTGTTTAGTTTCAGTGTGAATGCATTTAATGATAGCATTGTAATCAGGTATATTAGCAGAGTGACCTGAGTGTTTGATGATAGGTAACATACCCCAGTCTTCCGTAAAGAAGCCCTGTGACCTACATCATAACCACTTAGCCAACAATCCTTTATGTCTATATACTTTAGACGCATGCCTCTAAGCTTACGCATCCTGGTCGATAATTAATATAGTCTAGTCTAGTACCCTAGCTAGAACACTACAGGGGGGCTCCCCCGCAACACTGTGCAAAACTATATTTTGACAATAGCATGCTTGAGCTAAAGCCAAGTCTGCAAATGTTGTTTAGCACACGAATGTCTCCAAGCGGAGATCTCAACCCTTGCTTCGATGGACTTCGAGTGCCAGCCCAAGGAGGGAGTTCTACCCTTATCAGTTTGTACTAACAGCAGGAAGTCCGCAATGAGAGATTCATCTACAGCGGCGGAGAGATTGCGCAGTTCATGGTGGAGGCACTCCAGGAGGTTGAGGAGTGAGTTGTGGTTGAGGTTTAAACTTGGGGAGAAGGCCGAGGAAATATTTTGGTGAGGATTGCGGCTATTTTGGACGTCATTTGCAGCAGGATCTACAGGTGGGTCGAATCACTCAGCAGTTGAGCCATTGAGGGGAAATAGGGTCGAATTTCTAAAGGGATTCTGGGTATTTGGTGGAGAGGTCGGGATTAATTTCCTAGAATTTTCTAAGCACTAAAGAGGGCCCTAGCAGTAATTCTATTCAGCCAATAGTGTATTTCTAGGCATCTCCAGTACAGAGGTAGAGTAGCGCAGCAGCAGATTGGAAAGAGGTGACTTATCTATCATTTGGGGCTTTGTTAAGCTTGCCTCGAGCAAGCACAGGTGCATTCCTTCCAGCACCATATTGTACACCCTTTATTTATCAATAAAAGAGCACAACGACACAGTTTTTGGTGTAGTTCATTGTATAATTGTGTGTTTACTGTTTTATGGCTTTTTGTCTATGTTTGCTTTGTATATTTACTGTAAATTTTCCCTAGGAATATTACATTATATGATCTTTCATTTCAATTTGTTACAATAGATTTTTTCTATTCCAGCAAATATTCTGTGTATGAATAATGATTTCGATTTTGAATGGATATCTATTTGATGGACTTACGTTTTCTTGGTTACAAGATTTTGGATTCTCATATTGCTCCATTGAAGCAATGTGTCACCATATGGAGCCAGATGTTGTAACCATTTTTTCAACTTTTCACAAGGAAGTAGGATCCAAAGTCTTGAAGAAATTTTTCAAAATCAGAATCATTGGCCAATCACTTGTCATGTCATTGTAAACCCATTCTGCAAATTTGTAATGTAAATGATGCTAGTAAGACCATGTATTTATGTAACAACCAAGGTAAGTCTATTATTTCGGTGACGAATTTCATCCTAGGAGTTTTTTCGTCTTACTAATTATCTGTGTTTCTAACACGGATAAACGGCAAAGTTTTTCCCTCCAGCGTCACCCCAAAGCTAGGGTGGAATTTATCATCAAGATCTTAGGTGAGTCCTAGTGTTTTAGTTGAGTCTATTGTAAAAGTGATTTGGGAATAATTTAAGCTAAATGGCTAAATTATTTTATTACAACTCACTTGGTCTACCAGATCATATTGTGTTGCAGAATTGGGTATGCTTTATGAGGGTCTATAACGAATGGGTATTCCCCATTTGAGAGTTGAAGTTGTAAAATCTTACGTAAAAAATGTTTTAGTGCATGGTATCTCATACTTAGACACCATGGCTAAAATATTTGAGGGTGGAAAACTAATAAATCCCCTCATCAGTCAATTAATTAGTTTTTCTAGCAAAAATAAAATTAAATCATAAGCCAGAAAATTAATTAATTTAGAGTCAAAATTAAAATGCTAGATAAATTAATTTCTCCAAGTGGAAATAATCGTGGGTCTAAAAGAAATGAATTTTTGGAAGTCCCCCAACAAGGAAATATTGGAAATTTCAAGAAAATTTGAACCCTTGGACCTTGGTAGTTAAGTAACAGTCAATTTTTTGAGGAAATTAGCTCAAAATAATAAATTTTGGTCTAATAAAAAATAGTTTTAATGAGAAATTCGAAAATTCCTCAAAAACTAATTATTTTTTACAGCAAAAATTAAAAGTTGATCAAGCATTTATCGACGATCGAGAATATTTTCATGGGGATCAAGCCAACTAGTTGTTATTTTCCACTTTGAGAAATTTCTCTATAAATAGAAGACATTTTGCTTCTATTAGACATCTTAGCTTGATCTTATCTTGATCTCTGGTCTAATGTAATTTTGTAAACGTTAGTGTGAATCCACTGTTCTGCTAGGAACATTTTGATCATCATAATAAAAGACTTTTGGGTGCAGTTCATAATGTCTTTGTCTCATTGATTTGTGGTATGTGTTGGGTATGTGCATTCCTATATTGTGCTTCAAATATCATTTAAATTGTTATTTTCTTTGTAGATAATAGGAACATTCTATTGGTAAGTTTTGGGCTTATCTTAGGTGATCCGATTCATTGTATGTTCTAACGATTTTTCTTAAAAAAATATATAGAGTTTTCAAGTTCCACGGCCCTTGGTCTCCAAGTTCACAAACTGTGGGCACAGGTTGGCCATGTTTGGATTCTGAATATTTTATGTGATTTTCTAACTTCGTTAACGTTGTGGTTTAACATTTACTTTTCAAAATGCATCTAGCCATTGTCAAAGTCTATAAAAAATCTATCCTTCAAAATCTTTCTAAGCATTGTACACTTGTATATTTTGTAAATACATTTTGTATAATATTTTTTTATAAATAATTTTATTTTGGTGTCATTGCCAGGGATATTTTATACTCTATGTTTCATCGACATTTCCTCATCATTCTTCTCATTTCTCATCTTTTCATTTGAGCCGGCAACGACAAGATTTTTTGGCGCCATTACCGGGGACCAATTTATTTGGCTTTGGCTTTACAACATTCATCTCATAATTTCGCCATTCATTAACCTGTCAAGCGGCACAACATATTTTGGCGTCATTTGATATTTTCATCGCTTCATCTTTCGTCATATCATTAATCGTTTCATCTGCACTTTTAGCACCTGGACATATCCGTTCGTTTCTTGTTTGGGTAGTGACTCCACTTCTTTCTTTTATTATTTCTCAGACAAGAAGCCCTCCCGTATATCCAATTGTTGTTTGCCATTTGGATCTTAGAGCTAGATTCATGTTCAAGTGGCGACTCCACTTGTTTCATTTCTTACAAGAATTTCTACTAGAAGCTCGCTTCTTGTGGATCTCTGGACTTTCTTGAGTAGGGGTCTCTCTCTAGCATCCATTTGGTCCCTCCTTATCCCTTCAAGCAAGTCATCATGGATGATTCGTTTACCCGTGTCATTTTATTGATTTTCTCCATGATATGCTGGAAGCGGCCATTCATAAATTGCCTTTGTTCTCAGGTGGTGATTTAGTCGCTGTTAGAAAGCATCTACGAAGGGTTTCTCATACAATAATCAAATATTGTAGTTCTCCCCAGTATAATCATGAAGATGTCAAAATGCATCTATTTGCCTTTTCTTTAGAGGGTGATGCTTTGAATTGGTTTCATAATTGTCTTGAAGATTCTTTCGCTTCTTTACAAAACATCGTCAATGCTTTTACAGATAGATATGGTGATCAAGGTAGCTCGCCTTGTGTCCCTAACATTATGCAACAGGATGAAAGTGATCTTGTAAAGGACCCAACTAAAGACAATTCTCCATATCAGAATGTGCCATCCACTTGTATTGTCGTAGGACGAATCCATGATAGTGGAAAAGCATGAACAAGTTATCAAATCAGTGTCGACAATGAAAGGGAGAATGATAAGCATCTTATAGAAGAACTAAAGCAAATGGTTAAAGACATGCAGTTCAGTCAAACACAGCAGGTAAAAAATATGGAGCTTAATCAAGAAAAATTTATAACTGATTACGTCAAGGATATGAGAACTTTGTACACTCAACTAGAAAAACGTGATGAGGAGATGGAAATCATGAAAATTAAACACTCCGATCACGTAACCACCATAGTAGGAAAGTGTGCTCAGAATATGGAGGATATGAGGACCAATATGCAGAGTCAGCATGCTAAGGAAATGGAAACCATGAAACCTAATCATGACAGGGAAATTAATTCTATGCAAAGCAAGTTATTAGCCCTAAAGGAAAATATGACGATCATGGAATTTAATCATTCAAATCACATGGTTGCCATGGAAACAAGTCATCAATAAGAAATAAGTTCGATTCAGAACAGATTGTCAACTATGGACGAAGAAATGACCATTATGAGATTCGATTATAATAATCAGCTAGCTATCATACAAGCAAATCATGAGAAAGAGATAAACTCTATGCAACATCGCTTGATGACCATAAAAGTAAATTATTTCTATGCAAAGCAAGTTATTAGCCCTAAAGGAAAATATGACGATCATGGAATTTAATCATTTAAATTACATGGTCGCCATGGAAACAAGTCATCAATAAGAAATAAGTTCGATTCAGAACAGATTGTCAACTATGGACGAAGAAATGACCATTATGAGATTCGATTATAATAATCAGCTAGCTATCATACAAGCAAATCATGAGAAAGAGATAAACTCTATGCAACATCGCTTGATGACCATAAAAGTAAATAATGACAAAGTAATAAAAAATAGGGAAGTTGGTCAGATGTGTCTTCAGAATAGGCTATTGACCATGGAGGAAAACCATGCCAAGGAAGTCAGTGCTATGAAGATTGAACACTCTAACCAGATGGAGGCCATAACAGTACAGGTACAGAAATTTCAGCATCAGTCAGAAGATGAAAGAAACAAGGAAACGTCGACAAATCATAAGCCTCCTTGTCTGTTGCAGCAAGCTCCATCTTATTATGAGGAGGTCATTTGTTCCATTGAAAAGTGGCTAATTGAAGGTGACCCGGATAAAACAGAAATTGATAAGAATCAGATGCAGAATGAAGAAAGACATGTCATGCATATCCTACATACTTCATCTGAGAGTTTTGAAGCAGAATGTTCCACATCATCAGTGATACAACCTGCCACAAAGAAAAAACGCAAGAGAAAGAGAATGAGAAAGCGATTTGATGCATCAGATGGTCGCAAGCAGCTTGATTTTCGGATAGGAAAAAGTCCTATCGTGTGCAGGATTGGACATGGCACATGTGAGAAACAGCAGACAGATTTGCCTGAAAGTAGGCAAATGCCTAGCATGCACTATATTGAACACATCTGATGCCATGGGGCATCTTTGTATTGTATTTCTAACCTTATACCCCGTTATTTCAGTATTTCATTTTGTAATTAGATTTGTGTTATTAGGATAGTTAATAAAGGAAGAGCTTATATCTTTCCTGTGCTTAATGTTATATGATGATTTATTGGATGGACACTGCTTATGTTATATTGTGTGTTGCGTGGATGCAAATTCTGGATTCTCACATTCCTCAGTTGCAGCAACGTGTCCCCAAGCAGAGCCAGATGTACACTACGTGTCAACGACCCATAGCAATACACCCCCTTTTTTGGCAAAAGGGATAGCGCCTGATCGATGTGTTCGTGTCGTCCAGCTATCATCATCAACCTGATCATCATGTTATAATGTAAACCCATTCGGCATGTGTATAATGTAAATAATTTTAACAGATCCGTGTCATGTATGTAATTGCCTAGGTAAACCTACTTTTCTGATGATGATCTACATTCCAGGAGGTTTCTTGGCTTACCAATCCATTCTCGAATGGTCGGCAGAGTTTTCCTTCAGCTTTACCCCAAAGCCGGAATGGAATTTGTCACTGGGATTTTAGCCAAATCCTAGTGTTCTATATCAATTCTATGTAAAAGTGATTTGGGAATAATCCTAACTATTTGGTTAGGTTATTTTATTACAAATTGTCTGGTCTGCTAGATTATATTTGTGTCGCAGAATTGAGTAGTCTGTGAAGGTCTTTTGCAAATTGGTTTTCCCCCTCGAGATGTAAAAAATGTGAAAATCATGATGTAAAGGGTCTTGAGGGTTGAAAAAAGAATTTATCCCCTCATAGGTTAATTAATTAAATTTTTTGGCCAAAATTAATTAAAAATCCTAAGACAAAAATTTAATTAATTCTAAGTCCTAAGTAAATTTATATTCTCTGAAGGCAAAATTCGTCGGTCCTTAAAAATTAAATTTTAAGAAGTCTAGGGACTAAAGTAAATTAATTATTTTGCTAAATTTTAAGCCTTTGGTCCCGAGGGTTAAGTCAAAGTCAAAATTTTCAAGAAATTAATTCAAAATTTTAATTTTTGAATTAATTAAAATGCATTTAATTAAAAAAAATGAATTTGTTCAAGAATTTAAAATTTTGACGGATGAGATTCAAAGAAATTTTGATCCTCATCAACGGTCGAGATTGCTTTAACGAGGATCACTCGAACTAGCCATTGGAGGATTTATCTTTAAATAGGAGGTCATTTGTCAGTGAGTTCATCCGATCTCTAGATCGTGTATTAAGCTCTCAAGCTCTCTTGTATACTTTTTTGAATTAATGCAAAAATCTTTGGGGTTTCAGCGTGTTGTAGTGTTCCTCTTCATGAATTTATGGTAACATTATTTTAATTTCTGCTTAATATAATGTGAAAACTATCAATCAATAGCTCTCTTAGAATAATCTGAATACAAGTTTCTTATTCAGTTTGTTAGATCTAGGGTAACATTTTTAATTTTGATTGAAGTAACAGGTATCTCTATTTCTTCAGAATTTTATTGTTGTTCTATTTCTCTACTTGATTTTATGGTTGATCTAGTGTTTGCAAAAGATCTCTTAGGTTCTCATTGAGCATCTGGGGATAGTCTTCGGTTGAACCAGCCAACTCTCAACACATATTTTCTGAAGAGCCTACTTCATATAAGCCTCAAGATTTATCTAACGATAATCTTTTTTCTGCAGGGTGTTTTGGGCTAGTACCTCTCTAAAATTTCAAAATCTCTTAAATATTTTGTGGAAATTTTGATAGATCTGGCTATTAAGAGTCTTAAATTATCAGATCTGAGAGCGGAGTTGGACTCATACTCCTCAGATCTAATAGATCTGTAAGTTATTTGTATAGATCTGTAAATTATTTGTATAGATCTATTATTTACTTGTGTAGATCTGAAATTTTGTAACATAATTTTGAATTTTAACACTTGGCTTTTTGGGATTTTCACTATTCTCGTACATATTGGGTATTGGGTTTTTCTCTTTTCACTTCTGCAGCAATAAATCCGAGAACTCAGCGAAGAAAATCTTCAGATCTGAACTAGATCTAGACCCCGGAGGGCAAGATTGGGCCTCCAAGATTGTTTGCAAGAATAGATCTGAGAAATCAGCCAAGAAAATCTTCAGATCTGAATTAATTCTAGACCCTGGAGGGCAAGATCTGGACTCAAATATTGTTTGCAAAAATAGTTCTGGGAAATCAGCCAAGTAAATCTTCAGATCTAAGATTTTTTCAAGCAAATTTGGGGGTTTTGAGACAAATCTAGGCACTGAAGGGCAATATCTTGTTCCAAATTTGTTTGCAAGGCCAGCCATTAAAGATTTTGCAATGAATCTGAAGATCTGAAGCAAAATAAATTTTTTAGCACAAGGGTTTCAAGTTTTGGGGCTCCTTAGCCCAGATCTGCCTTCTCCTAGCCAGTGTTTTAAGATTCGGCTGGCTCGGAACCGATTTGGCCGAGTTGGTCCGAGTCAAGGCCTCACCGGGTCAACTCAACCATTGAACCGGTTCGGCCAGCCAAGTTATTACCGAGTCGGCCAAGTTGTCTAACAACTACGTTAGCTCGGTAATAACCTAACCGTCTCGGCCGAGTCCGAGCCTAGTCGGTCGGGTTGGATAACAGCGGCTCGTAAATTAAAAAATAACGATTTTATTTTTTATTTTTTTGCTTTCAGGGGACTCCAAAGTTTTCACGTGATACTTTAATGGTTTTTTGTCCCTAAATAAGTTTATCTCGTTTGAACTTGAGAGGTTTGTTTAGGAGGTATCACATATGTAGTAGAGATTCCTTAAGGGATAGCTTCATTCTTCTTGAAAACCTTCCAATAGGTTCTTTGCCCCTTTCTTAAAGCAAACCTAACTTTGTGGCCCCAACCTTGGCCCTCCAAAGACGAGCATCTAGCCCTGAGTTGATTCTACATGATGCTACACCCCTTGATGAGCCTCCAAATGCTAAAACACTAAACTTAAAAGCTTGGACATTGGACTATTTGATGATATGCCCAAATGGACTGAAGATGCCCCCTGGCTAGCCTTGACCCTATTTTGGTGGATGGTGCCTTCTTCCAAAGCACATATGAGCATGGTTATCATTGAAATGACTTAGGAGGGCTAACACATCCCTCTTTGATGCCAATGCTTACCCTTAGGGGTGCCATGTCACTCACATGCTTGAAAAGGGTGACATAGGGTCTCTCCTAGATGACATCATTGAGGATGCACCTTTTGAAGATGTACACATACACTTTGGGACTTTCTTGGAGTGAGGAACACTCTTGGACCCTTGTATTAGTTCCTTGATGACTTACAATATATATTGGAGGATAACGCCATTTCTAGCCTTTTTGGTTATGTGTTTTTGTTTTGATCTCTATATCATCATCATGTATGTATTGGACAGTCCACTAGGTGCCATTTTGATATAATGGATATATTCATGAGCCTACTTTGATCATATGTTGTCTTCTATCTATATTCTAATGTTGTGTGTTTGGAAACATGAATGAAAATCTTTAAAATTATGTTTTTTTTACTAAAAAAAAAAAAAAATTTAATGTATTTTTTACAACGACCGAGTCATTGAAATCGAGCCGACCGAGTCGATACCGAGTTAGAGTCAACCCTCAGCCGAGTCAAAGTCAGAGTCAAAGTTTTAAAACATTGCTCCTAGCCCAACGCTAGTTCTATTGGCCCTGTGCTAGCTCTCATTTGCCCTAGATTCCCCTTGATCCATTCCTGATTTGAATATTTAATTTTCTGAAGCGAATCATTAGTGGGCTTTTGCAAAAAATATGGTAAAAAATTGTGTTTCAAATATTGATTTTTCTTTTGGCAACTTGGGCAAGTGATCTTCAAGGCCTAGAGCCTAAGGGTTTGATCTCTAAACCATCTTTTTCCTCATTGTTTGCTACAGCAGTCATATACCTTTCTAATAGTGGTGAAAAATGCATATAAGTGATTTGAAATTAACTAAAAAAATTGCTAAATACATTAATAAGTCATTTATGTTTAATGTGTATCAAGAATTTGGCCTAGATCTACATTTTGGGCGACTGTTATCTCTGAATAATTATGTTTCAGAAGCATGAAATATAACAGTGGCAAAATTTCATGTGGGTTAGCCTAAAATCAGTTCCTAAGTTGTCTAATACATTAAGGAATTAATTTCTTGAGTTGGACATTCATCATTAGGCTTATTTCATGTTTTAATTGTTGGTTGTAATTAGTATATCAGATCTGATATAATTCTGGAAATCACATTATAACAGGCTGAAAATTTTTGATAATTCATGTGGGCAAGTTTGGAAACTTTTCGGTAAATTTTTGGCATAAAGATATCATTGATAGCTTATTGTTTTCATTGTCATATTGCTGTTGTCATAAAGTTTTTCTTACTATTGTCCTAAAAACTAATTTCTGAAAATTAAGTACTATGTCATGAAATTGTGATAAAATACATATCTTTTGTTTCATAGGCTGAGTATTTGTGAGCATTTGTTGACATTGATATTAGATTGCAAAGAAGTTTTTGTTTTCTTTGAGCTATAACTGTATCAGAAAAATTTGAAATAAACTTGTGGTTTAATTGTAATATTTTCAGGGGTTTATTTATAAGTCTTCATCCAATAAAGCGAACATTTTATTTTTGTGATTAAGGGCTTTTGTGACACAAGTGTTTATAATCCTTGGGTCTAACTTCTTCTCATCATCTGGTGCATTTGCATATAAGTTAGTTTTGCATAACTAGAATTTACTTCCAAGCATAAGCTTGGTCGATAAAGAGATAGGTATCCATCCATCTTTGCTTGAGAAGCCTGCTTTTAATAGTACTTAAAACAGTGACCTTGTAGTCTTCAGAGCCACAACTCCCTGCAGCGTCAGAGACACCGAGTATGTTAGATTTTCAGGAGAGGTATCGTTAATCACACCTTAGTGTGCTTCACAGTATCTTCTGCCAATTACTACAAAATCAGGCTCAATATAGAAAGGATCAAAGGGTTAAATCTTAAATAGGCATTTAACTAAAATTAACCAAGATTCTTGCATCTCATATTAGCTTTAGGATTTGCACTTCATATAAAATAGTCATTCATCCAAGCAGCAGTTGCAAATCAATTACTTGGTCTTAAATTTCCTAGCAAGATAGTTGACTCCATAAAGCACTGGCATCAATTGCTTAAAATCTAATCAAATCCTATAAGTTTTGCTAAATCTTAATCAAATACTTGATCGCTTCACTGTGTCTCACGAACTGGTTGGTTCCCAGCTAGTTCTTCTTCATTCCATTTTTCCATAGGGTCTACCCCCCTTATCCTGTTGTAGGGAGACAGCTTAAATGGAGAGATTGGGGATGAGGGTGATAGCCCCCGATCTGAGCCATTGTCGTGGTGCCTAGAGTTCTGTGCGACAACACACTCATTTGCAGTTGGGCTTAGGGGTTTTGAATTTTTGTATATATTTGGGGTTTTGGGAACTTGTTAATTTTTTTGTGCAGGTGAGATCCAACAAGATTTGTTGGATTAGAGCTAGATTTAGGCCCTTCCGGGTAAGGTCTAGTCTCTAGAATTTTTTGCAGGACCAACAACTGAAGAAGTTGTCGTGAAATTGAAGATCTGAAGCAAATATAATTTTTGGTGAGGGGTTTGAAAAAAAAAAATAGGGCCTCTATGCCTAGCGTCCTCCCTTTCCCAAGTCTTCCAACCCTTCAAGCCCCAGCCCAGCGTCAGCCTTTCTTGACTCTCTAGGGCTAGCCGCGTTGAGAAATCAAAAGGGCAATGATTATATAGATTTCTCTTTACCTGATAACTGCTTGTGATGTCCTTTTACTTATTAGCTTTGTTACTAATTATTATGTGTGTGAATCATCAAACAACTACCAAAACAAGAAGAACAAGAACACAGAATATAGGATGCAAGCAAGAGCCAAAACCTCTCCACTTGAGAGGAAAACCCACAAATCTCTTCTCTTCCTTATAGATTCTTCAATTGACGAATTCCAAGACCTTAAGACTGATTTCAGAACCCTCCAAGACCAAGACCAACATCTCTGGATGATGTGCTAATCTTGATCCTGTCAAACCCCATCAAATCTCTTCCAATAGCACTTCTTTGACCTCCAGCTACAGAAATTTCAGCGTCCACTACAGACCGGAAATTTCGGCCCCCCCAACAGTTGTTGTTACCACACGTGTGAGCTTTGATCTGGCCTTCTTAGCCCTCTTTTGTCCTTCACTTGACTGTCCCTCACTTTAGGAGCATGAGGAGTACCCTACTTGTCTCCTTTTCTCCAAGATCGAACTTGAAGAAGAAACCCTAGGTCTTGTTGCAAAAACCCTAGTCTCCTTAGCATGTGTGAGAGAAAACTAGCCCAAACACAAATCTCCTTTGTCCTTGTTGACACCTAATCATTGGGATTGGGTGAACACTTGTAAATAATGTAAATAGTAAATAATGGAAAATAAACAGCCATCGGAGGTGAAGCCCAAGAGTCACTTCCTCATGTATATAACCATGAGCAATCTTAATAAATAAACGCAATTCATTTAAGGAGTTACCTCCAGGCCTGACATGGTATCGAAGCCAATCCCTAATTTTAGTTGTTTTTCTGCTCTGTAACTCCTATTTTCTTTGCTCCCTATGTCCCAAATTTTTGTGCTACATCCTCTCTCTGCCCTAACTACATTGCAATTTTTTGAAGTCTATGTGGCTTGAGCTCTGGTGCGATGCAGTACAGTATGCGGTGAGCACCTTGTCATTACGGCCAGGTCCTCCCCAAAAGAGCTTGGTCGACACCACCATTGGCATAGACCTCATCATTGCCAAAGAAATTGACCCCATAGTCCCTGCAGCATTGCAGCAAGCCTTTGGCTTCCTTGACATCAAGTTGGTTTCCAGGCTCGTGTCCTTGTATTTGCATTGTATTGGTGACAGCGACTATGTATATTCTCGACGTTGTGTTCAATTGTGGTAATATTCCAAGCGCTTCAGTAGAGAGGGTGCCTCCACGCAGGAACGAAGTGCAACGAAACATTTAATTATCTCTGGTGCAATGTGATGTGGATTCAGGTCGTTGAATGTCTGCGTCGTTGAATATCTGCATTGAATGATATTTGCCTCCATACATAGCCGACTCCTCCCATACACTACTCCCTCCCACTCAATCCTCCCTCCATACGCCACTGACTACTCTGCACAGTTAATAACCCTCCACCTCTGGTATAACGCTCCACCTCCGTTGAATACATTGTAATCTCGGTTTATATATGCAGTCCCACTATCATATGTGATTTATTATGTGCGTTTTTTTTTAAATACTATGTTTTTTAATACTTCGACCCTCCGTTGGCCTCTATATCACGCTATCTACATTTCATTTTTCATAAATTACTGTGTGACCTAAACTCGCCTCCCTCATATAAGCCCTTCCCCATATAATACCCTCCACTCATACCACCTCCCCCAAGTAATAACTCCCTAAAATATTACCTTTGTCCTACATAACAGAGTGAATTATTTTTTACAATTTTACACCAAAACTACCTTTTTTTTTACCACTAGGAGTGCAAATTTTATACATTGGCAGTAGAAGTATTTTTTTACAGTACACAGATTTTAAAATGCACTCATTGATATCTATTGTGGGAGTGGTTCTCACAGGGAAGGAGAACTATCCTGAGTGGTTTCGGAAGATCAAACACACTCTCATTTTCAATGAGCTGTGGAAAGGAGATTGTGTAGGAAAAGGAGATAATGAACCTTCAAAACCTATGTCAGACAAGGAGTTCCCCTTTGGGAAAACAAGGACAGCAAGGCCTATGCCTTGATTGCAACATCTGTAAATGAAGAGGTGAGTCGCTATATTTCACCATTTTCAAATGCTTTTGAAGCCTTACAAAAATTGAAGGAACTCTATGACTCACACTCTGCGCTTGAAGTTGTCCAATTGATGATTAAATTGTTCAACCTTGAATTACAAAATGATGATCCTCTTGCTCTTGCATCAGAAGTAAAATCTATTATGCATGATATCAAAGTCACTAATGTTGAACTATACATTCCTCTGATAGCTTTTGACAAGGTACTTTATCCCACTTATTCAAATTATCTTGAGTCATTGCAAGCAAATGGAAACCTCAAAGAAATTACCTTTGACTCCCTTATAAATAAATTTGTTGAGAGAGAGAAAGCTTTTGTAAAGAAGACAACTCATCAATCTTTTGAAGAAGTTGTGTGTCTTGCACATAGAGAAAAGAATCATGCTCAAGATTCTTCTAGAGGAAGAGGTGGTCGAAAAGGAAGAGGAAGAAGAAATTTCAAAGGCGGGGGGGCAAACACTCTCAAGGAGAAAAGTCTGATCTTCATTGCATATGTTGGAATAGAGATGGATCACATGATGCATCCACATACAAGTTGCCATGGGACAGAATTGAGCAGGAAAGAAATCAACCCAAAGGTAAAACCAATGACAAAGAGAAAGGTAAAGTACCTGAATCCGCTCACTATGTTGTGGCACATTGTAATATGGGAGTAAATGAAGACCTGTTTAATGCTTTACATGCTTCTTGGAAAAATGATTAGTTGCTTGATTCGGGAGCAACTTGCCACATGACTTTTAGAAAAGATTTATTTGAAGAATTTACAGACAGTGTTGATGGAGCAATATACTTTGCAGACAAATCAAAACTCAAGCCATCAGGGCTTGGCACAATCAAGCTCAAATTGCCTGGTCTTCCAGACTTTCTTCTGCATGATGTTTTATTTCTCCCACAGTTAAGGAGAAACTTGTTGTCCCTGGTCCACATCCACCAGCAAGGACACTCTATTCATATGTTTGATGGCAAGGTTGAGGTGAGAAAAGCATCAGATCACTCACTTGTCATGACGGAGATAGAAGAAGAAAGACTTCTCACGCTACAAGGTACCTCTGGTCGTGCACAAAATTTCTCATACACTTCTCATTATGATAAAGGTACATTTCCATCAAGTCTTTTATGGCATGCTAGATTTGGACACTTGATCTATGACAGCCTTCACTTGTTGAAGAAAAATGGTGTTACTGGTTTGCCTACAATTCCTAGGAAACTTTAGCAATGTGATGCTTGTATTATAGGAACACATAGCAAACAGTGTTTTCATGATTCACATTCTAGGGCACATAGAAAACTTGAACTCATTCATTCAGAGTTATGTGGTCCAATGCCTATTCCTTCTACAAATGGAAATAAATATATGATGACATTTATTGATGACTACACCAGAATGTGTTGGGTTTATTTATTGAAGAACAAATTTGATGCTTTTCAAACATTCAAGAACTTTCGTACATGGATTGAAAATGATGCACAATCTCATATTGGATCTATTCGCACTGATAATGGAAAAGAGTACACTTCAAATGAATTTGAAAACTATCTTCGCCGACATGGGATCAAACATCAAACAATTGTGCCTTATAATCCCCAAAAAAACGAAGTAGCTGAAAGAATGAATAGGACAATCTTAAATATGGTACATTCCATGATGTTTTTCAAGAATGTAAAATTGATGTTTTGGGTTGATGCAGTGCTATGTGTTGTATATGTAAAGAATAGATGTCCATCTAATGTTATTAGAAACAAGACTCCTTATGAAATGTGGTATGGACACATTCCTTCAGTAGAGCATCTCAGGGTCTTTGGTTCCACCTGTTATGCCTTGATACCAAAGGTAGATAGAAACAAACTTAGTGGAAGGATTCGTAAGTGTATCTTCTTGGGGTATTCAAATACCTCCAAAGCATATTGTCTCTATGATGAAGTTAATACAAAGTTTGTTGTATTTAGAGATGTCATCTTTCTTGAATCTTCCAAAGCTGACAATGTTTTTGAGCGGCAACTTGATCACTTAGATAGATTCGGACATGCAAAATCATTTCAAGAATTTGATAATCAAATTCCACATCTTGAAGGGGGGGATTCCTATACTGGATCAATCTGTGGAACCTTCTTCTGAAGCACTCTCTCCCCCACATGAAACTCCAACCACTGATGATACTTTGAGTGATGTGATTGACAAAATTGGGAGACTCAATCTTGATTCAATCCCAACTCAATCAATTGAGCAGCCTGGACCATCTCAGAAAGGTCCCCCAAAGTGGCTGACAAAGACACTTGAAAGTATTCATCCTGATGAGGTTGGAAAGACAGGAACAAGAAATTCAACCAGGCAAAATGGAGGTGATGTAGATGATTCTGATTTACTTGTTGATATGGATGTTTCTTATGATTGTGAACTGAATTTGTCTACATACTTTGAACCAACTTCCTTCAAAGAAGCCGTTTCTCACAATGAAAGGAAAGAAGCGATGCAAAAGGAGTATGATGCCTTGACAAAGAATGGCACTTGGAAGTTGGTTGATCCTCCATTGGGAACCAAACCAAGTGGCTGCAAGTGGGTCCACAAGAACAAGTATAAAATTGATGGCTCACTTGACAAGCACAAAGCCAAGCTTGTGGAAAAAGGTTTTGAACGGAAGGAAGGGGTCGATTATGAGGAGAATTTTGCCCCCACAGCAAAATAGCCTACCATCCGGACATTCTTTTCCCTAGCAGCTCATAACGGTTGGAAAGTCCATCAAATGGATGTAAAAATTGCTTTCTTGAATGGAGATCTAAAAGAGAATGTTTTTATGTTCCAGCCTAAATGATTTGTTGTGAAGGAACATGGACATAAAGTATGCAAACTTGTGAAATCCTTGTATGGCCTCAAGCAAGCACCGCGAGCCTGGTATGAAAAGTTAACTGAGCATCTTCTGAAACTCAACTTCAAACATTATGATCTTGACAATGCAACTTTGTCTGTCAAGAAAGTTGGCAAAACAGTTGTATATCTTGTGGTATATGTAGATGATCTTTTGATGACAGGGAGCAATGAGAGCTACATTCAATCCATAAAGAAGGAATTGAGGAAAGGTTTTGAAATGACTGACTTGGGCGTGTTCACTACTATCTTGGTATTGAAGTAACTCAACATCCAAATTCTATATTCCTCTCTCAAAAGAATTACATTGGAGATGTGTTGAACAGGTCTAGCATGGCTGAGTGCAATCCTCTGACCACTCCAATGGAACAAAACTTAAAGCTCACATTTATTGAAGGAAAAGAATTTGAGGATGCAACAAAGTATAGACAACTTGTAGAAAGTCTCAACTACCAAACCACCACCAGACCATACATTTCATCTGTTGTTGGAATCCTCTCCAAGTTTATGCAAAAGCCTTGTGAGGGACATTGGTCTGCTGCAAAAAGAGTTCTAAAGTACTTGAAGGGAACCCAAGAATTTAGACTCAAGTATACACAGGTGGGCGACTTCAGCTTTGTTGACACCTAATCCTTGTGATTGGGTAAATATATGTAAATAAATAAATGTGAAATATGAACAGTCATCGGGAGATGAACTGAACAGTCTCTCCCTCATGTATATAACAGACCTACCTGATGGAATAGAAATACAAATCAGTTTTTGCTTTGTGGAGTTACTACCTGGCCTGACATGGTATCAGAGCCAGCTCCATTTTTGGCTTCCCTCTCTGCCCTTGTAACTCCCTCCTGCCTATGTTTTGCCTATTTTGCAGAACTGACACCTCTGCCATACTCCTAAAGCCTGACCCAACTTTCATACACTGTCATATGCGTTTTTCGCCCATATTCCACACATACCTCGACAATGCGTCCAGCCTCCATATCTGGAGACTCAGGTTGAATGTATTGAATGATGGCAAATCTTTTGAAAGCTAGCAACTCCTCTCCTTTGACTGTCGGCCCTCCATCAATGGTTGAGCGCAGCGGAGCATGATTGAAGTAGTCTTGGAGGGTGTCCACTGTCATTCAACACCAGGCACAGTGCTCGAACTCCATACCACATTGGAGGGTGGCGCAGTAGAATGGTATTGTAGCGGAATGGCCTAACAGTATGATGCCTCTGCGTTAAACATTTTTTGCTGACAATATGATGCCTTTGCGTTAAACATTTTTTGAAGACAGTATGATGCCTCTGCGTTAAATATTTTTGAAGGCTCTGTTTTATAATTGTGGTAGTGTTTTGCTTGTATAAAATTGTATGAGCCGACTGTGCAGGAGCCGTTACCATATCACAGGTAATAGCGCTCGGTGTTAACCACTATTCCCATACGCAGCGATATGTATTGTTTGAACGTTGCCCATACCTCTGCTCCCATACGCAGCCATATCTATTATTTGAACGTTGCCATACAACGTTCACTCCCCTCCATACTCTGCGTACAATGATGGTAACGAGACCTCCTCTATAGTCAAAGCCACTGTGATATAACCTCTCACATATAACCCACATCTCCGCTGGTTTCTAGGTCTCTTTACATTCAGACTAGTTGCTTTTGGCAGATTTGGTACGATTCACGAGTTTTTCTAGCTCGAGGTTATGTGGTTCTCTGAAACTTTGTGTTGTGAGTGATATCATCTCCACCAGATAGGAATTGGTAACCTCTCCCTAAAGTAATACCTTTGTCCTATATATAAGAGTGCAATTTTTTTACAATTTTTACACTAGAGCTGCATTTTTTTCTCCACGAGAAGTACAATTTTATACATTGATGGCATAAGTATTTTTCTATCAGCAGAAGTAATTTTTTTACAGAATGCATTCAATCATATCCATGGTGGGAATAGTTCTCACTGGCAAGGAGAACTATCATGAATGGTCCCGGATGATAAAACACACCCTCATTTTCAATGAGTTGTGGAAAGGAGTTTGTGTCGGAGACGGAGACAATGACCCAGTACAGCCTACCTCAAACAAAGAGCTCGTCATTTGGGAAAACAAAAACAACAAAGCTTATTCATTAATCGCAGCATCTGTAAACAAAGAGGTGAGTCGCCATATTTCATCATATTCAACTGCCTTTGAAACCTTACAAAAGCTGAAAGAACTCTATGACTCACATTCTGCACTTGAAGTTGTTCAACTCATGATTAAACTCTCCACTCTTGAACTGCAAAATAATGATCCTCTTGCTCTTGCATCTAAAGTAAAGTCTATAATTCATTATATTAAATCCACTAAGGTTGAATTGGATATTCGTCTTATTGCTTTTCTCAAGGCACTTTATCCTACTTACTCCAATTATCTTGAGTCATTGCAAGCAAATGGAAATCTCAAAGATATAACCTTTGACTCTCTTGTGAAAAAGTTTGTTGAAAGAGAGAAAGCTTTTGGAAAGAAGACAACCCCTGAATCTTCTGAAGAGACTGTGTACCTTGCTCATAAAGAAAAGCATCCTGCTCAAGATTCTACAAGAGGAAGAGGTGGACGAAGAGGAAGAGGAAAATATTTCAGAGGCAGGGGGGGTAGACATTCTCAAGGAGAAAAGGCAGATTTTCACTACATATGCTACAAAAGAAATGGATCACATGATGCCTCTACATGCAAACTACCATGGGACAAAATTGAGCAGAAAAGAAACCAACAGAAAGGAAAAACTGATGATACAGACAAAGGTAAAGCACCTGAATCTGCTCACTATGTTGTGGCACAATGTAACATTGGAGTAAATGAAGATTTATTTAATGCTTCACTTGCTTCTTGGAAAAATGATTGGTTGCTTGATTCAGGAGCAACCTGCCACATGACTCATAGAAAAGAGTTTTTTGAAGATTTCACTGACAATATTGATGTAGTAAACTTTGCAGATCAATCAAAAATCAAGCCATCAGAGCTTGGCACAATCAGGCTTAAACTGCCTGGTCTTCCAGACTTTCTTCTGGATCATGTTCTACTCCCACAACTCAAGAGAAACTTGTTGACCTTGGTCCACATCCGTCAGCAAGGTCACTCCATTCATATGTTTGATGGCAAACTTGAAGTAAGAAAAGCATCTGACCACTCACTTGTCATGAAGGGGATAGCAGAAGAAAGGCTTCTCAAACTGCAAGGAACCTCTGCTCATGCACAACATTTTTCATACAATTCTCATCATGAAGAAGGTACACTTCCATCAAGTTTATTATGGCATGCTAGATTTGGACATTTGAACTATGACAGTCTCCGCTTGTTGAAGAAAAATGGTGTTGCCGGTTTGCCTACAATTCCTAGGAAACTTAAGCAATGTGATGCTTGCATTCTAGGAAAGCATAGCAAACAGTCTTTTCATGATTCACATTCAAGAGCACATAGAAAACTTGAACTCATTCATTCAGATTTATGTGGTCCAATGCTTGTTCCTTCTGCAAATGGAAATAAATATATCATGACATTTATTGATGACTACACCAGAATGTGTTGGGTTTATTTTTTGAAAAACAAATCTGATGCTTTTCAAACATTCAAGAATTTTCATAAATGGATTGAAAATGATGCACAATCTCATATTGGGTCTATTCGCACTGATAATGGAAAAGAATACACATCAAATGAATCTGAAAACTATCTTCGCCAACATGGGATCAAACATCAAACAACTGTGCCTTATAATCCCCAACAAAATGGTGTAGCTGAAAGAATGAATAGGACAATCTTAAATATGGTACGATCCATGCTCTTTTTCAAGAATGTAAAGATGATGTTTTGGGCTGATGCTGCTCTATGTGATGTATATATAAAGAATAGATGTCCATCTAATGTTATAAGAAACAAGACTCCATATGAAATGTGGTATGGACATGTTCCTTCGGTAAAGCATCTCAAGGTCTTTGGTTCCACCTGTTATGCCTTAATACCAAAGGTACATAGAAACAAACTTGGTGCTAGAAGTCGTAAGTGTATCTTCCTGGGATATTCAAACACCTCCAAAGCATACCACCTCTATGATGAAGTAAATAAGAAGTTTGTTGTATCTAGAGATGTAATTTTCCTTGAATCATCCAAAACTGACAATGTTGTTGAGCAGCAACTTGATCGCTTGGATAGATTCGCAAAAGCAAAATCATTTCAAGAATTTGATAATCAGATTCCACATCTTGAAGGGGGGATTCCTATACTAGATCAACATGTGGAATCTTCCTCTGAAGAACACTCTCCCCCTCATGAAACTCCAACAACAGATGATGCTTTAAGTGATGTAATTGATAGAATTGGGAGACTCAATATTGATTTAGTCCCAACTCAATCATCGGAGCAGCCTGGACCATCTAAAAAAGGTCCCCCAAAGTGGGTGACAAAGACACTTGAAAGTGTTCATCCTGATGAAGTTGGAAAGACAGGAACCAAAAATTCAAACCGGCAAAATGGAGGTGATGTAGATGACTCTAATTCCCCTGTTGATATGGATGTTTCTTATGATTGTGAATTGAACTTGTCTACAGATTTTGAACCAACTTCCTTCAAAGAAGCTGCTTCTCATGATGAATGGAAAGAAGTGATGCAAAAGGAGTATGATGCCCTCATAAAGAACGGCACTTGGAAGCTGGTTGATCCTCCATTAGGAACCAAACCAATTGGCTGCAAGTGGGTCTACAAGAACAAGTATAATGTTGATGGCTCACTTGACAAGCACAAAGCTAGGCTTGTAGCAAAAGGTTTTGCACAGAAGGAAGGGGTCGATTATGAGGAGACTTTTGCCCCCACAGCAAAATGGGCTACCATCCGGACACTCTTTGCTAGCAGCTCAGAACGGTTGGAAAGTCCATCAAATGGATATAAAAATTGCTTTCTTGAATGGAGATCTGAAAGAGAATGTTTTTATGTCCCAGCCTGAAGGATTTGTTGTGAAAGGACATGAACATAAAGTATGCAAACTTGTGAAGTCCTTGTATGGCCTCAAACAAGCACCGCGAGCCTGGTATGAAAAACTGACTGAGCATCCTCTGAAACTCAATTTCAAACATTTTGATCTTGATGATGCAACTTTATTTGTCAAGAAAGTTGGCAAAACAGTTGTATATCTTGTGGTATATGTAGATGATCTTTTGATGACAGGGAACAATGAAAGCTACATTGCATCCACAAAGAAGGAATTGGGGAAAAGTTTTGAAATGATTGATTTGGGCTATGTTCATTACTATGTTGGCATTGAAGTAACCCAACATCCAAAGTCCATATTTCTTTCTCAAAAGAAATACATTGGAGATCTGTTGAACAAGTTTGGCATGACAGAGTGCAATCCTCTTACTACTCTAATGGAACAAAACGTAAAGCTCACATCTATTGAAGGAAAAGAATTTGAGGATGCAACAAAGTATAGACAGCTTGTAGGAAGTCTCAACTACCTAACTACTACCAGACCAGACATTTCGTTCGCTGTTGGAATCCTCTCCAGTTTTATGAAAAAGCCTTGTGAGGGACATTGGTCTGCTGCAAAAAGAGTTCTAAGGTACTTGAAGGGAACTCAAGACTTTGGAATCAAATATACACAGGTGGACGACTTCAGCTTGATTGGATACTCTGATTTAGATTTCGATGAAGACAAAGAAACTGGGGTATCAACTTCAGGATATGCTATGAGTCTTGGATCAGGAGTTGTCTCCTGGAGATCACGCAAACAATCAGTTCCAGCAGATTCCACAACAAAAGCAGAATACGTGGCAGCAGCTAAAACAACAAAAGAAATTGTGTGGCTCAAGAAAATTCTTGAAGATTTGCAGGTTAAACAAGTATAATCAACTCCACTCATGATTGACAATACCTATGCAATAAAGTTGGCCAAGAACCCAAAGTTCCATGATCGAACGAAGCACATCAATACTAAATATCATCTGATTCGACATCATGTTGAGGCCAAAACAATCCATCTCCGTCATTGTTCCACAAATGAGCAAATTGCAAACATCTTCACCAAAGCGCTTGGAAGAGAAAAGCTTGAACGATTCAAAACGATGCTTGGACTCACCAACATCCCTTTAGATTAAGGGGGGGAATGTTGACACCTAATCCTTGTGATTGGGTAAATATATGTAGATAAATAAATGAGAAATATGAACAGTCATCGGGAGATGAACTGAACAGTCTCTCTTATGTATATAACAGACCTACCTGATGGAATAGAAATACGAATCAGTTTTTTCTTTGTGGAGTTACTGCCTGGCCTGACAAGCTTGATTGGATACTCTGATTCAGACTTCAACGGAGACAAATAAACTGGGTTATCTACTTCAGGTTATGCTATGAGTCTTGGATCAGGAGTTGTCCCCTGGAGATCACACAAACAATCAATTCTAGCAGATTCCACAACAGAGGCAGAATATGTGGCAGCAGTTGAGGCAACAAAAGAAATTGTGTGGCTTAGGAAAATTATGGAAGATTTGTAGGTAAAACAAGTACATTCAACTCCACTTATGATTGAAAACACCTCTGCAATAAAGTTGGCCAAGAACCCAAAGTTCCACGATCGAACGAAGCACATCAATACAAAATACCATCTGATTCGACATCATGTTGAGGCCAAGACAATCCATCTACGCCATTGTTCCACTAATGAGCAGATTGCAAACATCTTCACCAAAGTGCCTGGAAGAGAAAAGCTTGACAAATCCAGAACGATGCTTGGACTCACCAACATCCCTTCAGATTAAGGGGGGAATGTTGACACCTAAACATTGGAATTGGGTGAACACTTGTAAATAATGTAAATAGTAAATAATGGAAAATAAAGAGCCATCAGGAGGTGAAGCCCAAAATTCACTCCCTCATGTATATAACCATGAGCAATCTTAATGAATAAACGCAATTCATTTGAGGAGTTACCTCCTGGCCTGACAATCCTCCTCCTTCGCTGCCTTCTTCTTCCTCTTCCTTCACTAAAATGAGTGGTGAGTGAATGTGCTTCAAGTACGACGAGTTCTCTTCTATTTATAGGCTCTTCAAGGGTGGGCTTGGCTCTTCCTTTAGGCCAACTTGCCAACTGACAAGCCAACTTGGTCTCGGAGGGTATCTAAACACTTTTTAAGGCAAAAATAATTTTCCTTACAAGTTACAATATGTCCAATGGGGTCTTCAACTTATGACAATGACTCTTTTGAATTCTTGACCTACGACAAACCCTAGAATCACTCAATGGATGCTTGACCTATAAAATAAAAGACCTTGAGCATGAAACCCATGCTCCAAAAATAATAATAATAATTTTTCTTTCATTTTACACTTTACAAGAATCAAAAGTACATTTCAACCATATGAAGACCAAACCTAGTTACACATTTTTCAACACTCCTTAACTAGGGAGGTATTCGTACACAGTACATGGACATTCTCAATCTAAAGAGATCTCATAAGAAGAGTCAGATTGGTAACCCATCTGTCTAGCATCATATCAACTAGCATTGTCACATGGCAAGGCCTTGACTAACAACTCTATCTCTCCACAAGATCAGAGCAAAATGCTAGCGAGACCAATGATTTATAGACACCATCATCATTGTCTCTCAAGGTGCATACTCCACCCAGGTGTTCACCGAGTATGACCTTCTTTGGACTATTTTTGTCTTGGATAGCTAGTCCTCAAACAATATCAATCCACGACTACTCTTATCTTGGATACCCTACCTCATCCTCCAAGAGTATCAAATGCCAGATGGTTACCCAATCCTCCATTCTGTCTTCCCAAGTGAAGACAAGAATGATGTGCCTATCTCTCCCTCTCAACTAGGGACAATATATCAACCAAGCCAAGCTTGTCTCTCAAGTACATAAGCTTCTTGTTAGGAAGAGATTTCATTAATATATCAGCTACCTACTCATCGGTGGAGATACATTGTAGTTGCAGCACGCCATTTTGTACTAGCTCTCGAATATAGTGATACTTCTTGTTTATATGCTTTGTCTCTCCATGAAAGACTGGGTCTTCAGACAATCGTATACAACTGGTGTTGTCATAATGTATCAATGTAGGTTCCATCGGTCCTTAGAATAAGTCGGATAACAGCTTCCTTAACTAGACCGCTTCCCTGCTTACTTCACAGGTTGCAACATACTCAGCCTCAGCGCTATTCAAAGCAACTGTGTCTTGCTTTCTGCTCATCCATGAGATCATGGAGGATCCCAAACTAAAACATCCTCCCATAGTGCTTCTTCCATCTTGCTCGTTGCGTCCCCAGTTAGAATCTGCATATCCAATTAGGTGGACATCATTCCTCATATATATTTTAGGCAATAGTGGATAGTTCCTTACAGATATCTTAGTATGTGTTTTGTTGTTATCCAATGATCATGCTTTGGCTCCACTTGGAATTGACTGAGAATGTTTACTGCAAAACATATGCTTGGTCAAGTATTGACCAAGTACATCAGTAAGCCAATTAGTGGTCTATACTTCGAAGGATCCACAGGGCTCGATTCGAAACTCCTTAGTCTCTTCAAGTTTGTGATCATTAGAGTGGTCATAGGTTTGCAGTCCATCATGTCAAACCTCTTCAACATCTTGATCACGTACTTTCCTTGACCCAAATAAATTTCATCAGGTCCTTGCCAGACTTCTAGTTCCAAATAGTAATGCATCAACCCTAGATCCTTCATGTCAAATTTTGTTGCTAGTTGCTTCTTACATTCTTCAATTCGACCTTCTATACCTGTCAAGAGAAGATCATCCACATACAAAAGAATGATTATAGGTTCTCCATCTACAACCTTCATATAAAGGTTCGAATCAGCCGAACTTTTAGTGAAGCCTATTCTTTGTAGGTATGCATCCATTCTAGCATACCATGCCCTTGGTGCTTGCTTGAGGCCATATAATGCTTTTTCAATCTACAAAAATATGCCTTCCTGTCTTTAACTTCAAATCCCCAAGGGTTGCTCTATATAGACTTCCTCATATATTGTGTCATTCAGAAATGCAGTCTTAACATCCATTTGGTTGATGTTTCATCCCATCGATGATGCCAGAGAAACCAATGAACGAATCGTTGTATATCTTGTTGTCGAAGCAAATGTCTCTTCGTAGTCAATGCCTTCTTGTTGAGAGAAGCCCCTAACCACAAATCTTGCCTTATACTTATCTATACTTCCATTTGTCGCATGTTTGATCTTATAGATCCACTTGGAAGTTACCACAGATTTGTCTTCAGGCCTAGGTATGATCTCCCAAACTCCATTCTTCATTATAGATTGATATTCTTCATTCATGGCATACTTCCATTCCTGATGATTGACAACCTCTTCAAAGGTGGATGGATCTTCTTCTATTAGTTTTGTCATGTATGCAGCATACCCAGAATATCTCTTAGGTTTCTTGCTTTCTCTAAATGAGCCTTTCGTTGCCCCATGACCTTTTGCATCAAGTAGTGTAGATTTCAACCAGTTAGGTCTCTTTCTTGATTCGAGGAGGACCACAGGTTGAATGGGTTCATTGGGACCCTCATCTTCATGATGAGATTCTTCTTCTTCCCTGTTAACTTCTTCTTCAAATACTGGAAGTTCTTCGTCATCAGAATCCATGGGAATTTCCTTAGATTTCTCGAATGCAATACTCTCATCAAATATGACATTTCGACTTACTTCTATATGGTGTCCTTCCTTTATGTAGATCCTATAACCTTTAGAGGAGTTGTTGTAGCCAACAAATGTTCCTCTCATGCCTGATGAATCTGGCATCTTTCTTTTGTCCTTTGGTATATATATACGGGACACCCAAAGATACGGAGATGTTTTACAGTTAGTTTCTTCCCAGTGAATACTTCTTCAGGAGTCATGTTGCCCAATGACCTGTGGGGACTTCGATTTTGAATATATATTGTTGTCTTAGTGGCTTCACCCCATAGAAATTTTGGTAGATCTTGATCATGTAACATTGCCTTTACACATTCTTCAGTGGTCGGTTCTTTCATTCTACAACTCCATTTTGTTCAGGATTATTTGGGACTATCAACACCCTCTTAATCCCAGATTCCTTACAGAAGGCTATAATTTCCTTCGATGTATGCTCTCCTCCATTATTGGACCTTAGCATCTTGATTCTTATTTCTGTAAAGTTCTCTACTTCAGCTTTTAATTCTTGAAATTTTGCAAAAACTTTGTCCTTGCTTTTCATTAAGTAAACCTAAGTCTTTCTTGAATGATCATCTATAAATGTGACATAATATAGATGACCTCCAAGTGATTTAGGAGTCACAGGGCCACATACATCGAAGTGAATGAGATCCAAGATTTCTTTTAACTGTGAAGCACTGCGCCCAAAAGGTCTCTTGGTATTCTTACCCAATGCACATCCCTTATATACTCTGATCTGGATTTAAATAGGAACGCAACAAATTATAGATATAATCATACATACAGAGATGCAACAGAAATAATACTTCGTTTCATTACTGTAAAATACTAAAATATGCTTACAAACAGAAATGGAAATAAACTAGCTAGGGCGATGGTAGCTTATATCTGAAAAGAGATGTGGCGGCTACATGCCTCTGAATTGTGTTACAATGAGGCTAGAAGGCCTCTTTATTGTTGAGAAACAATGGAAAACCCTAAACATCCAAAAACCTAACCCTAGGAGATGAAACGCCAAACTGTGGGCCCCGTTTGGGTAAATTGGTACATCAACTTCCCGGGGTCGTAACTTTGGCATACAATCTCCATTTGACACGCACAATAGCTCGTTAGAAAGATCTCTCTGAGGATTACAACTTTGGGAAAAGCAACACCGGTCCATGGACCCATGTTGATGTTGCTCCCAGTTTTCCCAAAAAACGTCATTTAGGGCCTCAAAACGGCTCTGAAAGTTCAGGACCCAAAAAACTGCTAAAAATAGTAAATTGTGCTACAAATAAGGAAACTGGAAAAATGAAAGAGACAGTTGTGGGGGTCCAAGCAGGATAGGTGGGTGGCCACCAACATCCACCTGGATCATTCCTCCCCCCTTAAGAAGCATTGGTCTCCATTGCATTGAGTTCCTCCATGAGATGAGGAAACTGCTGCTGAACTTGGTCCCTGGTGAGCTATTTTGCAACCTCTGATGTGTCCAGTAATGATGGGAAGCTTGTTCGAGGGCGGTCCACATTGAACACTCAGTGCAAGTGAAGGAATGGCGGAATGTTGTGCTCCAAAGCATTGTTTCCTACAACCTTGGTACTGGTGTAAGGACCATGCCAGAGTGATTTGAGCTTCTGATGGGCTGTTGTACGGCGTTCTTTCAGTAGATGCAACCAGACTTTTTCGCCCACTTGAAACTTGTGTGGTACCTGATGTTGATCATGTCACTACTTGTACTTGGGATTTTCTATAATGGAGTGGCGATAGATCGACCCGTTGGGTAGAGGTGCTCTACGAGTCAGATCGAATGAATGCTTGACCTGATAGTGCAATGGTGTCCCTGTGAGTGAGGAGAAGACGTTCCCGTCTGCTTTCATGAGTGTATCCATCTGCTGTTGCTGCTGCTGCGTGGAGGAACCCTTCACGGGAGTCATGGATGTGGCAACAGTCTTCCCCTTACTTTGGGAGAGAACCAGACAGAAAATGAATTTCCTAGTCTGGGAGATGAGTTTGCTGCATTTCTTAGTAGTGATCAAAGAGGTGGAAGTAGGTGGGGCTACCCCCGGTATCCTATATAATGAATTACCCAAAAAAATAATAACAGCACGAGGCCTTGACTCATACACAACATGTCACCTCCATAAGTATGGTTGGCCTAATAGTACATCACAAACATCAAGAGGTGCAACATCACACAATACCCCATCTGTGAAGGGCTTGATGCTGTAGGGAAGGCGGCATTGTTGGCAGACTCGAAGATCTCGTCCTTGGTGAAGCCACTCGATACTGTATGGTTGCGGGTGTGGTGTAGTCGGTAGGCCCAACCGCTTCACGACCTCTACTGAAATGAGGTTCTTTTGGCTACCACTGTCGACAATGAATTGCAGCGGCGAACCCTTCAAAGTTCACCCACATCTGTGAGTGGAAAAGACGCTCCCCCTCGTCTGCATCTTCGAGCTCATTCTTTTGGATCTTGGCGGTGGCAATAGTGGCGTTGGGCTCCGCGTCAATGATTTGCTTCCCTTTGTCATTCCCCTTGTCGTGTTCTGACTCAGAGTCAGAACATGCATCTGATTTTGAAGCCTTCAACTCGGCCACCAGCGACTAGAACTCACACCACTTTCCTATGTCCTTCTTTGGCTTCATGGTGTTGTTCTTTTCTTGCAGCTTCAACGGGTTGTCTTGGATCACCCTGCCTTGGCATTGTCCTTTGTTCTTCGGATTCGCAGATCCAATGTCTCGCTTCTTTTGTTTAAACTTCTGCTTGATCTTGACAACATATCGGTATGTCGTGCCGAGCGAGGAGATTTTCAGGAACTCCATCTCGTCCTGGATGTATCTATGTAGGCAGCCGCAGTATTTGAGTACCAAATGCAACTCAGAATCCTTGATACCCAACTGTGTGCGAAGGGTATGAAAAATGTTTATTAACTCCGGCACGTCTTGGTCCCTTCCCTGCCGCAGCGTGGTCCACTTTATGTATTTATCCTCATAGCTTTTGACTGGGTAGTACTGCTCCTTGATGGCGTCCCGAAATGAATTCCAACTAGGTGCAGCTGAAAAGAGTGAGCCTGTATTTTCATCCTTCTGCTCGCAGTAGGTTTCCCACCGGTCTTTGACGTGGGGGGCTGCTTTGAGAAGTGCAAAAGTAATCTTTTGCTAGCTAGAAAAATCATGAACAGAAAAATAACCTTCTAGCAAATTTAACCATTTATCTACGGCATCTACATCTATCTGACCCCAAATATGGGGATTTCAAAGTTAACTTGTACCTTAAAGGGTGTGGCGTTTCCAGAGTAGCTGCTGGAAGTAGTTGCGTCACCCCTGGGTAGCCGCTGAAGGATCTGGGCAAAGTTGTCCATTATCGTGTTCTTTTGTCACTTGAGGGCTTCTTCAAGCAAGATTTTGATAGGATCTCTGCCCCCTCGTCTTTCTTTTCTTCCGCCATGGGAGGTCGTCGAGATTTGCGAGGCTGGTCTTGCAAAGGTTCGACCAGTTCAAGCCCTAACTCCTTATATCCTGAACTCATTGGGGAAATGCAAAGAAAAACAGAAAAAAAGCAGACTGCTCTGATATCACTAATCCCGATTTTAACAGGAACGCAACAAATTACAGATATAATCATACATATAGAGATGCAGCAGAAATAATACTTCATTTCATTACTGTAAAATATTGAAATATGCATACAAACAGAAATGGAAATAAACTAGCGAGGGTGATGGTAGCTTATCTCTGAGAAGAAATGTGGCGGCTATATGCCTCTAAACTGTGTTACAATGAGGCTCGAAGGCCTATTTATTGTTGAGAAACAATGGAAAACCCTAAACATCCAGAAACCTAACCCTAGGAGACGAAACCCCACACTGTGGGCCCCGTTTGGGTAAATTGGTACATCAACTTCCCTGGGTCGTAACTTTGGCATACAATCTCCGTTTGACGCACACAATAGCTCGTTAGCAAGATCTATCCAAGGACTACAACTTTGGGAAGAGCAACATCGGTCCATGGTTTTTCCAAAAAACGTCGTTTAAGGCCTCACAACGGCTCTGGAAGTTCAGGACCTGAAAAACTGCTAAAAAAATAAATTGTGCTACAAATAAGGAAACTGAAAGAGACAATTGTGGGGGTCCAAGTGGGATAGGTGGGTGGCCACCAACATCCAGCTGAATCATACTACTTCGTGATCTTCTTTTAATTCAGGGATTCCATCTACTATGGAGCCTGGAGTTGGAAGGATTTTGAGTTGAAGATGACCAAATCTTCTATGCCATAGTTCACACAGGCTTATTTCAATGTGAACAAAAGCTTGTGCTAGAGGAGATATCATCCTGTAGAGTCTTCCTTCTCGGATACCAATTACTCTAGCATTCTCTATGCTTAAGTTTTCAATGTAGTGGAGATCTTCATAATGCCCTTAGTCAACCTTAGCTTTGATACCACGTTGAGAAATCAAAAGGGCAGTGATTATATAGATTTCTCTTTACTTGATAATTGCTTGTGATGTCCTTTTACTTATTAGCTTTGTTACTTATTATTATATGTGTGAATCACCAAACAGCTACCAAAACAAGAAGAACAAGAACACAGAATATAGGTTGCAATCTAGGGCCAAAACCTCTCCACTTGAGAGGAAAACCCACAAATCTCTTCTCTTGCTTATAGATTCTTCAATTGACGAATTCCAAGACATTAAGACTGACTTCAGAACCCTCCAAGACCAAGACCAACCTCTCCGGATGATGTGCTAACCTTGATCCTGTCAAACCCAGTCAAATCTCTTCCAGTAGCACTTCTTTGATCTCCAGCTACAGAAATTTCGGCCTCCACTTCAGATCTGAAATTTCGGCCTCCCCAACAATTGTTATTGCCACACGTGTGAGCTTTGATCTGCCTTCTGAGCCCTCCTTTGACCTTTGTTTGGCTTTCCCTCACTTTAGGAGCATGAGGATTAACCTTGATGACCTTCGATTGACCTACTTGTCTCCTTTTCTCCAAGATCGAACTTGAATATAGAAACCCTAGGTCTTGCTGCAGAAACCCTAGTTCGGCTTAGCAAGTGTGAGAGAAAATTAACCCAAAGACAAATCTCCTTCATCATCCTCCTTCGCTGCCTTCTTCTTCCTCTTCCTTCGCTAGAATGAGTGGTGAGTGAATGTGCTTCTAGTAGGACGAGTTCTCTTCTATTTATAGGCTCTTCAAGGGTGGACGTCGCTCTTCCTTTAGGTCGACTTGCCAGCTATCAGACCAACTTGGTCTTGGAGGGTATCTGGATTCTGGACACTTTTTAAGACAAAAATAATTTTCTTTACAAGTTACAATGTGCCTGATGGGGTCCTCGACTTATGACAATGACTCTTTTGACTTCTTGACCTAGGACAAACCCTAGAAGCACTGAAAGGGTGCTTGACCTATAAAATAAAAGACCTTGAGCATGAAACCCATGCTCCAAAAATACTAATAATATTTTTTCTTTCTTTTTACAGTTTACAAGAATCAAAAGTACATTTCATCTATATGAAGACCGAACCTACTTACACATTTTTCAACAAGTTGCAGGCCTAATTAGGCCTCGGCTTGCCTTCATCCTCCCCGCCATGGGAATTTTTGGCCCTTATAGGCCAAGTTGTGGGGCCTAGGGCCTTCAATCTCCTTCCTATCACTCTCGACCTCCCCTTTTGGCCTTGCCGCAGGCTTGAAAAGGCCTTCCAACCCACAATCTGCCCTCCTCTCAGCGCCCTCGGCCCTCTTTCCCCTTCCATCTCCCTTTTGCAGCTTAGTTGCAGGCCTTTTGAGGCCTTGGCCTCCCTTTATGACCCTTGCCACAAGCCTTGGCAGCCTTCTTTAGGCTTTTCGTGGGCTTGGCAGCCCCTAAACCTTTAGCCGCAACCCTAATTTGGGCTTCCTTGGCTAACCGTGGGCCTATTAGGCCTTACCTCCTCTCTCCTAGCCCTCATTCCTTGCCTCGTAACCCTCTTCTTACCTCTATGATTTGGCATTTAATTTATGATCTAATTCTTGCCAGTTTTGCAGAGAAATTGGGTTACATATATGTGTTTTCAGATGCCATAGACATTGGGAAAATTTTAGCAAGTGGGCTTGTTGACCACTACATGTCAACGACCCATAGCAGTACACCCCCCTTTTTGCAAAAGGGATAGCGCCTGATCGATGCGTTCCTGCCATCCAGCTATCATCATGAGCCTGAGGATCATCTTATAATGTAAACCTAGTCTGCATGTGTATAATGTAAATAATTTCAGCAGATCCGTGTCGTGTATGTAATCACCTGGGTAAACCTACTTTTCTGGTGACGTCCTACATTCCGGGAGGTTTTTTGTCTCACCGATCCATTCTCAGATGGTCGGCAGAGTTTTCCTTCAGCCTTACCCCAAAGCCGGAGTGGATTTTGTCACTAGGATCTTACGAGAGTCCTAGTGTTCTAGATCGAGTCTATATAAAAGTGATTTGGGAATAATCCTAACTATTTGGTTAGGTTATTTTATTACAAATTGTTTGATTTGCTAGATTATATTTGTGTCGCAGAACTGGGTAGTTTGTGAGGGTTTTTTGTAAATGGATTTTCCCCTTGAGATGTAAAAAATGTAAAAAATCATGATATAAAGTATCTTGAGGGTTAGAAAAATAGTTTATCCCCTCATAGGTTAATTAATTAAATTTTCTGGCCAAAATTAATTAAAATCCTAAGCCAAAAATTTGATTAATAGTAGGTCCTAAGTGAATTTAAATTTTCCAAAGGCAAAATTTGTGGGTCTTTTAAAAACTTAAATTTTAAGAGGTCCAGGGACTAAGATTAATTGATTATTTCGCTAAATTTTATGCCTTTGGTCCCTGGGGTTAAGTCTAAGTCAAAATTTTGAGGAAATTAATTCAAAAATTTAATTTTGAATTAATTAAAATACACTTAATTGAAAAATTCAAAATTTCCTCAATATTTAAAATTTCGACGGATGAGATTAAAAGAAATTATGATCCTCATTAACGGTCGAAATTGCTTTGACAAGGATCACTCGAACTAGCCGTTGGAAGATTTATCTTTAAATAGGAGGTCACTTGTTAGTGAGTATCATGCGATCTCTAGATCGTGTACTAAGCTCTCAAGCTCTCTTGTATACTTTTTTCAATTAATGCAAAAGTCTTTGGGGTTTCAACGTGTTGTAGTGTTCCTCTTCATGAATTTATGGTAACATTGTTTTAATTTCTGCTTAATATTATGTGAAAACTATCAATCAATAGCTCTTTCAGAATAATCTGAATACATGTATCTTATTCAATTTGTTGGATCTAGGGTAACATTTTTAATTTTGATTGAAGTAGCAGGTATCTCTATTTCTTCATAATTTTATTGTTGTTCTATTTTTCTACTTGATTTGATGGTTGATCTAGTGTTTGCAGAAGAACTCTCAGGTTCTCATTGAGTGTTTGGGGATAGTTCTTGGTTGGACCAGCCAACTCTCAACACATATTTTCTTAATAGCCTACTTCATATAAGCCTCAGGATTTATCTAACGATAATCTTTTTCCTGCAGGGTGTTTTGGGCTAGTATCTTTCTAAAATTTCAAAATCTCTTAAATATTTTGTGGAAATTTTGATAGATCTGGCTATTAAGAGTCTTAGATATAATTGAGAGCGCAATTAAACTCATACTCCTCAGATCTGATAGATCTGTAAGTTATTTGTATAGATCTGTAAATTATTTGTATAGATCTGTTACTTGCTTGTGTAGATCTGAAATTTTGTAACATAATTCTGAATTTTAACACTTGGGTTTTTAGGATTTTCTTTATTTTCGTACATATTGGGTATTGGGTTTTTCCCTTTTCACTTCTACAGGAATAGATCTGAGAAATCAGCCAAGAAAATCTTCAGATCTGAGCTAGATCTAAACCCCGGAGGGCAAGATTTGGGCTCAAAGATTGTTTGCAGAAATAGATTTGAGAAATCAGCGAAGAAAATCTTCAGATCTGAGCTAATCCTAGACCCTGGAGGGCAAAATCTGGGCTCAAAGATTGTTTGCAGGAATAGTTCTGAGAAATCAGCCAAGTAAATCTTCAGAACTGAGATTTTTTCAAGCGGATCTGGGGGTTTTGAGACAGATCTAGGCCTTGGAGGGCAATATCTTATTCCAAATTTGTTTGCAGGGCCAGCCATTAAAGATTTTGCAATGAATATGAAGATCTAAAGCAAAATATTTTTTCAGAACAAGGGTTTCAAATTTTGGGGCTCCTAAGCCCAGGTCTGCCTTCTCCTAGCCCAACGCTAGTTCTATTGGGCCTAGATTCCCCTTGCTCCATTTCTGATTTGAATATTTGATTTTCTGAAGCTAATCATTGGTAGATTTTTGCAGAAAATTTGGCAAAAATTTGTGTTTCAAATATTGAATTTTTTTTTGCAACTTGGGCAAGTGATCTTCAAGGCCTAGGGCCTAAGGGTTTGATCTCTAAACCATTTTTTTCCTCACTGTTTGCTACAACAGTCATAGACCTTTCTAATAGTGGTGAAAAACACATCTAAGTGGTTTGAAATTAACTAAAAAATTGCTAAATACATTAATAATTCATATATGTTTGATGTGTATCAAGAATTTAGCCTAGATCTACATTTTGGGTCACTGTTATCTCTGAATAATTATGTTTCTAAAGTCTAAAATATAACAGTGGAAAATTTTCATGTGCGTTAGCCTAAAATCAATTCCTAAGTTGTCTAATACATTAAGGAATTAATTTCTTGAGTTGGGCATTCATCATTAGGCTTATTTCATGTTTTAATTGCTGGTTGTAATAAGTATATCAGATCTGATATAATTCTGGAAATCACATCATAACAGGTTGAAAATTTTTGATAATTCATGTGGACAAGTTTGGAAAAATTTCGGTAAATTTTTGGCATAAAGATATCATTGATAGCTTAATGTTTTCATTGTCATATTGCTGATGTCATAAAGTTTTTCTTACTGCTGTCCTAAAAATTGATTTCTGAAAATTAAGTACTCTGTCATAGAATTGTGATAAAATGCATATCCTTTGTTTCATAAACTACTTGTATTTTTTTTTAACATCTGTTGACATTGATATCGAATTGCAAAGTTGTTTTTGTTCTCTTTGAGCTAAATTGTATCAAGAAGATTTGAAATAAGCTAGTGTTTTAACTATAGTATCTTCAAAAGTTTATTTTATAAGTATTCATCTAAAAAAAGGCGAGCATTTCATTTGGGTAATTGAGGGCTTTCGCGACATAAGTGTTTTCCCATTCTCGAGTCTAACTTCATCTCATCTTCCGGTGCATTTGCATATAAGTTAACTTTGCATAGATAAAATTTACTTCCAAGAATAAGCTTGGTCGAAAGACAGATAAATCTCCATCCGTCTTTTCTTGAGAAGCCTGTTTTAATAGTACTTAAAACGGTGACCTTGCAGTCGTCAGAGCCATAGTTCTCTATAGCATTGGAGGCACCGGTCGGGTATGTTAGAATTTCAGGAGAGGTATCGTTAATCACACCTTAGTGTGCTTCTCCTAATCTTCTCTCTGCCAATTACTACGAAATCAGGCTCAACACAGAAAGGATTGAAGGGTTCACATTTAAATAAGCATTTAACTAAAATTACCCGAGATTCTTGCATCTCACATTAGTTTTAGGATCTGCATTTCATATAAAATAGTCATTCATCTAAGCAGCAGTTGCTAATCGATTACTTGGTTTTAATTCCCCTAGCAAGATCGTTGACTCCATGAGGCACTGGTATCAATCGTTTAAAATCTAATCAAATCCTATAAGCCTTGCTAAATCTTAATCAAGTACTTGATCACTTCACTGTGTCCCCCGAACTGGGTGGTTCCCAACTAGTTCTTCTTCATTCCACTTTTCCAAAGGGTCTACCCCCCTTAGCCTACTGTAGGGAGACAACTTAAATGGAGAGATTGGGGATCAGGGTGACAGCCCCTAATCTGAGCTGTTGTCGCTGTGCCTGGACACTCTGTGCAACAACAAGGCTAATTCCTTCAAGGCCCCAAGGCCTTTGGTTTGACCTCTAAACCCTTGCTCATTTCATTGTTTGCTATAGCAGTCTTACCTAGTTCATAACAATGGTAAAATCTTATTCTAACTAGCTTAAAACCAATTCATAAATACAAGTAGCATAAGTTCTCTCATTGTTTTACATTCTTATTGGTTACTTGTTTCATGGTTCTAAGTATTATTTTTAAGAAGGTTGTTAAACATTGGAATCTAACAATTGCTTGTCTCCTGTAAGCTCTTGCATACTCTCTAAAATTCCTTCTCTTTGCACTAAATCCACTCATATAAGCTCTTAATCCATAACTGAGCGTCATTGTGTGTTTCTTAGGTGAATTTGTGAATTTGGTCACTCTTGGTTAGAGGCAGATAATAATCATTTTATGTTGTCCAATTTGTTATCACTTAGGGAAAACCCTAGCTGCGGGAAAAAGCCTAAGGTAACCTCAAAACCTCTTTTAGGTTGAAAGTTGGCCCTTCAACCTGGAGGGATATCTCCGTAAAACTCAACTACTCTATGGTCACTATAGTAGTAGGTTTTGTAATTGAGTTTGGTGCCCAGATTTAGATCATGGGATAAAATTGGTTGGGCAGTTTACAAAACATACCATTGGGCATGGAATCCAGTTCTAAACAAGTAAGGTTACAGATCTAATGAGAAATCTATAAAAAGCATGATAGCAGCAAATCCTTTGACTGTTTGAGAAATTGGAAGAAGAGAACTGAAATGAAACAGAGTTTATAACTGACTGAGGCAACAAATATTAATGGTTGATAAATACAAGAAAGGAGCATAAATGAAATCCAATCTTAGATACTAACATTTTCAGACATGAAAGAAAGTTTGTATAACAAAGAGGAAACTAACAGGGAACTACAACACATGAGTTTCCTACAAAATGTTCATTAAAAATTGTAAATATATTCAAGATTGCTCAAATATACCATAATGCAAATATGTTTTTCAATAAAATTCCAACCCTTCTTCATTCTTCATAAACTATTTTATAGAACTTACATAAATTGATCATAGGATTATAGTCTCAAACTTAATTACAAAATCTAAAAATACTAATGTACTTTATCAAATACATGCATATAGAAAACTTCATAATCCTATCTGCATCTAAAGATCATGTTGTTGTTGGAGTCATGGCTGGAGATAAGGATTAGCAAGTCGAATTTGGTGAGGTGGCATCCAAGTCAATAAATGTGCATGAGTTTTTTCCTCACGAAATCTTGAAAAATATGATCCAGTTATCCCTTCGAAAATACAAAATGGTGATCGCTGTTAGAAAACCGAAAGAGGTTTTTCTAAATGGGTCCATTGCATACAAAAATCTCTTTTGATTTTGTAAAATTCGCTCTCATTTATCTAGGATATGATTTTGAAAACAATTACTAAAACAAGATTGTAAAATTTTGAAAAACAACCTTTCAAATATTCCTTCGAATATTTCAAACCATAACACCTGTTAGGAAAAAGAGATAGGTTTTTCTAAATGGGTCCGTTGTGGACAAAAACCTCTTTTAGTTTCGTAAAATTTGTTTCCATTTGTCTGGAAGGTGTTCCCGAAATTACTGTGTTGTACAGGAAAAATAGAGTTTTTTTACTGGCCATTTTTACAAAAAAATGTTGATAAGCCCGTTGTCAGCGTATTCCTGTTAATCATTTTTCTACAGTGGATAAATGTTGATAACCCCATTGTCAATGCATTGTTCTGAAGAAAAATTGTGAAACCATTAATAAGCTGATAATCTCACTAACAACGATTTATTTGTTTATTACAAATAAAATGCTAACACTGAGATTGTTAGCATTTTCTGAAAACTTTTAAAAAACATAATTAATGTGATAACAGTTGGCTCCACGAGGATGCTTTTGATCATAAATGGCAGCAAGAACCCCATAGTCCAGAGGCCTGATCCATTGGGCGGCTCCCAACCAGTAACCCTACAACTTGTAAACTGTACCACACTGGTGCACTGCACTGAAAACTGAAATTGAAAGTTGCTACAAAACATGCTCAGAGTGCTGAGCTTATTGGCACACCAACCTATCCTAAACTGCTGAAATAATTGCTCAATCAAATAATACAAAAATGCCAATGCAACCAATCCAGTAGTTGCTCAAATACCATGGCTTTTTTACTGTGCTTCAACAAAATCAAAACTGCACAGTATAGTGGCGAAGGCAACTCATGATGTAATTTGTATCCACATCGAAAAAATGGCTGAAAATTCAAACTGAAAAAACCCTCTATGTAGTCAACTACAGGATCATAAAAATGATCTATCTGATGACCCTCAAGGTATTGAATGACTAGATAATCATGGTTGAATTTCTCAGATCTGTTTTCTATTTCAAATTCATAATTCAAAACAGAAAATTTCCCACTCTCAATAACAGAGGGAAGCAATATGTCCTTTCGTTGTTGTTGAGAAGAAATTCCAAAAGAATGATCTTGATATGGAAAAATTTGTTGATCCTCTAAGATTACAAGCTCTATCTGAATTTCCTTGGAATACTCTTCTAAGAAATTAATCTTTTCTTTTGAGCTACATTTGCATGAGTTTAAATAAGAGGACAAGAACGCAGAAAAAAATTTATCCACTTCACCATCAATATACCCATCATTCCATTCTCTAAAACCTTGAATGGAAACATGATCTACTACATATTCATTTTTCTCCATCCATGTTTCCAAGAAGATAACCCAAAAGCTTGTTATGGATGTTATGGACTTCACAAACAAACATTCAATCCAATTTTTGCACATCCCTTGGAATGAATCATAAAATAATCTCATGTAGACATCTTCACACTTGACATTAAGAAGATCAGTAAAGTCACGAAAACTTGCAATATCTTTCAAAGTCAAGCTCAAATAATCACGCTAAATTTTGGTCCATTTCTCAGAAAATATTCATCTTTGGGTAGATGATTAGGAAAACCAGGAATAACTGTAAAATCTAAACTTGCATACCTTGAAATAATAGTAGCAGCGTCTGAATTCTTCGTTGGTCTAGTAAAATAACCATTGAATCATCTGAGCATCCTTTTGACAATGGAGTCACCATGGAAATTTCTAACTCTAGATTATTGAAAATGGAAACGCCAAAGAAACACCTTGCAGCCAAAACTGATATCCAAATCTCTGTTTGAACTCTGAGATCTGATCTTTGTCGTTCTCCCAGGGATGATTTGACATGAAATTTTGTGTCCTCGACAACGGCGCCAAAATGTTATCACTTAGGGAAAACCCTGGTTGCAGGAAAAACCCTAAGGTAACCTCAAAACCTCTTTTAGGTTGAAAGTTGGCCCTTCAACCTGAAGAGGGATCTCTCTGTAAAACTCAACTACTCTATGGTCACTGTAGTAGTAGGTTTCGCAATTGAGTTCAGTGGCCAGATTTAGATCATAGGATGAAATTGGTTGGGTAGTTTACAAAACATATTGTTGGGCATGGAGTCCAGTTCTAAACAAGGTTGGTTACAGATCTAATGAGCAAGCTATAAAAAGCATGATAGCAGCAAATCCTTCGACTGTTTGAGAAATTGAAAGAAGAGAACTGAAATGAAATAGAGTTTATAACTAATTGAGGCAACAAATATTAATGGTTGATAAATACAATAAAGTAGCATAAATGAAATCCAATCTTAGATACTAACATTTTCCGGCATGAAAGAAACATTTTCCGGCATGAAAGAAAGTTTGTATAACAAAGAGGAAACTAACAGGGAACTACAACACATGAGTTTCTTACAAAATGTTCATTAAAAACTGTAAATATATTCAAGATTGCTCAAATATACCAGAATGCAAATATGTTTTTCAATAAAATTCCAACCCTTCTTCATTCTTCATAAACTGTTTTATAGAACTTACATAAATTGATCACAGGATTATAGTCTCAAACTTAATTACAAAATCTAAAAATAATAATGTACTTTATCAAATACATGCATATAGAAAACTTCTTAATCCTATGAGCATCTAAAAATCATGTTGTTGTTGGAGTCATGGCTAGCGATAAGGATTAGCAAGTCGAATTTTGTGAGATGTCATCCAAGTCAACAACAGTCCATGAGCATTTTCCTCATGAAATCCTAAAAAATAGGGTCTAGGGATCGCTTCGAAAATACAAAACCGTGATATTTGTTAGAAAATCGAGAGAGGTTTTTCTAAATGGGTTTGTTGTGGACAAAAACCTCTTTCGGTTTTGTAAAATTCAATCTCCTTTACCTAGGATATGATTTGGAAAACAATTACTAAAACAGGATTGTAAAATTCTGAAAAACAACCTTTCAAATATCCCTTTGAATATTTCAAACCATAACACCTATTAGAAAAAGAGATAGGTTTTTCTAAATGGATCCACTGTGGACAAAAACCTTTTTCAGTTACATAAAATTCGTTTTCATTTGTCTGAAAAGTGTTCCCAAAATTACTATGTTGTACAAGAAAAACAGAGTTTTAACTGGCCATTTTTACATAAAAACGTTGATAAGCCCGTTGTCAGCATATTCATGTTAATCATTTTTCTACAGCTGATAAATGTTGATAACCCCATTGTCAGCGCATTGTTCTGAAGAAAAACTGCGAAACCATCAATAAGTTGATAATCTCACTGACAATCATTTCCCTGTTTATTACAAATAAAATGTTGACACTGAGACTGTCAGCATTTTCTGGAAAAAAAAATAGAAAAACATAGTTAATGTGATAACACAATCATTTAAGAATATTGGGTAAAAACACTTGCAATCTAATTGGTTGTGATTTAATATCTTGGCATATAAGTGTTCTTTGCTAAAAGGCTTCTAATCTATTTTGACAATTGGAGTTAAGTAACATTGGCATTCATCTTTGGAGATTTCGGATTGTAGTAATCATTGTAAAATCTAAGTGGTATTGCCTTGGCATAAGATCATTGGCAATCTTGTTGTAAAATCATCATTCGTAAATCATTGGTTAATTGTTAAGTGGATAAGTGCTCTAAGTTTCCTTCATTGATATCGTTATTTAATATCTTGTGGAAGATAATTTTGTCTTGAACACTTGGGTAATTATTGTGTGAAGATCTCTTGTTTATTGTTGGCACTTGTATCATTAAGCACTTGGTATTGATTAAGGTTGCCTTTCAATATATTGTTAAGTACTCTTGTCATAAAGCTAATCATAACTAAAGTACTTAAAACATTAAACAATCTTAACTCAAGAAACACTCATAATCCTTGCATATCATTCTAAGCTAGTCTTGCACTTAATAAATTACCTCCAAGCATAAGTTTGGTTGATAGATATTTAGGGCCACCCTTTCTCAATTTAGCTTGAGGGACTTAGTACCTCTTTATTGGTTAACACGATGACCTCGAAGTCGTCAGAGCCACAGTCTCTGCAGCGCTGAAGGCATTGGGTGGTTCAAACACAGGGGGAGGTATCGTTAATCAAACTTTTGCTTGCTTCCCATTGGCTTCCATCCCAAAACCTACTCTAGAGACTAGTTCCAAAATAGTTAAGAGAAATGTTACACTTAGAATAGGCATTTAACTTAAAATAAACCAAGATTCTATGTTTCTCCTAGCTTTTAGGATTTGCACTTCATCTAGGATAGTTAAGCATCTAAGCAGTGGTTGCTCATTCGGTTACTTCACATATAATTGGAAATAAGCAAGAAGTTGACTCCATAAGGCAATGGTCTCATACAATGTTATGATCATCACGATCGGGATTAAATCGGCAAGGGGAAAAATCGGAAAAAATTGGAAAAATCGGGAAAAAACCGGCAAATACAAAAATATTCATTTTTTTCAATTTTTTTAATATCTAAAGCATCTACAACATAAAATAAATACATTGACACATAAATATGATAAAAGAACTAATATATAAGATGTGTAATATCATTTCTAGTGCTACATCACACATAACAGTGAATCATGTCCTGAATAGTAAGTCCTGACTCCCGAGTCCCAACTCAGCCTCAAAATATCAACAAAAAAATATAATAATGTATCTCATATCATGAATCATAATATCATATACAATCAAATGAACCAAATAACTAATACTATTGATTTCCTTTGCCCTTCTTACGAGAAAATACAATAGATTTCCCTCTAGATGTAGAGATGTCATGGAGTTGGCGGTGGACTCTGCTGTGCTCTAGAAGCTGAAGAACTAGGGGCTACAGGAGGTAGACCACGTCCTCTACTGGTGACAGGGATAGCCTGGGTAGGTGTGTCACCTCCTCCTCCTGTTGCTCCTCCTCCTCCTTCTCCTTTGCCCCCTCTACCCCTTCCACTACCCTCTGCTCTAACCAATCATCAACAGACTCCATGAGAGGCCTCTCGGCCTCAACCCTCCATGCAGCAGTGGTGTCAATCCCATCGAATGAGATGGTGTCCATATCAGGTATCATCTCAAGTTGCCTCACCCACAATCGAAGATTGCAATAGACGTAGACCATGTCATTAAGTCGTTGGGACTCCAACCTGTACAAAGGTCATAAAATAATAATTATAAAAAATATATATATTATTTAATGAATTCAAAAAATTAATTGGAAATTTGGCATATTTTAAGTTTTAAGTTTAACCTGTTGCGCTTCTTGGTGTGTATTTTTCCAAATACACTCCAGTTGCACTTGCATCCTGAGGAGCCACATGTTTGGCTGAGATTCGAATGGCAAGCTTTCGCAGATGGGGTACTCTGGCACCATAGCTTCTCCACCATGCATCTACAACAAAATTACAAATAAGATAAACATAAAAAAAAAATGAAATTTGAAAGTTGAAGCAAAGTATGAAGTTATGAACTTGAAGAGACAATGAAATTTGAAACAAACTAAAACATACCTGACATTTTAGTCTTCCTATCAACCACAACCATTTCAAAGCTAAATGTGCCACCTGCCATCCTGTATATCTCCATTTCTTTGGAGATTTCTGCACGTTCTGCTGGAGATGGCACCATCCTTTGAACACAGGTGAAGAATCCATCCATGACCTCAGCATCAAATAAGAACCCACAGGGGTAAGCAAATGCGGGGTTTAGGTAGATCCCTGCAGCATGAATGGGACGATGGAGTGTGTTGTTCCATCATTCATCAATCACTTCCCATAGGAGGAGTTGTTTCTAAAACCCCTCATCTCCCTTATCATCATAGTAGGTCCGAATGGATTCTTTGGCCCTGTCCATGGCCTCATACAAGTAGCCCATTGCGGGCTTGTCACCATCAACTAATCGAAGAACCTTTACCAAAGGTTCAGTAATGTTGCACACCTCCTACACTCCCGCCCAAAAGCTTTCCTGGTATGAAACTAATCTACATATGGCCTCTCCCTCTTGTTTGTGGCTAAATGTCAAAGCACGCCACTCATCTGAAAGAAACATTCTCTTCACATCCCACATAAAATTCAAGAGGGATTGAAGAGATATGAAACTTGTGGTAAACTGTGTAATGGCGGGGCGCACCAACTCCTTGTTGTTGGTGAATTTTCTCATCAAATGAAGCACAGATGCATGATTATATATGAATTTTGTAATGTTCTTTGATGAATCAACAATATCTTTGACAAAATGAATTTTTCCTATGTCCTCCAACATCAAATCAATGCAATGTGCAGTACAAGGTGTCCAAAATAAAGTAGAATGCCTCTCCATAAGCATCTTGCCAGCAGCAACATTATTTGCAGCGTTGTCTGTTATGACTTGGACAACATGTTCTGGACCCACCTCCAAAATAAACACATCCAGCAAATCACATGATAATTTTGCATCTTTGATATGTGCAGATGCATCAACAGATTTCATAAACATTGTCCCCTTGAGACAATTAACCAAGAAGTTTACAAGGCTTCTCCCCTTTTGATCTGTCCAACCATCTAACATCACAGTGCATCCTGTGTGTGCCCATGATGCCCTAAACTCCTCCAATCTTTTGGTCCAGTCAACCTTTTCATCTTGAAGAATACGGCCTCTAAAGTCATCATAAGAAGGGACTTTGTACCATGGGCCAACAATTGCAATAGCATCAACAGCAGGCTGGAAAAATGGATTATTCCTTGCAAAGCTGAAAGGAATGATACATATGTCCCATCCTGCGATGCCAAATCTCACACAGCTCAGAACTGCTAGCTCTGCTGTCAGTACTACTGCTCAATGCCAAAAGGGACTGGAATGCAAACTTGTACACCTTTGCATGGCGTACACCTACCACTCTAGCTGAATCAGCTGGAGTGCCCCTAGGATACATCAACACCTGTCCTCCCCTAAACAGTACCTCATATCCTCTGTCCTCCAAAGCTGAGACGGATATGAGGTTCTTCCTCATCCCTGGCACATAAAGAACATCTGACACCTTCAAGGGAGGTTTGGACTCCCTCTAAAATGTCAATGTCCCCACACCGACTGCTCTAACAACTCTGTCATCACCAAATACTACCTCTATATCAGTTCCACTCTCTGAAAGCTCTGAGAAGTACTCACGGACTCCTGTCATGTGACGTGAAGCCTCACTGTCCACATACCAGATACCCGAAGATGCTCCGCTAATCGAGGGAAAAGCATGCTCCCTCTGAACCTGTGTGGCAGGTGATCTTGCACTAGAGGACTCATACGCAGTGAACCCAAACTCCCGGTCAAAACGAACTGCAAAGTCCTCAACCTTTGCTGAAGCTGCCACGCTCTGGTTCTTCCCCTTCTTCTTCTTCTTCTCCAGACACACAACTGCATAGTGTCCCATATTTTGACAATTCCAACACTTCACCTTGGAATAGTCCTTTTGTGTGTTACCCTGTTTACCTTTACCTTTGCCTTTGCCCCCACCATTGCTTGTGGAAGCATGCTTCTTCCCTTTGCCTTTCTTGTCTCCTGCCAACAGTGCTACATTCTCATCCTGCTCAACTGGCTTGGCTGCCCCAAGCTAACCTTTCCTGATCTATGTCTGAATGCAATCATCCCAAAACCTCTCCCATGTGGGAAGGGTCTCACGTGCACAAACCCCATCAGCAAAGTTCATCCATGAACGGGGGAGGCCATTCACTGCAATCCGCACCAACTCAGTGGTTGGAATGACCTCTCCAACTGCTACCAACTCATCTCTCACATTAGTAATCTTTGTGAGATATCCAGCTGCACTATCATTACCCATCTTAATAGTCTTCATCTTCTCCTTCAGGACCATTTTCCGGTTCTCATTAGTACTTTGGTAGAGATTGGACAATGTTGGACAATGCTGTCCACATCTCATGGGCATTTCTCTTTCCTCTCACATGAGGAATGCAATGGTCTTTGACTCCGTCTAGAATCAATCTCTTACCCTTGTTGTTCTTTTTATTATACTCAGCCAACTGAGTAGCATCAGTAGGCACAACAACAGGGTTCTGTGTGGTATGCACCATGATGTCCCAGACTTCTGCCTCCTCAAAGATACTCTGCATTCTCTCCTTCCGAACGCTGTAATTTGTATGCCCATCCAGCTTATCCTCCACCCTCAATCCCAATGACATCTTGCTGTCCTAAAACTGAAAAATAGCATTGTTGTAGTAAAGATAAAACTGTTGTTTGTGAAAAATCAGCTTGCTGGAATTTTCTGAGTGAAAAATCAGCAGGCTGTAATTTTCCTCTTTGCTGTCCCAAACTGCACTTCAACACTCAAGCTCTGATACCATGTAAAAATTTCTCATTTCCCACCCCGGTTTTCAGTTTCACCTTATTTCTCCCATATAGTTAAATGCCCTTTCCCATATCCATACATTCAACAACTGAAAAAATAAATTTTTGCTGAAAACACAAATTCTGGAAATTTTACAGAATGCTGGAAAATGCAGAAATAAAAAATCAGCAGGTACAAACAGCCATTTAACACATTTAAACACAGTGATTTTTGGTCAAGGTGACCCTGGAAAAACCCCCTACAACTCTTGGGGAAAACCAGTTCGAGAGCTCTTTCTTATTTCTGGAAAATGCTTTTTACAGTGAGAAATATTCAGCAAAAAATCAGCAAGCAAATTTTACAACTTATCTCATTTTTCGTGCCTCACAGCCAACTGGAAAAACTAGCAACAGCAAAACAGAACAGCAATAAATGTTGTACGGCCTCCTCGATTTTCGTGCCAAATTTGTTGTATGGCCTCCTCGATTTTTGTGCCCAACTGCTGTACGGTTTTCCTAGAAAATCGTGCCCAACTTGTTGTACAGTTTTCCTAGAAAATCGTGCCCAACTGTTGTACGGCCTCCACAAATAAACTGCTGTACGGATTTCTAGAAAATCGTGCCAAATATCTGCCTTTCACTGTGTGCTCACTCAGCTGTACGGATTTGCTAAACTGCTGCCTTGGAATGTGTGCCAAGCTGCTGCCTCCTTCTCCTCCCTGTCCAGAAATCTCCCTTGCTCTCTTGCTCTCTCTCTCTCAATCTGCTCATGAAAGAATGAATGACATTTTCCTCATTTTCCTCCCTTAATCCAACCCTAAGTGACTTTTGGGTGATCCCTAAATCCAATGGCTGAAATAGATTGAGATCTAGGACTGAGATTAAATGCTCATTTAAATCTCAATTTCTATTTTTTAATTCACCCCACTTTAATAAAGACCCACTTAGTCATTTATTTCCAAAGTCACTTTTCCTTTCTAATTTTTCAGTGACTTTAATAAAGTCACTTTAAAATTAGACTTACGTAACTTTATCACTTAAATCACTTTTAAATTAGATTTGACTTTATAAAATTATAAAGTCACTTTAGAAGAAAAATTAAATTCTTTTGAACACTTTTCCTTAGGCCAAAGATCAAAGCCTTAGGGAACCACCTGTCCTCCGGTATCAAATTTCAACAAATACGGCCTCTAAAGTCATCATAAGAAGGGAATTTGTACCATGGGCCAACAATTGCAATAGCATCAACAACAGGTTAGAAAAATGGATTATTCCTTGCAACACTGAAAGGAATATCACTCCAAAGAAGAAACTTGCCCAACAACTTGTCAGCTTCTTCTTTCTCCTTTTTTTAAGCACTGAAGATATAGATGGTTGTGAACCAACCGTGGTTGTAGGAACAAAATATGATGAGGTAGCTACAGGGTTGGTTGTAGATATTGATGCTAAAGTAGAACCAAAGCCACTCTCATATTCACCTCCTAACACTCTATTCCCTGCTAGTTGATTCCTCATATCTGACTTGGACTGTTTGGTTTGCTCTATTTCTTCCAATGATCTGAAGGCTCTTCGGATAATTTCCGGATTTATCTTGGTGCAAGGCCCTATCTCATGTCCAAGGATTTGTGCAAGGTGATACTTCAATCTATACACTCCCCCTGTCATATGATGCCCACACAACTTGCAAGACAAGTTTGCTCCATCAAACCCTCCATCAGGTTCACCAAATTCCCATAGAAGGTCCAATTTCCTTGACATGTTTGTAACTTGGTTGAACTCGAGTTTTAATGTAAGATGAAGTTTGAAGTTGAACCTAGGGCACAAGAACAATTGCAAGTTAAAAAAATAAAAAATTACATACAACACATTGAATTTTTTACGACAACAAAAAAAACCTTCAACTCAATGCAACAATAATAGAAAAAATGCACATTCAAACCCAAACAAAAATGATACAAAAAAATAAAGCACAAGAAGAAATTAAGCTAATAAATCTAACAATCAAGTGTTTGCATTTTTGACCAAAATGAACCCTCTCCACTCTATGCAACAAAAATGAAAAAATAAAAATAAAAAATAAAATAAATAAATAAATAAATCCACTCAAAAATCATTGATAATCAATGGGTTATAGAAACCCAAGCAAAAACAAGAAAAAAACCAAAAAAAATGTCAAATTTGGTGTCCATACCTGGAAACCATGCTTTGTCGAACAAATTTGGTCCAAACTCGAATTTGTCTTGCTTGGGATGCTAAAATATTTCGTTTTTCACCTCTTCTGCCTTTGTAGTCGACTTCCTCTCCTCCTCAGCTCTCAAACAAGCCCGCTGTCTACAAAAAATGACAAATAAAAACCCAAAATTCGCTTTAAAAACGCGTTGTTTCGGACCCCCACAATTTTTTCGCATCGACTCGCGATTTTTTGAAAATAAAAAAATCACCGAAAACATCGGCGATTAAATCGTTCAAGCTAAAAAATCGCGATGTTCGCACTCCTGGTCTCATATTTTAATCTAATATAGTCTTTAAGTCTTGCTAAAATTAACCAAGTAGCTAGTCCATTCAATCGTGTCTCCCAGACTTGTTAGTTGCCAACAAATCTTGCATTTCTATCCTTCATAGGGACTACCCCCCATAGCCCGTTGTTGAAAGACAGCTAGAACAGAGTGGGCGGGGATCAGAGTGACAGCCCTCGCCTTGAGTCATCGTCGCACCATGCCTGTACAATCTAAGCGACAACACACTGCTTCCTCGGGTTGTTAACAAAATTGTGGATAATAAGAGGCCATGATGCCATTTGCAGGAGGTTGTAGTCTAAATTGTTGGCCATTTGGAGGGAGGAACAGTTGGTTTCACCTGTTGCTTATGAACTAGCCAAAAGGTTGGTTGAGCAAAACATTGGGTTGTTCAGGCGACGGTTGACCCAAAAGTAGTTGCAGTGGATTTCTGGTGACCAACCATGCAGCAAGAATGAGCTGAGGAGGAAGGGTATTTGCTTCATTTGCAAGGAACCTTGGGGACTTGACCACTCATGCTTGAGTGACACCGAGGAGATGACAGGGGTAGATCAGAAGGAGATTCTTTATGAGGATACCCCCGAGGAGCATGAATAGTCATGGGGAGTTGACGACAACAGCTCAGAGTTGCAGCCATGTTTGGTAGAGGACATTGATGAGCAGTAGAATGTTCCCATTTATCATGAGCAACACATAGTGGAGTACAGTGAGCATGATGGGCCATCATTGGAGAGTTACCTAGTGGCTCATGATGAGTCCATGATAGAGGAGGATGAGCAGCCATCCTTAGGGCCAGCCGTTGATGAGGAGCATACAGATGTACAAACATCCAACAGGGTGGTAGTATTTGCAAACACTTGTCATCAGGAGGTGTTGGAGTCTGACAGGATAGTTTTGCAGGAGGTTAGTAGATAGAAGGAGTATGGAGTTTCTAGTCAGATGAGGGATGTAGGTCGTCAATTTATCGGCATACTATTGCACTATAATTGCATCAGCATAGTTGGGTTGACCTTGGCCTATGCCAAGGGTTAGACTAGAAAGAGGTGATGAGTTAGTACTCTACTAGTGGAGCAACATCTATGGCTCGAGGCAAAGCACAGTTAGAGCCATGGGATAGGGGTGTTGGTGATTGCCATGGTGGCATTGGGATCCAAGAGGATCTGTTGATGGAAGGACGAGTCACGGTCTAGTCTAGGATCTGGTCATTAAGCTATCTGTTCATGGTTGGGTGGCACAGAAGCATGGTATCACCCAATGGTTTGTATGGCATCTAGGTATTAGTTCTCAGTTGCACTAGACCGATCTTGGGGTGGGAGGATTTTTCATGTTCCATTTTCTAGTTTCCCTTATGGCGTGGTCAGGATGGACTTCCACAGTCGGGGTAGCTAGGTCATAGGAGCAAGTATACTCCATCAGTGGGCCCAGGGGCTTCTGGAGGGGTTTCATTGGGTTTTGAGGAGTTTCTAAGGGATCCGATGGCATTCGCTTGGCATATTCCATCATCTGCACAGCTTGCCTTTTGTTTCGTTGCATTCTGAAAACTTTCGAAAATCAAGGTTATTATTGGGCCTAACTCAATTAATTACGTTTAAGGTGGCATTCCAAGAGAAATACTTGACGGAACACCTTAGTGTAATAGCTTGTTGGAACCAAATGAGAAGATCTACAAGATGAGATGGTGGGAAGTGACTTTTAGTGGCCTAAGAAGGGATGGTGGTTGATTTACCATTTTCTCTAATTAAGAAGGTATTTTAATTAAAATTAAAAGAGGCAAAAAGCACCAAGTGATTAAAATAATAATAAAATAAGGTTTCTAGAGGGACCCATCAGATCTATGAAAGAGGAGGAGACCATTTGAGGATATCTTGGATTTGAGAATTTGTCTTTGGTGTGGGTTGGAGAATTCAGTTCTCTACCATAGTAGCCCCAGGATGGAAACCCTTGGGTGATTCAATGAGAGTAGGCGAGTACCCAACTCTCCCCTTGGTGAATTCATCCAGAATTCACAAGAGAGCCTAGCATATGTATTTCAGTTCAAATTTGGAGGGTCAGTGCAACATTGGAGCAGATTCTTGAGGCCAGTTTCTCATCTCAGTTATTTGGGTTGTATCAACATGTAAACCCCCATTTTATCTAATATAATAAGTGGAGGATTTTTCTGTTCATTGTGTTATTGGATTGCAGTGCACTATTTATTATGTTTTACATGGCAATCTTCTGTTAAATGAATTAACTTTTTACATATGCATTTATTGAGTTAAATTAACCAAATTTTCAGTTTGGGATATTACACTTTGATAGGGAGAATTGATTGTATATCCAGCACCTCATTCTCCATCTTGGATTTCGTCCTGACTTTGTTGCTTGGATCCACAACTGTTGTTGGTCAAAGTTGTCATTGATGTCAATATGGCATTGTTGGAGATGGAAAATATTCTTGTGATACATGAATAACCCTTGTTGCCCTAACCTCATGCAATCCCTAGGAGAAAACCCTAAGCATGAGATGATGCAAATTCCCTAGTTATATACCCTATCTATATGATGACAATTCCCTAATCTAATGATGCATGATCTAATGATGAATGAAGGAGCCTTTTCCATGAAACCCTCCTAGGCACATTTCTTAGCTACATGAAACCTTAGATGGTTTGCCCTAGAATGATGCATGCATAAATCAATGAAGCCCTAAAATCCCTAGCATGAATGAATGAAGCCCTAGATGCCCATGATGCCTTTGAAGATGCCCTAATCCTAATGAAGAACACAAGTGAAGAAGCCCTAAACACTGTCCAAAACATAAAATCCTAAAGGCTGCCATAAATGAAATAATGATGACAGTTTCACAAATATAATTTTCTTGATGGGAAAATGACCTCATTGAAGGATGAAATTGACACCATCTTGTAGAGGAAAATTTTCCCTTTCTAACGAGCTATCACTCGCCCTCTAACTCCTTCTAGTTTGAGAGAAAATGATTTTCTAGGTTAAAATATAATATTTTTTTATGCTGGCCGACATGAACTTACATGTCCAAGTCGGCTCTTCCTCCAAGGGACGTCTCTATTTGTATAACTCCAAAACCAGTATATATAGATGTCTAAACACTTCATTTGATCAACAATTTTTCAGTGAAGAAGACACAGAATTCGGACAAAAGGCAGAGAAGCAGGACAGAGGCCGAGGAGGACTAAAAGATTACTGTTTGGGGCAGATTTCGTTTATCCTGTCTAGCTCGGACAATTCTGTTGGAGGGTTCAAAGCTACAGGAGCTCGGAACTACAATTATACCTGTGGTGGCTCGGACAGGTGTCTACCCTACAGCAGCTCGGATTGCAGAGATTACACTTCGGACCTGTGTTTGTATCACACTATAACACTTTGGATCTTTGTTTAGGGAGCTCAGTCTATACAGAACAGTCAGGACAGTCATCTAGAGAAGCTCGGTCATCATAAGACTGTCACCACCGCTTGCTGGGGTTACTTCTGCTGTGGAAGCCAAAGTTTTAAGGACTGTTTTATGTGTGTTTGTGGCATCATATGACAGCCACATCCAAGTTGTCACCTCACTGAAATAAGGAGACAGCAGCAGTAAGGGCAGAGGTCCTGGAGCATTGTTGAGAACTTTGGAGTTAACTCAAGGACAGTCAACTTGAAAAAAAAAGGCTTGGACTTGATGCTTTGAAGAAGCTCAGATTACAGTAGTAGCATCACACTCTTTGGACTTGTTTTGGGCATCATATTTAGAGCATATGTCCTTGCCCTTGGAGCTGACTTAGAAGGTTTCTTTGGAGCATCCATTGGAGACATTTTTGAAGCTGCCTTGGGAATATGTTTGAGGACTTGAAGCAGACTCTTGGAACGAATTTTTGAGGCATATCTAAAGCAATCTTGAAGCAGATCTGGAGCAGCCTCATTGAAGAATTTTTGTGTTCACTTGAAGACTGTGTTGGAGCAGATTTGTTGAAAACTTATTGAGCTGATTTGAACATTGTTTGAGAGCAGTTCATCAGACATTGTTTTGAAGACTTCTTGAAGCAGGTCTCGAAGAGCAGCTTATTGAAGACAGTGTTTTGTGATCAAGGGAGATTAGTGAAGCACAAGTATAGCAGAAAAGAAAAACAGCAAAGCAGACTTGAAGGCTACATTGGATAAGACAAGAAGAGTTTGTGGAGAAGCTTGTTGAAGATATTGTGAAGACATCTTGGGAAAGCATTATTGAAGGCTTATACTGATCTTGAAGGCACCCTTGGAGATCATGATGTGTTGTTAAAGGCCGTCATGAAGTGACCTTGAAGAAAATTGTTTGGGTAACATGAAGAGTTGTGGAGACACCTTCTGAGAATCATAAAGTTGTCATTGATGAAAGAAGGATTCTTGAAGATTGATAGAGAGTGATATTAAAGATTGTCAAGGCTTGTTGCAGAAGGTATTGAGGAAGCCTTGAAGAACCATTGTACTTGCCTTGAAGAGTTGAAGTAGAGGGTTGGAGCCCTAGAGGATAGGAGTCCTCAAGAAGATCAGGTTGGACCCTGTGCTAGTGGAGAGGGTTGGAGCCTTAGAGGTTGGAGCCTCATAAAGACAAGGTTGGAGCCTTGAGAAGATAGGGTTGGAGCCCTACAGGTTGGAGCCTCATAATGACCAAGTTGGAACTTGGCACTAGACAAGTCGAAGCCTAGTTGATTGAAAATTGGTGTCTTCATCTAGGGTTGGATCCCTAAACATTACTGTACTTGATTTATTGTAAAAGAGAGGATTGAAGTCCTTGTTAATTCTGATTAATAAAATTATTTATTCTATATTGTTCATTTTGTGTTATGTTTATAAGTGATCTAAACTAGTAAAATAACAATTGTAAAAGAAATACGGATTCACTCCCCCCTCATTATTTCCAATAGTTGCATCAATTTGTAATGTCCCAAATTAAATTAATTTTGTTAAGAAGAATTTCCATTTTTGCAATTTGGGCATTGGGAATGTTTTGGCATGTAAAACTTAGGAAAAGTGGGTTGAGGGAGTTCCTACTTAATTTTTGGTGAAATGGAGGCCACCAACATTAGAGAAAAAGAAAATTAAATCAGTACTGGGAATGTGGGGACCACCTAAAGGGGGAATTCGAACCCCTTAGGAAAATTCGAACCCCTTACAAAATAAGGTCCCTACCTGGGATATGTTGATTTTGGGTAGCATCGGATGTGCTCTAGCTCCAAAATTTTGTGGAGGGGCTAGAACACATGAGATCTCCAAGACCCATAAATCGTTTGAAGAAATTCCACCCGAATGAGGAGTCATTAAAATAATTAATATTTTTAATGGGTCCCTAAGTCTAAACTTAGGAAAATAAAAATATTAATGGGTATTAATAAAGATATCGGTGAGAAGCTTCTAAGAGACAAGGATCAAGTCTATTTTAATCTTAGTCGTTCATTAGAGACTTAATCTCAGTTGTTGATTCATCAACAGGAAAAATATAAGAGAAGCCTTGAGAGTCATTTTGAGATAAACCAGGCAAATACTCAGTACTCCGAGGGAAATCGATTCTCAAGGAGAAGGAGTTCGATCTCAGAGGGAGAGTTGCAGGATGAAGGAAGAGAAGGGCATCAGCAGCAGCCAGTGACTAAGGAGGAGGTGACGCAGGGCATTCGAGAGACAGTGCAGAGGGAAGAGCAGGGAGACAGCTCCACTGGAGATGCAGTCCTCATGCAGACTGATGCAGAAGTGACGCAGAGGTGGGTGAAGGGTCTCCAAGTGTCAGAACTTCTCCAGGAGGAGGAGAAACTTTGTCTCAGGTGTTTTCTCTTAGAAGTGTCTCAGTTTTCTCTGGAATTATTCCTTGTAAAGCAATTGTTGCTGAAGATTAATAAAACCCTCATCTGCTGCACCGGTTTTCCCACATTGGGTTTTTCTAGGGACAATTGTCCAAAAACAACTGTGTTGATGTGATTGATTCTTGTGCTTGTATATCACTGTTATTTTCTCTATGTAATTATGTGATAACTGCAGTAAAATTTATTTTAATGTTTACTGAAGGGTTTTGTAAATAACTTATTGTGAGAAATAAGTAGGTGAAATAAATCAGTTACTGCAGTAGAATTTCGTGTTAGAAATTTTCACAGGATAAGCTTCAAAAGAGATCATTCCATCAGCGGAGTAGATGCTCTTTGTGCCACCAAGATTCGGAATCGGTTACTCATCTTTTCTTGCACTGCCCCTTCTCTCCGGAGATCTGGTCGGAAATTCAGAGGCTCACTAGTCTGAATATCAGGTGGACTAAAATTGACATTGACACTTGTTTACAATCATGGGTTCACTCAAACATTCAGAAATCTCTCAAACCCCTCCCACTCTCTGTGGCCTGGGGCATTTGGCTGAAAGAAATCAGGCAATTTTTGAAAACAAGCCACCAATGGCCATTAAGGCAGCAGCTCACAGATTGGCTATCTTCTCCTCAGGTGCTTACTCTCAATCACTCCCATCTTCCACTCGTCAGCCTGAGGTTACTATTTTTACTGACTCCCCGTGGGGTTTCCTCAACAGGGCTGCTCACGTTTCTCCATCTATGGGGGGTACTGGGTGCATTCTTCATCTATCTGCATCATCCCAGATTTCTTTCTGGGCAGGGGTCGGTCCCTCCACAAATAACTATGCTGAGCTGTTGGCTCTCAAGCTCCTCCTACACCTTGCACTTGAAAACAGAGTTTCAAATCTGCACATATGTGGCGATTCTATGCTGGTTATTAATTGGATGAAAGGACTCTTCAGAATGAAAAATTTCTCCTTGCAACCTCTCTTCAGAAATATACAGAATTTAATTGCTCAATTTTCTGATGTATCTTTTGATCATGTCTAAAGACACAGGAACCAAGAAACCGACTCCCTCTCAAAGCTGGGTTTGGCGTTGGACCATGGCACTTGGAAGATCCTCAAAAAAACAGATGATCATCAGGAAGAATCCTTCCATGTTCCCTGGGCCTCATTAGGTCCTATATGAATTTCACATAGGGATTCCACTTCTTTGCTGACTTTCCTTTCTACAGGCTGTTCTATGCTCCTATCCGGTTGTAAAAAGTTAAAAAGTTAACTGATGGTTTTATTATTTCAGACATATGACAGCAGTTCTTTTGGACAGTTTTTTGGAGACTGTATTTCTGAAGCATTTTTGTGCTATATAAATGTATCTGACTTTATATATTAATAGAAAATCTGGATTTTTTTCCTTGGAAGAACAAATAAAATAAAAATTCCAATACCAAGAGCTTCACAAATAAATGGATATCTAGCTTAACCCATAACAGATCATATTTACATATCAATTTCTACTAGGAGAGAGAACTTAGCCAAGCTATCAACACAAGTATGCCAAGATATATCATGGCTATCCTTGACACCCTAATAATCAATATTACCAGAATAATTCACATCATTGAAATGCATGATGTTCATACTAAATAACAACTAAGTTCATAACTTCATGCAAATGATGCTAAATCCTTGTCAATATATAAGATGAATTATTCACCCTAAACCCTAAGAATGTCCCCATAAGCCACAAATGTCCACAACACTTGGTCCATACACCTGCATAAGTTGGGTTACATTTGCCCCAAGATGGATCCAAACAGTTGCATGATGCCTCATTCAATTGGTTAATTGGCCCCTTCAATCAGTTGACTCTCCATTAGTCGACGTTGGTCAGCATTGTCGACTATAACCAGTTGGGTTTACCAACATCATAAGATTCCAGCAAGACAAGTTTCAAAAGTTGGTGTCCAGGAAAATAAATGGCCATTGAGGGCATCATAATAAAAAAATGCTGATGTTAAATGGGTGCCCTATTTTGCTAAAAAAGGAGTACGTTAAAATTAGATGAGACGAAAAAACTGAGCTAGAATCTGTCTATTCCAAAATGGCCAACACCTATTTTAATCCTTTGCAACCAAACCTGAGGGAAATTTTGTACCATAAAACCATGCTTACAAGAGAAGTGAATTTAGTGTGTGAAATTATTCTCTTCTGCTCTACTTCTATCTCCTGCATTTAGGATCTAAAACCCAACAATTTGAGTGTTCTTGATCCACTCAATTCCTCTCCTACAACATAGGCTCAAAGGCATGCATTTCAAGGATCTTATATTAGCTCATTATAATTGTCCACCCTTAATTGTGATTCTACTCATTTTTTATGCTTCTAGTGCAAAAAGTGATCAAACTAGCATTTTTTTTATTGGCATGTCCTCAAGAATTCAGGAAAATATTCATTCCCTATGCATCCCTTGCATGAACTTAGAAAGGTTAACTGTCCACAGCTGGAAAATATATCATCAGACTTAGATTCATCAAATCAATATAGAAGCAAAGTGGTGCAGTAAATTATCCATTAGGTGAACTGCAAAGACAATGAGTAATCAAACTATAGTGTCTATCAAACTCTCACCACAAATCTATTATTACTACAATACAATCTTCTAAGCTTTCCAAGAAAGATTAATTATATTTTTCTTTTTAAGGATCTTTCAAAAAAATAAATCCATTATATGCTAAGATTAGTAAACAACATCCCCACTTCTCTATTGGAAATAATTAAAAAACTGATGATTTACAATATGGATGATCTAAAAAATGAATTTCCATCATCTACGCATGTTTCAATAGTGAGTCTATTTCCTAAACTAAAGGATTGGGAAAAGGAATCAAATATACATAAGAAGAAAAAATAAAAATAAAAAATTGGTGGCAGACAAATAAATTTGACAAACCTTTCACAAGTAAAAAATGGAGAATCGGGTGGGGGGATCCCTGAGACTTCACCCGTGGAAGCCAAGTGAGCCCCCAACAAAGATCCAACCGGTGGAATGCCACCTTCTCCAGCTGCCCAAACAGCCAACTTCTGCAGATGTTGCATCTTCTTAACTATATTTGCATTGGTCGATGAACTTACACTTAAAATGCCTTTTCCCTCATCGCGTAAGGACCTTGAAAGACTTGTGTTAAGGATACGCTCCTTCTTCTTCCCCTCACCCTTACCCATTGCAATTCTTTGACAAACTTCAACGAATCTCTGACAACTGTAATAGAGAGCAATGCATGTATAAAAGAAATGAATATCTAGTGAAAAGTGAAGTAAAATACAGCGAGAGGTAGGACAATATAAATACAAGTTCATAGTTATTAGTTACTCATAGGAGAAATCATCCATGAGAAAGGTGAATACTATCTACTACCACATGTAATATAAGAATACCATCTATATCATGAAGGCTCTCTCTCTCCAAATGCACAGTAATTTATGTGTTTAAATTCTGGCTTCAATTGACTACAACATGGAAGTTAAGTACAACCAGGAATGTATGGAAAGAAATCCTACGTAGTCAATAGACCTCAAAATGGCACAATATTTATTCACATATTTCTAATTTAGAACTTGCAGTGTGCACAAATCAATAATACCTCAATGTAATCAGAGGATAAGCAAACAAAAATAACATAGGCAATTAATTCAGTAATCGATTGACGATAACTCCTTCCAATTAAGTTCTAAACTTCTATGTGAACATAATCATATTTGCTCCAGTGTAAAAATTTAGTGTTGTTATTCTTCCCCATCCCCAAATTGCAATCAAGATAAGCATGGCTACTGTGAGCTCATTGCTCGTGTAAAAATCACTGAACATATTACAAAAACCATGTGTTATTTAAAATTGGCATTGTCCCAACTAAAATAAGTCTGCTTGAAAGTAAAATGCAACTGCACTTACAATGGGAAAATAATAAAGTTGACTATCTCAAGGTCACTGCATTTTAAACACATAGAATATGAAAGCAAAAACTGGATATCCATAATTATTTACTACGAGGAATTTCTTTTACTATCCTGGTTGCATTGCCACTTATGAATCATAGAGAACCTTCATACATAACAGAAATCCATTTCTCAAATGTTCTTACTTGTGACATTTGATGCCTAGTTCTAAGGCCCACAGAGCATCCCAATTTAACAAAAGAAAAGTGGTGTCATTTGATATGACACCAATTTACCAATGCAACACTCCCAACCACATCCCTATTTGGTTCCTAATCACCTAGATAACTCTTTTATTTGGTGTAGAGTTCACCACATCTTCTATTACTAATCCCCTGGATGACATCTATTACAGAAGCATAAACCTGTCAAATAGTCTGCAATACCTATAGCTTGCTCAAGATGTCATTCTGCATCTGCAAATTGACCAGACATACCAACATAGAACCATACTAACCTTCACGTTGCCTCCATGGACAGAGACAAAGACAAGATACATAGTTTGCCAAAACCAGACACAACAGACCTTGAGCATATATACCTGAGTTATGTTTCACTCCAGCCATCATGTGTCAACATACCCACAATTGGTATCTGACAAAACTGCCATGGCACTTGAGGGTTCCGCATTCATGTGGCACTGTAAGCGCACCAGTGGACCAAAATATGAAGCCACACATACTTTGGATATAGACACTATTACAGTAGATTGGTTACAAGAATGCATTAGACTGATACTGTGTCAGGAGTAATAAATCATAACAATAATAACAATGAGATAATAATAGAGAATGGTGCACAATAGGTTAAAGGGTATAAAGAGGTAATAAATACATCAATCGGGCATAACAGAATCTGTTATGAATAAAATATAGATATAAATAACTTAAATATAAATAAATATAACACATCATAAAAAATGATTAATTAGTTAATGAAGAGATATGTCCTAAGGAGATGATCGTTCATAAAAGGACACTCGCCTAGGGTATATAAGCATGCCCTCACACTCATTTGTAACATCATTCTCATTCATACATTTAATATATATTCTTGTAACTTCAATGGAGATCTACATATTCCAAGTCTTTTGGAGTGTTTAATCTGCTATAAAGAACCTTGTTCATTACAGAATCAACTCTCTTATGCCTTAAGTATGTAATTACTTTTCCAAATGAATTAAGCCTATGTTATATTTTATTTTTAGTATTGACTTACACTTACTTTATTTCATAATTTTATGTCTACTATTATGAGTTAAGCGAGATTGGGAGTTGAGGGAGCTGAGTGTGAGGTGGCTGAAACCTAGCCACCTCGACCCTTGGGTTCATGCCTCTGTTCGTCCAAACTGTTGGGATCTTTCTCTCTTCCTGGTGCCATCGACATTGTCATCCATTGGTGCTCTTGCAGCGTTGTGGTGTGTGTTCAGGTTTTGCTTTTGCCAGTGTTTCTTTGCTGCCATTGATGCTTCTGCTCCAAGGCCTGGGATCTGTTAGGTTTTAGCATGTCGTTGCCCTTTTTTCATGCCGCTGCCGCCTGTGGCCTTATTTCGTTGCTGTGTCTGCTGGTGCGGGGTTTGAGGTTTCCGCCAGTTATGATGGGCTTTGTGGCCCAGCTTTTTTGATACCTGGATTTGGGCTGGATGTTTGGGCTATCAGGACAGCCTGTGCCCTATTTACTGTTTTTTCTGAGGACTAGCCTCACTCCTGGTTCTTTTGAAAAATGTTTATATGGGGGTTCTTTATGACCCGCTATGTAATGTTGGTTGCCAGCCACCAGGCTTGTTTTCCTTTGTGTGCACTCTCTGGGCTGTCTGGGCCCTGCTTGTTTCCCCCCAGTTTCTAAGGTTTTTCGTCTTTGCAGGGTTTTGTATGGTTCCTTTGAGTCATTTTCTGCATCTCTGTAGTTTCTCGTCTAGGAAAACTGGCTCAATATATGACCCGTACACTTTCTTTGTCGTGAGGCATATATCCCAAATGTGTTGCAGCATAAACAAAATGTAATTTTGTTTTTCATTTTGATGAATAAAATTACACAGATTTTTCTACAGAAAAGATATTATATAACTTCAAAAAAAACATCAATCTTATCTCTAAAGTTTACAACCTTGTCCTTGAATAATGGCTTTATGAATATATCAACCAATTGAGAAGGGCAGTCTGAGTTTTTCACCAAACAGAAGGTTGCTCTAACCTATCACACCCCCATTGTTGAACTCTTGTTTCTTCAAAGGTTCTTCCTGAAGTGCATTTTTCACCATTTATTGATCCAGTCCAGTATTCATCAGTCAATCCTGTCAAATTGAAGTCATCATTCATGACAACTTTTCACTTGTTATTTTGCAATGGAGAAATAACAACCACACTTATTAGAACAGAATCATTTTGTTTCTTCTTTGCTACAATTCACATTGACCTCCTTGGAACTGAAGGCCCTTCTTATTTGTCTTCCTGTTGCTCTTTGTGTTGCACTTATGCTCCTTCTGCCTCTTCTTCATGCTGCTTTTCTTGCCACAAATCCAGTCCTTCTTGCTGCAGTTCTTGTCCTTTCATTTTTTTCTTCCTTCTGCTCTTCTTGGTGGAAATCTGGTTCTATGCCCTTCCTCCAGTAGCTATAGAGAATAATTGGCTTGTTCGCTGAAACATCCAAAGATGTAAGTGGAAGTTGGGTTCCAATGTTGCCTTCAATCATCAATGCCTTCAATTTTTTTCTGCATTTGCTCCACCAACTACTTGATTTAGCATCAGTTCACACATGTCATGAATGAGATCCAACAATCCTGGTGCTCTCATTTGCTCTCTCGAAAAACTGATCTTGGTGTGCTTGCCAGCAAGACAGCATTCACAAACTGCATTTTTTTGCTGAAATGGGAGTCATTTAACCATTTTCTTTTGATGCAATAGTTAAAGATAGGGAAAATGTAGGTGTCCATAACTTTCATAAGCATATCATATGTATTTCAGCCCTCTTGCTGCAAAATCTAACAAGCCTTGAAGAGGGGCACCCTACAAGGCTAACACTAGACCCTGTGACAACAATGGCGTGATGGCCTAGTGTCACCACAAACAAGTCACAATTTAGGTTCAAGGCTCCAATAGGAGGCAATTCACTTTCTGGAGAGAGGCCTATTAGATGAGGCACGAGACCTAGGGCTTGATTAGTAGGTTTGAGTGTTGGGATGGCCAAAGGTCAAGGCAAGGAGAAAGGATTTCCAACAAAGGTTTTCACCAAGGGCAATGCACATGAAACCCTTAGAAAGCCCCCAAGTTGAAGCTAAATCCAAATTAGGGTTAGCTTAGGGATAGTAACTAGGGCAAAGAAATTTATGGACGAAATTGACATGAATGCTTACCAAAAGGAAAGGTTTTGTGGCAACCACTATCCTCTGGGCATTTAGACTCTCCAACTCCGAAAATTCCTCTTCCCTAGGAATTCGCACCAAGCCCTAGCTTGGGTGCTTGGCCTTGAAGGGCCAAGTTAGGTTAAGAAAAAAAGGGATAAATTTTATGGACAAGAAATAAGTTTGATCATCGACAAGGAGGGCCAATGCCTTATCCTTGGGTGGATGGAGTCTATGAGTTGACTAAATGAGAGAAAGGTTGCTAAGGAGGCAGCATAGTTGATGCCCTAGCATCAAAAACTCTAACAATTAACGATGCAATGGATCAAGGAATTTGATGGGAGAGCTAGTTAAAGTTCAACACTAGGATATTCATTCACATGTTATTCATGAGTAATGCATGCAATATTGACATCTAGATACCATTCAATATGTATTCAACAAATTAAGGCACAATAGCAAAACCTTAGATTCAATATATTCCATATATTAGATATAAAGAAAATGAACATTCAACAAAAGGTCCACTTACAAAGATAACATGCAAGATAATCCATCAATTGATCCAAGACAATAGCTCCAAAGACAAACGATTTGCTCCAAATAGCAAAGTGCATTCAGAGGTCGCATCTCTACCACAAGAAAGAAGGCTCAAATTTCTCTAAAGAGAGGTTGAAATCTCTAAGTTGTGATGATCCTTTGCTACAATGGCAATCTCCTCTACTTATATGAGGATTTTGAATGCCTAAGTTAGCCTAATGCCCCCTAAAATAATAAAATAATGTGGCAATCATGTTGAAAAATGTAACTAGTGTTAGTCTCCATAATTGTATTTTGTAGCAAGACATGATGTAGTTAGTAAAAAAGAGAAAAATAAAAATATTTTTTTACAAGAAAAATTATTTATTTAAAGAATGGATTTCTTGCCCATGGTCATTGGTCCTAGGTCCAATCACCCATTGAGTGTTCTAGGGTTTATGTCTTGAGTCAAAGTCAATGTAATGATGTAAAGGACCCTATTGGGCATTTGTATCACGAAAGGAAATATTATTTTGATGTAAAGAAGTGTCTAGAATAACAACCAAGATCAAGTCGGTCAACCCCTCCACGTCAGCCTAGAAGAAGACCTTCCAAGGCTTAAGAAACCTATAAAAGGACTTCGACCTCATTTGGATACATACACTTCGCATTCATTGATATGCAGCTAAGAAGAATGCAAGAGTACTAGAACAGGAATAGAAAACCTGCGAAGGAAGAAGGAAAATTCGTTTATTTTTGGAGTCCCTCTCTTCTCTAGCTCATATATGCGAAATTTTTGTGATATATAGGGTTTCCACAAGTCTGAGTTTTGTAGAAGAAGGTTGCAGACTTCACTTGAGGAGCAGAACTGCTTATTGGTGGTTGTCATGGTCTTGGTGAGTTGGTCTTGGATCTATGGACTTGGAAGTCTTCTTTCAATTGATTCTAAAAGAATAGAGTTCTTTGGGTTTTCCCCTATTGAGGGGTTTTGCCCTGCTTGGAGCCTATCTTTGGTGTTCTCTTTATTGTATTTTTGATCTTCTTGTTTGGCACTTGTCTTGATGATATAAAGGAACATAATAATAATAAAGAAATAATGCAATATCACAAGAACTTGTCAAGATTAAGAGAAAACATCCAAAGAAACCATATCTATATGTTGCCCTAGATTTCTCAACATGGTATCAGCGCGACTGGTCTATAGCATAAGGCAGGGGAAGATCACTCTTGTGTCGAACTCCTAGAAGGAGAATTTGAGCCCTAAAAGAATTCTTTTCTGACCATATCTTCAAGCCTATACCTCTGTAATTAGGCTACAGGCCTAAGCAAGTCAACCGAAGAAGTTTAAGAGTCTAAAGGCATCTCTCTTAAGGGCTGAAAGGCTAGATAACTAGCCTCATCTGTTGAAATATGTGACTAGGTTCGGTCTTCATATGTACTCTTGATTCTTGTATATTGTGAAAAGAAAAGAAAATTATTATTATTATTATAGCATGGCTTTATGCTATAGGTCAATTTATTTTACGTCAATCACCCATTGTGTGCTTCTAGGGTTTGTCATAGAGTCAAGAAGTCAATAGAGTCATTGTCATATGTAAAAGACCCCATTGGGCATCTTGTAACATGTCAAGAGGATTATTTTTGAGTCAAAAGTGTCAAATTACCCCTCCAAGACAAAGTTGGTCTCGTAGTGGAGAAGTTGGCCTAATTAAGGCAATTCGTATTCCTAGACCATTCGACCTCATTTGATCACTCACTCATTCACTCATCAAGGAAGTGAGTGACAAGAAGAAACAAGGCAAGCAAAGGACTAGAAGGAAAAAGGAAGTCAAATTTTCTGATTTTTACACTCTCTCTCTCACATGTGTGAAGAAAAGCTATGGTTTTTGTAGCATCAAGGCCGAAGTTTTCAAGTCACAAGAGAAGGGTTGAAATTGGTAGAAAGGAAGTCAATTTGGTCACCTACCGGCCTTAGAAAAAGACGCAGCTCAAGTGAAGGAAGGAGGAAGCTTTAGAAGCCCTAATTCTCCCACACGTGCAAAAATGCAGGGAGCCAGAAATTTCAAACCTACAGTCAGGGCCGAAATCTGAAGTTGGGGGTCAAAGTTCTGCAATTGGAAGAGATTTGACTTGGTTGGACTTGGTAAGAAGTTGCACATCCTCCAAAAGGTTTGACTTGGTCTTCGAAAGGTCTTGGTCTTGGTCTAGAGGTCTTGGAATTCATCATTTGAAGAATCTATAAGAAGATGAGATTTTTGTGGGTTTTCCTCTCTAGGATAGGTTTTGGCCTTGGCTAGCAGCCTACATCTTGTGTCCTTGTGTACTATTGATATTCATGTTTTGGTAATTGTTTGATGATAATAACAACATAATAATAAGAGAAGAAGAAGCTAATAATCAAGAAAAGTAAAAGAACATCACAAGAAGTTATCAAGTCTAAGAGAAATCACTTCAATTGTAGCCCTATTGATTTCTCAACATGGTATCAAAGCTAAGGTTTACAAAGAGCATGATGAAGATCACTGCATCCTTGAAGAATTTCTCATTGAAGCAGTTCTCCATGATGACAACACTCAAGCAAGGCATCAAAGCAGTTTGGGATCTCTTATTATCTATCAAGAATTACATGACCAAGACCTCCTCTACAAAGAACAAAGGATTATTCTCAGCACTTATAAGTACTTTTGAAGATGACAACATATGGGTAATTGACAATGGAGCTTCTAGACATATGACGGGCGAACATGGACAACTAAAGACCCTATCAAAAGGAATATCTTCTCATTTAGTTGAGCTTGGAGACAAGAAGAACTATGCAATCAAAGGAATTGGATCAACAACATTGCAGCTGGAAGATGGAGGAAACATACATCTCAACAACATACTATATGTCCCAGGTTTGAAGAAAAATTTACTTTCTATTTCTTGTTTAGAAGATAAAGGGGATAGAATTGCTTTTGTAGATGGAAAAGTTATGGTATGGAGTAAGGGTTCTAGCATTGATAATGCAAAAATCATTGGGATTTGTGAGGGAAGGCTCTACAGATTACTTACACCTCTCTCTCAAGCCCTGGTTCACCTTGAAATCAATCCATGTGAGCTTTGGCAAAGAAGGTTTGGACACCTTCATTACAAAATCTTACCAACCTTAAACACTATGGCAAATGGCATCCCTCAACTAAAGGAAGAGCATGAAGGAATTTGCAAGGGATGTGCACTAGGTAAAAATGTAAAGAAACCCTCTGGAAGCAATGCTTCAAGATCTAAGGAAATCTTGGATCTCATTCACACTAATGTTTGTGGTCCTATGGCTACAAAATCTCTTGGAGGTCATCTACACTATGTGACTTTCATTGATGATCACTCAAGAAGACTTGAATTTATTTACTTAAGTCCAAGGATGAAGTATTTGATAAATTTCAAGAATTCAAAGCAGAATTGGAGAATCTTACAGAAAGGAAGATGAAAGTGCTAAGATCTGATAATGGAGGGAATACACATCAAAAGAACTCATAGATTTCTGTAAGGAGGCTAAAATTAAGAGGGAGTTGATAGTTCCATATAATCCTGAACAAAATGGAGTAGCAGAAAGGAAGAATCATACAATTGAAGAATGCATTAGAGCTATGTTACATGATCAAGACTTACCTCAATTTCTGTGGGGTGAAGCATCCAAAACAGTAGTCTATATTCAAAATCGAAGTCCTCATAAGATACTTGACAACATGACTCTTGAAGAAGCATTTACCAGAAGAAAACCTAGTGTAGATCATCTTTGAATATTTGGCTGCCCTATCTACATTCAAATTCCAAAAAATAAAAGGAAGAAATTGGATCCTACAAGCATGAAGAGCATATTTGTTGGCTACAGTACCTCGTCATATAGGATCTACATCAACGAAGGTCATTGAATTGAAGTAAGTAGAGATGTTATTTTTGATGAAAACATTGCCTACAAGAAGTTTAAAAATCTCCCGATTGATTTTGATGATGAAGAACCACCTATATTTGAAGAATGCCCAAGGGAAGAAGAAGTTACTATACCTAATCATGAAGAAGGTCCCAGTGAACCTGTGCAGCAAGTCATAATCCCTAAAACTCGTAAGAGACCCACATGGTTAACATCAACTCTTCAAGAAGTAGAAGGACGTGTTGCAGCAAAAGAGAACATTCAGGGAAAGTAAAAAGCCTAAAAGATATTCAGGGTATTCAACCCATATAACAAAATTGATTGAAGCAGAACCATCCTCTTTTGAAGAAGTTGTCAAACATCAAGAATGGAAACATGTCATGAAAGAAGAATATCAGTCTATAATGAAAAATGGAGTTTGGGAAATTTCTTAGGCCAAATGACAAATCTCTTGTAACTTCCAAATGGCTCTACAACATTAAGCATGAGGCATATGGAAGCATTGACAAGTACAAAGCAAGGTTTGTGGCTAGGGGTTTCTCTCAACAATAAGGCATCAATTTTGAAGAAACATTTGCACCTACAACAAGATACACAACTATAAGATCGTTGGTCTCCTTGGCAGCAACTATGGGATGGAACATCTATCAAATAGATGTAATGACAAATTTCCTAAATGGCACCATTGATGAAGAAGTAAATATTAAACAACCCTTAGGATTTGAAGTACATAATAAAGAAACTCATGTCTGTAGGCTAAAGAAGGCACTTTATGGCCTCAAGCAAGCCTCAAGGGCTTGGTATGCTAGGATGGATACATATCTACAAAGAATGGGTTTTTCAAAGAGTTTTGCAAATCCAAATATTTATATCAAAGTAGTGAAGGGTGAACCAGTGATCATTCTTCTATATGTGGATGACCTTCTCATAACAGGTGTGGAATGTTGTATACAAGAATGCAAGAAACAATTAGCAACAGAATTCAATATGAAGGATCTAGGGCTTATGCACTATTACTTGGGGTTGGAAGTTTTGAAAAACCCTGGTGAAGTATATCTAGGTCAAGGAAAGTATGTAATTAAGATGTTACAAAGGTTTGGCATGATGGATAGCAAATTGATGATAACTCCCATGGTCACAAATTTGAAGAGGTTGAGAAATTCAAAATAAAGGCCTGTGGATCCTACAAGTTACAAACAATTGGTTGGCTCTCTGATGTATCTTGTGAACAAACGTCTAGATATCTGTTTTACAGAAATGAAAGGTATAGATCCGGTAATAAAAAACAAAGAGATAAATAAACTGAAATAAACAGAGAAAAAAATAACTAAAACTACAAATAAAGATTATATACCTCCAAATCTTAAAAATGGCGTAGCTAGGGATACCGAAAACCTTTTCGCGTGAAACGAAAGGGGTTCCTCACTGGAACAGAGGCCCCTAACACAATAGAGCGGTCCTCTCAACCTGAAAGAGGTCAAAAACAATGGATCTAGGAAATGATAGTCAGATGCAATTGTACCGGCTTCGGATTTGGATCACCAACAGATGTGGCACTCGAATAGCTCTGATACCATGTAGGAATTTACGGGGTAAGTTCCTCAGATAGAACACCATAGGACACCACTCACAAACAGATCACATATTAATACATCAGTGTTCTTGACGTGGTTAGAACCCTCAATGAGGGAAACAGTCCATGACCTGAGCCAACACAGCCACTACAAGCAATTTATTAATGTAAAAAAATAAAATTTACATAAGTTTATCACATGAACGGTCACCTAACAAATGACCCTCCATGCTCTTTAAATAGAGATCATGGACCAATCAGGTGTTAAGCCATAGATCAAGTGTCCGTAATACTGAGGAGAGAATGAACCATTGGATCACTTCATGTCTAGAACATATCGTGACCATCGGATTGTAAGTTACAAAAAGTACATACTAAAAAAATACACTTTACCTAACTATACACTAGACCAAGTTGTACTTAATTATTTCCTATGTGTCGGAATATCCTAACATCAACATGTTGTTGAAGGAAATGTAACTAGGTTCGGTCTTCATATATGTACTTTTGATATTTGTATTTACTCAAGAAAAGAAATATTATTTTTATAATATATGTCAATGAGTTTTTTGCTCATTGAAATAGGTCTAGCACATGTTAAAGTGCTATAGGTGAGTCAAATAGTCAAAAGAAAACGTTGAAGACCTTAAGGGCATGTTGCACCATGTACATGTTCGTATAAAAGTCAAAGAATACTCCTAAAAGCAAAGTCAAGTCTCCTCCAAAGCAAAGGCACCATCAAAGAGTCTCCTCCAAGCATGTGACACCACCAAAGAAGCCATCTAAAGCAAACATAACAAGTCGGCCTTCTAGTCGGCCTAAAAGGAGGGACAGTCCTCTATATATAGAGGTTGTCCACTCCATTAAAACGTCAAGCATTACCTCTGAAATAAGCAAAGGTAGGAAGCCAAGTAAAGGGTAAAGAAGGACGAAGAAGTGGTCTCCAAGTGCAGCGAAGAAGGTGAAGCCTAGACCGAAGTCAAGAGGACCATTTCTAGGGCAGTTACAGTCACACGTGTGAGAAAAGGGAAGGTTGCCTGTGGTCATAACAGCAGTAGTATATCAGCATCACATCTCTCATCATTTGGGCTAGAAAGATAGGCCTAAAGGGCCTCCCACTCAAGCAAAGAAATAAGGAAGAAAATCGAAGGGTTGTTTTAAAGCCTATTATAGTCACACGTGCGAGGAGCAGGAAATTGTTTATGCTGTCATAATAGCCCTCCCATTATAGTCTTACAAGTTCGTTGGTTGGTGAAGAGAATGAAGGGATCATCATAAGGAAAGGGTCTCATCAAACAAGGACAAAGTGTCGGGGAAACAAAGATCTAATAACAGTTGGAAGGAGGACAAAGTGTCCAGAAACAAAGTGTCGGAAGAAGGAAGTGTCGAGGAACAAAGTGCAGAAAGGAGGAAGGACTTGACTTGTGCTTGGAGGACATTCTAATCAAGGGTCTAGGGTTTGGCAATTGATCAATAAGAAGCTTCAATAAGAGAAACTTACTAAAGGGTTTTCCTCTCAAGAGTAGAGAGGTTTTGGCCCTGGTAGAGATCAAACATCTTGTGTTCTTGTTCTTATGTTTTTGGTAGCAGCTTGATGAAGTACACACACATGCATTAATAAAAAGAAGAAGATTAAGCTAACAAGAAAAGTAAAAAGAGTCCACAAATTGTTATCAAGTCAAGAAGAATCACACTACACCTAATTTCCCTTGATTCTTCAACATGGTATCAAAGCTAAGGTGAAACATCAAGGAAAGGGCATCTCAAAAACAATCATCAAGGAAGAACATTTACAAAAGTTGAAGCATCTAGCCAAGAAGTCTCTATCACATCAAGGACAAGAAGGTCTACTATCTATCTTTCATCAAGAAAGAATACAAAGCCAGAAGAAGAGCCTTACACAAAGGCACCTACAAAAAGAGAAGATCAAAGAAGAACCTACATCAAGCTATCAAGTCTTCATTGAGAAAGCAAGTCTACTACATCTCAAAATCTATCAAGTAAGTATACGTCCCCTTCTGAATATACATCAATGTCTTTTTGCAAGGAAAGCAAGAAATTGGTAGGTACCAATAACTTTCTTGCATGGAAGAAGAAGACTAATTTACTTCTCAAGGAGAATGAACTTCTAGAACACATCAAAGGGAATATCAATATCCCTGCTAAGGAACAAACTCAAGCCTTAGCCAAGTACAATAAGGATGAGACAAGAGCTCAAAGCAATCTAATAGAATCCATCAAGGACTCTCTCATTCCTTATGTCTCCAAACTTGAAACATCAAAAGAAATATATGATAAATTAGTAGAGCTATTCTCGGTAAGCATAGCTAGAGAAGTGATATCTCTACGAAATGAATTGTACAAGATGAAGATATCAAAGGAAGGAATAGCTCCCTACTTCATGAAGATCTTTGAGCTGAGGGATCAACTTCAAGAGCTAGAGGAAGTCATGTCTAACAGAGAAATGACAATTGTAATACTCAATGCTCTACCTAAGGATTGGAGCAACTTCACATCAAGCATATATGCAAAGAAGGAAGCCACCCCACTAAGTGAAATGTAGTCTCTATGCAAGATAGAGGAAACAAGATTCAAAGCAAAAGAGGATGCGGGATCAAAGGAGCAAGCATTTGCTACCATAGCCAAGAGAAAGGGAAAATTTGGCAAATTTGGTCCACGAAGAACAAACAACAAAGATATATCCAAAGTCCAATGCTTTGGATGCCAAGAATATGGACACTACAAAAGGAATTGTCCTAAACTAAAGAAGGACAACAACAACAAAAGGGAAGAAGATCACATGACTCGAGGTGAAAGAAGAATAAAATAAGGAAGATCCTTCGGATCTCTACTATGACTAACTCTACTTCTTTACTTAAAGTCTTCTTTCAAATTTTTGAGTAGAATAGGAGCATGTAGGAATAGAATAAAATTGCATGGCTGGAAACATCTTCTAGGATATAGAAGCATGATGTACATAGAGTTCAAAATACCCATGTAGAAGGAGCATTTATAATAAAACAAAATGCATGGCTAGAAATATCTTCTAGAATATAGGAGCATGATAGATATAACTCAAGATATTCGTGTAGAAGGAGCATACCTACTATAGGACCTCATCCACAACGAAAGAAAATTGATCATGATTAAGAATCTTAGAAGACCTCCATCATCAAAAGGAAAGAAACATTTGCAAGGTAAGGGTCTTCAAGATCCTATGATGGAATCTTCAAAAGAAGATTCATAAACAAAAGGAGATGTCTCATTGGGAATTCCATTCATGGGATTCAAGAAAAGGATGATATGCATGCAAGCTAAGATGAAGCAAGAAGGGCCACACCAAGGACAACCAAATGAAGCCAAGATGATCAAAGGAGAATCAAGATGTGGTATGTATCAAAGTTTAGTCATGTTCTCATTTGTATATTATTGAGTCATGGGAATAGTTCTATGACATGATCAAGTATGAAAGAATCTCTTTCACCAATGACATGTTCGAAGGCATGTACTACAATGCAATGAAGGTCAACAAAAGGAAATACTCACATAAGGAGGACAAGATAGCTGACTAAGAAGCAAAGGAATGCTGACTAGTCCTAGAAGCAAGCAATGAAGAAGTGCTCTCACAAGGAGCATAAGCTGGTTGACCAATCTATCCAAGAAGAAGCAAGTGAAGAAAGAGATCAAGCATGTGAAGAAAACCATGATCACAAAGAATCACGATCTGACAAAGATCCATTGAAGACATCTCCCGAAAGAAGGCAGGACAACTCTGACTAAGAAAGGAAAAGATCAAAGGACCCTTGACACCTATGAAGACCTTGGAGATATGAAAGGTGCAGATAACTGATTCTACTCTACGAAGATGTCATGATGAAGAAGCCATCCAGCAAAAGCACCATTTAATGTTGAAGCAATATCAAGATGAAGTCATGAAGGGCTACTAGATCAAAGCATGGGAACAAGCAAGTACAAAGAAGCATCCATGTGAAGAGTAGTCCGAAGCATAGACAAGATGACAAGGAATAACCAGATAACAAGAGAACCTGATATATGACAAGAAGGCCATTTTCCACAAAAGAAGCAATGACATGACTAACCGGGAAGGAAAGTGATCGATGGATGGTGCCCTACCAAGAAGAAGTTCAAACAAAGACTTCATGACATCAAAGAAAAGGAAGGCGATCAAGCAGTTGGATGACACACGAAGAAGAAGTTTTTGAGAAACTGAACTCGAATATTCCATAGTGTTCATCTTTTATTAGTCGACGTTTTGAGTCTAGACCAAGACTCATCATCAGGACTAATTTACAGAGAAGTGAATTGTGCGCAATAAATATGGTATAGAAGGTTTGCCAAGTTTGTAAGCCGACTATGTGAATGAATAGAATGTTTTAATTTCATTTATTTTTATTTTTATTTTGTTTAATGATATTTTTATCATTAATTCTTGTAATAGTTAATATTGTTTTATTTGATTTAATTTAATTAATTCTAAAAGTTTGATTTGTAGGTTTATTAAAACTAGGATTCTAAAATTCTTATGTGTTAATTTAATTAATGTATTCTAAGTAGCGTCTTATTTCTATTTAATATTAGTTTGAGAATTGTTTTTCTTAATCTTGGATATTGTTTAACCTAATTTAATTTTAGTTAATTTTTATTGGTTTTAAGAAGAAGTTGCTAATGAATGGACAAGTCTCTAACTAAGAGGGAGCTATAACAAATTCCCAATTACAAAGGAATTTGGACAAGTACCTTGTCAGAGGATACTTGGGCATGTCTTCCTCAATTGAGAGGAAGTGATAGACACAACATTCTTGTCTTCAATTGGGAAGAAAGAATGGGAGGATTGGGTAATCATCTGGCATCTGATACTCTTTGAGGATGTGCAGGGCATCCAAGACAAGAGTAGGCAAGAGGATCGATATTCTTTAAGGGTTGGAAACCCAAGATAAGAATAGTCCTAGAAAGTCATACTCAGTGAACACCCGGGTGGGTATGTACCTTGAGAGACAGTGACTAAGGTGTCTATAAGTCATTGGTCTCGCCAACATTGTCCTCTGATCTATTGAGAGATAGAGTTGTTAGTCAAGGCCTCACTGTGGATACAATGTTGGTTACTATGATGCTATAACAGATGGATTGCCAATCCGGTTTCTCTTATGTGAATTCTTCAAGACAAAAACATAGCCAAACACCTTGTAATGTTGTATGAATACCTCCCTAGTTAAGAGGGAGTGTTGAAGGAAATGTAACTAGGTTCGGTCTTCATAAATGTACTTTTGATATTTGTATTTATTCAAGAAAGAAATATTATTTTTATAATATATGTCAATGAGTTTCTTGCTTATTGAAATAGGTCTAGCACATGTTAAAGTGCTATAGGTGAGTCAAATAGTCAAAAGAAAATGTTGAAAGCCTTAAGGCATGTTGCACCATGTACATGTTTGTATAAAAGTCAAAGAATACTCCTCCAAACAAAGTCAAGTCTCCTCCAAAGCAAAGGCACCATCAAAGAGTCTCCTCCAAGCATGTGACACCACCAAAGAAGCCATCCAAAGCAAACATAACAAGTCAGCCTAAAAGGAGGGACAGTCCTCTATATATAGAGGTTGTCCACTCCATTACGACATCAAGCATTACCTTTGAAATAAGCAAAGGTAGGAAGCCGAGTAAAGGGTAAAGAAGGACGAAGAAGCGGTCTCCAAGTGCAGCGAAGAAGGTGAAGCCTAGAACGAAGTCAAGAGGACCATTTCTAGGGCAGTTACAGTCACACGTGCAAGAAAAGGGAAGGTTGCCTGCAGTCATAACAACAGTAGTATATCAACATCACATCTCTCATCGTTTGGGCTAGAAAGATAGCCCTAAAGGGCCTCCCACTCAAGTGAAGAAACAAGGAAGAAAATCGAAGGTAATACGACTATTCTAAAGCAAGAGGTTGTCTATGTTGTCATAACAACCCTCCCATTATAGTCTTACAAGTTCGTTGGTTGGTGAAGAGAAGGAAGGGATCATCATAAGGAAAGGGTCTCATCAAAGGTATCTCTTCTAGAGCAAGTGCAACAAGATCTAACAACAGTTGGAAGGAGGACAGAGTGCTCGAAGAAGGAAGTGTCGGAGAACAAAGTGCAAAAAGGAGGAAGGACTTGATTTGTGCTTGGAGGACATTCTAATCAAGGGTCTAGGGTTTGGCAATTGATCAATAAGAAACTTCAATAAGAGAAACTTACTAAAGGGTTTTCCTCTCAAGAGGAGAGAGGTTTTGGCCCTGGCAGAGAGCCAACATCTTGTGTTCTTGTTCTTATGTTTTTGGTAGCAGTTTGAAGAAGTACACACACATGCATTAATAAGAAGAAGAAGATTAAGCTAACAAGAAAATTAAAAAGACTCCACAAATTGTTATCAAGTCAAGAATAATCACACTACACCTAATTGCCCTTGATTCTTCAACACGTGCCTCTAGTAACATCAATGAAAGTTGTGTGTCTAAAATGTTGATTTCTAGTAGCATCGGATGTGCTCTAAGTCGCAAAATTGGCAAGGAAGCTTAGACACGCGCATTCTCCAATACTCAGAAATCGTTTTGGGAAATTCCATCCAGAGACAATTTTATTAAAATAATTATTATTTTTAATGGGACCCTAAGTCTAAACATAGGAAATTAAAATAATTAATGGGTATTAATCTAAACCATGGGTGAAACTTCTAGAACAAGGCGGAGATCAAGTCAATATGATCCTAGCCATTGATTAGTATCTGATTTGGGTCGTTGATTGATAAACAAGAGGATTAGAAGAAGAGGTTTGATGGGCACTTGGAGGATACACAGAGAGAAGATCAAAAGTTCGATTTTCTAAAGCAGAGCAGCTCCGAGAGAGATTTTCGATAGTGATCTTTTGCAAAGAGGGGCAAGGATAGTATCTGGTGAGGAGTCTTTTCCTGGGCCAGATAGTACAAGGCAAATAGGACAAAACAACTTCCAGAGAGAGGTTGATGCTGGCCCACACAGTGCGGACGCAGTGGCAGTGCAAAGCCTAGAGGGAGATCGAATTTCCTGCTGAGGAAATCGAGATTCAGAAGCCAGGAGTCGGGGTGTGAAACCGGGAGGTTGGAAATCGAAGTTTTTGGGCAGCAAAGGATCAGAAGGAAGAGCAGCGCAGTCCCCAATAGAGGTGACATGGAGACTGTGTAGGGTTGACGCAATTCTGCGCAGAGGCTGAATCAGAAGGCTGACGCAGAGCCGCTTTCTAGCAAGATCAAGGTCAGATTCTTGCAGTGACAGGGTGAGAGCATCTCACTACTTATTTTGTTCAGTTTTTCTCTGTATAGGATAGCCAGTTGGGCATCCTACGAATTATACTCATAAATTAATACTGCTTAATAATAAAACCCTCAGATTTGTTGCACCGATTTTCCCACATTGGGTTTTTCTGGGACATTTGTCTAAAAATAATTGTGTAGATGTGTTGTATCTCTTTCTTGTTTCCGCTTATAATTTACATGGTGTAGACTGCAGTGTATTAGTTTCGATATTTACTGTAGGAAACAGTAAGTAACTTGATTCAGAAATTAACACGTAGGAGAAACTTAATCAGTCGTTGCAGTAGAAATTTGGGCATCCAAATTTTCACATGGTATCAGAGCTACAGGTGGAGCAAGAAGAACAGAGCCAGAAAAGCTTGCGCTAAAGGAAGAAGGGAATTAGAAATTCCTGCAAAGGAAGCAATTTGAATCCCCAGAGGGTTTGTGCAATTTAGGCCAAGAGGGCTAGATTTTCGTGGTAAATCTCTCTCTGAGTGAGTCGACTAAGAGGTAAGATTTCCAAATCGAAATCTGTCAATGGTAAAGGGAGCAGCACATCAAAAGCTTTAGTGAAGAGGGATTTCTGGTGGGACGCATTTTTGCAGGTAATTGCTGGGCAAAAAAACGTCAAAGGGAAGAAACAGACACAGGTGAGGGAATTCTTCCTCAGAGGACTTCCAGCCAAGGAGTCTGAATTCTCACTAGCTGAGCAATAGCAGAGGGGGGCAGATCTACAAGCTCCAGCAGGAGTGCGTAGACGAATCTAGTGTTGCGCAGAGGAGAGAGGAGGCTATTCGACTTTTTCGATTAGCAGAGATCGCAGCCAGTGGACTGAGAGATCAGGATAGATTGGATGGGGCATCCAACTACATGATCTGGAAGGCAAGGATGTCATGCCTTCTGGGTGAACATTTTCCCAAAGTCTACATCGATAGCATGGTAGTTGAGCTCACGGATCCAGACCCACTCAAGAAGTACAAGGGAGAAATGGCGAAGATAAAGAGAATGGTCCTCGACGGAGTGAAAAATCATATAGTCTTTCACATCGCTGGCAAAAACACTGCGAAGGAGATGTGGGATGCATTGTCAACGCTGTATCAAGTATCTTCCAAGCAACGGAAGATGTACTTGGAGCAGAAGATGAGGTTTATCCAGATGCAAAAGGAGGAACGCATTGATCCGTTCCTTGCAAAGCTTCAGGAGAGCCGAGATGAGTTGGCAGTTGTGGGGTCAACACCTCAAGGTTCCGAGATGGTAAGATTAGCCCTAAATTCAGTATCTGAGGAGTGGCAAGTCTTTGTCCAGAACATCTTGGACAGGGCGACTTTGCTAAACTGGGATGAGATGTGGGCAGCTCTTACGCAAGAGGAGCTGAGGAGGGACTTGGTCAAGTGTAAACTTGACGGAAGCAGCAGTAGTGGGTCGAAGCCCAAGGAGGAGGAAGAGAATGCAGCCCTTGCATCTAAGGGGCAACAGGAGCAACAGAAGAAGAAGACGGACGTTTTGAAAATCAAATGCTTCAGGTGTGGTGAACTCGGTCACTACGCAACACAGTGTCCTCTAAGAAAGAAGGACAACGATGAGAAGCATGATCCGAAAGTTGCAGCCACGAAGATCGAGGAGGATGAGTTTTCCATGATAGCCGAGATACCTCTAGGACGGAGGTGGGTTGATTTAGAGTTGTAGTTCGAAGAGCTACAGATGGGCGAGATTCTTGAGGAGCCCACCTCTCGGATCAATACCTTGCTACGAGAGCCCAAATCAGAAGTAGCAGGATGGACCAGGTCAATTGATGCAGAGGAGTGTCGAGGTGACAGTTGCAGTGGCTAGGAGCGCTAGAGACCAGGCAGTGCAGAGCTAGAGTTGGCAGCAGTGCAGTTGGCACAGAGCAGAGTCAACAGCAATGCAGAGGCTTCAGAGGGTTAGCACAAAGACTAGTAGCAGTCAGAACTCTAGCAACAAGATGCATCACACTGAACACCTATTCAGTAATTTTGAATGTTTTTTCGTTGTTGATGCAGTAGCAACAGCAATTGGAGAAGGTTGCAGTGTCGGCAGTGGCAGAGCCAGCAGCAGCACAGATGCAAAAATCATGAGGGTTGCAGTACAGATGCAGTGTTGGCAATGGCAGGGTTAGCAACAGTACAGATGCAGCGTTTGCGCAATAGTTGGTGGGCAGCGATGTCAGACATCAGCAGCGCAGAGGAAGATGTTTCAGAATCCGAGTGATGCTTCAGCAGGTTGCATTATTATAGCACATTCCTCCCAAAGAGGGAGTGTTGATTTCTGGTAGCATCGGATGTGCTCTAAGTGTCCAAATTGACAAGGATGCTTAGACACATGCATTCTCCAATACCCATAAACCGTTTTGGGAAATTCCACCCAGAGACAGTTTTATTAAAATAATTAATTATTTTTAATGGGACCCTAAGTCTAAACATAGGAAATTAAAATAATTAATGGGTATTAATCTAAACTGTGGGTGAAACTTCTAGAAGAAAGTGGAGATCAAGTCAATAGATCATAGCCATTGATTAGAATCTAATCTAGGTCGTTCATTGATCAGCGAGAGGATTATAAGAAGAGGCTTGATGGACACTTGGAGGATACACAGAGAGAAGATCAGAGGTTCGATTTTCTGAAGCAGAGCAATTGCCGAAGAGATTTTCGATAGTGATCTTTTGCAGAGAGGGGCAGGGATAGTATGTGGTGAGGAATCTTTTCCTGGGCCAAAGCGTATAAGGTAGCGAGGACAGAACGACGTCCAGAGAGAGGTTGACGCTGGCCCACACAATGTTGACGCAATGGCAGCGCAGAGCCTAAAGGGAGATCGAATTTCCTGTTGAGGAAATCGAGTTTCAGAAGCCAGGAGTCGGCGTGTGAGACCAGGAGGCTGGAAATCGAAGTTTTTGGGCAGCAGAGGATCAGAAGGAAGAGCAGCGCAGTCCCCAGTCGAGGTGACACAGAGACTGCGTAGGGTTGACGCAGTTCTGCGTAAAGACTGACGCAGAGCCTCTATCCAGAGAGATCAGGGTCAGATGCTTCCAGTGAGAACATCTCACTACTTGTTTTGTCTAGTTTTTCTCTATATAGGATAGCCAGTTGGGCATCCTACGAATTGTACTCAGAAATTACTACTATTTAATAATAAAACCCTCAGAGTTGTTGCACCGGTTTTCTCGCATTGGATTTTTTCGAGGATATTTGTCCAAAAATCACTGTGTAGATTTGTTGTATCTCTTTCTTGTTCAGTTTCTTGTTTCCACTTATAATTTAAATGGTGTAGGCTGCAATGTATTAGTTTCGATATTTACTATAGGAAACAGTAAGTAACTTGATTAAAAAATTAACAAGTAGGAGAAACTTAATCAGTTGCTGCAGTAGAAATTTGGGCATCCAAATTTTCACATGAAATGCCTATTCAGCAAGAGTGTTTAAGATTGATCATTCATTACTCAATCTTCAAGTTGTAGTGGTGTAGGCAAATTTTTTCTTTTCCATTTTCATCCTCCATCCATTTTCACGGTAGCAAGAAAGATCCATGGTTGACTCATTGCATTTTTCCCACCACCCATCCTTATTGCTTTCATCCAATCATTGAATATTATGAGATAATGGTTAGTGATTGTTTCTTATTCTATCTCATTATCAAGCATAGGGGTAGGAGGTGTGATAATGATCTAATCGCATGTTGGCTTCACTAGTTTTATGACTATACTTAGTTGATCTATTGTATGCTACACATTAGAGTAGCACACTGTCATACATTCTTGTGCGAGCATCCTTCTTTTGATATTGTTCACATTGATGTGTCTGCATAATAGTTAGATACCAATTAATCTAGCTTACATTTTATTTCTGTATTATTTTATCCTATATTGCTAGGGTGACGATCAACACCTTGCTTAGTTGTTATCAACAAGTTGTTGAAAATATTGAGAGGGGGGTGAATCAGTGTTTCTTATCAATTAGTATATTTTTAACCTTTACAGAGCATTAATTGTTATTAGCAACAGATAAACAAAACATTCATCAACACCATTCAACAATGCATAACAATAGAGATAGTAGACATAGAGATTTTTAGGTGGAAATCCCTCCATGACAAAAACCATCGAATGCTTCTTAATATTTGTCTTCAAAATATTTACATCAAGTTTTCAACTCCAACTGAAAAATGCTCCAACCCCTAATTTACAAACTCCAACCTGTAGGACGCTCCAACACCATGTCTACCAACTACAACTAGGAGGACGCTCCAACACCCTAGTTTATAGGCTCCAAGCCAAAGGATGCTCCAACACCCTGTTTACCAATTGCAACTAGACGAATGCTTCAATGCCCTGTGCAGGCTACAACCTACCCTAGCACCACTCAGCGGCCCTGAAGTGTTCTTAGGCTTTAACCTAAAAGAAACTCCACTCTCCTGCCTTGCACCACCCTGCAACCCTGGTTACCCAGCAGACCACATTTCACAATTTTCACACTGGACCCCCCTATGCTCAATGTCAATATTGTAATACAAGAAACCATCAATCAATTATGCCTTTGCTCAATCTGCACATCAAACCATAGTTGTCAATGTCAATGTTGTACTTCAGCTTCCTCAGCTGACACCCTAGCTTCACAATTGTAACCAACAATGTTCATCGTATAAATGCATCTATCAATGATTCTAGTAGTAGTATCCAATCCACAATAACAATGATCTGTATTGTCTCTGTTGTGGCATCATAATCCTGCAATGTTGTTATTGCTTTCACTGATTACTTATGCTCACAAGCACAAGCCTAGATGCCACCAATCCGACCTATGCCCAATTGTAGGTTGAATCCTTGACGAGCTTTGGATCATAAGATTTTGAAACAATATGCTACAACAAAACCTTAGTTGCTCATACCAACATCATCAACCACAGTTGTAAATGATTATATCTCAATGCTTTTCCCGGTTCTTAATTTGGATAAATGATAACTTCAAAACCCCATAAAAGTCATTACAAACTAAATGTTCGACATATTGGCCTTTCTTAGAAGTGTTATACAGATTGAATCCTTTTCAGTACCAAAAAGGGGTCCACCATCAATTAGTTATTCATTCGACAAAGTGACAATTGATGAAAAATAAGATTATTAATTTGATCCACCAAACAATATGTCGCTACCAAATCTTCAATTTAGTGACACTTAATATAACCAGGCAACATTGAAAATATCGAATATTGTTTCAATGTGACATGCTCCTCATAACTTGTCGAGATATCAACCTACGTGGCAATACACGAATACACTTGGCAATCTCCTATAGTGAAATATGTGTTTTATAGCATGTCCATAGCTAGTGCGTATCTAAAGTGCATTCTTTTATTAGAATTCTGATTGATCGCAAATCAGGTTGGGATCATCAACTTGTTGTTAGTTTTTGGTAGCATCGAAAGTGCTCTAGCCTTGAAAATTGGTGGAGAGGCTAAGGCACATGAGTTCTAAAGAACCCAAAAACTGTTTGGTGAAATTCCACCTGAATTGTTTTTTATTAAAATAATTAATATTTTTAATGGGGTTCCTAAGTCTAAACTTAGGGAAATTAAAATATTAATGGGTATTAATCAATATATGGGAGAGAATGATCTAGAAGGCAGATCAAGCCATGTTTTAATCTTAGTCGTTGATTAGAGACTTAATCTCGGTAGTTGAAGACTCAACAAGAAAAGTATAAAATGGACGCTTGGGGTTCATTTGAAAACACACAGAGAGATTGAGGAAATCGATTTTCTGAGGTGAGAAGTTCTCAAGAGGAAAATCGATTGGGAAGATCTTGCAGCATAGGGGCGGAGAGAATCCGAGAGAAGGACTTTCCGAAAAATACAGAACAGAGAGGCGAAGAGAGCTTGCAGAGAGGCAGCGCAGTAGCCGGGAGAGCTGACGCAGAAAAGTTGCCTGTCACGCAGAATCTAGAACTGTCGAAACAGCCGAAACTGTGAGGAACTGCTGGAACTGCCGAGAACTGTCGAAACAACCGAGAGAGCTGACACAGAGGCAGCGCAGTAGGTGAGAGAGTTGCCACAAAAAAGTTGTCTGTCACACAGAATCCAGAACCGCCGAGAACTATTGGAACTGCCGAAATATAAGCGATCAGAGGCGCACAGCGCTCGAGCACAACACAGAACTATTGAACACCAGAACATGAGAACTTGCTTTCATTGATCAGATATATATACATGCTGGAGAAGTTTCTGGAGCAGGGTTCAGTCGGTGGCTTCCTGGAGAAGCCTCCCCCATTGTCAATGTATCCGCCGGCTTCTAGAACAGCGGTTGATTTCTAGATACAGCATTAAATAGTTGTTGAATATTGCTGACAGGTGGTTGGAATTACGTATGGTTTCCAACACTCCCCCTTAATTCCAACTACATACAATAAACAAGACACTATACTCTTAATTGTCATGCCTGCTGGTCTAAGTCTCAGCTGGGCTTACAACATAATTTGGGTTTTCTACAATGTACATCTTATTGCTACATATTTCAAATTTAGCCTTTCCAAGAGGCTTGGTGAATATGTCAGCGACATTTTCATTTGTATTACAATATGATAAGTCAATTTCTTTTGATTGCAATTTTTCTCTTATTAGAATATTCCTATTCCTATTTAGTATTTAATGCTCATTCTTTTAGCTGTTGCTATTTTTATTCTTTTAGCAGTTTCTTAGATGAAACTGATTGTTTCCATATTCTACATAGAAACTTGATGTTTCTATTATTGTAAATATCTCTGTATTATTATTGAGCTTCAGCTTGCTCATAATTAATTCATTCATTGAAATCTATATGCGTGTCTCACACTGTTTTATGGTATCAGAGCATAGGGATTTTTTTTTTCAAAATAATTTTTCATAGTTTGAAAAATTCAGTTGTTCATTTCGAAACTGCTCTCAGGGTCTGTAGATTTCTTGATCAGCTATCCTCTTCGTATCCTAATCTCTTAAGCTTCTTCATTCCTTTCTAAGGTCAAGCCCTCTGTAAGCCAGGTAGCCTTCACTGAGTCTTAGCCTCGGCTTTGCTCACTGTGATAAAAGCTTACAGTCGTCAATCTCGATATAGAAAGGGATTCTTCTCCTGCATTGTCATTTTATGAGGAATTAACTTTGTGGCGGAATCGTGAAATTGTCTTGAAATTAAAATCCGGCATTTCGAATCCGGGGGCAGCAGTCTATTTGTCGGTTGAGTCTACACGCCCGACGCACACACAGTCTTCGCTACACAGGAATCGCACGCGCGAATCATATCAAGTTACAGTAATATCATTCAGACACCGTCGCTGCAGCTCGTACCTATAGATCAGTTTTTTCGGCTCTCAATCGCATCACGCGTGCTCTCCAAGCAGAGTCGGATGGACTCGGACGGGTTTCTCTGCTGATTTTGAAAGACATTGAATATCTTGCAACGGCAGCTTCGATCTCAGAACCCCGCGGTTCCCTGAGAAAGATCTACTCTCTTGTTCAGTTCTTCGTCTGCAACAGCTGACTCCGCTCCTTCATCTGGTGCTTCTTCAGGGTTCGGTCTGCGCTGGGCCGTCTTCTCAGATTCCAACCTTCGGAGTTTTCCCTCACTCTGTCGCGTCATCCGCTTTACGATTTCGGATTTGCTCCGATCGTATTTGGCCTGCGAACTAACTTGAATTGTCGCTTCTCCGGCAACGGTTTTTTCCTCTGCCAAAACAGGCCGGTAAACGTAGTTTTAAAAGAAAAGAAAATAATCACAGGAACGCTACAGAGCACAAAATAGCGCATCGATTTCTTCCAAGACTGAAATTTCTTGAATCTTTTCACCGCCTCCAGCTTCTCTATACTCACGGGATCCAGTCTTTCCGCCATTTTCGAAGCTCCGGCTCTATACGAACTCTAAATCTGAAAAGAACAGGCCAAGATTAATCTTGAGCACTTATCAGCGGATTTTATAGCTTCTCTTGCACTTTATCCGAGAAAAATTGAAAATGAAAATTCCTTGAATCGGTGAAGAGATCGCAGATATTGATTGAGGGCGTTCGGCGTGAACGCGCAAGTTTTTTTGTGGCACGGGACTGTGGGGCCGGATATATATCAGAGTGTCGCCCGCCAGCTCTAACTGTGGGTCATACCTACGCCTGGAAATCACAACGGCTCTGTGATTTGGAATTTTTTCTTTCTTTCTCTCTCAATGGTCCGTTCTTGTGTCCCGGTGTTCCTAGCGTGACTGTTTTACAGCGGCAAGGGTGCTGGACGTTCAGTTTTTTCAGGAGTTAGATTGCACGTTGTTCTGCGGCTCAATTTGTTGTTGTATTTAAAATTAACGCTATTCCTGGTTAATGATTAATTACACATCAGCATTTGGCATTTCCTCCTGCTTAAGCCACTGAGAACGATTTCTGGTTTTCTCTCATATTTACACCAGCATCTGTCAATTTTTGTCTGGATCAGCCAGCATCTGCATTGAAATCCGTGCAGGATTTTTTGTATTTTTTCATATCTTGGGAAACGTGCAGATGGCTTTGTTAACCAATCTCATGTTGGAAGGCAGTCAGGAACATTCCGAGCAGACAGAATCTACCTTTTACGCCTTTATGGCTAAAAGGTCGTCAGATCATGTACCGTCTTCTGCTTGGTACATTGACTCTGGTGCATCACGCCATTTCTCTCATAGGCGTGACTGGTTTATTGACTTCTCACCTTTCAGTGATTCTGTGGTATTTGGTGGAGGTGAAAAGTACACAGTGGTTGGCAGAGGTACCGTTCAGATCCAGTCTGGTGGGCGCACACTCATCTTCTTGAATGTGTACTATGTTCCTGGTATGGAAATTAATCTGCTGTTTGTCAGCCAGATTATGAGGAATTCTCCTCAGCTTGATGTAGTGTTCAATGCGCACAAGTGCTCCATTATTGACAGGGAGACTAGTCTAACAATTGTTGTTGGCCTAGAGGACCATGGTCTATACAGGCTACTTGACACCGGTGACTCTCCAGAAGTGGCTCTAGCAGCACGTGTCTCTCCCATCAGTACTCTATGGCATCAGCGATATGGGCATCTAAATATGCAGTATCTCTCTCAGCTCTCTCGGGAGGGACTTGTGTCAGGATTACCTGATATTCAGACTCAGCAGTTGGGGGTATGCGGCGCCTGTCAAGCGGGAAAGCAACATCGGTCTCCATTCAAGGATGGAGAATCTTGGCGCGCATCTAAGGTACTCCAGTTACTTCATGCTGATATTTGTGGTCCTATGAATACAGCTTCTATCACCGCCTGCAAATATTTTTTACTTATTGTAGATGATTTCAGTAGAAAGATGTGGGTGTATTTTCTAAAAAATAAATCTGATGTACTTAGTACCTTTCAGAAGTTTAAAACCTTAGTTGAAAAAGAGTCTGGCTGTAACATCATGACTCTTAGGACCGACAATGGGGGGGGGGATTTTGTTCTTCAGCTTTTGCCAACTTCTGTGATATTCATGGCATCAAACGTCAGTTAACCACACCCTACACTCCTCAGCAGAACAGTGTTGTCGAGCGTCGCAACCGCACGGTTGTTGAAATGGCTCATTCCATGTTACAACACATGAGTGTTCCAAACAGATTCTGGGCTGAAGCAGTATTTACTGTTGTTTACCTTCTTAACCGATCACCCACTCAGGCTGTTACAGGGAAGACTCCTGAAGAGGTTTGGTCTGGCCGTAAGCCTAAGATCAGTCATCTCAAAGTATTTGGCTCAGTTGCATATGTTTGGATTCCAGCTGCTAAGCGCTCTAAGTTGGATTCCAAAAGCCAAAAACTCATGATGACAGGGTATAGTGATCATCACAAGGCCTATAGGCTGATAGATATAGCCACTGGTCGTCTTAGCTTCAGTCGGGATGTAGTATTTGATGAAGACAGAGGATTCTTTCAGTCTTCTTCTTCTGAGCAGTGTTCTGAGGATCAGCCTCACAGTGTTCTTCTTCCGGTCAGTCCACCTGATGGGAGGGATGATGTAGCATCAGTATTTGATAATACTCTATCTGAGCTTCCTCCAGAAAATAACCCTCCTCTTGTGGCCCCTATTGCTCTTGAGTCTTCTTCACTTCCTCCTGATATTGGTTCCTCTACTCCTGATATTGGTTCTTCTACTCTTCGGCCTAAATGGTGGGCTAAAACCATTGGTGATCTCCGGGATGATGAGCTCCTTGAAGGTAGAACTTCTAGACATAAGAACAGACAACAGTCTACAGTCAATTTTGCTCTTATGGCTAACCTACACAGTATTTTTGAGCCTCAAACCTATTCAGAGGCTAAGGGTACATCTGAGTGGGAACAGGCTATGGAAGCTGAATTCCAGAGTCTTCAGAAGAATCACACATGGACACTTTCTGATCTTCGTGCAGGGAAAAAGCCTATAGGCTGCAAATGGGTGTATAAAGTGAAATACAAAGCTGATGGAACCATAGACAAGTATAAAGCTTGGCTTGTGGCTCGAGGGTTCTCACAGAAGGAAGGCATCGACTATGAGGAGACTTTTGCTCCTACAGCCAAGATGAGTACCATACGGCTTGTCCTTGCCCTAGCAGCTCAGTTCAATTGGAAAGTTCATCAGATGGATGTAAAGAGTGCTTTCCTAAATGGTGATCTCCAAGAAGAAGTCTACATGACGCAGCCTCCAGGATTCAAGGTTGTTGGTCAAGAACAGAAAGTGTGTCGGTTAGCTAAAGCAATCTATGGATTGAAACAAGCTCCTCGGGCTTGGTACATGAAAATTGATCAGTACCTGACAAATCAGGGTTTTCAGCGGAGCCCATCTGATGCAAACCTGTATATCAAGCATACTGGTGATGATATCTTGTTTGTGGTTGTCTATGTGGATGACCTTATCATTACTGGCAGCTCTGCACATTTGATCCATGGGATCAAACAAGATTTATGCAGAACTTTTGAGATGACAGACTTGGGACTTCTTCATTACTGTCTGGGGGTTGAAGTTTGGCAGACTGAAAATCAGATCTTTCTCTCTCAGTCCAAGTATGCCAAAAATCTTGTGGACAGGTTCAGAATGCAGGATTGCAAACCGGCCACGACTCCTATGGAACCAGGGCTCAAACTTTCAGCACAGTCATCCTCTCCCCTTGTGAATGAAACTTTATTCAGGCAATTAGTGGGCAGTCTCATCTATCTTACTGCTACCAGACCTAACATCAGTTTTGCAGTAAGCTACATTTCCCGCTTCATGTCAGCTCCTAAAGCTGATCATTGGACAGCAGCAAAGCGTGTGCTACGATATGTGCGTGGCACTTCTGATTATGGCCTCCTATACACTCGAAGTTCCAATCCTATACTCAGTGGTTACACTGATTCTGACTGGGCCGGTTCGGTTGATGACCGTAAATCTACAGCTGGGTATGTGTTTAGTCTAGGATCCGGTGTTGTTACTTGGACTAGTAAGAAGCAACAGGCAGTGGCTCTCTCCTCAACAAAAGCAGAGTATCGGGGGGCAGTTAAGGCATCCTGTGAGGCAGTTTGGCTTCGACGTATGCTTGCAGATATGCATGTTTCCCAGACAGGGCCTACTTCTTCGTTTTGTGATAATCAGGGAGTGCTCAAACTTGCCAAGAATCCAGTCTTTCATGAACGAACAAAGCATGTGGAAACTCATTGCCACTACATTCGCCAGCTTGTTGAAGACGGCTCAGTTCAGTTGCAATATGTTCCCACAACAGAGCAGCCCGCCGACATTTTCACCAAGCCTCTTGGTCCTGATAAATTTGTAAAATTCAGAGGGTCTATTGGTGTTGTAAATAGATTGAGCATTAAGGGAGGGTATTAGAATATTCCTATTCCTATTTAGTATTTAATGCTCATTCTTTTAGCTGTTGCTATTTTTATTCTTTTAGCAGATTCTTAGATGAAACTGATTGTTTCCATATTCTACATAGAAACTTGATGTTTCTATTATTGTAAATATCTCTGTATTATTATTGAGCTTCAGCTTACTCATAATTAATTCATTCATTGAAATCTATATGCGTGTCTCACACTGTTTTATCTCTTACAAAATGATGTTGTGTCTCAATGTGTTTTGTCCTTGCATGATATATAGGATTGTTTTCTAATTTGATAGTGCTTTGATTGTCACAACTGATTACTGTAGGTGCATTTTGTGTTTCCCCAACATCTTCAAGTATTCTCCTAAGCCATATTGCTTCACAGGTAGCACTGCATAATGCTTTATATTCAGCTTCAGTGGATGACAATGAAACAGTTGGTTGTTTCTTACTGCTCCATGATATTGGTCCTGAACCAATATTGAACACGTATCCAGTAGTAGATTTCCTATCATCTGGATTTCCAGCCCAGTCAGAATCAGAATAACCTGCCAATTCAACATCAAATTCATCAGTATACATAATACCAAAATTAAGTGTTCCTTTCAAATATCGAAGGACTTTCTTTGCTGCTTTCCAATGGCTTTCACAAGGCTTAGCCATGAACTGACTAAGTATGCTGACAGAATATGTTATATCTAGCCTGGTAGTGGTGAGATAGTTCAGACTTCCCACCAATTGACGATACATAGTTCCATTCACCTCTTTGGTTCCATCATCACTGCACAATTTGACATTCTGTTCTAAAGGAGTAAATGTTGCCTTGCATTCAATCATATTGAATCTTTTAAGGATTTCCCTTGTATATTTGCTTTGTGTGATCAGTGTCTTACCAGGCTCCCTCCAAACTTCAAGACCTAAACAATAATGCAATTCACCAAGATCCTTCATCTCAAATACATGTGACAACTGATTTTTAATTTCTTCAATCAACTTGCATGCATTTCCTATTATGATTAGATCATCAACATATACAGATATTAAAGCAACATTCTTGTCTTTATCTCCCTTGATGTATAAATTAGGATCATTCTTGCTTCTTATAAAACCTTTCTCATAAAAGAAAGAATCAATTTTCACATACCATGATCTTGGTGCTTGTTTCAAGCCATATAAAGCTTTCTTTAACCTGCAAACCAGATGCTCCTGTCCCTGTTTTACAAACCCTTCAGGTTGAACTAAATAAACTTCTTCTTTTAACTCACCATTCAAAAATGCAGATTTGACATCTAATTGGTGCATTTTCCAATTATATTTTGTAGCTAATGCAATCATAATTCTAATTGTGTTCATCTTAGCTACAGGTGCAAAAGTATCTTCATAATCAATTCCCTCCTTTTGTGAATATCCTTTGGCAACCAATCTAGCTTTATGTTTATCAATACTTCCATCAGCATTAAATTTAGATTTATAAAGCCATTTGCATCCTACGGGAACTTTGTTTTTAGGCAATTCAGTTGATTCCCATGTGTCATTCTTCATTATAGAGTTATATTCTTCATTCATTGCATTTCTCCATTCTTCATATTCTTTAGCTTCATCATAGCTTGAAGGTTCTACAACATTCATAACCTGAGACATTAATGCATAATCTTTATACTTTACAGGTACCTGACTTTTACGTGATGACCTTCTTGGAGTTTTACTGCTTTCATCTTTCTTTTGGCTTTGCAGAGTCTCCTCTCCTTTCTTTGGAGTGTCATGACTGCTTGATGCTACTTGTTCTTGATCTTGTACCTGTTCCTGTGCTTGTTCCTGTTCTTGTTCAACACTTGTGTCTAATTTGACATAATCATCAATATTATGCCATACGCTATTATTTATTTTATCACCTTCATTTGCATTCTCATGAAACACCACATCCCTACTTGCAAGCAGTCTATGAGTACTGGGATCAAACAACTTATATGCTTTCTGATTATCACAATAGCCAATAAATATGCACTTAATTGCCTTTGCATCAAGTTTTCTTCTTTCATCTTTTGGAATATGAGCATATGCCTTGCAACCAAAAACTCTTAAATGACTCACTTTTGGTTTGTACCCATAAAATGCTTCAAAAGGTGTTTTAAGCTCTAAACTTTTGGTTGGACTCCTATTTTTCAAATAAACAGCAGTATTAATGGCTTTAGCCCAAAAAACATTAGAGATATTTTTACCTTGAAGCATACTACGTGCACATTCAACTAGTGTTCTGTTTTTTCCTCTCAGCAACTCCATTTTGTTGAGGTGTATGTGGTACTGTAAATTGTTGTTGAATCCCATTGTTTTTACAATATTGATTAAATTCTCTTGATTTGAATTCTCCCCCTTGATCAGATTTCAAGATTTTGATATAATTACCAGTTTTTTTTTCTACCATATTCTTAAATTCTTTAAAATACTCAAAAACATCACTCTTCTTTCTTATGAAATAAACCCATGTATATCTAGATCTATCATCCACAAAAATAAGAAAATACCATGCTCCACCAATAGATCTAGTTTGCATAGGTCCACATACATCAGTATGAATTAATTCAAGTATTTCCCTTTGCCTTTTTTCTTTATGTATAGGAAATTCCTCCCTATGTTGCTTGCCAAGTACACATGCCTCACATTCAACATGATCATTTTTCAAGATAGGAAGACCTTCAACCATAGTGTTTTTTTGAAGTAGCATTAAATCTTTGTGATTTAGATGTCCATACCTTTGATGCCATAAATCTACTGTTGGTATTGCTGTAGATGCCAATGCTTGATGACTTTTCCTGGTCACATCCAGCTTATACAAGCCTCCAACTCTGGTTCCTGTGGCAATAACCTTGTATTTATCTTGAATGTCTTTCACTACACACTGTGATTTAACAAATTCCACCTTCAAATCTTGGTCAGTAATAGTAGAAACAGAAATTAAATTCTTTTTGATATCAGGAACATACATCACATTATGGATCTGTTTCTCTTGTCCATTAGGCAAATTCACACTTATTACTCCATAACCTTGTACTTTAAGTGATCTGTTATCTCCTAGGCAAACATATGTTCCATCAATATTTTCATGATATTCATCAAACCACTCCTTATTACAAGACATATGGAGTGATGCCCCAGAATCAATGAACCAAACATTCTTATCATCATTTTCCACAGACAATGCAGCATCAGAAACAAACAATTTAAGATTTTTAAATCCATCATTGATATCTTTGTCCACAAAATTTCCATTATGCCTTCTGTTTCTTTGCCTAGACTCATTATATTTCCTTTTATAGCAATCTTTAGAATGATGCTCAGGTTTGCCACAATAATAACATTCATCATTTCTCCTTGGAAATTTAGACTGTATCATACCTTTTTGTTTTGCTTGAAACTTGCCTCCTTTGTTCTTGTCTCATGGCTTGCCTCTGTATGGATATTTGCCCTTGGCCACCAATGCCAAATCTGAACTGCTAGAGCCCAAATTAAAGTTCTTCATCCTCTCCTCTTCTTGTAGAAGAATCCCTGTCAATTCATCAAATGAAGGGGGTTTCTCTCTAGCTGCAAGACTTGAAACAAAAATTTGATAATCTTGCACTAAGCCATTTAATATGATGGTGACTAAGTCAGTATTAGACACCTTTTCACCAATATCTCCTAACTTATCACTTAAATCTTTGACACGAGATATAAAATTGCTTATATTTTCATTTGCTTCCATTTTTAGAGATAAAAGCTTAGTCTTCAAAAACAAGATTCGGTTTGTATTTGTTGTTTCATACAAACCCTTCAACGTATCCCATGTTTCTTTTGATGTCTTGCAATCTCTGATGTGAGGAATAATGTTGTCCTTTACGGACATACGCAGCAGCACCTTTGCTTTTGTCTCCCTTCTCTCCCAATCTGGAATAGAACCTGCAACAGTGGGTTTGGGCTCATCCCCACTCACAATGGACCACAAATTATTTCCTTCTAAAATAGTCATTAACTTAAATTTCCAGTTCACATAATTTTCTCCATCAAGTTTGGTGGATTCATTCATATAATTATCAAGCAACAAATTTGCCATGATGAGAAGCTTTCTCCAATCACCAAAATGCCACCAAATCTAAATTCAAATATACCAAATTTCACTAAATCTTAGAAGACTTTCACCACATTAAACACATACTAAATACCTTATCACTCCATTAAAAATAAACACCCTTTTTTTCTTTTCTCTTTTTTTTTTCCTTTTTTTTTAGTCTCAACACTTAACAAAATTTTTAAATCAATTTTCCATTTGAACCCTTTTATGCTTCAATAAAATAAAATAATGGCTTTACTACAACAAGCCTTACAGTTGTTTCTATTCAACCATTAGCATACAAGAATGTAGAGATCAACATAAATTCCCTTCAATCAAGCACTTGATTTCTACCCAAAAACATGATACTGCCGGCTCACTAAAGCATTGAAAATATGCGGCCCATATAAATATTCCACTATAAGTGTGACTCAATCCAATAATGTTTTATGGCCCAAGTTCACGCTTTTAAATGTTTCGGTTATAATCCAATGTCAAATCTAACCAGAGATTCAACCCAAAAAAAAACAACACACTGTAATCAATCGTGCATGCATTATCAAGGCTCCATACTTATGCAAAATTGCAGCAGATTTTTACCAATAGAGGCAACAACAACTCCACGGTTTGTTCTGCGTACACCATGCCAAAAAAAAACGCGTTGCTGCCGATCTGCTACACCCTGACGTGCCACAAGTCTGCTTCAGCCACACCTCAACGTGCTTCACTCACGGCTCAGTCGCCCTCGCTCACGGCTCACACAGCTCTCGTCCATGCAGCAATACACAGCTTCACAGCTACTCTGCAACACACTTCCACTGCGCATTCACTGAACAAGGCTCTCAGTTACAGCTCACATCTCTTGACCTCACCGCTCACACCCTCAGCTCTGATACCATGAAAAGAGCAGAGGTGCACAGCTCTCTAACTCAACACACAAACACTAAACACAAGAACATCAGAACACTTGCTTCATTCACAGATTAAACAGGTATATATACAAGCTGGAGAAGTTTCTGGAGCAGGGTTCAGTCGGTGGCTTCCTGGAGAAGCCTCCCCCATTGTCAATGTATCCGCCAACTTCTAGAACAGCGGCTGATTTCTAGATACAACATTAAATAGTTGTTGAATATTGCTGACAGGTGGTTGGAATTACGTATGGTTTCCAACACGAAACAGCCCGGAGAGCTGATGCAGAGAGAGAAGGTGACGCAAAGCCAGCGCAGAAATAGCCGGGGTTAGCCAGTCTTGTGCCGAATTAGCTGGAATTCTACAGGGTGAAGTGAGGTAAAACTCACTCAAATTTTTCAACAGTATTTTCTCTATAAAGGATTGGTAGATGAGCATCCTAGATTCGTATTCATATATTTCTCCTACATAATAATAAAACCCTCAAAGTTGTTGCATCGTTTTCCCGCGTTGGGTTTTTCCAAGGACTATTGTGTCCAAAAATAAGTGTGTCCTATGTATCTTGTTCTTTGCTTTGTTTTTTGTTTCATGAGATCATATTTTAGTGTAAGCTACAGAAGTAATTTGCTTCAGTATTCAGAAGAATAACTTGATGAATGTATATTTAAAAAATCAAGTAGGTGAAGTAGATCCAGATTTGCTGCAGTAGGGGTTCCTTCATAGTGTAGGAATTTTCACATGGTATCAGAGCATTGACCTTAAAACAGGAAAAGAAGATCTAGTGCTGAGCAATGAGGTCGAAAGTTGCACTTGGCAGCAATTCGAATCCCCTTGAAGGGATTGCGTAGTACTTACCAGGAAGCAGATCCGAGGAAATCTCTCTCTGAGTGAGACGATAAAGAGGTATGATTTCTAGTTCGTAAGTTTGCAGAGGCAGAGGGAGTGACGCAGAGCCTCAGCGGAGTGCTTGAAGGTCGCAATTTCTGTTGGGGCAGAAATCCGCTGGAAAAGAACGAAGACATGTAAAAGGGGAATTCTCTCCTCAGACAACTTTCTACTAGAAAGTTCAAATTTCTCACTTACTGAGCAATTGAGCAGTTCTAAGCAGTGACTAGAGAAGTCTATTCGATAGTTGGGTGAGATGGCATCGCATGGGCTCAGAGATCAGGACCGGTTGGACGGAGCCTCCAACTATGTCATATGGGAGACCAGAATCTTAGTTGTCCTGGAAGAATATGATCTTGAAACCTACGTCAAAAGTGTTGCAGTTGTTCTTGCTGACAACGATCAAAAGAAGAAGTACAAGGCCGAGCAGAGGAAGGCTAAGAGGCTCATTCTCGATGGGGTTCGAGATCATGTGGTCTCACACTTGCAAGGCAAGGATACAACCTGAGAGATGTGGGAAGCCTTGTCTTCTCTGTATGAAGGCTCTTCCGAACAACAGAAGATGTATTTGGAGCAGAAGTTGCAACAGACTTTGATGCAGAAAGGAAATGGGTGAGCATCTATCTTCAACGTCTTCAGGACACTAGAGGCCAACTTGCTACAGTGGGTCCACTCCTCAGCCAACCGTGATGGTAAGGATAGCTCTGAATGGAGTCTCAGATGAATGGCAAGTTTTCGTCCAAAGCATATTGGGCAGAGAAAAACTACCTTCATGGGAGGAGATGTGGGCAGCTCTTCGACAGGAGGAGTTAAGGAGGGACATAGTGAAGGTCAACCTCAATGGCAGTAGTGGGAGTGGCACAAAGACGAAGGAGGAGGAGAACGCATCTCTAGCATCGAAGGGACAACAGAAGCCGAAGCGAAAGAAGGACATTTCGAAGATGAAATGTTTCAGTTGTGGCGATATGGGCCACTATGCATCCCAGTGTCCTTAGAAGAAAATGGACAAGAATGAGAAACATGATCCTAAGGTTGCTTCAGCAAAGATTGATGAGGATGAGTTTGCCATGAGTGCCCATGCATCTCTAGGAGGGAGATGGGGCAATATTGAGTTGTAGTCGGGAGGACTACATGTGGGCAGAATCCTTGAGGAGTCCACCTCTTGGATCAATTCCTTGCTACGGGAGCCCATGATTTAGTAGTAGCGAGATGGACTTAGTGTCAAATGATGCAGTGGATTGTTTGGAGGACAAATGTAGTAGCTAGGGACCAAAGACTGGTCAGCGCAAAGCAAGGTTGGCACAGTGCAGAAGTCAACAGCAAAGCAGAAAATTCAAAGGGTCAGAACCAGTAGCAGTCAGATTCCAACATTCATTATATTATGTTGAACACAGTTGAGTTCAACTAATTTTGGATGCTTTTCAGTTGCTTCTCTCAGCAATTGAGTTGCAGTATGGATGCAGTGTTAGCAGTGGCAATGCTAGCAGCATAGCAGATGCAGCATTTGAGAGGGAGTTGTAGTGCAGATGCAGCATTTGAGAGGGAGTTGTAGTACATATGCAGCAGTGGCAGTGGCAGTGTCATGGGCAATACAGTAGCAGCAGTAGCACAGTGTTGGTGGCAGCAACAGTGCAGAAAGGAGGTGCTTCAGAAGCAGAGCAGCATGCAGTTGGACATTGTTGCTAGAGCACTTTCCTCGCTAAGAGGGAGTGTTAGTTTTTGTTAGCATCAAAAGTGCTCTAGCCTTGAAAACTGGTGGAGAGGCTAAAGCACATGAGTTCTAAAGAACCCAGAAACCGTTTGGTGAAATTCCACCCGGATTGCATTTTATTAAAATAATTAATATTTTTAATGGGGTTCTTAAGTCTAAACTTAGGGAAATTAAAATATCAATGGGTATTAATCAAAATATGGGTGAGAATGATCTCGAAGGTGGATCAAGTCATGTTTTAATCTTAGCCGTTGATTAGAGACTTAATCTCGGTCATTGAAGACTCAACAGGAAAAGTATAAAATGGAGGTTTGGGGTTCATTTGAAAATCGATTTTCTGAGGTGAGCAATTCTCAGGAGGAAAATCGATTGGGGAGATCTTGCAGCAGAGGTGCAAAGAGAATCCGGGAGAAGGACTTTCCGGAAAATACAGAACAGAGAAGCAGAGAGAGCTTGCAAAGAGGCAGCACAGTAGCCGGGAGAGCTGACGCAAAAAAGTTGCCTGTCACGCAGAATCCAGAATTGTCGAAACAGCCGGAACTGCTGGGAACTGCTAGAACAATCGGGAGAGCTGATGCAGGGCAGCGCATTAGCGGGGAGAGTTGATGCAGAAAAGTTGCCTGTCATGCAGAATCCACAACTGTTGGAACAGTCGGCACTGTCGAGAACCGCCGGGAACTGTCGGAACAGCCGAGAGAGCTGATGCAGAGGGCAGAGAAGAGGACGCAGGGTTGACGCAAGGCTAGCGCAGAAATAGTTGGGGTTAACCAGTCTTGTGCCAGATCAACCGGAATTCTGCCAGGTGAAGTGAGGTAAAACTCACTCAGATTTTCTGCCAATATTTTCTTTGTAAGGGATTGCTAGATGAGCATCCTAGATTTGTATTCAGATATTTCTCCTGCGTAATAATAAAACCCTCAGAGTTGTTACACCAGTTTTCCCGCATTGGGTTTTTCTAGGGACTATTGTGTCCAAAAATAAGTGTCCTATGTATCTTGTTCTTTGCTCTGTTTTCTATTTCATGAGATCAAATATTTAATTAGTGTAGGCTGCAGAAGTAATTTGCTTCAGTATTCAAAAGAATAACTTGATGAATGTAACTAAGAAATCAAGTAGGTGAAGTAGATTCAGATTTGCTGCAATAGGGGTTCCTTCAGAGTGTAGGAATTTTCACAATTGTATGCTATTGTTATTAAACTGCTAAATGAAATCAATTTTCGTTACTTATTTTCTCACCAAATGGCATGAATTTAGTTGTTCAAGTCATGCGTTGCAACAATTCTTGTACCCCGTATCCTTTATTAAGCGTCAGAGAATACCCTCACAGACATAACCTTCCTTACAGGCATCGACAAATCGCTGACATATGTGGAATGCTAGCGGCAGAGTCTTTTGAGAGATCTGTGGACATATAGGCCTTGAAAATTATAGTGAATAGAGCCAAAGGTATGACCCAAAAGGTGCCACTGAACTCCCACATGCACAAATAACAAAGACTTCTTCAATGCGCTTTTGTGATCAGAATAATTTACTCATAATTATGGTTGTAGTGCTTGCATGTTGATGCAACAGAGAACCGTATAGCCAAAACGCCTTCAGAATGTCGACTAGGCTATTGAGGCATCAGACAATCACACACTTCTATTGGTCAATATTCAATTTCAAGCACACTGTCACCAGATTGACAAGACTAAAAAAATCCTTTAATGTAGCCACAAAGATTACTTTGAATAAGGTCAAAAATATTACTTGAAATGTCCTTCAAAACTCCATTTAGATCTGGGCTTGAATCAGTCTCAGGAGGCAGTGAAGTTCACAAGTCCCATAGATAGCCCTTCAACAAAATCCTGAGCCCCAAAAGAAAAAAAGAAATATTATGTACATAGAAACAGATCCAAACCCAACAAAAAAAAATGGGCCTCCTTGAGATAACTCGTTGCCCCATAAGGTCGAAGACAAATTTAGAGCTTAGTCACTCAAAATGATGTGAGTTGAATTACATCCTTAGGAGGTGAGTGAGGGTGCCTTTATATAGTTTTGAAGGCCACCAAATAGTGGAGCCGACTTTATGTTTTAGGGAGGAAATTTGAATTTGAATTTTTCTTAAAAACTATCTGCATGGATTTGAGGAATCCTTATAGGCAAGCTTTCTTTTTTACTTTGACTTTGATAGATCATTTTGATTTTAATTTCCTTTAATTACTTTAAATATTTTTTTTTTCTTTTGACCACTCCTCCAATTAAATTTTATCCTTTATAAAATAAAGTTGCCACATTTATCAACCAATGGGATTTTGGACCACAGGTTTCGGGTTTCATCTTAAAACAAGGATATTTCCCAATCTGTGAGGGCCCACGAGGCGTGCAATATACCGTCGGAATCAAAATGACAAGGAGTATCCAGTGACTATGATCGTGAGATCAAATTCACTAATATTCATCCTCAAAAACCTCAAAAAATGTGGGGCTACTAGGGTTTCCAGCCATCCTTCCATTGGAGCTTCCAACTTGATGCAATCCATGTGAAAAGTTCTAACACGAAATTCTTTTGCAGTAACTGATTTATTTCTCCTACTTATTTTCCACAATAAGTTATTTACAAAACCTTTCAGTAAACATCAAAGTAAATTCTACTGCAGTTGTCACATAATAGCATAGAGAAAAAGAACAGTGAAATACAAGCACAAGAATCAATCACATCAACACAGTTATTTTTGGTCAATAATCCCCGAAAAAACCCAATACGGGAAAACCGGTGCAGCAGATGAGGGCTTATTTCTTATTCTTCAGCAACAATCTCTTTACAAGGAATGATTTTGCAGAACATAGAGAAACCTCTGAGAAAACACCTGAGATCATTTTCCTCCTCCCTTCAGAGAAATTCTGACACCCCAGAGACCCTCCAGCCTTCACTGCGTCATCTTTGCATGAGGACTGTGTCCCTTGCTGCGCTGCCTCTCAGAGTTGTCCCTCTGCGTTGTCCCTCTGATGCACTGCATCACCTCCTCCTCAGACTCTGACTTGATGTTGATACCCTCCTCTTCCTTCACCCTACAACTCTCCCTCTGAAATCGAACTCTTACTCCTTGAGAATCGATTTCCCTCGGGTTACGAGGTATTTGCCCGGCGTGTCTCCAAATGACTCTCGAGTCTTCCTTTATACTTTTCCTATTGAGATATCAACGGTCATGATCTAATCTCTAATAAACAGCTAAGATTAAATTAGACTTGATCCTCGTCTCTTAGAAGCTTCTCACCCATATTTTCATTAATACCCAGTAATATTTTAATTGTCCCAAGTTTAGACTTAGGAACCCCATTAAAAATATTAATTATTTTAATAAAATACAATCCGGGTGGAATTTCACGAAACGATTTCTGGGTCTTGGAGATCTCACGTGTTCTAGCCCCTCCACGAAATTTTGGAGTTAGAGCATATCCAATGCTACCCAAAAATCAACACTCCCTCTTAGCGAGGAATGTGCGCAATACTTCCCAGCAGAAGTATCACATTGATCCACACCATCGGTCCTCTGTGCTACTGATGCTCGGCCTACTGCCCCTCATCCACTGCGTTGCTGCAACCTGTACTACTGCCCATGACACTGCCACTGTCATTGCTACATTTGTACTGCAACTCCCTCTCAATATGTTGCATCATGTTGCCCATAGCGCTGCCACTGTCACTGCTACATCTGTACTACAACTCCCTCTCAATATGTTGCATCATGTTGCCCATAGCACTGCCACTGCTAATTGTTGCACTGCAACCCCCTGCACTATCCGCTTCCATTGCTGAAACGGATTCTCAATCATCCCCATCTTCTCCCTGAAATAAACAAACTTTGTTCTTCCTAGAGCCTTGGTGAGAATGCCTGCCATCTATTCTCCTGTCGGAGTGTACCGTAATTGTACTGCCCCTCGCTGGACACAGTCTGATAAAGTGACACCTGATGTCAATGTACTTCGATCGATCATGAAAAACTGGATTCTCAAAGAGCTTGATGCAACTCTGATTATCACACAAAAATATTGGTCGCTTCCATCCTTCTCCTGAATAGATTCACAAGCAACTTCTAAGCCATATGGCTTCACACAATGCTATGCTAGCTGCCATATATTCAGCTTCAGTTGGGCTCAGAGCTATGGATTTTTGTTTCCTACTACACCAGGAGGTCATTCCTAATTCAATGTTGAAACAGTACCAAGTGGTACTTTTCCAATCTACTGAACTTCCATCCCAATCTGTGTTAGTGAACCCACTCAGCGTGATGTCATTGCCTTGGGTGCACATTAGTCCATGCTCGACTGTTCCTCGTATATATCTGAGAACATGCTTGGTTGTTGCCCAGTGCACCCTCTTTGGTTCCACCATGAACTGACTGAGGGTGTTGACTGAGTAACAAATGTTTGGCCTAGTATTGACCAGATACATCAGGGACCCTATGAGCTGCTTATACAAGGTGGGATCGACTTCTTTATCTTCAAACACATCAATCCTCTTCCAGTTGGTAATCATTGGAGTAGCCATAGGTCTACAGTCCTGCATTCTGAACCTTTTCAAAATTTATGTAGCCTATCTCTCTTATCCAAGGAAAATTCCACCCTTCTGCTGCCAAACTTCCAACCCCAGAAAATAATGCACCCGTCCCAATCCTTCATGTCAAATTATGTCGCTAGGTTTTCCTTGCAATCTTTGATGAGCCTGGATGAACCTATTAGGAAAAGGTCATCCACATATAACACCAGAAGTAGACGATCATTCTCTACAATCACACAGTAGAGGTTGGGATTTGCGTCACTCTTGACGAATCCCATCTTCTGCAAGTAACCATCAATTCGACCGTACCATGCTCTAGGTGCTTGTTTAAGCCCATACAAGGCTTTCTTCAACCTGCATACATGAGTTTTCTTCTCATGTGTCTCAAAACCCTCTGGTTGTTCAATGTATACTTCTTCTTCTATCACCTCGTTCAAGAATGCAGTGTTGATGTCCATCTGGTGAATCTCCCACCCCATCGGTGCTACAAGGAATATCACGGACCTAATAGAAGTGTACCTAGCTACTGGGGTGAAGGTTTCTTCATAGACTATCCATTCCTTCTGAGCATACCCCTTAGCCACGAACCTGGCTTTGTATTTTTCCAGACTGCCATCTGCAGCATATTTGACCTTGTAGATCCATCTCGAACCTATAACTAACTTGTCCTGAGGCCTAGGTACCACTTCCCAGACATCATTCACCATTATGGACCTGTATTCCTCCACCATAGCATCTACCCATACTTGATGTTTAACAACCTCATGAAAACTAGAGGGTTCTCCAACCTGAGCCACCAAGGCTTGGTATCTATCTAGCTGTCTACGCTCCATTTTCTCATTCCTAGGAGCTCCAATGAAATCCTCTACATCCCGTAGTACCTATCGAAGTTCCCGGCTCGCTCTTCCACTAGTAGTGGGTAGATCTATTTGCTCCTCCTCCTGAGACTCCACTCATTGTGATACCTCTGGATTCTTGTCTTTTGGAGAAATATTGGTGTTGGTTTCTGCTAGTCAAAGTGGTTGGACCAATGGATCATCCTTTGACTGCTCTTCGGAAGGCATTTCTCGGGATTTCCTAAAAGGTCTGTAATCCATGAACTTTACATCCTGTCATACTACGATCTTCCTATTTCCTGGAAGATAGATTCTATATGCCTTAGCATTCTCGCTATATCCCACAAGATATCCTTCTTCTGTAGTTCGATCCAACTTCTTCCTCTTTTCTTCGGGTATATGGCAGTATGCCAAACTCCTAAATATTCCGAAATGACTCACCTCAGGCTTCTTGCCGGTGAAGACACTCTCTGGAGTAATCTTACCTAATGCCCTAAGAGGAGTCCTATTTTGGACATACACTTCTGTGCTACATGCTTCTGCCCATAAAAATTTGGGCATATCCTGATCATACAACATTGCCTTGGCTGCTTCAACAATAGTCCTGTTCTTCCTCTCTGCTACTCCATTCTGCTCTGGATTATATGGAATTGTCCATTCCCTTCTGATGCCTTCCCTTGTACAGAAATCAGTGAAGTCCTTATCAATGTATTCTCCACCATTGTCTAAGCACAACACTTTTATCCTCTTCCCTGTCAGATTCTCAACCAGAGCTTTAAACTCTTTGAATCGATCAAAAACCTCATCCTTGGTTTTTAGAAAGTAGACCCAAATCTTCCTAGAATGGTCATCAATGAAGTTGACGAAGTATTCGACACCACTAAGAGCTTTTGTGGACATGGGTCCGCAAATATCTGAGTGTATCAATCCCAAAACACTCTTTGCTCTACTGTTTCTTCTGGAATAAGCCACTTTGGCATACTTGCCTAGTACGCAACCTCTGCATACATTGTCTTGTTTGGTAATTAATTCTGGAACTCCTGTGACAGTTTTTCTGAGAATTCTTAGAACCCCATGGTGTAAGTGCCCCATCCCCCTGTGCCATAGTTCATTCAAATCTTTTTCCCCACTACTGCCTATCAATGCCATTAGAGATTCTAGTTGTAACTTATACAGTTTGTTACTTCTGACTCCAATTTGGGATTCTTCTTCCAACTCGGATGTTTGACATATACTTTCTTCCCAATGAAGAAAACACATAACCCTTGTTTTGTAACTAAGATACAGAGAGTAATTTCATCCCCAATCCAAGCACATGCAGCACATTGGTAGCTTGAAGCCGATCCCTTGCTTCTGTTTGAAAAACTACAGTACCTCTTCCTACGGTTGACTTAGTTCCCATGGTGATTTGGAAGTTCATATGTTCTTCTTGATAGCTCGAGAAACATTCTCGTATTCCTGTCATGTGCGCAGAAGCTCCACTATCAATATACCAAACCTCAAAGGAAGCAGAACTTGTCAAGCAAGCGACTTCTTCTTCCAATTTGGAAGCTAAAATAGAATAGTCGTGATCCATATTCTTCGTGCTTTCATCTTTCCCGGGAGAACTACGCGAGTCCTTTTGAGTTACTACTCCAGCATTATGCTCCCAACTCATTGCAAATTCTCTAATCCTGTTGCCCGATCTCCGCTCTAATACCATGTGAAAATTTCTAACACAAAATTCTACTGCAGTAACTGATTTATTTCTCCTACTTATTTTCCACAATAAGTTATTTACAAAACCCTTAAGTAAATATCAAAGTAAATTCTACTACAATTGTCACATAATAGCATAGAGAAAAAGAACACTGAAATACAAGCACAAGAATCAATCACATCAACACAGTTATTTTTGGACAATAGTCCCCGGAAAAACCCAATGCAAGAAAACCGGTGCAGCAAATGAGGGTTTATTTATTATTCTTCAGCAACAATCTCTTTACAAGGAATGATTTTGCAAAACATAGAGAAACCTCTGAGAAAACACCTGAGATAATTTTCCTCCTCCCTTTGGAGAAATTCTGACACCCCAGAGACCCTCCAGCCTTCACTGCGTCATCTTTGCGTGAGGACTGTGTCCCTTGCTACACTACCTCTTAGATTTGTCCCTCTACGTTGTCCCTCTGATGCACTGCATCACCTCCTCCTCAATCTCTAACTGACGTTGATACCCTCCTCTTCCTTCACCCTGCAACTCTCCCTCTGAAATCAAACTCTTACTCCTTGAGAATCGATTTCCCTTGGGTTACTGAGTATTTGCCCGGTGTGTCTCCAAATGACTCTCAAGTCTTCCTTTATACTTTTCCTGTTGAGATATCAACGGTCGTGATCTAATCTCTAATCAACGGCTAAGATTAAATTAGACTTGATCCTCGTCTCTTAGAAGCTTCTCACCCATATTTTCATTAATACCCATTAATATTTTAATTTTCCTAAGTTTATACTTAAGAACCCCATTAAAAATATTAATTATTTTAGTAAAATACAATCCGCGTGGAATTTCACCAAACGATTTTCGGGTCTTGGAGATCTCATGTGTTCTAGCCCCTCCACAAAATTTCGGAGCTAGAGCACATCCGATGCTACCCAAAAATCAACAATCCAAACAAATATTAAGAGTGTTCATTAACGGATGTTGACATCAATGACAACACCATTCAACACAAGTAACGAGTCTACAAGCCCTAGGGATTACTTGAGTTCTCATGCACTCCTCATTTGAGGACATGGATCATGCGCTCTACAGTCAACACATGTCCCCGAGTTGGAGCCAAATGTTACCCACCAAAAAGTGGGTAACCCATAGGAGAAAAAATTTCTCCTTGCACAAGCAACCACCCAGTAGCCCTATATGATCAATATATGACATGATGCTAGGATCCCCACTTCTTGCTCCAGTCAGATTTCTCTCTCCCATCCGACATTTTTTTCTTAAAGGAAGGTAGGTCATCCATCAGCAAGTACTCCAACCATTTTGCAATCACGTGCTTTCACTTAATGTTATGAGCATATCAATATTGATCAAGAGGAAAAGTAAATAATTGACCAATTTTGATTGTATTCTTGTTTCCTCACTTCACCGAAGAGGTTAGTCTTTGACTCTAGTCCAATGGGACCTCCTCTAAGGCCTTAGGGTTCTGGGAAAGGCACTATTAGGGAGGCATTTATTGACGTAGCATGTCCAAAGTATTTTGTACTTTCCACTTTCCATCTTTCCCTTTATTCATCTCCATTCTTTAGGCTATTGGTCATTGGAATTGGCAATTTTCATCCTTGTCCTTGAGTCAGGCACAAAAACTTAGCCCTCAAGGTTGATGGAGCTAAAAGAAAGATAAAACATAAGAAAGACCCAATGAAAGAAAAAATGCAAAAGATGATTGAGACATTTGTTTAGCACCTAAGAAAAAGCCTAACATAAGCACTACCCCCCTTATCAACCATCACCCAAGTTCTCAAGCACGTGATGTTTCATCCATAAAAAGGAGCTCTTATATTGTATCAACCCTGATGAACGTTAAACCAACTCATCCCAAAGGGGTAATGGAAAATCGTAAATGCAAACTTGGGTTCATAAACTATGCACCCAAATAAAAGCAAATCATAAAAAAGTAAACAACACACTAAAGAGGTAGAAAAAGCAACAAAGGAAAGGGGTAATTCATACCTCCATGATTACTCTGTCATTAGTATTACATCTATACACTCTAGATGTTGGACCTCCATTAGCTAGTCACATGGCTATGGCACCTTGCCCTGAAGTCATTTCCACTTCGTAGCCACCATATTTCACATGCACCTATGGATTGATGGACTAATTTGGGACAAGTCACTTTCCCTTGGGGGTTGGGCACACCTAATCAGGTTATAACCATCCCTAATGTAAGGAGATAACTTGTTTACGAGACTTGATCTAATTAACCATTTGAAGGTACGCTTTGTGTGAAGTATTCTTGTGAGCCAAAAATTATGGTCTACTATGATACATTTAAGGTCATTGTGCCAATGATTAATCATTTCACTTGATTTTGAGTAAGGTTTTGTCATGTGGTGTTATCGCATTAACAGGGGCCTCTTGAGAGATGATTCTCATCCCTTGCAGCAGCATTCCAAAGAACAGTTTACCCAATCCGGTGAGTAGATATGACCTTGTTGATGCAATGTTGCCCCTCCAAAGTAGAGCGTTGGGGTAGGAGACGATTCCACATGGTACTTGACACTCTAGAGTACCCCCAAATGCTGAAACAAAGAACTGCTAAAGTTTGGCATTGGATTTATTGATGATGTGCCCAGATGGACCCAAGATGCCCCCAGGCTAGCCTTGACACTATTTGATGGGAGTTGCTTGTTCCAGAGCCCAAATGATGATGTTTATCCTTGAGATAGCAAGGGGAGCTTGCACATCACTAGTGAACTTCAACGCTTGAGCATATTGGTGCCAAAAGCGAAGTTGAATCGTCATGAGAATTCCAAGAGACCTCTTGGAATATGAAATCAAGGTTCATTGAAATTGACTTTAGTGTATCATATGAATAATATTGGAATCACATGTGTCTCCTAACAGTGAGCAGGGTCGAAGAGGAAGTTAATGGTTGTAGGGGAAGAAAAACAAGAATATAACGTTTTTCTTTCAACAAGAACTAGTATATTGTCTTTACTATGCTCAAAGAATAGCTCACTAAGCTCAAATAATGAATCCTATAGGGAACATTATCAATTGCAAGGTGATGATACATATATATAAACAGGGGATTTAAAGCCAGCTTGCATGTAATGTGTCCAAAACAATAGTGGATATGAATAATGGCAAAGCAACTATTAAAAGGAATGATAATAATCTTTTAAGTGGGAAAATTGGTGTACCAGCTTACTTCTCTGTTACACCTGCATTGTTAACTGGCAAGCTGAATAAACAGCAACAGAGCAAAACAGGATCATATGTTGGCATTGTCACTGGCATCCAAATACAAGGCTTTGTTATAGAGCTTGACCGGAATGTGTGGCTTCTCCTTACCCATCAGCCGCTTGCTCAAATACGTGCACTTAGAATTGTGGTTCTATTGGTTTTGAGGCATGGTCACTTCATTAAGATAGAGTTTACATGAGAAAAAATACGATTGGTTGGGGTTTGCTTCAAGTCTCATATTGTTGTCGAATCATTTTCACCACTGAGACCTCCGTTAAAGGACAGGCCCTATGCAGGGAGTATCTCAAGCAGATTTATGGAGTGCTTTTCTTTTACAGCGAGATTTTGGGTGTTACTTGTAATCGCATGCTTCAGGCATAAATTTCATCGTATTTTCTCATAATGTCACCAAAGTTATCAGTTTTGTCAAAAATGGAAAAGATATGGCAATAAAGAATGGTGCAGTTGGTGTCGTTCCTTGCACTCCTAATTTTAAAAGAAAGTTGTTGGGAAAAACGGATGAAAATAGTTTTTCATCTGACCTCCCTGAATACAAATGTAACCTCTTTCAAAATTCCTTCAAAGACGAAACTATCAAATCTTGGAATGAAAAGTCCAGGGCCTCATATGTGGAAAACCCTAACAATGAGATCAATGTCATTAAATCCAACAAGAGGTCAAGAGTTTTCATAGGAGAAGACGACGGCAAAGTGGTAAATGCCTGTAACACAGGCACAGACTCGATAGTTTTATACAAGGAAGATAATAACAATAGGGAGCCTTCTAGTACAAATAAAAAGGCCAGGGTATTGTCAGCAAAAGAGGAGAACAGCGAGGAAAGTGTGCTTGGCTTCTTGGTAGAACTCTGGGCATGCAAGCATAAAGTCGTTTGCAAAGCAAGTTTGGAAGACTTGCTTTACACGCATGTTGTCACGGAGAAACAGCATGTTTGTGTCAGATCTGGAGTTTGCTTACTTCACTGGCTCTGTTGATGCTTGACGGCCTCCCTTGTCAAGCTTAATTGGTGAATTCCTTACTATTAAAGGGTTGAAGAGGAAGCTGATGATTGTAGGGGAAGAAAAAGAAGAATATAACCCCTTTGTTGCAACAAGAACCCGTATATTGCCTTTGGTATGCTCAGAGAATAGCTCACTAGGCTCAAATAATGAATCCCATAGGGAACATTATCAATTGCAAGGTGATAATACTTCAAAAATAGAGGATATCGAGCAAGCCTGGCATGTAATGTGTCTAAAACAATAGTGGATATAAATGCTGGCAAAGCAACCATTAAAAGGAATAATGATATTCTGATATGTGGGAAAAATGGTGTACTTGCTTACTTCTCTGTTACACCTGCATTGTTAACTGGCAAGCTGAATAAACAAGGGCAGAGCAAAACAGGATTCATATGTTGGTATTGTCACTGGCAGCCATATGCAAGGCTTGGTTATAGAGCTTGACCGGAATGTATGGCTTCTCCTTACCCATCAGGCGCTTGCTCAAATATATGGACTTAGAATCAGGGTTTACTGGTTTCGAGCCTCGAGGCATGTTCACTTCACTAAGATAGAGTTTAAATGGGAAAAATTACTGTTGGTTGGGACTTGCTTCAAGTCTCATATTGTTGTCAGATGATTTTCACCGCTGAGGACTCCATTTAATGACGGGCCCTATGCAGGGAATATCTTAAGCAGATTTATAGAGAGTCTTTCTTTTACAGCAGGATTTTGAGTGTTGCTTGTAAGTGCATGCTTAGGCATAAATTTTATGGTATTTTCTCTGAGGAGATTCTAGGTTCAAAAAATCGTGAAGAAATGGTGCAAAGATATGTCCGCTCTTGGTGCTCTTCTTTTCATTCTTCACGTCGGGATGAATAAAAGGAATTCTTCAATCATGGCTGCAATTGCCCTGTGGATGAACCCGTTGGAACCGTATTACAATTGTTTGCACCAATAAATAGCTTTTGTAGGTAAATTGAAACAATGTGGGTATATCAGTCTTATATGATATGGGAAATGAAAAGTTGTACACTTAGAAAAGCTGCCAGAGAGTTAGCATGTGGGATGAAAGAACATGCTACCAAGAAAGAACGTGGGATGTAAGACCTTGGCGCCAAGAAATTAAGTTTGGGAGTTACCTGACCTGCCCTGACAATTTTCATCACAGATACAAAGAATACCAAGGCAAGCGACATGTGCAACTGTTACCTGATTTTATAGCCACCGAAATGCCCCGGACCGATCTCGTTACTAATCAAAAGGAGTTCTCGGAAGTCCTATGACGCCCAGGCGGTTGGCGAACTTTCTTAGCGCGGTGGCTGGAGACGTTCAAAGCCCTGTTAAACCCTCACAATTAGAGAGCAGGTCAGCGAGGAAGAGCTGGGGATGTCACCCGATACGGACGTGAGGGGGATACCTACTTTTTCGGCATCCTTAGAGGGGTAATCGGGTGAGCAGCGGCGGGGAGGAGTCGCTGGTGTTTCAGGAAGGCAGTTGTCTAATGAGAGTTTTTGGAAGTCTTTCTGGTGGGTTTTTCCGATCAAAATCCGGCAGTAATTTATTGGAATCGCAAGTTTTATAGCTAGTTTTTGCACAATCAAAGCGTCCCAGGGTTTTTCAGGGTGCTGAATCCAAATCTACATTTAAAAAACCATTTTAGGTGCAACAAATCAAGATTTAACCTCAATTTCTTCCGCCTAATTCCGTCACCAAAATCTCCAAAAAAATCACATTAGAATGTCGTTTTCCCTATAGGTGTCACATCGATGAAAGATATCCTTGGTTTGAAAATATAAACTCCATGCTTCGGAAGGGAAAAGAGGTGCCGAATTATGTGGGAGTTTAAAAATGTTTTTTTTTGTTTTTTTTTTATGTGGGTCGAACGAAATTTAAATGAAATGTACTCTTTCGGAGTAATTTTTGTTTTCTTAATTATTGGATGGAGATGGTATTGAGAGTCGCGAGTCAATAACACAAGTAGTGACTTATAACTTGGTAACTTGATACTAGTGATTAGTGATTTAGGCTACTCAAATGCGGAGGTCTAATATGGTCTAAGTTAGAAAAATAAATGTACTTGTGTAGCTAGGGTTATGGCTTATGGCTAGTAGTATTAGGCTCAAAATATAAGGGTAGGTTTAGTAATTCAATTTTTGGTTTAGAAAAAATAATAATAATAATTTTAATGTCTATGAAGTTAAAAATAGTTTATTGGACAGATTCATCTCGTTGATGTATTCGGTCATTTTCATGTGAAGCCTCACAATAAACACTCTCAGTTTTTCGACAAACCCCTCGCTAAATAGATTATCCCCAGAGCTAGCTACCAGAATATCTACATAACTTTCCCTGTTGTCTTTGAAGACCTCGCATTCTAAAATGAAATGCTTTTCTGTTTCCACTTTTTCGGAAGAACAAAAAACACATACTCTTTCCTCCCACACTTCTTTTGGCATTTTCCAGCGCTATGTTTCACAACAGAGTTTATGAGAATTAGTCCCTAACTGAGCAATACGATTTTTTGCTCTTCAAGAAATATTGGCCTCTATGTACGCTTTTTGTTAATGACTATGAGTGGGATTAAACACTTCAATATAGTACTTTTTCTTTCTCCCCAGCTCCTTATCCCAAGTATGCTTGTGCAACTTATCGATAACAAAAGCTTTTATCTCTTTATTGTTTATGGGACACGTGTTCAAGCAAATACCCCATTTACTAAACCATTAGTTATTTTGTTGCATCCAAGTCTTTTTTATTTTGCACAATATGTCATTAAAGACAACCTTAGGTCATTTGCCCTCTTCCATTTGCTCATTTTTTTTTAAATACCTTATGAATCGCACCAGAGCAGTTACTTCAATATGAGCAACCCCTCTTTCACTTAACAAGATAGCATAAGGAACTGCACTTTTAATTTTGAAATTGTTTGTAATCAAACGCTTCTAATTTTTCTCAATTTGTTTCCATTGCATGTCAGATGTACTGCTGGCCCACAATTCACAACCATAGAGAATCACCAGAATCACTAGAATCCCAAAAAGGTTTTGAGTGGTTTTCCAGTGCCATAACTCTACCTCTCTACACCTATTTTGAAAAGCATAAAATGCTTTCCAACCCCTCAAAGTTCTTTTCTTTCTACAACCATCCCAACTTAGATTTTTGTTGAAGTCAATTCCAAGGTATTCGTAATCCGCAACTTCTTCCAAAATGTTGCCTTCAAAGTAGAACTTATGTTGGTTATGTTTTCTTTTTTTAGAGAAAACCACTACTTTCATTTTGCTAATATTGACTTGCATCCCCACCCTTTTACAAAAATGCTCAAGGGATAGTAAGTGTTCTTGCAAACCAAGAGCAAATTTAACAATCAGAATAAGGTCATCTGCATACAAAAGAAGCCTTATAACAATCTTGCCCAAATAGATACCATCACCCTCTTGCAAATTTAACCACTCCTCAAGCTTGTTGATATATAAACCAAAAAGGGTAGGAGACAATGGGCAACCTTGTTTGACCCTGATATCGCTTCTAAAACTTTCAGAAATGCCTTTTGAAGTTCCAATTTTAACTTTCACCTTCATATAGCTTATGCACCGCTGCTCTCAAATGTTTAGAAACCCCAAGTTCCTCCATTTTGTGCCAAATCGTATCCCTAGGAACCGTGTCAAATGCTTTTTCTGAAATTAACAAAGCAACAAAAGACTTATTCCTTTTTCTCCCAAACTTTTTCAATGATGTGCCTTAAAGTTATACAATGCTCAGCTGTGGAATTTTTTAGGTCTAAAACTTGCTTGCACTTTAACGCACTTATCTCTTTCTTCTGCCCACTTGCTGATTTTATTTTCCAGCATGCTTCCAAATAGCTTTGCAAACAAAGAGTTTATCATTATGGTCCTGTAATTGGAGGGATTATTAATGCCACCGCTCTTGAAAAGAGGTATTGCCAGACTAGTTGTCCAATCTGTGGGGAACCCCTGTTGTATGATGTTGTTGAAATTTTTTGTAATGTGAGATGCAAGGATATTTGAGCCCCACTTTAGATACTATGCTTGGAGTTCAGCTAAGTCTTTTGTTTTTCCAACACCTAACTTCTTGATACCCATTTCTACCTCTTTCACCGTAAAGGGTTTAGTATCAGTGTTGACCAAGGGGGGGGTCAACCTTGGGATCTTGCTCATAGAGTTGTCTTGCATAGACAAACCATTTAGAAGTTGTAAAATTATTTTCAGTTTGCATCTTTCTCAATTGGAGCTCCTTCCAAAATAATTTGGGATTATTTTTCCCAAGGAAGATCAGTTCTTCCCTCCTTGAAACCATGAAATTGGCCTTCTTCTTTCTTAATATCTACTTGTAATCTTTGAGCTTTATGTAATCCTTGTTTGACTCTTTCCACATTCTCCTTGCCTTTTTGCATTCCTCGCCAAACCAAGCATTCACTGGAAAACAATTTGTTCCAGACTTCTTCATTTTTACTCTTTTGCAAACTGCAAGTGCGCATTGAATTAAATGTGTTAATTCGTGACTATGAAGGCCATGAATTTGGATTTTCTCCTTCTCGAAGAGCCTCTCTAGCGTCATTTTGAATGTATTACGATTTTATGGAGTCAAAAGAATTTTTCCCTTTGGAAGATTTTGTTGAACACACTGAGTTTTTTTACTCTAATTGCCTCTTTCCAGTCCAGGAGAAACTTAAATAAATTGGCTTGTGATCTAATTTTAAGTCCCAAAGCTGATCTCCAATCAAAATTTCCTCCATTTTCTCACACAAACCATGCGAACAAATTACATAATCTACGACACTTGCTCCATTGTAAGTATTGCAAGTAAAATTACCGGACTTTGCCCATCTAGTCAAGCCATCACAAATGACTAAATCAAAGGCCCCACTAGAGTAAGCAATTATTCACCAAAGAGATTGCAGCCATTGTCCTCTGAAATTATTTCCCACTGATAGTTACTCTCTTCTGTAAGCCAAATAGGGTTGTAGTCTTCTTTACAACAAAGAATGCTAGCTTTTTCACTTGCAGTCCTAGCTTTGAAATCACCCACTATAAGGACTTCTCCTATCTGAGAATATGTTGCAATGCATGCTTTTAAGGCTATGAAGGGACCTTTGTGGTCAAGCCCTCTACTTTTGTAGATTTTTTAAACTTGTGGCGCAAAATAGCATGTTGTAATTCTGATGTGATTTCCATTTTTTTCATATTTTAAACCAAATGAATTGTTTATTTGGGTCTTCTTTTTCTAACTGAATGAAACGACTTATTTTTCCCACACTAATACCATGATACCCCTGTTTCCTTTGCCATTCCCTGCTGCCTTGTTCCACATTTCCATCTTCCAGTATCCTTCAAACAAAAGTGTCTTGCGCCCTTCATGCTCATGTGTTTCTATGAGGCAAATTATGTCTCTATCTTCCGCAATAGGCCCTAACCCAGATCCTCGTCTCCATGGGTAACCTCTATAGTTCCAACAAACTAATCTTAAGGAAACCTGGGTATGACTTGATTGTTATTTATTTTGACATGCAAGACTCACATTTGAGTCTTTTTCCCTGCTTTCCCATGCTGACCTTGCTTCCTGATTTCCTATTGAAAATTGTGTTACCTCTTCTTTATTACCATCTTGTTGCTATGTTTTGGAAGGAGGTCCAAATCGTGTTATCACAACTTTAGCTTTATAAATCCCTGGTCTCTTGCCTTCATCTCTTCTTGCCCTAACCTTTAACATTTCCTCCCTCATTTCCTCATGTTGCCTTACAATTAAATATTCTTCTAGAAAAAAGCAAGAACCCCTCAAGATATGTTTCTTGCTTAGAATGATATATTTATCACACGAGCTAGGCATGATGACTTTTATGGGCTTGACTCTCTCACCGTTAGACTTACCCACCCTCCATTCTTGGCATATTTTTCCTTGCCATAGCAATTTGTCTTTCAAGAAGTCCCTTGCAAAGTCAAGAGTACATTCATTTTTCCCATAGTCTTTCACCCCTTAATAATTATGTTTGCTACTCTATTTTGTCTTTGCTTGCTTTCTCTATCTTGCATGTTGTCAACCCCAATGTTTGTTTCTCCTTCCTTATTAGCAGAATTGCTAATAACTTGAGCCAAAGTTTTGGAAACTATTATGGATTCTCCTTTCCTTTCTTCTCTTGCTTTCTCTTCATGGTTGTCTATTTGGGCAACCGCTTTCCCTTTATCCTGGGATGGTTTTGCATTCACCACCTTTGTACTTTCCACTACATATTTCTTTATGTTTTGCACATCCGTGTTCATGCATTGCCATCATGTCTTCCCTATCAAGAGAGCTTCCTGTAGCAATGCCACTTGTTCTTTCAAAACTTTATTACTTGATGCTAAAACCTTGTTCTCAATTGTTATTATAGGAATTTATGATCTCTTTCCTGCTCTTTAACTTCTAAAACCTCCAACCTCTATTTTGCATTTAACAATTCTTTCACATAAAGATTAGATGACCAAGTGAGAGGTGTGGATGTAGGACTATAGAAGGCAGAATCATCAATGAATTTTCCTTTGGACCTCTTATTGCCACATGCTTGCATAGGGGACTTGTTTGACTTCTTATTACGAAGGGCCCAAGTACTTTCCCTTTAAGACCGTTTTTCCTTGTCTACTCCCATTTTAGATGGGTTAGACTTCGTTTTAAAATGCCCCAATACTATTTTGCATTGACCCAAACTCACTTCCCAACTTTGGCGAATGAGAAAATTTTCACTTGTCCTAGATCATTTGTTTCCACGGGTTCTGAAAATTCTTGTCTTGTTGTCATGTTTGAATTCATTTCTAGCTAATTCAATTCTTTAGTGCTTGAAACAATGAATTTTAAAATTTTCCCCAAAATCGTAGTTACATGTAGTGTGAGATCACTACACTCCCCACTGCCCTCCTTAAACCCACTTCTCCCGATGTGCTAAATTACTAGCGTATAGGGAATTTTTCAAGCCACTTTCGTGGCGGATCCATGAAAGAATTCTAAGATTTGAGAGAAGATCCCCTGGCGGCACAATAGATTAACCAAAGCCTTCACATGTAGCTCAGTTTTTTAGCTGTCTGACCTGATATCACCAAAACTTACTGTGTTTTGTGTCCATCATGGAACCTTAGGAATCACATTGTGGGTTCCAACTTCCCTTGAAAATAAATGATGAAAAGCACATTATAAGCTTGCAAATCCTACGACCAAGCTAGTCTCGATCTACCCCATGTTGTACCCAAAAAAACACCCATAGAATTGGCCTAAGACTTCAAGTTTGGGGCACAACAACTTGGAAAAAGGTGCAGTGCAATTTGTACTTGTAACCACTGCATTATCAAATGGAGCGAAATAAACTCAATTTCTCGGTAACAATTGCATTATCAAATGGAGAGGAATTACTCCTGTATTGGCCTCTACTGATAGTCAACGACATATGAGGTTTCAAATTACATTGATGATATGCACTTTCTTAATCCACTTTTTGGTTTTTTTTTTTTAAATATGATTTGGTAAAAGTTCAAACATTCTTAAACCAAGCATGAGGAGAAAACTCTCTATTAAAAATATAATATTAATTTATCATCATGTGCAAACTCTACTCATTATGATTTTGAACCTATAATCTCTTAAGAGGTTTAACTATAAATACAATATTTTAATATTTATTAAGGAAAATATATTTATAGAAAGAAAGAAAATTAGTTTAACGTCCATCGGGCTAAGGATAGCCTATGGGACAAATTGCTTCTTCATCAGGTTGATGTATTCGGCCCTTTTCTTGTGAAGCCTCGCAATCAATGTTCCCAGCTTCTCGGCAAACCCCTCGCTAAATAGATTACCCAAGAGCTAGTTGTTAGAATATCTGCATAACTTTCCGTGTTGTCTTTGAAGGCCTCGCATTCTAAAATGAAATGCTTTTATGTTTCCAATTTTTCGGAAGAACAAAAAATACATACTCTTTCCTCCCACACTTCTTTTGGCTTTTTCCAATGCCCTGTTTCAAAAGGGAGTTTATGAGAATTAGTCCTTAACTGAGCAATAAGAACTTTGGCTCTCCAAGAAATATTGGCCTCTATGTACGCTTTATGTTCATGATTGTGAGTGGGATTAAATACTTCAATATAGTACTATTTCTTTCTCCCTAGCTCATTATCCCAAATACGCTTGTCGAACTTATCCATAACAAAAGCTTTTATCTCTTTACTGTTTATAGGACACGTGTTCAAGTAAATACCCCACTTACTAAACCATTTGTTATTTTGATTTCCACAATATGTCATTAAAGACAACCTTAGGCCATCTACCCTCTTCCATTTGCTCAATTTTTTTTAAATACCTTATGACTCGCACCATAGCAATTGCTTCATTAGGAGAAACCCCTGTTTCACTTAACAAGATAACACAGGGAACTGCACTTTTATTTTTGAATTTGTTTCTAACCAAACGCTTATGAATTTTCTCAGTTTGTTTCCACTGCATGTTGGATATACTATTGGCCCACAGTTCACAACCATAGAGAATCACCATGTTGACAAGCTAAAATGTACCACCAACAATCATGGGGTCTCCCCAATGTCAAGTCCCAATTAGACATCACACCGTTTGGGATTGGAGCCTCATCTGGTATGTGGGCCCAACTGCCACCATGAATGTTTTCGCTCTTAATTATCAAACGAGGAGGCGTCAGAGTGGGAACAAGAACGAAATTCCCAAACTATGAAACAAAATTAGCCCATGATTGACAAACTGCATAAATAGGTATAAACAAGTCTCATAAAAAATAAGAAGAGGTATGCCATGAGAGGGATTAGTGAGCAAAAACTCAATTAGACATACATACACAAGAAAATGCCAGAAGTTAATTGCAAAATAATTCACAATAGATCATTGACATGGCAAGAAATAAGTAAACATGTATGCAAGAAGTAGCCCTCTTACCTTGTTTTTTGTTAAGTCTCTTACCTCATTTGTTACCATGCAATGTCTCAACTGACTTCAAGCATCTTCTTCGGTAATTTAAGTCACTTTTGATCCATGCTAAAATCTTATCACCTCGAGCCTTGTACTTTCCCTTAGTTCACCCCTAGCTTCATTATGGTGTATGCATCATCATGTGAGTGTGTTGTTTCCTAGCTTTGCTCATGCTATAAGGATGCATCTAGATTGTGGTCGTGGGAAGATTTACATACAGGGCTTTCATTATTGAAAGGAGGCCAAAGTTTCATTACAAGGTCCATCTATTATTCAACAATAACCCAATACACCATGTTAAGAACCTTCTTCCCATAAACATTTTCCATGGTCATATGTACTCAACAATGGTCCATTTCAACAATGACCTTATGCCAGGGAGATCGCGTTTTAAGAAGAGTCACATGTTTAGTTTTGACTACAAATCGCGTTTTGCGACTTGAATCATTGTGCGACCTGTAGTCTCATTATGGTCAACTTTAGAGTGGGTCGTATTTGAAAGGGTGAGTAAATCATACTTTTGAATGTAGAAGGTGCATATTGAAAGAGATGAGAAAAACAAGTTGATGAGGGAATTGAGAATTTGTGTATACGGTGGGAAGAGATGTTATCCATATAGATGGTATAGTCGCAAAAGAGGACTAATGTATATTGCATAGTCGCAGAAGAGAACTGATCGCATTGGCCGCTGACTTCTCCAACAACGATTCTGCATCTTAGCGACCTTGGGAGGTCGCATAGTCGCAGCTGAAGGTAGTTCGCATCATCATATTGTAGGCAAGGAGATAAGTGCGATTTTTGACTTATGAAGGGGTTGCTAGAGAAGAATGTGACTTAGGCAACTCGCATGGTCGCATTTTGTTTAAGCTCCCAACTTTGAAGTGTGGTCCTGCGATCTAGGAGAAGTGCGACTTACTAGAGGGTAGCATATTCGCACCCTAGACAGGTCACATTTCCCAGCTAGAATGTTGGAACTCCAAACTGCGATTTTGCGACTCCTAGTTGCAAATCTGGTGAGAGGTCGCAGTTCCTATTTACAGAATAGCTCGCATTCCCTCATGTGGTTAGCATGGGTCGCATTGATCACCAAAGGATGCCACTGTGACCCGCACTTCAAAAAAAAAATGGCAATTCTATTTGACACAATCCCCAAATTGCACAAAATCCCTTGCGACTTCGAAACTCAGCCAACGTGCTATGCATATTCTAAATATTTTGATGCTCAAGCTCTTCTGCGCCATATGGTCTCCAGGGTTTGATACTTGACGCTATCACTGGCGAACTACTTAATATTGTCTATTTTATGCAGTTTCACAAGATATTCCATGCTCTCCTATTACCATTGCATTATTTTCGGTGGTCTTGTCAGGCTCCCAGGGGATTTTAAATTAATTTGCGTCTATATCAATAGCAAGAAAAATCAACATTAATTATGTGCTTGCCTTCCGACCTGGTGGTCGCAATCTCATAAGAGCCCAAGAAATATTTCTGAACTTCAACACCAAATCTTGGTAGGAGAATTTTCATCCTCATCAATAGCTTCATCTTCTATAGGACATTCAACAGCAATCGCATCATAAAGGTCCTCATTTGTTTCGAAATCCTCAGATTCACCACTGACATCTGAAACCATTTGATTTTTCTTATGGGCAGTGCCCATCGATGGCTCAGGACTGAGAGTAGGATTTGATCGGAAGCATTCTCGTAAACCTACTATTTGACATAGTAGAATATATGGAACAATCCTTTCAAATTTGGCATAATATCTCTTCTTCCAGCGTCCCCAACGTGAAGCATGGATCTCCATTGATTGAATCACAACAGAACTCTGGGTTCATTTTGCTTGCCTCAAAGTTGACTTCCTAATTTCTCAAACAGTAGGATTTAGATTAGTAGCGACCATTGTCTATAACTCCTTGCAGTATAGTATCGGTGAGTCCCAAAGAAAAATCTGACGATGACAACTTGTACACGATATTACATAGTTCCCAATGTAAAGACTGGTCAATTGAGGCATCGTTTTGATAGTTCTACGTTACAACCTTCTCATATACCCACATGTAACAGTTGTTTTCCAGGAGAGCGCACATACATCACAATTAGCGACTTCGAAGTCTATTACAACATAGCCACACAACGTTCCAACAGAATGCGGCGTGAGCACACGTCTCACTTATCTTGTAGTTTTGTATGACACGTGCGGTCATTGCCATGCCATGCTACTTCCCTCACTCGAATCAATTTTGGTCCCCATCACGTTACCAAGTATGAGATTTGGTGTCACTATCATATGGAAATCACACATTTGGTATTAGGATTCAATATGACATCCCTGGAAACATTTCAATGACTTGGGAGACCGTCCCTTAATTCCATCTAGTGTGGATGCACATAGGAATTATACCTGAACTGTGTGTGTTTGCCGCATCCATAGTGAACCCAAAGGAATAAATACCTCTTTTGAGATGTGTGTAATAGAATACACACCACAATCTGCATTACTTTGTTGTAATGCATTGAATATTTTAATGTAGGTCTCTAATGTCTAGCATGCTTTATTATAGAAATATATATATATGCTTATTTAAAATCCACATCACATTTCATCGAGGTGTATTGTGCATCCATATATCTCTCTTTAAGAATATGGGACATTAATGACCGCGCACCATGGCTTGTGCCTCTTATCATAGAGCCATAAAATATATATACATTCCTCGTGAGTGGGCTCACCCCGTATCCCCTTCCATCATGCCTCAATAAGGGCGTGTTTCCTTGGTTTCCCTAAATTAATTAAATAGCATTATATTATAATGCTTCACCATTCAAAAGCTAGAGCTTAGGATGCAAAGAACAAGAAAGTGCATGGAAGCCTAAAGGACTAAGTATATGTGCTTAATGTCCCTTAATATTGTGATATGGCAGGGACTTGGTGGTATTTGGAAGATTTAGTCTTACAATGATTTTATCATGATGCCATGTGATTTACATGAGGGTATGCCCCTAGAGGCATGTGGATTAGGTTAAAGCTACAAGGGGAACTGCATTTAGATTTGCAAACCCTAACACACTTGAAAAAATAACAGTTAAAATAAATCCTTTCCATCAACGCATATCACCCCCCACTAACCATAATGCATGTTATAGCAAGATAGACCTCAAAGTCGTGAGATTCTTAATGTGTGATTGAAACAACAAACACGTGATAATGAATTTAAAAGGGACAAGGGCAAATGTGGGATGAGGTTAATCCATAAAGTACTCCCGTAAACACTAATGTGCTAGTCTAATCAAACTCAAGGATGAATCCAAAAGAATAAAGATAACAATAAGTGCAAACATTAATAGGTTTTTTTAGGAACATGTTAAGGAGAGGCTGACTGACTGAAGGCCTGATCGGAACCCTAAAATCTTGAAGCAAGCAGTGGGGGACCTGAAATTTTGAATATGCCCAAAATTTTGGGTGTTGTTGTAGCGGCTACAACAATTGGCAAACCACCAGTAGAATCCACCATCTCTCATTACGTCCCAAAATAGAATGTGCCTAGATAATAGTGCAAGGAAGTGTTGATCAGACACTATGGGTACCTCTTACATCATTTTGACATTTACAAATTTTCCCTTCCTCTGTGTCTCAACTAGATATTGCCAGTCATTAAGCACCCACTTAGAAGTTCACACGTGCCAATAGTTAATGATTATGTAGAGAACAAGGAAGAGGGCTTATTGTATTTAGAATTTTAAAATAGGTTTCTGGTGTTGCTCTGCTGCCAGCCAGCCTGGTCAGTACCCTGGTGGAGTTGTTGCATTACCTCTCTGCGCAGGAATCCTTTCTCAATCGTTTACCCTTTATTTAATTTCATTTTATTTCATGTGCACATTCTTACTTATTAATGGGCGTTCATTGCGCAAGGGCAGATGAGGGATCCTGACTTATTTTATGGGCAAGAGAGGTTGTTTCTTTTTTGAAAGAAACTAAAAGATATTATGGTTTAGTTTTTCCCTCATGCCATACTTCCAAATTTCATCTCTAGTTAACAGGTAAACCATGAAAACAAGTCATTGGGATATTCAAGACCATGTTGAGCACAAGATTCAGGTTATGGGTATAGGTCATTAAAACTAATTAGGGTTCCCCACAAGTAACTTGTTCGTATTTCCCTTGTTAATGAGATAGATTGATAGGAGACATGTTCCACATGCAATTTTGATTATTGGTTCTATGAGAGGTTCAGAGTAACCATTACAACCGCACACAACCATTAGGGTTAGGGTTTTAACATTAGGTCAAGGTGACTAGGGAAGCTCTTCTAGGGTTTCATCATGTGTGAAGAGGTCAAAGCAAGTTCCCTTAGGGTTTGAGCATGTTCAAGCATGTGTATGAAAGCTAGTCATAACATCAAAGGATCGAAGGCTCCAGGTTCGTGAAGGCCCATGCAGTGGCATGCAACATAGAGGAAAATGCAAGATTGGGTCAAAGACGAGTGTATGTTATGTACGAAGGTAAACACATGATGTAGTGCATCAGGTAGGGCTTATTATGCAATGCAATGTTGTGTTATGTAAATGTGCGGAAGGAATCAAGTAATTGTAAATAAAATACCAATTCAATGCATATGCAGATATTTCACGAGTAAAAGCTTAAATTCCTAATGACACGCAACAACTAATCAACTATGGTAAGAAAACTTAACTAGGCATATCTAAACTATAAAGCAAATTCTAGGAAGCAAACCTTAATCAACAAATTGATAAGCACAACCTAAAACCTAACTTGAAATTTATAATCAACCAGCGATGACATACATCCATTCATATTTAACCCTAAATCCAATGTAAGTGAGGCAAGATGTTGCCTGCTAGCAGAGAAATCCGTTAGATAAGATCCTTCAAGCCAATCAACAACCCTATCATGATATTGAGGATGATCAGGTTGATGACTTTGAAAAAAGGGGTTTTCGCCAGGTGTAATAGATATACCAGAGGATTCAAGCACATAAACCCTAATTTGGAAACCCTAGTTTCAAGTTTTCCATGGATTTCGTCGAGGACATGAGGGCCTGACATAACCATCAGCGGGAGTTGAAGTGCCTCTTCGTCCTGACAAATCTCTGAACCTTCAAACAGAAAGCCATCAAATATTGGAGTTTTCGTAAGATTAACAGGTGAATGCATATGGTCATCCTTAGCTGCAATAAGATAACTATCATATAATACATTATTGATTTGATCAAATGTACGAACACTGATAGATTGGCAATTCAAAAGATCAGATTCTTTAGATTCCCAAGAATGAAGTGAATCAACTAGAAGAGCCTTAGGAAAAGGAGAGGTTAGGCGATTAGTACCTTCACATATAGGGGATTGTAAGACATCATCTGCTTATAAATGTTCACAAACCGTGCCGACTGGGCAATAATCAAAAGGTTTTGAGCTAATGGTCGATGTACCTTCTTTAGCAAACAAATTAGGGTATAGAGGTTGATGCATGTTAGGTGATAGAGGATGGAAAAACGAAATCAGAGAAACATCACTTGAGTCAAAGGCTTTCCTGGATGAGCTTGCATCTGGAAAGAAGTTGCTGAGAGGAGAGTGATGTGTGGAAACCCTAATTTCAGAAACCCTATTTTGACTTGGTTAAGGGGTCTCATAAGGAACATGAGAACCTGAGAAAACCCTTAGTGGAAGTTGAAGTGCCTCAACTTCCTGACGAGTCCTCAAACCTTTGAAAGGTGAATCATCAAATTTCAATGGCTTCGTAGGATCAAAAGATGGGTACAAATGATAATCACCCAAGGTGTGAGCGAATTTGTTTTCGGTATAATGAAAATCATTGAAGCCACTAGTTTGGTCAAGTTGGGTATCTGGCACATAAGTCTCTTCTTGGATTGAAAGTGGAGAGGAAGCAACAAGAGGACCATCTTTAATGGTTGAGATGTAAGGTTTTATTCTTCACATGTTAAAGACTGCAGATGGAAGAGATCAAGAACAAGAGGTTCAACATTCTCATAATATGTTTGTGGAAAATCACCGTGATGTACATGACTGCACCCAACACAAACAGGATAAATTTGTGAATGATTTGTAAAAATCATCGGTGTAGTAGACCCATGAAATAAATCGGGGTATAATGGATGAACATGGTCAGGTGAAGGGGCACCAATCGGACCAAGACTCACATCCTGCATATTGGTGCCAGTTAGAGGGAGAAACAAGTTTGCATGCATGTCATGTCCTGTGGATTTGATAGGACAGACAAATTTATCTGGGATAGCACCCAAGTCATTACTCACAAGTGAATGAAATTTAGGAATAGACTAAGGCATATGTTCAATGGACTCGATCTTGGTTTCATCCATAGGGAGAGATGTTATATCAACTTGATCTTCAGGCTTGTATTCAATAGGATGTATGAGAGTCTAAGAGGCGATACAAGCTGGTTGATTTCCCTGCAAGCTATTTTCATCGTCTAAATTGTTTATGACCAAAACTTCATTAGGTAACAAATCATGAGAAGTTTCACATGCAGTAATTCCCTCCTCAGAGGCTTGAGGATTTTCTCGATTCATAGAGATAGACAAGCCAAGATTACAGATAAGAACTAAGAAACTTGTAACTTGCATATTATCATGATACTCATAAGAATCTGGATTTGTTTCAGATTGAGGGTATTGTAGAGAAATAAGAACCAACCATTGAAATTGTTCACTTAAAAACACCCAATCGACATCTCTTTCAGGAAATTCAAAACAAATATGAACAAATCTAACAACAAAATCCTCTAAAGATTCTTCAGGTCTCACTCTAAGCTCATTTATCCTTCTAAACACATCTTGAAAATCGTACTTGTGAAATGCTTGTCGGAGCTTATCGATGAGTTGCTCGAACAAATGGATGGAATTTGTTAGCAATGTGTGGCACCATCGCTCAACACGACCTTCCAGGGTGAAGAAGAAAAGCACACACGAAAACTCTTCATCATCGATCTCGTAAGATTTGCAAAACATAAGGAAATATGAAATATGTGCAACCAAGGATGTTGTATCCTCGCCATCAAAATTTAACTAAGACAAGTGATAGAGATGCTCATCTGAGATTAAACATTGATAAATGGATAAGTTGGAGAAGCACCCCGGGAGTGAGATTCGAGACAAAGCCATTTACATATATGAGACTAAACTACAGGCTCCAAGGGCTCAAATTGTCATATGGCCTTCCTTCTAGCACAAATTTGTTGACGGGCTGAAATGTACCACCAAAAATCAAGGGTCTCCTTGGCGTGAAGTCCCGATTAGACCTCACATTGTTTGGGATAGGATCCCCATCCGATATGTGGGTTTGGTTGCCACCATGAATGTTTCCTCTCTTGGTTATCAAATGAGGAGGTGTCAAAGTGGGGACAAGAACGAAATGCCCAAACAGTGAAACAAAACTAGCCCAAGATTGACAAATTGCATAAAGAGGTGCAAACAAGTCTCAGCAGTAATAAGAAGAGGTATGCCATGAGAGGGATCAATGAGCCAAAACCCAATCAGACATACATAAACAAGAAGATGCTAGAAGTTAATTGCAAAATAGTTCACAATAGATCACTGACATGGAAAGAAATAAGTAAACACATATTCGAAAGAAAAACATATATGCAACAACTATGAATGAATTCATAACATATTGCGTGTATGAAAGCACACATATACATACAGTGAAAATACTAGACAACCAATGCAACCACCATGAGTAAGCATGGGAATCAGTGCCAAATAGGAAGAACATCTTATTAATTTTGTTGCACCCTCAAGTACATATCTTGCAATTGGTCAAAACCTAATAGAGGACCATGGGCTGCTCATATCATTTCCCAATGCAAAACCTTAGGCTCACTGTAACTTCACTCTACTAGCTACCAAGAGTTGAGTTGCTCTAGCTCTCAAGCAAAAATAAGCTATCTCTAATCCTAGCCTCAACTCAAGTGCTAAATTCTCCCACATACAATGAGGCATAAGGGCACATTTATAGAGATGAGGTGACTATTCACCTACCATGACCTTTGACCTCCCCTCACGGCTCTTGAACTTCCTCACTACTCTCTCATGCCTATTGTTTAGTACATGCTGAATTGATCCCAACATGACCACTGACATCATGATGAGAAGATTTGCACACTGATAGAAGAGAGAATGTGAGGAGAACAAAGAAGTCTTGAGAAACCCTAAGGTTGGTTCTTGTTGCCAACATTGTTGTGAAACCATGAAAACCTGCATGAATGGTTAAAATTCCTACCATTGTTCCTCACTTGCATCTAATCATCTTATGTCGTTGTGTTCCTAACAATGCTACCAGGTTTTAGGAGCCTGAACGGTTCCAGTTTTGATGTCGTTGAAACCCTCATCATGTAGCTTTTGCGGAAACCCTAGCTCCCTTTTCTAGGTCAACACTCTCGCTTTTCTTTGCAATCTGCCATTGAGATTGACATGATGCCTAGGTAGTCACACAGATCCAGTGAGAAGTCATGGCTTCTTCGAATAGACCAACATTCTCGTCCCTTCTCTCTACCTGCAGGCAAATAACATTTGTTAGACATATTTATAAACAAATAATGATACTAGAAATATAATCAATTGATTGAAAGAAAAACATTAAAACAAATAATGTTAGTTTGGACCCCTGTGTGGTCAGTTGTTATGCCATAGTGTTATAATGCATGTACAACTTGTGTAGGATCTATGGCCTGATTCAAGAGGTACTTTATCAACTGGTGCAAAAGATCTAAGGCTTTTCCACCATCCATATGCATGAAAAGGGCCTTTTGGACAATGCCTCTTTGGTTTAGAATCCCAGACCTTTTGTAATGGCCACAAGTGTTTTCCCATTATGATGTGCACCAATAAGTGAGCTTTAGGTACCATATGCTTGGCGAGTGCTTCTTTTTTCAAGTCTCTTGCCTCATTTGTTGCCATGCAATGTCTGACTGACTTTGAGCATCTACTTCAGCAATTTAAGTCACATTTTATCCATGCTAAAATATTATTGCCTCGAGCCTTGTACTTTCCCTCAGTTCACCCCTAGCTTCATTATGGTGTATGCACCATCATGTGAGTGTGTTATTTCCCAGCTTTGCTCATGCTCGAAGGATGCATCTAGATTGTGGTCGTGGGAAGATTCACATACAAGTATTTAGTTATTGAGAGGAGACCAAAGGCTTCATTACAGGGTCCATTTATTATTCAACAATCATCCAATATACCACGTTAAGAACCTTCTTCCAATTTTTTTTTTCCATGGCATATGTACTCAACAATGGCCCATTTCAACAATGACCTTGTGCCAAGGAGATCACATTTTAAGGAGGGTCACATGTTTAGTTTTGACTACAAATCGCATTTTGCAACTTGAGTGATTGTGCGACCTATAGTCTCAAGATGGTTACATTTAACTTTAGAGTGGGTTGTATTTGAAAAGGGGGAGTAAGTCATACTTTTGAATGTATGGAGAAGGCACAAATGAAAAGAGATGAAAAAAAAAAAATGTGAGGAAGGAATTGAGACTTATGGATATGGTAGGAAGAGATGCGATCCGTATAGACCACATAGTCGCAGAAGAGGAGTAATGTATATTGCATAGTCACAGAAGAGAACTAATAGATCTCATAGTCATAGAAGAGAACTAATCACATTGGCTGCTGACTTCTCCAAGAGCGATTCTGCGACTTAGTGACCTTAGGGAGGTTGACTTAGTGATCTTAGTCATAGTCACAGTTGAAGGTAGTTCGCATCATAATATTGTAGGCAAGGAGATTAGGTGTGATTTGCAACTTGTGGAGGGGTTGCTAGAGAAGAATGTGAATTAGGAAAGTCACATGGTTGCATTTTGGTTCAAATCCCAGCTTTGAAGTGCAATCATGCGATTTGGGGGAAGTGAGACTTACTGGGGGGTCGCATAGTCACATTCTAAACAGGTCACATTTCCCAGCTAGAATATTGGAACTCCAAACTACGATTTTGCGACCCCTAGTCGCGAATCTAGTGAGAGGTCACAATTATTATTTACCGAGGTCGCATTTCCTCATGTGGTTAGCATGGGTTGCATTGATGGTGCAGCCTTAGCAACAAATATCCACAGTATGCATACAAATGCATGTCATATTCATGTCCCAGGAATTTTCATCTCATACTTAGGAAAAACTCTCTTAAATAAAGGTTTAATGTTCTTAATTAAATGCTTAAGCGGAAACGTTTGATTTAGCTATCCAAGGTCTAAACCTTAATAAACCTTTGAGCGGAAACTATATGACCCTTCAATATATTTGGTTAACTCTTATTACTCATGCATATTAACCATAATATATTTATTCCGCTTTATTTCTATTATAACTCTTGTATAATAGAAATTATACATAAACCATTTAACCCTTCATTGCTTTACCATTCTGTTGATTCACACGACTTTCCACATTTACCGATGCTCAACATGTGCTTCCAATCTACATCGTTGATTTCTTCCTTCAAATCCAACAGCTATCGCGTCGTCTGCTCATCAACTAACCCGGACGATCTCTACCGTTGATCTACTCCATCCGATCCAATGGTTGTCGCATCGCCCGCTCAACTTTTGTGCGGCCAAATCTCCACCGTATATCAATCCTGCTTGATCCAATGGATATCGCACAATCTTGCGCTCCAACTAGCACAACCAATAAAATTTCGGAAGCACGCGAGAAAAGTTGTTTTGGTTTGCTATGTGCCGCCTCCACATTTTATCGCGTAGAATTTTGAAATAACACTTACAGAGTTTAGGCCACGCGAGATACCACTTCCACCTTTGGAAAACTGCCCACGTGCTCAAATCAAAACCTTTAAGAAAGACGCTTAATCAAAGTTTTAATGCTTAATCTCAGTATTAACCCTTAATGCTAACACGTAGTTTACTCTCCGCCATTCCTCTTCCGTCATTGTTATCCGTCGATCTGGTCGATCCGACAGTTTCTGTGCTTTGCTGTTTGATACTTTCTACGTCGTTGATCTTCCGTTTGACTCCTTCCTGAGCTTAATTACAGTCCATCATTGGAACTGTTTAACCTCCAATTTTCTATGTACGCTGTCTCGGCGCTTTGTCCTTCTCGATTTCGTTTGCACACACATATCTTATGCAAAAACACTTCGTTTATAAATAATTACAATTTAATCACATATGTACTCTACACAGGTTTGAAATCAAATTTCTATATTCGTAAACAAGTATTTACACAATTTCTTCTCTCAGGCCTGATTTCCAATATCAGTGGCCTCTGTTTCCCTATCTGCTTGTAGGCTTACAATCAAACTCTATCTAATCTCTGACTCTCTAACTAACTAACTAACTTTATGCCTTTTAGGCTTACATTTATACAAAAGGTTCTGTAACCCATTTCGGTTCAGATCCTTAATCTTCTCATCAAGTCCTAAAATCTTTCAATGATCCCTTAGGGATCTCAGCAACTCAACTAAATCACAAAGATTCTCTTTAATCCCCAAAATCATGAAACCAATTCATAATATAAGATTTACAATAATTCAAAATCTCTCAATCCTCACTAATAACTCATCATCACTCATGTTCTCCTACATTGGAGAACATTTACAATATTCCTCACAATATCTAATTAATTCCTATTCTTAATATCTCTCATAAACTTACTTAAAAACCTTAATAATTACATTAATTTAGTACTCAGGAAACCAACTTCCTTAAAACACAAGACCCCCTATGTCTACTAAAATACAATGACATTTCTAAGCCAAATGCTCCTGCTTCAAACTCCCAAGGTTGAAAACATTCATGATCTCCAGATCATGTGTTCTCATATGTTGATAGAAAAACCTCCAGGGTCCCAAACCTTAGTTTGTAACTGCCCCAATTCCTTGCACCTTTGTTGCTGTTGTATATCTGTTGTCTTTTGGTTCATCTTCCTCTCTTCAATCAGTTTCAAATTCTGATTGATCACTCCTCTTGCTGTCATTTTCCTCAATCTGGGCTGTTTCATCATCAACTGCCATAAATCTTCATTCTCCATTTCCATAACATCCTTGGGCTGGTACGTACTCTGCCATTGCATCTCACTGCACGTTGTCTAATCATATTTAAACTGTTGATTACTTTCTTCAACTTTTTCTGCTTCAGCTTCTGCTCTTACTCTTGAGATTGCTCCAGATATTGTTGTAGATATTACTTCCACCCAAACTTCCAGAATATCCTTAAAGATATCTCCCTTTGCACATCTAATTTCTGCTCCTTGTTTGCAAATTTACTTTCCAATGATTTATGCTTTCGTTCCATGGGCTAAGTACTATCATGGAATCTTCCTTTTCCTCCATTTGACTGTTCTCCTGTGCCAAATATTTTTTTGTCTTTGCATCAGTATATTCATCAAAACCTGTAATAATACACCAACTATCATAATTAAAAATATAAGGCCTCATTGCTTTTTCCTTCTCTAGAAACATCTCAATTTGATGTTCTGAGTTTTCTTCTTACTCCTTTGCTAGCACATCAGTATGCTGATTTAAATTCTCAAAAGAATTCACGATACTGTCAGCTAGTCTCTCCTCCACACCATCTGCTTCAATGATGTCTTCTTGCTCTTGTCCACTGTAGTGAACTTCTTCATTCTCATTCAGCTCTAATTTTACAACATGAACACTTACTCTTTGGTTTTCTAGCCTTTTCTCTAAAAGACTTATTTCATGCCATAAATTTTCCATCTCACTTGGGATTTCTCCTAAAAGCTCTGTACAATCCTCACTATCTTCTTTTTTGTCAGAAGTATAATTTCTTGGTGACATTACTTCTTCATTCTCGATCAGAATAAAATTCTGATCCTCCATCTTTGTGATAGTTTTAGATGTTTTTCCATCACTCTTCCTTTGGCCATATAAGAAAATCAATTTCTCTTTGTCCTTACCAATAACAAATTCCCTATCATAAGATATAACTATCTCATATCTACTAAAGATATTTCCTTGACTAAGCAAGGAATTTATGAACTCCTTCTGCTGTAATAACTCAACTTGATCTTCATTTGAAAGATAGTCATCATCATACTTTTCTTGGCAACTTTCAGCTTCACTCAAGACAGTTCCATAGGATGGTTTGTATTTTGCAATACTTGCATTCACACACAACTTGTCAGTTTTAAAACCACAAGACCTCATGATCTCACTTGATGATTCAATCATCAAGTCCTCCTATTGTTCCAAGTCCTGTACATGACTCAGAAATATTTCAATGGTCTTCTCTTCAATCTCCTCAAGTCCTTCACTTGGTTTCTTGATATCCTTCCCTACTGTTGTATCTCTGAGATGAAAATGGTCAGCTATCATGCTAGAGCATCTAAGATAATTGTTTTGGGGGTTTTGTTTTAATTTGGAGGACCAATGAATGAAACAGATGTAACACTATAATGCCTAACCTTTTGAATAATATTAATACCAAAGCAGAGGGCTGCTATAAAATTTCACATAGTGAAATAGCTTGTATGGTGGTGAGAAAAAACAAAGAAATAATATGATTATCACAGTTTTCAAATTGAAAATTAAATAATCATAAGTATGAAAACCTTTGACCTATGTTCAGAAGGTTTAAGAGAATATGCTTAAGCTTACAAAAGGCGCTGATGATTTATTGATTCAGAGGGAATTAATTAAATATACAGTCCATTAATTCATTCTCTTTATAGATTATCACTTCAGAAGCTTATAGGAATATATTGAAACACAATTATTCCTACCTAGTTATCTCTGTAAGACATAAGAATATGAAGAAAAACATAATGAGTAATACTAGAAAAACTTACAGGAAACACAAACTGTGTAAAACAGAATTCAGAATCCTTTGCTTTGTATTAAGGTTCCAGAAAAGTCAAGTACATCAAATGTTTAGAAATGCTTCATCAAGGGTGCAACCTTTCTTCAAGGATGCCACTCTTCTTCAAAGGTGCAACCCTTCTTCAAGGATGCCACTCTTCTTTAAGGGTGCAACCCTTTCTTCAAGGATGCCACTCTTCTTCAAGGGTGCAACCTTTCTTTAAGAGTGCAACCCATAATAACTCGTGAAGAGAGTTATTTATACAACAGTAGAACTAAGAAAATATCCTAAAATGTTTTTACAAAAATATATTATTTATGAAATCAAAATAAAGAGTGCTAGTTGATCTAGCACTATTTTGATGCTGTGTTGTTGGTGACTGTCACTGAAAAAAAAAAACTGAAAATTGTTGAAGTTGTTGACTGTTCCTCTAAAAGCTGAATGTTGTTTGCTTTTCACGCTTGATGTCATATTTACTTATGACCTTTCATCTGATACACTTTCATCTGTTTGTCTTTGACTTGTATTTCTTTATCTGCCTCCTTTGTTTAGTCATTTACTGTGTAAATTGTTTGTTTTAACATTTACTGTGTAAATGTTTCCTTATGCTTGTGATAATTGTCTTTTTCTTTTGAATAAAGGATTCTGAATTCATTTCCTTGTGAATCTTGGAGTAAACAAGTTTTGTCACTAGTATCAAAACTATTTATCCAGTCTCCTGGTCTTCCAATCACCTACAAAATACAACAGTTGTTAAGAAGAACACATGCTGATAGGGAGGTGATAAATGGAATTATTTGAGCTGAGAGATCTGTGGACAGAGTCATGGCAGTGTTTGGAAGGTAATCGGAGGTCAAATTGGGTTCCAGAGGTTTAGGGTGGCGCAGGAAGGGTTAGGCATGTTTCGCTGTGTAAACGGGCGAAAAGAGCGAAAAGGAGGATCTTCGACATTTTAATGGGTAAAGGTTAACTTTGGCGCGGAAATTCATAATGTGAACAGTGGATTCTTTCGGCCTACGCGGGGAGGCGATATTGGAGGCCATCGCACCAATTTTGAGTGAAGGGTGGTATTTTTTGGAGTGCACGCGAGTTAACGTAAAGCTGCCACGTAACCACAAGGGGCCTGATCAAAACCACAAATCTTACGTGCTCTCGAGTCGGTAAAGGTCATAGATAAGGAGCACGCGATATGGTTGTGCGTCATTAGATCTGGGGGTGAAAGATCTAACGACTATCGTGCAGTGGAGTTGCACGGAGGTGAATCGAGCGGAGATTAGTGGGGCCTGGGGGTTTAATTACAAAGAATTGTAATTATTTAATGAATAAAGCGGGTTTAAAATATAATGGATGGGTTTGTTAACTGCACCAAGGGGGTGGGTTAAAAGGTTTTATATACGAGAAAATGTGAATATAGCAGAGTTAAAGTTAAATAATGCGGGGTGAAACAAAACTTAGGCTAAAGGGGTCTTTATAGGTTAAAAGGGTTTTTTCAGGAAAAATATGAATGGCGGAGTTAAAGTTAAATAAAGTGGAGGGGGGAATAAAAGTTAGGATAAGGGGGGTTTTATGGGTTTTTAGGGAAATTACTAGGGGAAAGTGATTTTTTCAAGGGGAAAGGGTTTCACACTAGGGAAAAGGGGTTTTTAGGTAGGAGAATGAGTTTGGAGGGCAAATGGCTAGGAAAATGTGTGAAACCAAGGGGCAAAGGTGAAAATGAAGGGAAAAGGGTATTTTCATAAGAAATGATGGGATAATGGGGAAATTAGTAAGTATATAGTGGGGGATGAAATGAAATGAGGGGAAGTTAACCAAATCAACTTGTGAACATATTTTCACTTTCATAACTGCTCCTGCACATTGAAACATTGGATTAAGCATGATAAATGTGCTTATGCTTCAATTAAATTTGTACTTCTGCAACCTTTCTTCTACCTACCCTTTACTTATCCTAACATTTTTTCTTCACTTAATTGGGTGCATTTAGGCTAGCAGACCCTTTTCTTTCCTTTTTCTTTTGAAAAACAAACTATCTAATTCTAACCTTATAACATCCAAGGGCTCAGATTAAACTAATGAGCTCTTTATTATTCTCTACCTGACTACTGATCTGCCAAGATTAAACAGTTTGGCCAGATATTTATTCTCTAACTATAAACATGAAATTTAAAGCATGAACTAGTCAAGATTAAACTATTTGACTATCATGGGTTGTGGAATTTATGACAAGCTGCACACAACCATTATTTTGCATAATAAAGTAAAAAGTAGTGGCACTTGGACTTGCTCACTTTCAGAGTTTCTTGCTTTTTTCTTTTTTCTCCAACCTAACATTTTATTTTTGCCTTCATTTTTTAGGGCATCTATCCTAACATTTTCTTTGATACATATTTATCAAAATATTTCCTAACATTTTTATTCAGTATTCTTTTTGTCCATATCCTAGCTTAACATTTTTTTGAAAAATATTTTCATTTTTTGGACTAATTTATTTTAACTAACCAAAACCAAAAAATGACACAACACCTACTTCTTCCTGATTTTGGCCATCATCATGAGTCAAACTTCCTCTGCTTTCAGTCCTTGCATTATGTTGAAAAGTGAAACTTGTTCCCAACTGTGTATGGGCATTTACATGAGACCTATCTATCTCATCTTCTTTCATAACATAATTGAGATTCTGTCTGTCTTCTTCCTCCTTTATGACAATATCAGAATATTGTCTTTCTTCACATGTTTCACCTGCAATCATACACAAATTATCAGATTTAAAATTATGTGACCTTTTGGTCTCTCTGAAGTTTCAGTCTTCAAGTCTTCCTCCAAATACTCATTTATTCTGAGTAATTCTTCCTTTAGTCAAGCATTCATCATTTTCTCTTTCCTCTTCTGTAGTTTATGCCACCTTATATTTCTTCTCATAAGAAAACCATACCTCTGGTCTTTCTCATTCCTCTGTAACAGTTCCATCAGTACTTCAAGATGGACTATTATCTCAGCCTTCTCCCTCTCATATTCTTCATCATTCATCTGTCTCCATATGCCATTTGCTTTGGCATCTTCTTTCTTCACTTTATGGCTTTTCTCTAAACCTCTACAATGACTATCAGTAGCCATCTTCTTCTCCATCTCTGTGAGTTCTTCACTTACTCACTATGAGCTGCACAAGTCTCTGCAATAGCAAGTCCTCCCTGCTGAAAGATACCTCACTAAGCTTCTCTCTTCTGAGCTCAGTCTTTTGGCATCTCTCTAGTTCTCTCCTGTGGAACCATATGAGCACTCCATGCTCTAGACTTCAACTCATCTGCACTTTTGAGAACACAACTGTCCTCTTGTATTTCAAACCCAAATGAAATACTAGAGTCTGGCCACTCTCTCTCAGAAACCCTTACCGACTTCCTTCATCACTGCTCTTCAGGCTGTGATCTTTTTGCTGAGATGCTTCACTAATTATTGTTACCTGAATATTAATGATATTTAAACAAAGATCATTCCAAGCTTTCAAAAAAATTTTGCTGCCGAATTTCTGTGGCCACTTTAAATTGCTTCTGCTCAGCTTCCTTATGAGAACACTCTTGTCCTCTCTGTCCAACCTTTAGTCGGGTTCACTGCCACTTTTTTTCCAGTATTTCATTCACTTTGTTCTTTAGAACACATGCAACTTTCCTTGTCTGTCTGCTTCTATCAATCTTTACCCTTTCTTAAACCTGCAAAACTCAAACTAAAGTTAGACAAAACAATATCTGTATGATTTCACAAGCAGTCTCCATCCACTCTTCACATTTGAGTGAATCTCCATTTTCCTCAAGAAAACAAACATCGTTGTGCTTTCTTTATGCTTCTGCAATCTCTTCTTAAGAGTATCACTTACTCTCATCTTATGTCATGCCTTCTAATTATCAAATTCAAATAACCCGATCTCCTCTTTCTTTTGCAATCACACTTGCACTGGGCACAATTCTTCTTTAATTAAAAAGAGCTTTGACCAGCTATGATACCAAATGATGCAGTCTTAGTCGCAAATATCCACAGTATGCATACAAATGTATGTCATATTCATGTCCTATGAATTTCCATCTCACACTTAGGAAAAACTATCTTAAATCAAGGTTTAAAGTTCTTAATTAAATGCTTAAGCGGAAACGTTTGATTTAGATATCCAAGGTCTAAACCTTAATAAACCTTTGAGCGAAAACTATACGACCCTTCAATATCTTTGGTTAACTCTTATTACCCGCGCATATTAACCATAATATATTTATTCCGCTTTATTTCTATTATAACTCTTGTATAATAGAAATTACACATAAACCATTTAACCCTTCATTACTTTACCATTCTGCTGATTCACATGACTTTGCACATTTACCGATGCTCAACCTGCGCTTCAAATATGCACCGTTGATTTCTTCCTTCAGATCCAACGGCTATTGCGTCGTCCACTCATCAACTAACCCAGACGATCTCTACTGTTGATCTGCTCCATCTAATCCAATGGCTGTCGCGTCACCCGCTGAACTTTTTTGCGGCCAAATCTCCACTGTAGATCAATCTTGCTTGATCCAATGGATATCGCGCAATCTTTCTCTCCAACTAGCACGATTGATAAAATTTTGGAAGCACGCGAGAAAAGTTGTTTTGGTGTGCTACATGTCGCCTCCACATTTTATCGCGTAGAATTTTGAAATACCACTTATAGCCTTTATGCCGCGCGAGATACCACTTCCGCCTCTGGAAAACTGCCCACGTGCTCAAATCAAAACCTTTAAGGAAGACGCTTAACCAAAGGTTTTGCACTTAATCTCAGTATTAACCCTTAATGCTAACACATAATTTACTCTCTGCCATTCCTCTTCCGTCGTTGTTATCCATCGATCTGGCCGATCCGACGGTTTCCGTGCTTTGCTATTTGATACTTTCTACATCGTTGATCTCCTTCCCGAGCTTAATTACAGTCCATCATTGGAACTGTTTAACCTCCAATTTTCTATGTACGCTGTCTCGACGCTCTATCCTTCTCGATTTCGTTTGCACACACATATCTTATGCAAAAACACTTCGTTTATAAATAATTACAATTTAATCACATATGTACTCTACATAGGTTTGAAATCGAATTTCTATATTCGTAAACATGTATTTACACAGTTTCTTCTCTTAGGCCTGATTTCCAATACCAGTGGCCTCTGTTTCCCTATCTTCCCGTAGGCTTACAATCAGACTCTATCTAATCTCAGATTCTCTAACTAACTAACTAACTAACTCTATGCCTTTTAGGTTTACATTTATACAAAAGGTTCTATAACCCATTTCGGTTCAGATCCTTAATCTGCTCATCAAGTCCTAAAATATTTCAATGATCCCTTGGGGATCTCAACAAGTCAACTAAATCCTAAGGATTCTCTTTAATCCTCAAAATCATGAAACTAATTCCTAATATAAGATTTACAATATTTCAAAATCTCTCAATCCTCACTAATCACTCATCATCACTCATGTTCTCCTACATTCGAGAACATTACAATATTCCTCACAATATCTAATTAATTCCTATTCTCAATATCTCTAATAAACTTACTTAAAAACCTTAATAATTACATTAATTTAATACTCAGGAAAACAACTTCCCACAAGACCCCCTATGTCTACTGAAATACAATGATATTTTTGAGCCGAATGCTCCTGCATCAATTGATCACCAGATGATGTCACCGTGACTCGCACTCCAAAAAAAATGGCAATTCTATCTGGCACAATCCCCAAATCTCACAAAATCCCCTGCGACTTCAAAGCTCAGCCAATGCGCTATGCATATTCTAAAGATTTTGATGCTCAACCTCTTGTGCGACATATGGTCTCCAGGGTTTGATACTTGACGCTATCACTGGTGAACTACTCAATATTGTCTATTTTATGCAGTTTCACAAGATATTCCATGCTCTCCTATTCCCATTGCATTATTTTCGATGGTCTTGTCAGGCTGCAAGGAGATTTTAAATTAATTTGTGTCTATATCAATAGAAAAAAAATCAACATTAATTATGTGTTTGCCTTCTGACCTAGTGGTCTCAATCTCATAAGAGCCCAAGAAATATTTCTGAACTTCAACACAACATCCTTGGTAGGAGAATTTTCATCCTTAGATTCACCACTGACATCTGAAACCATTTGATTTTTCTAATGGGTAGTTCCCATCGATTGCTCAGGACTGAGAGTAGGATTTGCTTCGAAGAATTCTCATAAACGTCCCCATTGTCCCCAACGTGAAGCATGGATCTCCATTGTTGGAATCACAACAGAACTCTGAGTTCCTTTTGTTTGCCTCAAAGTTGACTTCCTGATTTCTCAAACAATAGGGTTTAGCTTAGTAGCGACCATTTTCTATATCTCCTTGCAATATAGTATCGGTGAGTCCCAAAGAAAAAGTTGACGATGAGAGCTTGTACACGATATTACCTAGTTCCCAATGTAAAGACTGGTCAATTGAAGCACCGTTTTGATAGTTCTACGTTACAACCTTCTCATATACCCACAAGTAACGATTGTTTTCCATGAGAGCACACGTACATCACAAACAGTGACTTCAATGTCTATTATAGCATAACCATGCAACATTCCAACATAATGCAGCCTGAGCACAAGTTTCACCTATCTTGCAGTTTTGTATGACAAGTGCGGTCATTGCCATGCCACACTACTTTCCTCACTCGAATCAATTTTGGTCCCCAACGTGTTACCAAGTATGAGTTTTGGTGTTACCATCATATATACATCACACTTTTGGCCTTGGGATTCAATATTACATCCCTGGTAATATTTCAACGTCTTGGGAGACCGTCCCTTAATTCCATCTCCACGTGGATGCACATGGGAATTATACTTGAACTGCATGTGTGTGTCGCATCCATAGTGAACCTAAAGGAATAAATACCTCTTTTGAGATGTTTTTAATAGAATACACACCACAATCTCCATTACTTTGTTGTAATGTATTGAATATTTTAATGTATGTATGCCTTCCGGTCTCTGATGTATAGCATGATTATATTATAGAAATGTATATGCTTATTTAAAATCCACATCACGTTTCATTGAGGTGTATTGTGCATCCACATCTCTCTTTAAGAATATTTCACATTTTGGTTATATGTTGACATAATGACAACGCAACATGGATTGTACCTCTTATCATAGGGCCATAAATGTATGTGATAATATATAGACATTCCTCCTCAATGGGCTCACCCCATATCCCCTTCCATCATGCCTCAATAAGGGTGTTGGGCGTGTTGCCCTGGTTTCCCCTGCATAGCACAATAACCATGAATTAATTAAATAATGTCATATCATAATGCTTCATAATTCAAAAGTTAAAGCTTAGGATGCAAAGAGCAAGAAAGTGCATGGAAGCCTAAAGGACTAAGTAGATGTAATTAATGTCCCTCAATAGTATGATATGGCAGGTACTTGGTGCTATTTGGAAGATTTAGTCTTACAATGATGTTATCATGATGCCATGTGATTTAGATGAGGGTATGCCCCGAGAGGCATGTGGATTAGGTTGAAGCTAGAATCGAACCTTCATTTAGACAATTAATGGTTTCTTCCAAACCCTAATGCACTCGAAAAAATGACATTTGAAAAAAGTTATTTCCATCAACGCATATCACCCCCCACTAACCATAATGCGTGTTATAACAAGATATACCTTGGAGTCGTGAGATTATTAATGCGTGATTGAAACAACAAACACTTGATAATGAATTTAAAAGGGACGAGGACAAATGTGGGATGAGGCTAAACCATAAAGTACTCTCATAAACCCTAATGCGCTAGTCTACTCAAACTCAGGGGTAAATCCAAAAGAATAAAGATAACAATAAGTGTGAGCATTAATAGGTTTTTTTGGGAACATGTCAAGGAGAGGCTGACTGGTTGAAGGTCTGATCGTAACCCTAAAATCTCGAAGCAAGTAGTGGGGGACCTAAAATTTTGAATATGCCCAAAATTTTGGGTGTTGTTGTAGCGACTACAACACACCATAATCAATAGAAGCCCAAAAAGAGTCTAAGTGGTTTTCTAGTACCATAACTTTGCATCTCTACACCTATTTTGAAAAGCATAAAATGCTTTCCAACCCCCCCAAATTTCTTTTCTTTTTGCAACCATTCCAACTTAGATTTTTGTTCCAACCCCCCCAAATTTCTTTTCTTTTTGCAACCATTCCAACTTAGATTTTTGTTGAAGTCAATTCTGAGGTACTTGTAATCCGCAATTTCTTCTAGAATGTTTCCTTCAAAGTAGAACTTATGTTGGTTATGTTTTATTTTTTTAGAGAAAACCACTACTTTCGTTTTGTTAATATTGACTTGCATGCCCACCCTTATACAAAAATGCTCAAGGGATAGTAAGTGCTCTTGCAAACCAAGAGCAGATTTAGCAATCAGAATAAAGTCTTCTTCATACAAATGAAGCCTTATAACAAACTTGCCCAAATGGATATTGTTGTACCCTACATTCCAAAGGTTTAGGATCGGGATCGAGTTGAATTCCTTTCTTGTTGAGAGGGAGTGATGAAAATAACAACAAGAAATGATAAAAATAGAATCCAGAAATTCCAATTTTAATTTGTCCTTGAATTAAAATTGTAAATTAAATTCAAATTTAGTCTCAGGAGCTGCTTGGAAATAATTAATTAATTCATTATGGATTAATTAGTTGGAGAAATTCAAGTTAGAAGTCTTTCTGCAGTCATGCAACAATTATCCCTTAAATTAAGGAGATTATCCCTTAATTAAGGAGATACGATTGAGCTATATTTGAGTTGTAATTAGTTAGCTCAGTTTACTGAGTTAAGTCCAGTTAAATTAGTTCCAAACTATTTGAGGAACTAATTGTGAGTTATCAGTCAGTTAATGCATGCATGCACTCAACTAGTGTACTCCAGATAATTGAAAATTCCCTCATCAGTAACTCATCCATGTCTATTCTGAGAAAGACCCAGTTGAGCTAAATGTCAAGGACAATGTACTATCAGTTGCATGTGTTTTCCTATAAAGGAAACTCATGCATGCAGTTAAGGTAAGGTTCCTTGGAGGAAAGCACAGTTCTGACAGGGTGTGAGATTAGTGTGAGAGATTAGTGTTCCACTTGGTAATAGGAGGATCACCTAGGAGAAACTGCGCAAGGAAATAGGAGCTTGGAGGGCAGAGGAGAAGGCTTGTGAGAAGCCAAGTTTGCATGTGAGCATCCAGGAGGATTGTACTGAGAGCTGGCTAGCTGCGAGAGCTAAGGCTTTGTATAATCTTGATGTATTTCCACCTTGTATGATAATACAGATAGTGGGGTTTTTAGCTAAGGCTTTCCCCTGAGTATTTTCTATGTTTCATGTGCATTGATTCTTCTTCTTATGGTTATATGTGTTCAGCTCTGGTTCAGCTCGATCTTTAAGCTTCCACAAGTTTTATACTATAAGTAGATTATAGTATTTTGCTTTAGTATATTGCATTATCGAGTTAATCTATAGTCAGATTTTCTACGTAGATCTCACAGGTAGATTTGTAGAGAATTTGGAGGAGATTCTACATGGTATTGGAGTTGAGCTTATTAGAGCAGTGAACAATATACAGAGAAGAGAATTTGAAGTTTGAAGTTCGGGGTTGTGGGTGAAAATCGAATTTATATGATACTTCAATTGAGATGGGACATTATGCGACTAATATCCCATCGAAGAAGTCCAAGAAGGGATCCTCGAAAGGATCACAAGGTAAGGCATTAGCCTCTTAGTTCGAAATGGACTTCACCCTCATCGCATGGATGGTGTCATCGACGATGGGTTGTGTCTGTTATCTTGACAGTGGAGCCTCATTCCACATGAACAACAATAAAATTTTATTCAGTGCCTTGGAGGAGAAAGACCTCAAGATGCACATAAAGATGGGTGACGACGAAAGGTATAGTGTTTCAGGAGTGGGCATGGTTGCTTTTCAGAGGGAGCATGGAGCTTCTATCACCTTGACAGATGTGAAGTATGTGCCTGGACAGAAGAAGAACTTGTTATCGATCGCGATGTTGGAGGATAAAGGCTACGATGTTGTCTTCAGTAAGGGAAAGGTTTTCCTTAGACACATCACCACTGGACATGTGAAACAGATTGGTTCACGAGTTAAGAACCTGTATGCTTTTGAGGTTCAAGATGCATGCAAAGCCTTGAGGAGAAAGAAAAATGTTATAGACTTGGTGGTTGAGAGGGAGAGTAAATTACCTCTCAACCTGCAGTCCCAGAAGAAGTTTTAGACAATTGTGGAGGAGCCACAATTGGAGAAGTGGGCAGAAGGATAACATGCAACCATACCTCCAGGTGTGAGGTGGGGTGATGTGAAGTGATAGTCCCAAGAAGGCTAAAATTGGGCAGGGTCCATTGAGAGGTTTTATCTCATGGGTTGTACCTTGCTACGGGAGCCCAAAGTACATAGTAGCGGGAGGAATCAGTGGGATTGATGCAGTTAGAGATCAAAGTGACAGAGGCTAGAGCAGTCAGATACTGAAGAGCGCAGAGAAGGATTGGCAACAGTGCAGAAAGGTTGAGCTAGTAGAAGCACAGAGTTTTCAGTCGATAGAGGCAATAATAGTCAGAGACTTTGATGATAGAGGCATCATTCTGATTCAGGTTCGATGTTTTTTTGTTTCTGGAGTTGCTGGAGCAACAACACTAGAGAGAAGTGTTGCATGCATAACATTCCAAAGGTTCAGGATCAGGATCGAGTTGAATTCCTTTCCTATTGAGAGGGAGTGTTGAAAATAGCAACAAGAAATGATAAAAATATAATCCAGAAATTCCAATTTTAATTTGTCCTTGAATTAAAATTGTGAATTAAATTTGAATTTAGTCTCACCAGCTGCTTGGAAATAATTAATTAATTCATTATGGATTAATTGGTTGGAGAAATTCAAGTTAGAAGTCTTTCTACAGTCATGCAACAGTTATCCCTTAAATTAAGGAGATAAGATCGAGTTATATTTGACTTGTAATTAGTTAGCTCAATTTACTAAGTTAAGTCCAGTTAAATTAGCTCCAAACTGTTTGAGGAACTAATTGTGAGTTATCAGTCAATTGATGCATGCATGCACTCAACTAGTGTACTCTAGATAACTGAAGATTCCCTCATTAGTAACTCATGCATGTCTATTCTGAGAAAGACCCAGTTGATCTAAATGTCAAGGATAGTGTACTATCTATTGCATCTGTTTTTCTATAAAGTAAACTCATGCATGCAGTCAAGGTAAGGTTCCTTGGAGGATTCCGCAGTTCAGACAGGTTGTGAGATCAGTGTTCCACTTGGTTGAGAGTTTTCCACTTGGTAACAGGAGGATCACCCAGGAGAAACTGCGCAAGAAAATAGGAGCTTGGAGGGTAGAGGAGAAGGCTTGTGAGAAGCCAAGTTTGCCTGTGAACATCCAGGAGGATTGTACTGAGAGCTGGCTAGCTGTGAGAGCTAAGGCTTTGTATAATATTGATGTATTTCCACCTTGTATGATAATACAGATAGTGGGGTTTTTAGCTGAGGCTTTCCCCTGAGTATTTTCTATGTTTCATGTGCATTTATTCTTCTTCTTATCTTTATATGTGTTTAGCTCTGGTTCGGCTCGATATTTAAGCTTCCGCAAGTTTGATAGTAGAAATAGATTATAGTATTTTGCTTTAGTATATTGCATTATTGAGTTAATCTATAGTCAGATTTTCTACATAGATCTCACAGGTAGATTTCTAGAGAATTTGCAGGAAATTCTACAGTTTGCAGTCATCTTTCAAGCCACGAAAGGACTCAAAGCCTAAATCGGAACCTATCCATTGGAAATTTCTCAGAATAAGCTTTCCAATGATATGTGGAAGTCTGAAAATGGACTCCTTGATCAAAAGATACAGCCTTCTTAAGATTCCAGGATTCAAGCCTTAGGAAAGGAGGAATATTGGAGGTCCGATATTGGAGATCATGTATTGGAGGTCCATCAATATGGGAGATCGACGATCACACTTCAGATTTGCATAGAATATTGGCGATCACACTTTAGAGTTGCATGAAATATCGATGATCGCTTAATCAGAGGTCCTGGCACATTGGCGATCACATATCAACGATCACACATCGGGGATTCAATGCATTGAAGCAATCAGATTGGAGCATCATGTGGTATTGCAACATTAGCGTTCATCAATTAGAACTTTTGAATGTGACAATATTTAAAGGTTGTGAAACACATAAAGTTTTGATATAGTGTAAAACCGTCAGGGAACCCAAAAATAAGTCTATAAAGGATTTCCCCGCAAAACCAAGGGCTTTTTCTCTCTCCTCCAACAAGACACGTGATTGGACAGTACTGGCTCCGATAAGGATTAATGGCGGAACAAGATTGGCTCTAATAATGACGCATGGCAGCATGTGGTTTGGCTTCGATAAGGACACATGGCAGTTGACATTATAATGATGTGGCAGTATGGAAGGACACGTGGCAATGTGTTCTGGCATGTTGAGGGGTGCTATGGGGGCATATCTGGGTGACATGTGTCACTACTCAAGAAGTGCCACGAGGCAAGGACGACGTTACATCAGATATCGCATATCAAAGGTTGATGGATTTCAGAACTTTATACCAATGGACACTTTAAAAAGTGCCGATAAGGGGGTTCTGATATAAAGGATGGCGTACAGTCCATAAAGAACAAAGAACCAAGGGCGCGGGGCTATGGAAAATCATAGAGGGATATTGGCGATCAGAGAAACTAAAATATCACGACTCCAGATTAAGAATCCCAATTGGAAACCACCGAAAAGAGGGGCTCTAATGTTTGGCAGAGCGCATGGTCACTAGAGGAACTTAAAGGAAAGGGGCGCTAAGCTATTTACAAAGGAAAAAGGCCCTTGGATAGGAACAAAAGGCCCTAACACCTTAAGGCTAAGCCTTTAGTCACGACCCTCGGTCCTATGGAGGAAAATTCTGAAAGGGGCTAAACATAAGGGGGCCAAGGAACATTAGAATTTGAAGTTTTGTGATGTTTAAGAATAAAAGTTCCATTAAGCCAAAGCTCCCAAATAGCATTATGGCAGTGTTACTAGGCATATTAGGCTCTGATATTGAAACGCGGGGAGTTATGTGATGGATGAGTCGGCAGTTGCAATACCACTAAGGTCACTACTGTTAATCACTCCCAACTCTAGAAAGTGGGAATTCAAGCAGTTAAAGAGGAAAGCGATAGTCAAATCGAACGAGTAACTAAAGAAAAGCATCGTGGTAGAGACATGGCCTAATCAGGGGCAATCTTAGGAATGACGTGTGGATACTTTCATTATCCATCATTCAGATTTTCCTTTTTACATATTATTCTATAATTTCTGTGTATTTTCAAGAAAGGAATCAAATCCTTTGTAATCATTTTGAGACACAGACCATCGCATACCGAGACAACTAGTCAATTGTGCAGCTGGCCTTTGGCTGAGATATTTTGTAAACTGTTGATTCAAAGCTTCCCCTCTCCTTATAAATAGAGGGAAGAAAGACTTAAAAAAAGCTCTATAATTTTGCACCCAAGTTGTCCAAATTCTGTGATTACACGTTTGGTTCTATATGCTTATTCGCGAGGACTTGAGCGATACATTGTTGAATGTAAATGGACTGGTGAATTGGACTCGTCTTGAAGGATTAGTGAAACTCTTTGGTGATTCCAATCAGAGCAAGGTGTAGTATGTTTCCCCTTTGTTTATCACTTCATGTATGTTTTTCTCCCTCTGAAATAGTGTAATGAAGTGTTGAAGCCCCGAAAATCGGGTCTACAACAAGGGGGATACCCACCCGGTCCAGACCTTGGTTAGCAGCTCCTTTTCCATTTGGTATGGTGGGTCCGACTGGGGATATGGGACCAGTTTCCCAATTTATGTGTGTGTGTGGAAAGATTGATATTTCTTCTCTAAAAGTTCCTAAGTGTAATATTCTAATTCTAACTCTAATATAATTAACATGAAAATTGTATTCTAATAAGCAGAAATATCTAAGTCTACACTAACCCGGGGTGTAATCCTTCCGTTATGCGATCTAAAATGATTTCAGATAACAATTGGTAATAAAGATCATTCAACTGTTATAAGAAAAGAATTCAATACATATAAACCACTTTGTATAAAAAGTTAGATGAAACAGTTGTGAAAGGCATATCGCATAATAAGCTACTCATACATTAAGCATAAATAAAAAGCTATCACTGTACAAAAGTGCCAAATGATAACTCAAGCATTCATACGTTAATATATAAACAACCGAACATGAATATCACTTTAACACAAGGGCATAAATAGTTAAGAGATAGAAGTACCATTTATAACTGGTCCTACTCATGAGCTTCAAGCGATAATGATTTATCTCTTCTTAATCCAACATCCACTAAGAGTACATAAGTGCAACATCAATAGCAGATACTAAATGCAGATATCAATAAATCCTGTTCCATTCATTCATCAAAAGCTCCTCAGAGGTTACAAAAGTGCATGTTCTGGGGATAAGTTTTTGATAAATTTCAGGATCCTTCTCCAAATACATGAGAAGGGTTTAAATGCTACTAACTAAATCTAAAAATAACGTATTACAAAAATGTAGGATGAGGTTTAAATGACCGTCCTCATTTTAGGCAAAAGTAAAACAAAATTAAAAATAAAACTGAATCTAAAATTAACAACTAACTATTTTTGTATCTGATCCTTGAAATCGCACGCATTCAACATATGTTTGAGAAGAGTCGGATGACCGACTTCAGACTTTAGCTATGCTGTGAAAACAGAATCGGCAAGAGCTAGCACCATCTTCTCGGCAGATTTTTTTTTTTACAAATTTCTGGGCTTACATGTGACTGAGCAATTAGAAGCTTTCCTCTTCAAGAAGTTTTGCTCAGCAATGCGCGATTAGCGCTAAGCGCTAATCGTGCATCAGAAACTGCCTCCGTTTCTCGATCCGGGCTTCCTTGGTGCGTTTTTTGCCTTTCGCGCGATTTCTTTTTACGGACATAAAGCTCAAATTTTGTGAAAATAATGATTCTGTAAGCTTTTGACCCTGAGTTTTAAATTTTCTGTTTTTTGATGTCAGTGTTGTCCAGTACCCATTTGATCATATCTGTGTATGGGAGAATTTTGGGTCTCGCTGCTATCTTGTGTAAGAACGAACAAGCTAGCTCTGTAATGGATGCCTCATAAGAACCTTGTGAGCTAGTGGTAGCTGTAACCTTCATCACTCTGGTATTCTCTTCTTCAAGTAGATTATACATGCCTTCCCAAGTAGAAATACCAGCGTCTCTGTTACAAACAATGTTTGTATACAAGGGCGCCATTTCTTTCTCTTCAGAGCTTGGAATTTTGCCTTTCTTTCCCATGATGTCCTGCGTACTGCTTTGTATCGTTCTCTGCTCTCCGTTCCTACATTTTACAAGTGAAGTGAAAACAATGATAAGGAAAGGTGATGGGAAAGTTTTAAATGCCAAAGACGTATAAAATATACCACCTTACGTGAACAGAATTTTCGATAAGCACGAAACCATATTCCATTAATGACTGGCAACTAACTCATTAATTAGCATTAAAGCACATAACCAGGTCTCGGTTTATGGAAAATTCTTTTTTTTTTTTTAAACGACGAGCCCGAAAGATCTGCGATGAAACAATTTTGCGATTTGCTTCGCAATATCGCAGATTGCAACATCACAGAATCACGACATCGCTTTCTCGCTATATCGCAAATTCACAATATCTCATTATCGCATTATCGCTCTATCGCAATATCGCATTGCCGCTCTATCGCAATATCGCAAGATCGTGGCACATGACAATTTTCGTTAATCTGTTTTCTGCGAAATGCGATTTGCGATATGCGCCATCGCATATCGGCAGTTTAAAGTTTTTCAATGTAAGCGGTATTTGATGCATGCGATGCGATATATGTTTGTAGTCGCGTATCGCGATCTCGCAATTTTAGAATTCGGCTTGCAAGGAGGTATACTACTATCTTTTTGCGATGCGATATTCCCTAAGGAAAGATTTTATTGTATCATAAAACTTAGTTTTTTTAGATTTTCCAAGGGTATTCTCCTAAGCTTATGATGGTAAATTTTATTATAAAAGGAAATTTAAGCACTAATTGTTTTTTAAATTTTTAACTAAGTGTCCCCACTTATTTAGCGTTAAGAATAACACTAAATAAGAAGGGGGGTTGTTGCTGGCCACAACAATTGGCGATTCACTTGGAAGAACCAGTTATCTCTGCTGCTCTTTTGAATTTTCAAAAACTTCCAAAACAGAAAATTTTCCAGAAAATTAAACTTTATTATAGAAAGACTAAGTACATTATGCTTTTACCTATCAATGATATTTTGTTTCTTCTATTTTTACCTTTGATTATTTACTCCCTTAAACTAGTCCTTATATCTACATTAGTCATTACTTGGTTTAAAAAGATAAAAACAAAGCCTTCTCTGTAAATTAGTTTTAAATATGCTCATTTGTCGTAGGTAGAGCCTCTGCTGCCAGTAAGCGTTTATAGCTTCGACAGGGTTACCTGTTACCTAGCAATGATCCTGTATCCTACTTAGAGAAATTTACAACTTTCAAAGATAAATCCATTTCCACACTTATTGCTTTCATTTTATTTTTATCCTTAAAGAACAATGTCTTGGTTTGGTAGCCAATTCATGACACCGTCATTTGCTAATTTATAACTTTGTTGAACAAGCTGGCTCGTGATGAGACCCCTTGTCTTTTGATTGCAACAATCTTGAGTCATTGCCCTATTGTGGTATGCATTATTGGCAAAGTCAGCAACCTATAATATCTATGATCATGATAAGTCGGCTTGTGATGAGACCTCTTACTCTTTAAGTTAAAGTGTATCTTTGGATCATTCTCTAAATATTGTAGTTTCCTAGGCGGGGAGGAAGTCATTGTTTCCTTAAGACAACTCTGGACGACAATGATAGAGTTTTTTTGGAAATATCTTTTCTACAGAGAATCTTCATTTTTGTTATTGATACCTTTCATTGGACTGATATAAAACAATTTCTAATTAAAGGTAGTTTTTCATCAAAATTTATACAGTTGAGACTAGTATCATTCCTAGGTCTATAGTATTTAACTGTATCTTTCAATAGTAATGATCAATTTTTTAGAAGGAATTCTATTTATACAAGTGAAAAAACAAAATCTAGAAGAGAATTTGTGTCTTTTTTGTGAATCTCAAATGTAACCATTTACCACTGGTTTTATTATAGAAAGAAAAACAACTAATCTACAAAACTAGAGGAATGTTCTTCTATGGAAAATATTTTTTGAGGATTTGACCATTAACAGGTAAAGAATCTCTTTTCCCTGTTAAATCCTGTAACATGAAAGTAGACGGACCGATGATTTCTATGATTTGAAAAGGGCCAAGCCACATTCTTTGAAATTTTGTATGTTTCCCTTTTTCCTCATGAGCCTTGTCCCATTTTAAAACTAGATCTCCCATCTGAAAATCTTTTCTAGATATCATATTTGAATCAAAAGAGGCCTTTACTAATGCTTGATGGTGAGCATGAGTTATTTTGGCCTTTTCTCGTTGTTCTTCTAACTTAATTATTTCCAGCTGTCTTAGTTGTAAGGAAGAAGTTGGTGCTTCATCAATATATTGAACTAAGGCCAAAGAGGGAATTGCAAAATGATTTGGAAGAACTACTTCTTTCCCATAAACTAAATTAAAGGGAGAAGTGCCAATGGAAGCTTTCTTCGTTATCCGATCTGCCCATAAAGCATATATTAAAGACTTGTGCCAATTTGTATGATTTTGGTCAATGGTTCGCTTAATAATTCTGATTAAATTTTTATTTGTAGATTCAGCTAATCCATTGCCTTGTGGATAGTAATTGGCGGAGTATTTAAGTTTGAAACCCCTTTTGAATGCAAATTGAGTCATTGTATTACCAGAAAAATATGATGCGTTATCAAACATTAAAGCAAAAGGCAACCCAAACCTGGTGATTATGAACTGATCTATGAACTCGATGATATGTTCAGCATTAGCCGTCTTGAGTGGAACTGCTTCTACCCATTTAGAAAAGTAATCTGTTGCAGTAAGAATATATCTATGCTGCTTAAAAGAGTGAGGAACGATCTCACCTATTATATCCAATCCCCACTGATCGAAATGTTGTTTGATGTTAACTGGTTGTAGTGGCAATGATGGTTTCTTTTGTCTCCCAGCAGCAGTTTGACAGACTTGACATTTCCTCACATAGTTATGTGAGTCTTTGAATAATGTGGGCCAGTAATAGCCCGCGCGTAAGATTTTATGAGCAGTAGTGTCTCCAGCATAGTGTCCGCCTGCTGGCCCATCATGGAGTTCCTGCAAGACTTTTTCAGCTTCAGATTTCTCAAGACCTCTAAGAAGAATAGAATCATAATTTATTCTAAAAAGAACATCGTTCACGAGCTGGTATTGTTTGGCTTTCAACCTTAGAGCTCTTTTCTTGGTATGATCGAGGTTTGAAGGAGCGTATCCATTCTTTAGCTAATAAATGATATCAGCGTATATTGACTCAACATCGTTTAGGCTTACCTCGTACATTTGTATCTCTGTAGATGAAATTTCGGACATAAGCGATGATCCGGCCAGCATTTTGCAAAAACCTTGACCTTTTAGAATACTTGCTGGTTTGATTTCTACGTCATATTCCTATAAGGCAGTAACCCAATTGGCTCTTTTCTCACCCACATCCTTCTGCACCAGAAGATTTCTTACCGCTGGAAACGATAATATGATTTTTGTATGTGTTTTGAGTAAAAAGGGTCTGAAATATTTAATTGCTTTGAAAACAGCATAAGCTTGTTTCTCCACATCTGAATAATTTAACTTGGCCCCTTTTAAATTAGAACTGAAGAAAGCAATTGGGGCTTCTACCTTTTCTTGATTTGCTTGAGTAAGTATCGCAACATATGATCTATCAGAGGCAAATGTATATAAAATGAAAGGATCTGAAAAATTTGGAGTTGCTAAAGATGGAGTATTAACAATTGCTTGTTTGATCATATTGAATGCCTCATGTTCATCTTGGCCCCATTTAAAGTTTGAGTTCTTTTTGATCATTGCCTGTAAAGGAGAAACGATTCTTGAAAAATCTGGAACGAATCTCTTTACAAAGTTAATTTGGCCAAGAAAATATTGCATGGCTTTCTTGTTGTGAGGTAGGGGTATTGCGGAAATCTCCTTGATTTTGTCAGGATCGATGTGAATTCCAAATTTTGACACTATGAATTCGAGAAGTTTTCCTTCACTTAATGCGAAAAAGGATTTTTTTGGGTTAAGTAAAATTCCATACCTTTGACAATGTTGTAAGGTTTGTTTTAAATCTCTAAGATGATTGTTTTGCTTTTTGGAATATATAGTTATTTATATCATCTAGATAGATTACCACTGATTTATTAACTAAACCCTTGAACACGATGTCCATGGCCCTCTGAAATGTGGCACCAACGTTAATTAGACCAAATGGCATTTTTTGATATGCGTACGTGCCCCATTTAGTTCTGAACGTGGTTTTTAATTGATCATCTGGATGTACCAACACTTGATTGTATCATGAGAATACATCCAAGAATGACATTAATTCTGATCCCGCGACTGCCTGCAAGATTTGTTCCATGGGAGGTAAAGGAAAATTATCCTTTTGGCAGGCTTTGTTAAGATTTCGAAAGTCAATGCATATTCTAATGTCTCCATTCTCTTTCTAATAGGGACCATATTGGAAACCCATTTAGAATGTCGAATGGGAAAAATTATTTTGACTTTCAATAACTTATTGAGTTCAGATTTGATCTGGTTTTCTAGATTGGGATGGATCTTTCTCAACTTTTGCTGGACCGTTTTTTCATCGTTTGTCGTTGGAATAGTATGTTGGATGATGGAGGTGTCGTATGTTTTGAGTTCATCGTAATTCCAAGCAAATACACTTTTGTATTGTCTCAAGAGACGAATGTATGCTAATTTTTCTTCAGGAGCTAGACCAAGGCCTAGATTAATGTTTTGTGGTTTGGTATCAGTTCCTAGATTTATTAATTCATAGTTCAAGTTGAACTTTGGAGTTTTGAATTGATAGATCTTTTAAACCGATCTTTCAAATCATAAAGGTCTTCTAATTTGACTACCGACTTAGGTATGGCATTGTTAGTGCTATCTTGTTGCAATTGTTGGTCATGTTGGTCTTCGTCAATTATTTGATTGGTGTAGGATCCATCAGATGTGAGGAAACTCATGATATTAGGATCGTCATTGAAAATCCTCCAATTGGTAATGTTATCAGGAATGGATGGTCTAAAAATTAATTCAATAGAAAATTGATCAGGGCTAAAATCTTCTGAAGGAATGAGCTTGGAAGCTACGTTAGCTAAGAGGTCTGCGCTAGCATTCTGGAGTCTGGGAATTGATGAAATATTAAATGTTATAAAGTGTTCAGTCAGATCTTGAACTAGGGATTGGTAATGTTTTAAATGACTTGATAAACAGTGTATAGTATTACGTACCTGTCTGATCACAATTTCAGAATCTCCGAAAACTTGAAGGTATTTGACATCTAATCCGATTGCTTTGTATAATCCTTGGACTAAAGCTTCGTATTCTGCGGTGTTGTTGGTGCAATCAAATTCGAGTTTGCAGGTTAGCATAGTTTTATCTCCCTCTGGACTTATTAACACGCATCCTGCTCCTGCTCCTTCGTTAGACTTAGAACCGTCAAAAAATAATTTCCAAAACAAAGATTTATTTACAGGACTATCTAAAAAATTAATACATTTAGAACTATCTGTTTGAGAGAAATTTTCTACTTGAGATAAAACATAATGTTCTAAATAAGGTGAAGTATGAGCATTAAAATTTCCTAGGAAAGAATCTACTGAGTAGTTGCCAATGATGTTATTGATGTATGCTACTGGTTCATTTTCTCCCTCCAGTTCTGTTACTATGTATTTCTGATGTTGTTTGTGCTCAACTTTTATCTGATTCGGTTTACCATTATAAGGGAGCCACATGTGCGACCAGTCAGTTGCAAAGTATCCATGAAGTTTTTCTGACCAATCTCTGCTAAGAATTAAGCCATAAAATTCTGGAATATCAGCAACTAAAATGTCGATAACTTGACATACCTTTGGGTTGGATGACAGCCTTAGGGTAACCTGATTTAATTCGCCAATCACTTCGACTTGCGATCGATCTAGCTGAACTAAGTGCACAACGCATTTCTGTGGTTGAACGTTCAATTTTGCACATATTGATCTTGGTAAAATATTCGATGAAGCTCCAGAATCCACTAAGAAATTATGCACATTTTTATTAAAAATTTCATAAGGAGAAATGGGGGAGTATGAGATCTCGATCTTCCTCCAATTAGGGCGATATCATTTGGATCAACCTTATTCATCGCATTAGTTGGAGGTCTTCCCATGTCATGGGAAGCTTGAGAGATTACAGCAGCGGGCAAAGGTGTAACTGGTACAGCATGCAATTCTTTCAAAAGTACTTTTTGCTGGTGTTTTAACTTGCTCAATTCAAAAAAAGTGATATTGGCCCTAGTGTTTTTCATGTCTTCTATGATATTATACTCCATTTCATCCGAAACAATTAGCGTTTTAGATGGAGCTAATGGGTCTGCTTGGACTGGGCTGGTTTGAGTTGCTTTAGATATCGTTTTCTTGGCTGCAACTTTATCCTTAGTCATCGAGCTTGGGCTTTTTGGCTTAGGTGTAGGTTGAGGAGGATCAAGTTGATTTTTGCTGCGAGTACTAACCAGGAATGCCTCTTGATCCTCTTCATCTGGGAGGATGAAATCCCACATACCTTGTAACTCCACAACTTCTTCTTCATCGGTATGTTCTTCACTAGAGATTTCCTCTTCTTCTTCTTCTGATTCAACATTTGTAATAGCGTTAGGGGGTTTGGAATTGGTCGAAGGATTTCTTTTAAAAGGCCTGTATGGCTTTCTAGAAGAAGTTTCTGCGACTTGTTTCTTAATGTCGACCATCTCGTTAGACATGGTCTTCAAAACTTTTTGTAATCCTTCTAAGTCGAATGGATATTTCGATTGTTTTTTCTTGGGATCTTCCTTGAAAGTAACCTTCTTGGATTTTTGTTCTTCTATTGCATTTTTCTTTTCTAGGGCTACAATACGTTTCTCTACTGCTATTGCTTCTTTCATATTTTCAAAGATTCAACTTCAGGAGGTTCAATCGTATATTGTTCTGAAATGTCAGGGTTTGTAGCAGCAGTTGTTGCTCCAGCGACTTCTGACTCTAAATTTGGAAATTCTAAATGTGATGGAGAAGTCAGAGGAGATGGTGAGGGTGATTTACTCTCAGAATGGTATTTAGATTTAGACTTACTTGCCATTCACAGTTTCAAGCCCTCCTTCTAGTGCCAAATATGCTGAAGCCCCGAAAATTGGGTCTACAACATGGGGGATACCCACCCGGTCCGGACCTTGGTTAGCAACTCCTTTTCCGTTTGGTATGGTGGGTCCGACTGGGGATATGGGACCAATTTCCCAATTTATGTGTGTGTGTGGAAAGATTGATATTTCTTCTCTAAAAGTTCCTAAGTGTAATATTCTAATTCTAACTCTAATCTAATTAACATGCAAATTGTATTCTAATAAGCAGAAATATCTAAGTCTACACTAACCTGGGGTGTAATCCTTCCTTTATGCGATCTAAAATGATTTCAGATAATAATTGGTAATAAAGATCATTCAAATGTTATAATAAAAGAATTCAATACAGATAAACCACTTCGTATAAAAAGTTAGACTAAACAGTTGCGAAAGGCATATCGCATAATAAGCTACTCATACATTAAGCATAAATAAATAGCTATCACCATACAAAAGTGCCAAATGATAACTCAAGCATTCATACGTTAATATATAAACAACCGAACATGAATATCACTTTAACACAAGGGAAAAAATAGTTAAGAGATAGAAGTACCATTTATAACTGGTCCTACTCATGAGCTTCAAGCGATAATGATTTATCTCTTCTTAATCCAACATCCACTAAGAGTATAGAAGTGCAACATCAGTAGCAGATATTAAATGCAGATATCAATAAATCTTGTTCCAGTCATTCATCAAAACCTCCTCAGAGGGTACAAAAGTGCATGTTCTGGGGATAAGTTTTTGATAAATTTCAGGACCCTTCTCCAAAGGCATGAGAAGGGTTTAAATACTACTAACTAAATCTAAAAATAACTTATTACAAAAATGTAGGATGCGGTTTAAATGACCATCCTCATTTTAGGCAAAAATAAAACAAAATTAAAACTAAAACTCAATCTAATATTAACAACTAACTATTTCTGTATCTGATCCTTGAAATCGCACACATTCAGCATCTGTTTGAGAAGAGTCGGTTGAACGACTTCAGACTTTAGCTGTGCTGTGAAAACAGAATCGGCAAGAGCTGGCACCATCTTCTCGGCAGAATTGATTTTTTACAAATTTCTGGGCTTACAGGTGACTGAGCAACTAGAAGCTTTCCTCTTCAAGAAGTTTTTCTCAGTGATGCGCGATTAGTGCTAATCGTGCACCAGAAACTGCCTCTGTTCTCGATCCGGGCTTCCTTGGTGCATTTTTCGCCTTTCGTGCATTTTCTTTTAGCAGACATAAAGCTCAAATTTTGTGAAAATAATGATTCCGTAAGCTTTTGACTCTGAGTTTTAAATTGTCTGTTTTTTGATGTCAGCACTGTCCAGTACCCATTTGATCATATCTGTGTATGGGAGAATTTTGGGTCTCGCTGCTATCCTGTGTAAGAACGAACAAGCCAGCTTTGTAGTGGATGCCTTAGAAGAACCTTGTGAGCCAGCGATAGTTGTAACCTTCATCACTCTGGGATTCTCTTCTTCAAGTAGATTATAAATGCCTTCCCAAGTAGAAATACCAGCGTCTCTGTTACAGACAGTGTCTGTATACAAGGGCGCCATTTCTTTCTCTTCAGAGCTTGGAATTTTGCCTTTCTTTCCCATGAAGTCATGCGTACTGCTTTGTATCATTCTCTGCTCTCCGTTCCTGCAGTTTACAAGTGAAGTGAAAACAATGATAATGAAAGGTGATGGGAATGTTTTAAATTCCAAATATGTATAAAATATACCACCTTACGTGAACTGACTTTTCGATAAGCACGAAACCATATTCCAAATGACTAGCAACTAACTCATTAACTAGCATTAAAGCACATAACCAGGTCTCGGTTTATGGATTTTTTTTTTTTTTTTTTTTTTTAAATGACGAGCCCGAAAGATCTGTGATGAAATGATTTTGCGATTTGCTTCGCAATATCGCAGATCGCAACATCGCAGAATCATGACATCGCTTGCTCGCTATATCACAAATTCACAATATCGCATTATCGCATTGCCGCTCTATCGCATAATCGCAATATCACGATATCGCAATATCGCATTGTTGCTCTATCGCATAATCGCAAGATCATTGCACATGACAATTTTCGTTAATCTGTTTTCTGCGAAATGCGATTTGCGATATGCGCCATTGCATATCGGCAATTTTTAAAGTTTTTCAATGTAAGCGGTGTTTGATGGATGCGATGCGATATATGTTTGTAGTCGCGTATCGCGATCTCGCAATTTTAGAATTCGGCTTGCAAGGAGGTATACTGCTATCTTTTTGCGATGCGATATTTCCTAAGGAAAGATTTTATTGTATCATAAAACTTAGGCTTTTTTAGATTTCCCAAGGGTGTTCTCCTAAGCTTATGATGGTAAGTTTTATTATAAAAGGAAATTTAAGCACTAATTGTTTTTTAAATTTTTAACTAAGGGTCCCCACTTATTTAGCATTAAGAATGTTAGGGTCCCACCCTAACTGTTGTAGGGAAAAGTATCCGATTCGGATGACCCTATCCCACTCTAAGGGTGATAGTACCTCAGCAACAACTGTAAAAGAAACTACTGAAGGTTTACTTCTTTACGAAAGAAAAAGAGAGTGAGGAAATGCACTAACCATTGCCTTGCGCTTAATGTCGAATCCAAACTCTTCTCTTCGCTGCTTATTTCCAGCTCCTCCCTCTTTTGCTGGCCCAGCTACAATGAGATCCTGCAAAATAACCAAGAAGGAAACTACAAGCAACATGCAATCATAACTGATTCAAGGATTAGCGTAAATCAAATATGCAATTATCACAATATATCATTGAAACAAGAGCATATAGAAGAACCTCAATAGCTTTTATTAATGAAGAAGTAAAGGTTCTGAGAGTGTTACAACCATTGAAGGCTCCAATCCAGCAACACCTCCCAGCAGAAAGAATTTCTCCTCTTCACCTCCTTCAAGCAATCACCCAATAGTTCTATAGTGAAACCAACAGCATATCATTACTTTGCACAAAATTCCAGCCCCCCTGAGCTCATAGGAGAGAGCTCAATATATAGATGAATTGAGAAAGGATGAGTCAGCTTGCAACTGATGTGTAGCTGCCTTGTGTCCTCTCTCTCTTCAGTTGATCTTTAGTTGATATTCAGTTCTTGAGTCCACTTGGAGAACCTTGCTTCCACTTGGAGAAACAGAGCCTCTGACTCATCACAAGGCGAAACCCCTGATCCAAGTGTCATTTTTGGAAGATTCCAGAGCAATGACTCAGTGTGCCACTTGTCCCATCTCGGTCAGCGCAGGTGGCCTTTGTTCCACTTGCTTTGCAACGCAGGTACACCATGGAGGAGTTGAGTTTCAGCGCAGAAGCCTAGTGGAGCACCTGCTTTGATTTTAGGATTGCTTGTTTTTGAGTGTTTTCAGGTGGAGAACTGATCTGAGAGCTGTTGGTTTGCTGACCTTGTTCCTCTAGGGGTAGGAACATCATGTTTAGGGACTTTGGATCCCTTGGATTATTGACAATTCATGCCTGATGCTGCAAGGCACAAAATTGTCTATAACACTAACCCCCTTATTTATGTAATGGGATCGAGTCATAGTCAAGAGTCAATAAAGCCCATATTAATAATTTTAAGTGGTTAACCCGCAATTAGTGACGGGACCACAGTTAGTTGCAAATGGGACGTAGTATTAGATAGATGGTATTAATAAAACCCATGGTATTGATCCATGGTATTGCATGTATGAGTCATATATAAAGGATAGAGACTCCCTGGGAGGCATCGTGTCTTATTTGTGAATCGAGCTCTGCTCTATTGGAGGTTGCCCCCTCGAAGAGGCCAGTGAACATTGCTTTCTGAATAATAAAATATTTGTTGTTGTCTCTCACTATTCTATGTTCTGGTTATCTTTCATTCTGTATTTGGTTATCTTTTTGCAGGTTAAGAGCATAACAAGTGGTATCAAAGCTATAACAAGTGGTATCAGAGCACTTTCCAGGGCCAGTGGGATCTCCATTTCTTAGCAATTTTTTTTTTTGGCTAGAGACGTGTTCCGGCGTCTTTAAACCACGGGATCTGTCGTTGTGCGCATAAACCTGCGGATTTGGGGAGGCATGCACGCAGGAAATACAAGAGGTGGTCACGCTTGTTGGACTTCCTTGTAACCCCTGTGGGTACCCCTTCGAGTAGTAGCGCATTAGACGGAATCGCGTACGGACTGTCTTCCAAGTACCTTCTGGGTATATCGGAAGCCCCTTAGCTCCTTCGCAACCTCGCCATAGATAAACCGTCGGCCATCTTGCTGCTACAGTACACCGAGAACAACACTCGGAGAGATTACTCGCCCGTACGATAGGGTAGTCGGGTTGTACGGCTAAGGGTACGGTTGATCCTCCTTAGTTAGAGCCTTGTAACATTGGGCCGAGTACTACTGTCAGACCCTTATGTATATTGCGATCTGTAGCACCTGGCACTCCTCGAGAGGATAGTTCCATTTTCTATCTTGGGATCACGCATCATCTCTGCCAGATCTGCTTGTGCAAAGAGGTGCAGCAGCAGCAGACATCAGTCCTGCAGTTTCGAGTTAGCAGACCAGCCATTCTGATCTATTAGATCCATCAGATCTGCAGCAGCAGTCTGTTCCGCTGCCTAGAGCTATCCGATCCACCATTCAGATCTCTCAGATCCACCAGATTTGAGTAGTTGTGTGGGGTTCCTATACCGAGGCAGAATTTTCGCAGGACTTTTGGCAGCATTGACATTTTGAGGATTTGGCGACTGCAGTATTCATAAGGCAGCAGTAAAACTCCGTTAGGAGTTTTCAGGAACATCTCAAGAACATTTGATCGGTGCATGGTAGAATCTAGAGCTCAAGCTATGGCCAATGAGAGGATTGACAAACTTGAACTAACCTTGCAATCCATCCAAAGTCAACTTGTCAAACTATCTACCCTAATCTCGAAGGGCAAGGAGGAAGCCCATGAGGAGGCGTATAATGGCAATGGACACAGTGAGGGTGAGTCTAGCCACTCTCCTCACGTCTGGGGCACCCACCAACAATCCCGTCAGCAACCTCCCAAGTTGGATATGCATAAATTTGACGGTTCTCACCCAACAGCATGGATAGCACAAATGGAGCAATATTTCAATCTGAATAACATCTTAGATAATGAGAGTCGGATTATGGTGGGGAGCATGTACTTGGACAATGAAAGGTGGCAATGGTGGGAATGGCATCAACGTTGAAATGGACCTTTTCTGGCTTGGACCAACTTCAAAAAAGCTCTTACAGACCACTTTGACCAAGAATCTTCTTTTTTGGGTCGTCTTACTAAGCTTCGACAGACTGGCACAGTGGATGAATATATTATAGCCTTTGAAGCCTTAGCCTTCCGCACTAGGGGTCTCTCAGATGTGTTCTACACAGAATGTTTTATCAGCGGTCTTAAAGAAGCCATAAAAGCCCAAGTCCTACTGCACCACCCTCCCACATGGACGGAGGCTTGCAAGGTAGCTTATAACGTGGAACGTGCATTAGCAGCTCAGTACAGTCACCCAAATTTCTCCACTAAGGGTCACCCCCCACAGGTTCACAACACGACTCAAGCACTTAAGGTCCAAAAGGTGTCACCTGTAGAAATGGCCGAAAGAAGAAAGCAAGGATTATGTTACTACTGTGATGAAAAATACTCCCCAGGTCATAAATGCAAGGAGCCCAAATTTTTTCAAATTGATGCCACTGACTACAACTCATCGGAGGAAGATCCACCACTTGAGGAACATGAGGCGGTAGAAGAGGACAACCAAAAGGACAATGTCCCTAACGAACCAGTTATTTCGCTGCATGCTTTGGCAGGGATTTCTTCACCTCAAACTCTCAAAATCAGAGGTTTTATTAAACATCGCCCAATAGTAGTCTTGATTGATAGTGGAAGTACACATAATTTCATCCATCACAAAGTTGCGGAAGCAGTGCATTGTTTTGTACGAGCAGTTTCTAACTTCCAAGTCCAAATTGTGGATGGGGGCACAATGAAATGTGAAGGCCGCTGTGAAATGTCAAACTTCAAATGGGGGATTATCAGTTGAAGACCCACATGTTTGCCATACACATGGGAGGGTGTGACATTTTCCTTGGTGCTGAATGGCTCCGCACTCTTGGGCCAATCACAATGGATTTCCAGTAGTTATATATGAGTTTTAAGCAGAACAACTCCACACATACCCTCCATGGACTCCAGGCGGGAGCCCCCTCTATCATCAGCTGGCATAGGATGGAAAAATTGCTAAAAAAGGGCCATCATGGAGTTATAGCTCAATTTAATGCTATCCAGGCAGTGACAACCAAGTCTCTGTCGATTCATCCTGAGATGCAACAGATTTTAAATAACCATCTGCCGGTCTTTGACAAGCCTCATGAGCTTCCACCCTCGAGAGGGGAACATGATCATAGCATCACCTTGGTTCGAGGGGCCCAACCCCCAAATGTGCGCCCATACAGATATCCGTTCACCCAAAAGAATGAAATAGAAAAAATAATCAAGGAACTTTTGGAAGCAGGTGTCATTCGTCCCAACATTAGTCCTTATTCATCACCGATGGTCATGGTTCTCAAGAAAGATGGGGAGTGGCGGATGTGTCCAGACTTCAGGGCCCTCAATAAGTTGACAGTCAAATATAAATTTCCCATCCCGGTGGTTGATGATTTGCTGGATGAACTCAATGGGGCTCAATTCTTCACTAAGCTGGATCTGCGCTCAGGCTACCACCAAATTCGCATGAAGGAAGTCGACATTCCAAAGACTGCTTTCCAAACTCATGAAGGCCATTATGAGTTCCTGGTCATGCCATTCGGTCTTTGTAATGCCCCATCTACTTTTCAGAGCCTTATGAACCACCTTGTCAAACCATATCTCAGGAAATTTGTCCTTGTCTTCTTCAATGACATCCTCATCTATAGTTGCACTTGGGCCGCACATCTTCAACATGTATATCTACTCTTGCAACTGCTCCGCAAGCATAAATTATTTGTTAAGATGTCCAAGTGTTTGTTTGGCATGGAAGAAGTTGAGTATTTGGGCCACATTGTGGGGCGTGAAGGTGTCAGGGTGGACCCCAAAAAGATCCAGGCAATGCAGAATTGGCCTCAACCTAGGACCTTGAAGAGCCTGAGAGGATTTTTTGGTCTCACAGGCTATTATCGCAAATTTGCCTGCAATTATGGTCGCATAGCGAAGCCCCTCACTCAACTCCTGAAGAAAAATTCATTCTTCTGGAATGAGGACGCACAACAGGCCTTTACAGCTCTCAAAAATGCCATGTGTTCCGCTCCAGTCTTAGCACTACCTGATTTCACCAAATATTTTGTCATTGAATGTGATGCTTCGGGTATGGGTATTGGGGCGGTCTTAATGTAGGAAGGATGACCTTTGGCCTTCACAAGCCAACAACTAAGTGGGAAGAATCTGGGCCAATCTACCTACGAGAAGGAAATGATGGCCATCTTACATGCAGTAGAGACCTGGCGACCTTACTTATTGGGGCGACGTTTCCAAATCCGCACAGACCATCACAGTCTTAAATATTTTTTGGAGCAACGCCTATCCTCCCCACAACAAAATAAGTGGCTCACCAAAATGCTGGGATATGATTATGAGATCATTTACAAGAAAGGGTAAGACAATAGTGTAGCAGATGCATTATCTTGCCAATTTGAGGAGGAAAGTACTCTGCTAGCAATTTCCCTCCCCATTCCAGAATGGATTGAAGAGGCTCGCAGGGAATGGTTTTCACATCCCGAGCTCTCCCAACTCATTTCTCAATTGCAGCGGATCCAAATTCCACCAAGGGCTACTAGTGGCAGGATGAGATTCTTCGCTACAAGGACAGAGTCGTAATATCACCAACATCCACCCTCAAAAGTCGCATTTTGGCAGAATTGCACTCATCCCCCAATGCAGGACATTCAAAAGATGTATGATCGCACCAGAAGATCATTTTTTTGGATAGGCATGAAAAAGGACATCCTTACTTTCATAGCAGAATGCGATGTCTGTCAATGCCATAAAGGGGAGACCGTTAACACACCAGGCACATTACAACTGTTTCCCATCCCAGCATCATTATGGACGGAGGTTTCTATGGATTTCATTACAGGTCTTCCAAAGTTAGGAAACAAGTCAGTCATCATGGTGGTTGTGGACAGACTTTAGAAGTATGCTCATTTCTGCGCCCTACCCCACCCGTTTACACCAACTTTGGTCGCTCAATATTTCATGGATCAGATCTTCAAATTGCATGGCATGCCCACTTATATTGTGTCTGATCATGACCCGATCTTCACAAGTAATTTTTGGCAGGAACTCTTCAGGCTACAAGGCACTCAACTAAAACTTAGTACTTCCTATCATCCACAAACGGATGGTCAAACTGAAGCCGTCAACAAATGTCTGGAAACCTACCTTAGGTGTTTCACTTTAGAAAATCAACATCTTTGGGTACAGTGGTTACCTCTGGCTGAATGGTGGTATAACACCAACTATCATGCCACCACCAAAATGACTCCATATGAAGTAGTATATGGTCAACTCCCTCCTTCCCCTACTTCTTATATCAAGGGGTGCTCAAAGGTACAAGCAGTGGATCAACTCCTACAACACCGCGCAACCATGCTCGCCCACCTTAGAGAGAATCTTCATCAAGCTCAAAACCGCATGAAGCAACAGGTAGGCCAGCATCGCTCAAAGCGCCAATTTCAAGAAGGGGATCAGGTCTTTTTGAGGGTGCAACCATATAAGCAAACATCACTCAAAGACAAGGGTTGTCAGAAACTATCTCCAAAATTCTACGGACCATATCAAGTACTTTAGCGCATTGGAGAAGTGGCTTACAAGTTGGCTTTTCCACCTACTGCAAAAATCCATCTAGTTTTCCATGTCTCATGCCTCAAGAAAGTGATTGGGAACAATTGCAGAATTCAAACCAGTCTACCTGAATTGGACGAAGAAGGGTCAATCTGGCTCCAACCTGAACAGGTCCTAGACACACGAGATAGGCACCTGTGGGGCCGCATGATTAGGGAAGTCCTCGTCAAGTGGAAAGACACCTCTCCGGAAGATGCAACTTGGGAACCAACCACTATTCTTCAGCAGTTTCCGCAGCTTCAGCCTTGAGGACAAGGCTAGTCTTAAGGGGGAAGGCATGTTAGGGTCCCACCCTAACCCCCTTATTTATGTAATGGGATCGAGTCATAATCAAGAGTCAATAAAGCCCGTATTAATAATTGTAAGTGGTTAACCCGCAATTAATGACGGGACCACAGTTAGTTGCAAATGGGTCGTAGTATTAGATAGATGGTATTAATAAAACCCATGGTATTGATCCATGGTATTGCATGTATGAGTCATATATAAAGGATAGAGACTCCCTGCGAGGCATCGTGTCTTATTTGTGAATCGAGCTCTGCTCTATTAGAGGTTGCCCCCTCGAAGAGGCCAGTGAACATTGCTTTCTGAATAATAAAATATTTGCTGTTGTCTCTCACTATTCTATGTTCTGGGTATCTTTCTTCGCATATTCTGTATTTGGGTATCTTTTTGCAGGTTAAGAGCATAACAAGTGGTATCAAAGCTATAACAAAGAATAACACTAAATAACAAGGGGGTTTGTTGCTGGCCACAACATGAAGCTGTCAGTTTCACTCCGATTCATGGTTTTATTGTTCTGCTAAGTAGTAACAATACCTGTAGTAATTACATATTTACTTGTATTATTTGATAGATTATAGTACCTGTATGAGAACATATTTACTTATGCTAATTAGGGACAAATGTATTCATGATGTATAGAGCTTGGGACCTTAATTAGCGCTCCATTGTTTATGCCATTCCAAGTCTTTAGTCTTCCATACTTCTGTTGGGACATTGTTGCTTAGGATTTTGTATTGTATCCATCCCTATGCATCGAATTCCTTCATTTCTTTCCTCCGCTTCATCTTGCTACAACACCAATATTGAAGCTTCCTATTCTTGTGTGTCAGCCACCCGAATTAGACATTTCTCTTTGATATTAGCCTTATTTACCCCCTGAGTATTTAGATCCATGTATTTTCTTGAGTTCACCTTGATGAAGCACTATTGAACCAAGCCCCCTTTATTATCGTTTTCAAACTACGTGACAATTGGAGTGCAACAGAAAGCCCTACTAATAATATTCAAAAGCACTCCTCTCTTAAGATGTCCTAGGCACTGGTCTACTATCAACTCAGAGGTTGTCTCTAGGAGGCTTCTATATCTCCTATAGCACTTGTGCAACAAACGAAAGAAAAACTACAACATATACCATCACCCCCTTGTGAATTTAACCACTCCTCAAGCTTGTCGATATATAAACCAAAAAGGGTAGGAGACAATGGGAAACCTTGCTTGACCCCGATATCGCTTCTAAAACTTTCAGAATTTCATGCTAAAGTTCTAATTTTGACTTTCACCTCTTCATACAGCCTATGCACAAATTCTCTCAAATGTTTAGTTACCCCAAATTCCTCCATTATGTGCCAAAAATTATCCCTAGGAACTATGTTAAATGCTTTTCTGAAATCAACAAAGCAACAAAAGGCTTCTTCCTTTATCTCCCAAAATTTTTCAATGATGTGCCTTAAAGTTATACAATGATCAACTGTGGAATGTTTAGATCTAAAACCTGCTGCCCTTTAGCACGCTTATCTCTTTCTTCTGCCCACTTGTTGATTTTATTTTTGAGTGAAGAGGTGTGTGAGAATTGGGATTTTAAAGGAAAAATAAATTAAAAAACATTTTAATATTTACTAAGGAAAATATGTTTATATCAAAAATGAGTGAGACTAACTGAATGTTGGTTAGTTTTATTCAATATGGTTTGAGGGTTATTATATAAATGAGAGGGTTTTTTTTACAAAGTGTTATATAACCTTGGTGGTATATTCTATTTGCACATTGTCCATTGAAATTGATGACGATCATGATTAACATCCATTGAGACAAACTGGAGAAGGGAAGATGTTTTTTTGAAATTCTTTATCATATTATTTTTATGCTTGAAGAGAAGTGGCAGAAGCATTCTCATATCGCCATAGTTATGCTTCTTTAATAGGTTAAGAAGGTTTGTAGTGTGATAGATATTTTGAAAATTATAATGGATTTGACCATATGCCAGGCAATATAAGAGAGTTTTTTCATCTTCAACCTCTTAGTATCACACAATGTAGACTCTTTCTTTCTAATGTTCCATGATGTTTTGGGAGTAGACCAACGCGTAGTTTCACTATGAAGCTCATGAGAATTACTTCTTATGTTATATATGTTTATTTTCTTCCTAATACTAGTCAAGACGGAGAAATAATTTTAGTTTTCAAGATTGGGCTTGATCAACTGCTTTTAATATCTTATTTTACTTTTTCCCTCTAACTCTTTATCATTACATATCTTCTCCTTAAATTTGGAAGTAATAATATTTTTAATATTATCCTTATTCTGCAAGATGGTCTCCTCTTTTATCCACTAATGGTCTAGCCAAGATTGAGCATCCTTATGTCATCATCACTTGAGCCAAAGGTGGGGGTTTTAGCTAGAGTTAGAAGCAATTTTAGGAAACTCCTTGGCTTCCATGTAGTATAATTTCTTCTTATACATGATATACTTAGTCAGAGTCATGCTTTCAATAGGGGAAAGGCTAGCTTCAAACATAAGGATAGGGTAGGGAGTACTTCCTTTAATCTTAAGGTTGTAGGTTATAAAATGGTTTTGGATCTCCTCTTTCTTCCTCTATGATTCTTTGGATATTCTGTAACCTCAAACCTCGCATTCATACAAAATAACAATGGTGATAAGAGTCTCCGAGAGGAATATTTTTTAATCCCAAATCCAAAGATATGTTAATGCACAATTGTTTTCAAGCTTATAGTAAGTTTTCTATCCTTCACTTATGCTTTTCTCAATGTTATAATTCCAATTGAGCTATTTCTCATACATTTGTATGAAGGAACTTCTTCAAAGTAGCTATTATCATAAGTGAATTTTTTATAAGTAATATTTTTGGATTTAATTATCATGACTTTAGTCTTGTCAGTGTTAATAATCATACGCATCTTGGAGCAAAAATCTTGGAGGATTCTTAGTTGAGTACCGAGTTCATCATGCTCCTTGCCAAAAGAACAATATCGTTGACATAAAGGAGAAGAGTTATGACAATGCCAGTAATCGTGTGGCTAACACATCCTTCATCTTCTAAACACTCTTCAAGCTTATCAATGTAAATGCCAAAAAGAATAGGTGATAGGGGACACCCTTGCAAGACTAATATTCCAATTAATTACTTCTGACCAACCCTCAGTGATCTCAAGCTTGGCAATAACATTCTCGTATAGCCTTTTCACAACAACCCTCAACTCAATATGAACCATTAGCTCCTCCAGCCTCTTCCATGGCTCCGTTTTAGGAATGTTGTCACAAGCTTTTCTAAAGTCCACAAAACAACAAAAGAAAAAATATATATATTAATATAAAGGAGATGTGTAATTCCTTCCTGTAACACACACACACACATCTTCAATGTTTAGCAAAATAAAATATGAGGAAAAAATTCTTATAATTATAATAATTTCATTATATGTCCCTATCCCATGTGGCGTAGAGCAGACGATGATTGGGTGTTCTATTAAGGCATTCCATAGTGTATAGGTCACCGGTTTGAAACTCTGTGGGAAAAAACTAGCCATGTTGAGGGGTAGTTGTTATTTTTTGTAGCATTGAATGTGTTATAGCCACAAGATTTGGTGGAGAGGCTAGAATACATGTACTCCAATACCCATAAATCGTTTCTGAAAATTCCTCCTAGAGGCGACTTAATTAGATTTATTAGTCAGGTTTTAATATTTCCAAAGTCTACACTTAGGAAATATGATTAATTAATTAGAATTCATTAATTCATGGTGAAAATGTTCTAGAAAAGTACATGAATCGATTTCTATTTAATCCTAGCCATCGATTAATATTTAATTGTGGTTGTTGAAGTGTCAACGGAGGATTATAAGAAGAAGTAAATGGGGCTTGGAGAAGACACACCAAATCAGTTGAGCATTCAATTTTGTTGGGAAATCAATCTCTAGAGTAGCAACATTCAGTTGGCCGGAGGTGATTCAATGAGATCGAAGTAGTAAGAGAGGGGCAGAGATAGTGAGGCCGGAGGAAGATTTTCCAGTTCCGGTGAGTACATTGCAGAGTGGAAGCGATTGCCACTGAGAGGCAGCGTAGAGCCCACTTAGGGAGATTTCGGTTTTGTTGGGGAGAAGGAGAAATTATAAGCTAGCACTGGGGCAAAGGGTCCAGAGGCAAAGAGTATTAGTTTCCCAGACAACAACTGAAGATACAGTGAGAGGAGACACCGTTCTGAGCTCGTGGGATGTAATAACTGCATAGGCTAATGCAATGATTGCACAAAGGGAGCAAGAAGTAGCTCAATTCGAGCTGAGGTCAGTGTTGGATCACCTGTGGAGTGAGAATTTTTTCTCACTAGTAATTATTGCTAGTTATTCTTTGTTTGGATTGTTAGTTTAAGCATCCATAAATTGTACTCAGCTTTCACTACTGCATAATATCAAAACCCTCAGTTGTTGCACCGGTTTTGCCAAGTTGGATTTTTTGGGGACTTAGTCCAAAAATAACGGTGTATTTTGTGTGTGTATATCTATTTCTTCCAACATTTTTATTTCTTCCACGATATTTTATTTGTGAAGATTGCAATGTATTTAATTCGATATTTGTCATCGCGCATAGCAAGTAAATTGTTTAATCAAATTAACAATTAGAAGAATTAACATCAGTTGCTGCAATACGATTCAGGATTAGCCAAATTTTCACATTGTATCGGAGCATAGATTGTAAGTTGAAGAACTTAGTAGTAGAAGGGAAGAGGAATTTTTTAGCTCTGTGTAAGCAGTAGTTCAAAACCCCAGAGGTAGTGTAGTTACCTTGGCCAAGAGGTCAAATTCTTGAGGATAATTGATTTCTCTGAGAGAGGGATAGAAAAATTTGATCTCTCTAGTTTGAGGGTTTCCAAAGGCAGAAGGAGAAACCAATATTTTTTGCAGAGAAAATCTCTGGCTGGACGCAATAGTTTTGCAACAGTTGCTAGAGCAGAACTAGTGTTGGGAGGAAAAAGAGCACACATTGAGGGAAAATTTCTCTCAGGGCATCTCAAGTTTTCGAGATCTTATTTTTCCAGTTGCAGATTGGCAGTAGCTTGTGAGCAGATCTTCTCACTCCAGAAGGGAGTGCAGGTAGCAGATCCAACAATCGAGCAACAGAAAAGTGGGATATTTTCGAATTTATTTTCTCTAGTTTTGTGTCTCATGGAGTTTGCAGCTTTGCAGGGATGACCATACGAGATTGCCAGAGGAGGTCATGCAAGTTAGCCAGAATGCAGATCTGGGTAGCAGATTGACTTCCAGTTGCTGGAGGAAGTGAAAGTTGTTTAGTGCGAGTTGCAAAGAAAAGAAGAGTCTCAGCCAAGGACTAGGTTCAAAAGGAGATAGTGGAGCACCAGATCCAGGAGGAGGAGGAGTATGGGACTCCAGTGTGCCAGATGGGAAAGATTATTGAGGAGGTACACCTCTTGACTCAAAACCTTGCTATGGGAGTCCACAATATTTCAGTAGCAGGATGGATCAGTGGCAGATGGTGTATTCAGATGCCAGAGTGACAGATGCAGTGGCTAGTAGCGGTCAGATATTGGGCAGCGCAATGCAAAGTTGGAAATAGTGCAGTTAGCATAGAGCAGAGTCAGCAGCAGTGCATATGCTTCTGTGACAACGTAGAGACTCAGGAGATAGATGCATCATATTAATCAGAGTTGATTCAATATTTTGGATGTTTTTCAGTTGAAGATGCAGTGCAGATGTCGTGTTGGTAGAAATTCAGTAGGGACATCAGCAACACAAATGCAACGTATATAAGAGTTGCGCAGTGGTTGGTGGGCAGAAGCAGCGTGGCAGGAGGTGATGCAGAGACAGGGAGTTGATTTGGTGGGTTGCAACACTAGAACACATTCCTCGCTAAGAGGGAGTGTTAGTTTTTGTAGCATCAGATGTGTTCTAGCCACAAGATTTGGTGGAGAGGCTAGAATACATGTATTCTCCAATACCCATAAACCGTTTCTGGAAATTACACCTAGAGACAACTTAATTAGATTTATTAGTCAGTTTTTAATATTTCCTAAGTCTAAACTTAGGAAATGTGATTAATTAATCAGAATTAATTAAGTCATGGTGAGAATGTTCTAGAAAAGTACATGGATGGATTTATAGTTAACCTTAGCCATCGATTAAGATTTAATCGTGGTCATTGAAGTCTTAATGGAGGATTATAAGAATAATTCGATGGGGCTTGGAGGAGACACACCAAATATGTTGAGCATTTGATTTTGCTAGGAAAACTATCTCCAAAGTAGCAACATTCAGTTGCCAGAGGTGATTCAGTGAGTTCGAAGTAGTGAGAGAGGGGCAGAGATAGTGAGGCTAGAGGAAGCTTTTCTAGTTCTCGTGAGTACATTGCAGAGAGGCAACGTAGAGCCCTCTTGGGGATGTTTTGCTCGGGAGAAGGAGAAATTCTGAGCCAAAAGCTGGGCAGAGGGTCTGGAGGCAAAGAGTATTAGTTTCCCAGAAAACAGTTGACGAGACAGTGAGAGGAGGTGCAGTTCTAAGCTTGTGGGACGTAGTAACTGCGTAGGCTGACGCTGAGGGAGCAAGGAGTAGCTCAATTCGAGCTGAGGTCAGTGTTGGATCACCCGTGGAGTGATATTTTTTTCTCACTAGTTATTATTGCCAGTTATTTCTCTGTTTGGATTGTTGGTTTAAGCATCCATAGATTGTACTTAGTTTTCATTACTGCATAATATTAAAACCCTCATATGTTCCACCGGTTTTCTCAAGTTGGGTTTTTCTAGGGACTTAGTCCAAAAATAACGATGTATTCAATGTGTGTGCATCTATTTCTTCCAACATTTTTATTTCTTCCGCAATATTTTATTTGTGAAGGTTGCAGTGTATTTAATTCGATATTTGTCGTAGCACATAAGAAGTAAATTATTTTATCGAATTAAAAATTAGAAGAATTAACATCAGTAGTTGCAATAGGATTCAGAGTTAGCCGATTTTTCACAGTAGTGTGGCCCATGTCGAGTGTGATCCCTAGGTGATTCCGACGACTTGGATGCCCCTAGTTTGCGGCTACTCAAGCTACAAGTTAGGTGTATCAATCATCTCAGGACTCACATAACCTAGCCAAAAAAAAAAAACCATGATGTATACCTCAATATCAGGGAAAAGTGTAATTATTTTTATGTTCAATATAGAGCTAACATATGGAATACATACACACACAATTATAATTAAGTTCCTTGATTTATTCTTATTTTTATTTTTTAAATATTAAAAACTTGAAAAAATATTTACATCTCGAAGAATTTGATCTATGTAAGTGTGTGATAAGAGTAAGGATGCATCTATCCTTGTAATACTTGGAAATGGTGAACAAGTTATTATAAATCAATACATTATTTAAATAATGATAAAATTATATAGTTCATTTTATCATTTTTTCTATAATATATATTTAGTGGAAACTTATTTAGGATAATTAGGCTTAAATCTATTTTAATCATGAATATCAAACAAAATCAAATTTTGCAAATGCTTTTTATTATATAGTATTTTTGGAGAAAAAAATTGTATTTAAAGGAATCGATATCTTTGAACACTTCCTACTTCAATGTTAAGATGGATGTAAATTGGTTATTATTGAAGTATATTATTTTTGGTGTGAGAGAAAGACAAAAAAAAGACTAAAAAGCACACTTGCTTGCATCATTATACTAAGTCATTTATAATATTTCCTTTAAGTGAGCATCCATTTCATCAAGTGTAGGAAAGGAAGTAAGCTAATATTATATAAAACAAATTCTCATTGAAGTGACAACTTTTACATGAATCCAAATGGTCTAAAAATAAATCAAAATCCCAAATCGAATGAAACTTTTAACCTTATATATTATAAAATTCTAACAACCATTGAGAAGTTGACTCCATTGTGACACTAAAGGATGTGGCATCAAGATCATCATGTGTAGGTGAGTTGGTGCTAAGGTCACACATTTGCAAGTTTTAGTTTAACATGTTTATTGCATCTATAAAAAGTTATCATACAATTCTAAGTGATCTTATGCACATGAAAAACCTTTCATATACAAGGTGTTATTATTTTACCATTATGAAATGGAATAAGTTAAAAATGGATAAACTCAATCATTTTTTCTCAAAAATATTCTTATAGTTTTAGTAGAAAATTTGTTAAAGTTAAGTTTCATTTGATTGATGAAATTTTTGACAAAATATTTAATATTGGAAATTTTGACCATTAAAATTTGTCCTTTAAAAATTTAATAAGTTTCGATCTTTAACTTTGAACTTATATTGTCGAATATTTATATTCTTAGTAATTCTTGTTATTATTACATCAAGATGAGTATAGATATTTTTACATCATATTTAATATTACATTTATGGTGTGGATATTTTTACATGATATTTAATATTACATTTATGGTGTTTGCATGGGAATTCAAACATTAGATATAATTTATAACTCATACATTTTATAAATTTGTTTTGATTGTTTGTTTGTTATGTATTTTTTCAAATAATAAAATGGAATCTAATGAGATTTTTTGATGGCGTTGATGCTCCAAAAGTTCGATTTCAAGTGCGATGGAGGGGATTACAGGTGATGGTGGATCTCCTATTGGCTTTGCTAGATGGAGAAACATTTTCTCTTGGAGAGTTGTGTAGAAACAACTTAGAAGCATGGAGGATGTTGTTGTTGTTGCTGATGTTGTCGCGACCAACCTAAGTCATCTTGAAGTCCACAAAAATAAAAATAATAGTCTAGGATTACGAACAATGGTGACCGCCAGGGTTTGTTCCTATGGGCATTTGTTGCTCATTGGGGTTTGTTCCTCGTATCTGGTTTGAGACCTTGAGTTTACTCTTGGGCTACGGGTGGGTATTCTCTTTGTACTTCAACACCTACTTTTCGAAGGTAAGCAGTTGGATGATGCTTACCCTTTCTCAGTCTATAACATTGGTAAATATGCCACTATTTTTATGGCTCGTCATTTACGAGGGAGGGTTGTGGACAAGCCTTCCTCGTGTTGAGATTTTTCTTATAAAGATCTTGTCCATACTCATCCCTCCCCTAAGGAAATATAGTAATACTTGGAAATGGTGAACAAGTTATTATAAATCAATACATTATTTAAATAATGATAAAATTATATAGTTCATTTTATCATTTTTTCTATAATATATATTTAGTGGAAACTTATTTAGGATAATTAGGCTTAAATCTATTTTAATCATGAATATCAAACAAAATCAAATTTTGCAAATGCTTTTTATTATATAGTATTTTTGGAGAAAAAAATTGTATTTAAAGGAATCGATATCTTTGAACACTTCCTACTTCAATGTTAAGATGGATGTAAATTCGTTATTATTGAAGTATATTATTTTTGGTGTGAGAGAAAGACAAAAAAAAAGACTAAAAAGCACACTTGCTTGCATCATTATACTCACTCATTTATAATATTTCCTTTAAGTGAGCATCCATTTCATCAAATGTAGGAAAGGAAGTAAGCTAATATTATATAAAACAAATTCTCATTGAAGTGACAACTTTTACATGAATCCAAATGGTCTAAAAATAAATCAAAATCCCAAATCGAATGAAACTTTTAACCTTATATATTATAAAATTCTAACAACCATTGAGAAGTTGACTCCATTGTGACACTAAAGGATGTGGCATCAAGATCATCATGTGTAGGTGAGTTGGTGCTAAGGTCACACATTTGCAAGTTTTAGTTTAACATGTTTATTGCATCTATAAAAAGTTATCATACAATTCTAAGTGATCTTATGCACATGAAAAACCTTTCATATACAAGGTGTTATTATTTTACCATTATGAAATGGAATAAGTTAAAAATGGATAAACTCAATCATTTTTTCTCAAAAATATTCTTATAGTTTTAGTAGAAAATTTGTTAAAGTTAAGTTTCATTTGATTGATGAAATTTTTGACAAAATATTTAATATTGGAAATTTTGACCATTAAAATTTGTCCTTTAAAAATTTAATAAGTTTCGATCTTTAACTTTGAACTTATATTGTCGAATATTTATATTCTTAGTAATTCTTGTTATTATTACATCAAGATGAGTATAGATATTTTTACATCATATTTAATATTACATTTAAGGTGTGGATATTTTTACATGATATTTAATATTACATTTATGGTGTTTGCATGGGAATTCAAACATTAGATATAATTTATAACTCATACATTTTATAAATTTGTTTTGATTGTTTGTTTGTTATGTATTTTTTCAAATAATAAAATGGAATCTAATGAGATTTTTTGATGGCGTTGATGCTCCAAAAGTTCGATTTCAAGTGCGATGGAGGGGATTACAGGTGATGGTGGATCTCCTATTGGCTTTGCTAGATGGAGAAACATTTTCTCTTGGAGAGTTGTGTAGAAACAACTTAGAAGCATGGAGGATATTGTTGTTGTTGCTGATGTTGTCGCGACCAACCTAAGTCATCTTGAAGTCCACAAAAATAAAAATAATAGTCTAGGATTACGAACAATGGTGACCGCCAGGGTTTGTTCCTATGGGCATTTGTTGCTCATTGGGGTTTGTTCCTCGTATCTGGTTTGAGACCTTGAGTTTACTCTTGGGCTACGGGTGGGTATTCTCTTTGTACTTCAACACCTACTTTTCGAAGGTAAGCAGTTGGATGATGCTTACGCTTTCTCAGTCTATAACATTGGTAAATATGCCACTATTTTTATGGCTCGTCATTTACGAGGGAGGGTTGTGGACAAGCCTTCCTCGTGTTGAGATTTTTCTTATAAAGATCTTGTCCATACTCATCCCTCCCCTAAGGAAATATAGTAATACTTGGAAATGGTGAACAAGTTATTATAAATCAATACATTATTTAAATAATGATAAAATTATATAGTTCATTTTATCATTTTTTCTATAATATATATTTAGTGGAAACTTATTTAGGATAATTAGGCTTAAATCTATTTTAATCATGAATATCAAACAAAATCAAATTTTGCAAATGCTTTTTATTATATAGTATTTTTGGAGAAAAAAATTGTATTTAAAGGAATGGATATCTTTGAACACTTCCTACTTCAATGTTAAGATGGATGTAAATTGGTTATTATTGAAGTATATTATTTTTGGTGTGAGAGAAAGAAAAAAAAAAGACTAAAAAGCACACTTGCTTGCATCATTATACTCACTCATTTATAATATTTCCTTTAAGTGAGCATCCATTTCATCAAATGTAGGAAAGGAAGTAAGCTAATATTATATAAAACAAATTCTCATTGAAGTGACAACTTTTACATGAATCCAAATGGTCTAAAAATAAATCAAAATCCCAAATCGAATGAAACTTTTAACCTTATATATTATAAAATTCTAACAACCATTGAGAAGTTGACTCCATTGTGACACTAAAGGATGTGGCATCAAGATCATCATGTGTAGGTGAGTTGGTGCTAAGGTCACACATTTGCAAGTTTTAGTTTAACATGTTTATTGCATCTATAAAAAGTTATCATACAATTCTAAGTGATCTTATGCACATGAAAAACCTTTCATATACAAGGTGTTATTATTTTACCATTATGAAATGGAATAAGTTAAAAATGGATAAACTCAATCATTTTTTCTCAAAAATATTCTTATAGTTTTAGTAGAAAATTTGTTAAAGTTAAGTTTCATTTGATTGATGAAATTTTTGACAAAATATTTAATATTGGAAATTTTGACCATTAAAATTTGTCCTTTAAAAATTTAATAAGTTTCGATCTTTAACTTTGAACTTATATTGTCGAATATTTATATTCTTAGTAATTCTTGTTATTATTACATCAAGATGAGTATAGATATTTTTACATCATATTTAATATTACATTTACGGTGTGGATATTTTTACATGATATTTAATATTACATTTATGGTGTTTGCATGGGAATTCAAACATTAGATATAATTTATAACTCATACATTTTATAAATTTGTTTTGATTGTTTGTTTGTTATGTATTTTTTCAAATAATAAAATGGAATCTAATGAGATTTTTTGATGGCGTTGATGCTCCAAAAGTTCGATTTCAAGTGCGATGGAGGGGATTACAGGTGATGGTGGATCTCCTATTGGCTTTGCTAGATGGAGAAACATTTTCTCTTGGAGAGTTGTGTAGAAACAACTTAGAAGCATGGAGGATGTTGTTGTTGTTGCTGATGTTGTCGCGACCAACCTAAGTCATCTTGAAGTCCACAAAAATAAAAATAATAGTCTAGGATTACGAACAATGGTGACCGCCAGGGTTTGTTCCTATGGGCATTTGTTGCTCATTGGGGTTTGTTCCTCGTATCTGGTTTGAGACCTTGAGTTTACTCTTGGGCTACGGGTGGGTATTCTCTTTGTACTTCAACACCTACTTTTCGAAGGTAAGCAGTTGGATGATGCTTACCCTTTCTCAGTCTATAACATTGGTAAATATGCCACTATTTTTATGGCTCGTCATTTACGAGGGAGGGTTGTGGACAAGCCTTCCTCGTGTTGAGATTTTTCTTATAAAGATCTTGTCCATACTCATCCCTCCCCTAAGGAAATATAGTAATACTTGGAAATGGTGAACAAGTTATTATAAATCAATACATTATTTAAATAATGATAAAATTATATAGTTCATTTTATCATTTTTTCTATAATATATATTTAGTGGAAACTTATTTAGGATAATTAGGCTTGAATCTATTTTAATCATGAATATCAAACAAAATCAAATTTTGCAAATGCTTTTTATTATATAGTATTTTTGGAGAAAAAAATTGTATTTAAAGGAATCGATATCTTTGAACACTTCCTACTTCAATGTTAAGATGGATGTAAATTGGTTATTATTGAAGTATATTATTTTTGGTGTGAGAGAAAGACAAAAAAAAGACTAAAAAGCACACTTGCTTGCATCATTATACTCACTCATTTATAATATTTCCTTTAAGTGAGCATCCATTTCATCAAATGTAGGAAAGGAAGTAAGCTAATATTATATAAAACAAATTCTCATTGAAGTGACAACTTTTACATGAATCCAAATGGTCTAAAAATAAATCAAAATCCCAAATCGAATGAAACTTTTAACCTTATATATTATAAAATTCTAACAACCATTGAGAAGTTGACTCCATTGTGACACTAAAGGATGTGGCATCAAGATCATCATGTGTAGGTGAGTTGGTGCTAAGGTCACACATTTGCAAGTTTTAGTTTAACATGTTTATTGCATCTATAAAAAGTTATCATACAATTCTAAGTGATCTTATGCACATGAAAAACCTTTCATATACAAGGTGTTATTATTTTACCATTATGAAATGGAATAAGTTAAAAATGGATAAACTCAATCATTTTTTCTCAAAAATATTCTTATAGTTTTAGTAGAAAATTTGTTAAAGATAAGTTTCATTTGATTGATGAAATTTTTGACAAAATATTTAATATTGGAAATTTTGACCATTAAAATTTGTCCTTTAAAAATTTAATAAGTTTCGATCTTTAACTTTGAACTTATATTGTCGAATATTTATATTCTTAGTAATTCTTGTTATTATTACATCAAGATGAGTATAGATATTTTTACATCATATTTAATATTACATTTATGGTGTGGATATTTTTACATGATATTTAATATTACATTTATGGTGTTTGCATGGGAATTCAAACATTAGATATAATTTATAACTCATACATTTTATAAATTTGTTTTGATTGTTTGTTTGTTATGTATTTTTTCAAATAATAAAATGGAATCTAATGAGATTTTTTGATGGCGTTGATGCTCCAAAAGTTCGATTTCAAGTGCGATGGAGGGGATTACAGGTGATGGTGGATCTCCTATTGGCTTTGCTAGATGGAGAAACATTTTCTCTTGGAGAGTTGTGTAGAAACAACTTAGAAGCATGGAGGATGTTGTTGTTGTTGCTGATGTTGTCGCGACCAACCTAAGTCATCTTGAAGTCCACAAAAATAAAAATAATAGTCTAGGATTACGAACAATGGTGACCGCCAGGGTTTGTTCCTATGGGCATTTGTTGCTCATTGGGGTTTGTTCCTCGTATCTGGTTTGAGACCTTGAGTTTACTCTTGGGCTACGGGTGGGTATTCTCTTTGTACTTCAACACCTACTTTTCGAAGGTAAGCAGTTGGATGATGCTTACGCTTTCTCAGTCTATAACATTGGTAAATATGCCACTATTTTTATGGCTCGTCATTTACGAGGGAGGGTTGTGGACAAGCCTTCCTCGTGTTGAGATTTTTCTTATAAAGATCTTGTCCATACTCATCCCTCCCCTAAGGAAATATAGTAATACTTGGAAATGGTGAACAAGTTATTATAAATCAATACATTATTTAAATAATGATAAAATTATATAGTTCATTTTATCATTTTTTCTATAATATATATTTAGTGGAAACTTATTTAGGATAATTAGGCTTAAATCTATTTTAATCATGAATATCAAACAAAATCAAATTTTGCAAATGCTTTTTATTATATAGTATTTTTGGAGAAAAAAATTGTATTTAAAGGAATCGATATCTTTGAACACTTCCTACTTCAATGTTAAGATGGATGTAAATTGGTTATTATTGAAGTATATTATTTTTGGTGTGAGAGAAAGACAAAAAAAAGACTAAAAAGCACACTTGCTTGCATCATTATACTCACTCATTTATAATATTTCCTTTAAGTGAGCATCCATTTCATCAAATGTAGGAAAGGAAGTAAGCTAATATTATATAAAACAAATTCTCATTGAAGTGACAACTTTTACATGAATCCAAATGGTCTAAAAATAAATCAAAATCCCAAATCGAATGAAACTTTTAACCTTATATATTATAAAATTCTAACAACCATTGAGAAGTTGACTCCATTGTGACACTAAAGGATGTGGCATCAAGATCATCATGTGTAGGTGAGTTGGTGCTAAGGTCACACATTTGCAAGTTTTAGTTTAACATGTTTATTGCATCTATAAAAAGTTATCATACAATTCTAAGTGATCTTATGCACATGAAAAACCTTTCATATACAAGGTGTTATTATTTTACCATTATGAAATGGAATAAGTTAAAAATGGATAAACTCAATCATTTTTTCTCAAAAATATTCTTATAGTTTTAGTAGAAAATTTGTTAAAGTTAAGTTTCATTTGATTGATGAAATTTTTGACAAAATATTTAATATTGGAAATTTTGACCATTAAAATTTGTCCTTTAAAAATTTAATAAGTTTCGATCTTTAACTTTGAACTTATATTGTCGAATATTTATATTCTTAGTAATTCTTGTTATTATTACATCAAGATGAGTATAGATATTTTTACATCATATTTAATATTACATTTACGGTGTGGATATTTTTACATGATATTTAATATTACATTTATGGTGTTTGCATGGGAATTCAAACATTAGATATAATTTATAACTCATACATTTTATAAATTTGTTTTGATTGTTTGTTTGTTATGTATTTTTTCAAATAATAAAATGGAATCTAATGAGATTTTTTGATGGCGTTGATGCTCCAAAAGTTCGATTTCAAGTGCGATGGAGGGGATTACAGGTGATGGTGGATCTCCTATTGGCTTTGCTAGATGGAGAAACATTTTCTCTTGGAGAGTTGTGTAGAAACAACTTAGAAGCATGGAGGATGTTGTTGTTGTTGCTGATGTTGTCGCGACCAACCTAAGTCATCTTGAAGTCCACAAAAATAAAAATAATAGTCTAGGATTACGAACAATGGTGACCGCCAGGGTTTGTTCCTATGGGCATTTGTTGCTCATTGGGGTTTGTTCCTCGTATCTGGTTTGAGACCTTGAGTTTACTCTTGGGCTACGGGTGGGTATTCTCTTTGTACTTCAACACCTACTTTTCGAAGGTAAGCAGTTGGATGATGCTTACCCTTTCTCAGTCTATAACATTGGTAAATATGCCACTATTTTTATGGCTCGTCATTTACGAGGGAGGGTTGTGGACAAGCCTTCCTCGTGTTGAGATTTTTCTTATAAAGATCTTGTCCATACTCATCCCTCCCCTAAGGAAATATAGTAATACTTGGAAATGGTGAACAAGTTATTATAAATCAATACATTATTTAAATAATGATAAAATTATATAGTTCATTTTATCATTTTTTCTATAATATATATTTAGTGGAAACTTATTTAGGATAATTAGGCTTGAATCTATTTTAATCATGAATATCAAACAAAATCAAATTTTGCAAATGCTTTTTATTATATAGTATTTTTGGAGAAAAAAATTGTATTTAAAGGAATCGATATCTTTGAACACTTCCTACTTCAATGTTAAGATGGATGTAAATTGGTTATTATTGAAGTATATTATTTTTGGTGTGAGAGAAAGACAAAAAAAAGACTAAAAAGCACACTTGCTTGCATCATTATACTCACTCATTTATAATATTTCCTTTAAGTGAGCATCCATTTCATCAAATGTAGGAAAGGAAGTAAGCTAATATTATATAAAACAAATTCTCATTGAAGTGACAACTTTTACATGAATCCAAATGGTCTAAAAATAAATCAAAATCCCAAATCGAATGAAACTTTTAACCTTATATATTATAAAATTCTAACAACCATTGAGAAGTTGACTCCATTGTGACACTAAAGGATGTGGCATCAAGATCATCATGTGTAGGTGAGTTGGTGCTAAGGTCACACATTTGCAAGTTTTAGTTTAACATGTTTATTGCATCTATAAAAAGTTATCATACAATTCTAAGTGATCTTATGCACATGAAAAACCTTTCATATACAAGGTGTTATTATTTTACCATTATGAAATGGAATAAGTTAAAAATGGATAAACTCAATCATTTTTTCTCAAAAATATTCTTATAGTTTTAGTAGAAAATTTGTTAAAGATAAGTTTCATTTGATTGATGAAATTTTTGACAAAATATTTAATATTGGAAATTTTGACCATTAAAATTTGTCCTTTAAAAATTTAATAAGTTTCGATCTTTAACTTTGAACTTATATTGTCGAATATTTATATTCTTAGTAATTCTTGTTATTATTACATCAAGATGAGTATAGATATTTTTACATCATATTTAATATTACATTTACGGTGTGGATATTTTTACATGATATTTAATATTACATTTATGGTGTTTGCATGGGAATTCAAACATTAGATATAATTTATAACTCATACATTTTATAAATTTGTTTTGATTGTTTGTTTGTTATGTATTTTTTCAAATAATAAAATGGAATCTAATGAGATTTTTTGATGGCGTTGATGCTCCAAAAGTTCGATTTCAAGTGCGATGGAGGGGATTACAGGTGATGGTGGATCTCCTATTGGCTTTGCTAGATGGAGAAACATTTTCTCTTGGAGAGTTGTGTAGAAACAACTTAGAAGCATGGAGGATGTTGTTGTTGTTGCTGATGTTGTCGCGACCAACCTAAGTCATCTTGAAGTCCACAAAAATAAAAATAATAGTCTAGGATTACGAACAATGGTGACCGCCAGGGTTTGTTCCTATGGGCATTTGTTGCTCATTGGGGTTTGTTCCTCGTATCTGGTTTGAGACCTTGAGTTTACTCTTGGGCTACGGGTGGGTATTCTCTTTGTACTTCAACACCTACTTTTCGAAGGTAAGCAGTTGGATGATGCTTACCCTTTCTCAGTCTATAACATTGGTAAATATGCCACTATTTTTATGGCTCGTCATTTACGAGGGAGGGTTGTGGACAAGCCTTCCTCGTGTTGAGATTTTTCTTATAAAGATCTTGTCCATACTCATCCCTCCCCTAAGGAAATATAGTAATACTTGGAAATGGTGAACAAGTTATTATAAATCAATACATTATTTAAATAATGATAAAATTATATAGTTCATTTTATCATTTTTTCTATAATATATATTTAGTGGAAACTTATTTAGGATAATTAGGCTTGAATCTATTTTAATCATGAATATCAAACAAAATCAAATTTTGCAAATGCTTTTTATTATATAGTATTTTTGGAGAAAAAAATTGTATTTAAAGGAATCGATATCTTTGAACACTTCCTACTTCAATGTTAAGATGGATGTAAATTGGTTATTATTGAAGTATATTATTTTTGGTGTGAGAGAAAGACAAAAAAAAGACTAAAAAGCACACTTGCTTGCATCATTATACTCACTCATTTATAATATTTCCTTTAAGTGAGCATCCATTTCATCAAATGTAGGAAAGGAAGTAAGCTAATATTATATAAAACAAATTCTCATTGAAGTGACAACTTTTACATGAATCCAAATGGTCTAAAAATAAATCAAAATCCCAAATCGAATGAAACTTTTAACCTTATATATTATAAAATTCTAACAACCATTGAGAAGTTGACTCCATTGTGACACTAAAGGATGTGGCATCAAGATCATCATGTGTAGGTGAGTTGGTGCTAAGGTCACACATTTGCAAGTTTTAGTTTAACATGTTTATTGCATCTATAAAAAGTTATCATACAATTCTAAGTGATCTTATGCACATGAAAAACCTTTCATATACAAGGTGTTATTATTTTACCATTATGAAATGGAATAAGTTAAAAATGGATAAACTCAATCATTTTTTCTCAAAAATATTCTTATAGTTTTAGTAGAAAATTTGTTAAAGATAAGTTTCATTTGATTGATGAAATTTTTGACAAAATATTTAATATTGGAAATTTTGACCATTAAAATTTGTCCTTTAAAAATTTAATAAGTTTCGATCTTTAACTTTGAACTTATATTGTCGAATATTTATATTCTTAGTAATTCTTGTTATTATTACATCAAGATGAGTATAGATATTTTTACATCATATTTAATATTACATTTACGGTGTGGATATTTTTACATGATATTTAATATTACATTTATGGTGTTTGCATGGGAATTCAAACATTAGATATAATTTATAACTCATACATTTTATAAATTTGTTTTGATTGTTTGTTTGTTATGTATTTTTTCAAATAATAAAATGGAATCTAATGAGATTTTTTGATGGCGTTGATGCTCCAAAAGTTCGATTTCAAGTGCGATGGAGGGGATTACAGGTGATGGTGGATCTCCTATTGGCTTTGCTAGATGGAGAAACATTTTCTCTTGGAGAGTTGTGTAGAAACAACTTAGAAGCATGGAGGATGTTGTTGTTGTTGCTGATGTTGTCGCGACCAACCTAAGTCATCTTGAAGTCCACAAAAATAAAAATAATAGTCTAGGATTACGAACAATGGTGACCGCCAGGGTTTGTTCCTATGGGCATTTGTTGCTCATTGGGGTTTGTTCCTCGTATCTGGTTTGAGACCTTGAGTTTACTCTTGGGCTACGGGTGGGTATTCTCTTTGTACTTCAACACCTACTTTTCGAAGGTAAGCAGTTGGATGATGCTTACCCTTTCTCAGTCTATAACATTGGTAAATATGCCACTATTTTTATGGCTCGTCATTTACGAGGGAGGGTTGTGGACAAGCCTTCCTCGTGTTGAGATTTTTCTTATAAAGATCTTGTCCATACTCATCCCTCCCCTAAGGAAATATAGTAATACTTGGAAATGGTGAACAAGTTATTATAAATCAATACATTATTTAAATAATGATAAAATTATATAGTTCATTTTATCATTTTTTCTATAATATATATTTAGTGGAAACTTATTTAGGATAATTAGGCTTGAATCTATTTTAATCATGAATATCAAACAAAATCAAATTTTGCAAATGCTTTTTATTATATAGTATTTTTGGAGAAAAAAATTGTATTTAAAGGAATCGATATCTTTGAACACTTCCTACTTCAATGTTAAGATGGATGTAAATTGGTTATTATTGAAGTATATTATTTTTGGTGTGAGAGAAAGACAAAAAAAAGACTAAAAAGCACACTTGCTTGCATCATTATACTCACTCATTTATAATATTTCCTTTAAGTGAGCATCCATTTCATCAAATGTAGGAAAGGAAGTAAGCTAATATTATATAAAACAAATTCTCATTGAAGTGACAACTTTTACATGAATCCAAATGGTCTAAAAATAAATCAAAATCCCAAATCGAATGAAACTTTTAACCTTATATATTATAAAATTCTAACAACCATTGAGAAGTTGACTCCATTGTGACACTAAAGGATGTGGCATCAAGATCATCATGTGTAGGTGAGTTGGTGCTAAGGTCACACATTTGCAAGTTTTAGTTTAACATGTTTATTGCATCTATAAAAAGTTATCATACAATTCTAAGTGATCTTATGCACATGAAAAACCTTTCATATACAAGGTGTTATTATTTTACCATTATGAAATGGAATAAGTTAAAAATGGATAAACTCAATCATTTTTTCTCAAAAATATTCTTATAGTTTTAGTAGAAAATTTGTTAAAGTTAAGTTTCATTTGATTGATGAAATTTTTGACAAAATATTTAATATTGGAAATTTTGACCATTAAAATTTGTCCTTTAAAAATTTAATAAGTTTCGATCTTTAACTTTGAACTTATATTGTCGAATATTTATATTCTTAGTAATTCTTGTTATTATTACATCAAGATGAGTATAGATATTTTTACATCATATTTAATATTACATTTACGGTGTGGATATTTTTACATGATATTTAATATTACATTTATGGTGTTTGCATGGGAATTCAAACATTAGATATAATTTATAACTCATACATTTTATAAATTTGTTTTGATTGTTTGTTTGTTATGTATTTTTTCAAATAATAAAATGGAATCTAATGAGATTTTTTGATGGCGTTGATGCTCCAAAAGTTCGATTTCAAGTGCGATGGAGGGGATTACAAGTGATGGTGGATCTCCTATTGGCTTTGCTAGATGGAGAAACGTTTTCTCTTGGAGAGTTGTGTAGAAACAACTTAGAAGCATGGAGGATGTTGTTGTTGTTGCTGATGTTGTCGCGACCAACCTAAGTCATCTTGAAGTCCACAAAAATAAAAATAATAGTCTAGGATTACGAACAATGGTGACCGCCAGGGTTTGTTCCTATGGGCATTTGTTGCTCATTGGGGTTTGTTCCTCGTATCTGGTTTGAGACCTTGAGTTTACTCTTGGGCTACGGGTGGGTATTCTCTTTGTACTTCAACACCTACTTTTCGAAGGTAAGCAGTTGGATGATGCTTACCCTTTCTCAGTCTATAACATTGGTAAATATGCCACTATTTTTATGGCTCGTCATTTACGAGGGAGGGTTGTGGACAAGCCTTCCTCGTGTTGAGATTTTTCTTATAAAGATCTTGTCCATACTCATCCCTCCCCTAAGGAAATATAGTAATACTTGGAAATGATGAACAAGTTATTATAAATCAATACATTATTTAAATAATGATAAAATTATATAGTTCATTTTATCATTTTTTCTATAATATATATTTAGTGGAAACTTATTTAGGATAATTAGGCTTAAATCTATTTTAATCATGAATATCAAACAAAATCAAATTTTGCAAATGCTTTTTATTATATAGTATTTTTGGAGAAAAAAATTGTATTTAAAGGAATCGATATCTTTGAACACTTCCTACTTCAATGTTAAGATGGATGTAAATTGGTTATTATTGAAGTATATTATTTTTGGTGTGAGAGAAAGACAAAAAAAGGACTAAAAAGCACACTTGCTTGCATCATTATACTCACTCATTTATAATATTTCCTTTAAGTGAGCGTCCATTTCATCAAATGTAGGAAAGGAAGTAAGCTAATATTATATAAAACAAATTCTCATTGAAGTGACAACTTTTACATGAATCCAAATGGTCTAAAAATAAATCAAAATCCCAAATCGAATGAAACTTTTAACCTTATATATTATAAAATTCTAACAACCATTGAGAAGTTGACTCCATTGTGACACTAAAGGATGTGGCATCAAGATCATCATGTGTAGGTGAGTTGGTGCTAAGGTCACACATTTGCAAGTTTTAGTTTAACATGTTTATTGCATCTATAAAAAGTTATCATACAATTCTAAGTGATCTTATGCACATGAAAAACCTTTCATATACAAGGTGTTATTATTTTACCATTATGAAATGGAATAAGTTAAAAATGGATAAACTCAATCATTTTTTCTCAAAAATATTCTTATAGTTTTAGTAGAAAATTTGTTAAAGTTAAGTTTCATTTGATTGATGAAATTTTTGACAAAATATTTAATATTGGAAATTTTGACCATTAAAATTTGTCCTTTAAAAATTTAATAAGTTTCGATCTTTAACTTTGAACTTATATTGTCGAATATTTATATTCTTAGTAATTCTTGTTATTATTACATCAAGATGAGTATAGATATTTTTACATCATATTTAATATTACATTTATGGTGTGGATATTTTTACATGATATTTAATATTACATTTATGGTGTTTGCATGGGAATTCAAACATTAGATATAATTTATAACTCATACATTTTATAAATTTGTTTTGATTGTTTGTTTGTTATGTATTTTTTCAAATAATAAAATGGAATCTAATGAGATTTTTTGATGGCGTTGATGCTCCAAAAGTTCGATTTCAAGTGCGATGGAGGGGATTACAAGTGATGGTGGATATCCTATTGGCTTTGCTAGATGGAGAAACGTTTTCTCTTGGAGAGTTGTGTAGAAACAACTTAGAAGCATGGAGGATGTTGTTGTTGTTGCTGATGTTGTCGCGACCAACCTAAGTCATCTTGAAGTCCACAAAAATAAAAATAATAGTCTAGGATTACGAACAATGGTGACCGCCAGGGTTTGTTCCTATGGGCATTTGTTGCTCATTGGGGTTTGTTCCTCGTATCTGGTTTGAGACCTTGAGTTTACTCTTGGGCTACGGGTGGGTATTCTCTTTGTACTTCAACACCTACTTTTCGAAGGTAAGCAGTTGGATGATGCTTACCCTTTCTCAGTCTATAACATTGGTAAATATGCCACTATTTTTATGGCTCGTCATTTACGAGGGAGGGTTGTGGACAAGCCTTCCTCGTGTTGAGATTTTTCTTATAAAGATCTTGTCCATACTCATCCCTCCCCTAAGGAAATATAGTAATACTTGGAAATGGTGAACAAGTTATTATAAATCAATACATTATTTAAATAATGATAAAATTATATAGTTCATTTTATCATTTTTTCTATAATATATATTTAGTGGAAACTTATTTAGGATAATTAGGCTTGAATCTATTTTAATCATGAATATCAAACAAAATCAAATTTTGCAAATGCTTTTTATTATATAGTATTTTTGGAGAAAAAAATTGTATTTAAAGGAATCGATATCTTTGAACACTTCCTACTTCAATGTTAAGATGGATGTAAATTGGTTATTATTGAAGTATATTATTTTTGGTGTGAGAGAAAGACAAAAAAAAGACTAAAAAGCACACTTGCTTGCATCATTATACTCACTCATTTATAATATTTCCTTTAAGTGAGCATCCATTTCATCAAATGTAGGAAAGGAAGTAAGCTAATATTATATAAAACAAATTCTCATTGAAGTGACAACTTTTACATGAATCCAAATGGTCTAAAAATAAATCAAAATCCCAAATCGAATGAAACTTTTAACCTTATATATTATAAAATTCTAACAACCATTGAGAAGTTGACTCCATTGTGACACTAAAGGATGTGGCATCAAGATCATCATGTGTAGGTGAGTTGGTGCTAAGGTCACACATTTGCAAGTTTTAGTTTAACATGTTTATTGCATCTATAAAAAGTTATCATACAATTCTAAGTGATCTTATGCACATGAAAAACCTTTCATATACAAGGTGTTATTATTTTACCATTATGAAATGGAATAAGTTAAAAATGGATAAACTCAATCATTTTTTCTCAAAAATATTCTTATAGTTTTAGTAGAAAATTTGTTAAAGTTAAGTTTCATTTGATTGATGAAATTTTTGACAAAATATTTAATATTGGAAATTTTGACCATTAAAATTTGTCCTTTAAAAATTTAATAAGTTTCGATCTTTAACTTTGAACTTATATTGTCGAATATTTATATTCTTAGTAATTCTTGTTATTATTACATCAAGATGAGTATAGATATTTTTACATCATATTTAATATTACATTTATGGTGTGGATATTTTTACATGATATTTAATATTACATTTATGGTGTTTGCATGGGAATTCAAACATTAGATATAATTTATAACTCATACATTTTATAAATTTGTTTTGATTGTTTGTTTGTTATGTATTTTTTCAAATAATAAAATGGAATCTAATGAGATTTTTTGATGGCGTTGATGCTCCAAAAGTTCGATTTCAAGTGCGATGGAGGGGATTACAGGTGATGGTGGATCTCCTATTGGCTTTGCTAGATGGAGAAACATTTTCTCTTGGAGAGTTGTGTAGAAACAACTTAGAAGCATGGAGGATGTTGTTGTTGTTGCTGATGTTGTCGCGACCAACCTAAGTCATCTTGAAGTCCACAAAAATAAAAATAATAGTCTAGGATTACGAACAATGGTGACCGCCAGGGTTTGTTCCTATGGGCATTTGTTGCTCATTGGGGTTTGTTCCTCGTATCTGGTTTGAGACCTTGAGTTTACTCTTGGGCTACGGGTGGGTATTCTCTTTGTACTTCAACACCTACTTTTCGAAGGTAAGCAGTTGGATGATGCTTACCCTTTCTCAGTCTATAACATTGGTAAATATGCCACTATTTTTATGGCTCGTCATTTACGAGGGAGGGTTGTGGACAAGCCTTCCTCGTGTTGAGATTTTTCTTATAAAGATCTTGTCCATACTCATCCCTCCCCTAAGGAAATATAGTCCCAGGCAGCTCCTGGGTTGTTTATGGTTGAAAAATATGATGAAGTTCCATCCTTATAAATCTATCGTGCTGATCTAGAGGATCTCCATAAGCTTTATGAAAATTCATCCCTCGTATTTTTTTTAATGATTTTTAACCCCACGTGACCGATATTTACCATTAGATCCATTCATTATGGACCAAGAATTGCAAGGTTATTTTATGCTCAAAGGGCTTCTTCATTGTTTTATTTGTGGAATCGAAAGATATTAATAAAGTTTTATTTAAAGGACCCTAGATATGGGGCAATGTTGAATTGTTCCTAACCCTTTGGTTTCCAAAGTTTGACCCTTCCACAATAGTCATTACCAAGTTGCCAATATGGGCCCAACTTCCTAATATGCCTACTCATTTATCACTCTATTTAATCTTTTAGGGCATTGGAGACTCCCTGGGTCATTTCCTTGTAACTAATATATCTAGTGGGTGGTTCGGTGTTTATACTTATGGAAGAATTTGTGTTGAAATCGATATCAGTATAGGGATTCCAAACCAAATCAATTTAAAAATATCTGATTTTCACTAGATTTTCACTACCACTTATGTCATCAACACAAGCCATTTACAAAATTTTTTCCTATGTTCAAATCTCAACAAAAGCGGAACATTTGAAATTCTAAAGCTAAAAGTTGGAGGCCCTGCGATGTTGGAAAATGGAGCAAGAAATTCTCAATTTGATTTTGCCTTAATTAAATTGAGAAAATTTGAATTTCCACATTAGCAAACAACTTGGATGATGTTAACTTGTGTGACATGGCTTGTGTCACCCAGTTTACTCAGTAAATTCGAGTTGGAGGAGTTAGAGTTTAGTTAATCATGTGTGATTGCTAATTTCTAGCAATCAAGATAAGTTATCTAAGGTTGTGTTCAGTTAAACTAGTTCCAACTATTGGAGGAACTAGTGGAGGGTCAAGTTGTGCAATGGGACTTTAGTCAAACTCAGTGATCATCCAGATAACTGATAAATCAACCAAAAAATAGCTAGTGCATGTAGAGAATTCGAGTTCCCTAGGCTGGGTGGATATTCCAAGGCAATGTAACATCAATTGTGACTAGTCCTGAGTGTACAGTTGTTGCAGGCAATCAGATGATCAACCTAAGGAATTTCACAATTTAATTTGAGAAATTTCCTAAATAATAGGGGCCCAATTCCTTAAGGAACAACACAAGGAAATATAAGCTCAAGAAAAGGAAAAATTTGACTAAGTCTGGGTTAGAGGCCTTCAGTGAGTAGAGATACAGGTTATGCAGTTGCAGTGTGTGCTTAGTTGAGAAAAGAAATTGAAATGCATCTCTATTCATTTGATTAATGCAAGGAGGCATTGAGATTTTCAGCATATTTTCTTCCCGAGATAAAAAATACTTGTTGCATGTGTGTTATTTCTTCTTGCATGTCTGAGATTTTATGTTCTAAATTGTGAATTATGTCCTTAGAGCAGTAGAGTAGGTTTGTGTCTTGTGATTTTGATTAAAAATTCATGAGCAGTTGCAAATATAACCTAATTTCTACATGGTATCAGAGTTGGATTCACATTAGAGCAGGAAATTTGAAGTTGTTTCGCAAAGGTTTGAATTTGAAGATCAAAGTAGCAGGATTTCTTTAGAGCTGAGAAGACGGCCTTCAATGGACTAAGGCTAGAGTATGCCTTGGAAGGAACCTCAATTTTTTTTGAATAGAAGGACGACATGGAGGCAGTATTGGATGACAATAGATTACTTGAATATGTCAACACTGATATTCCAAGACCACCAACAACTGATGTTCAGGACCTTGCATAGTGGAAGAAAGATGTAGTCAAGGCAAGGAGAATAATCTTGGATGGAGTACGGGATCATATTGTCTCGAATATCCACTTAAAAGAAACTTCATTCACGATGTGGAAAGCACTAACAAAATTCTTCGAGAATAATAGTGACCATAGGAAGCTGGCTCTCAAGGATAAAATTTGATGTATCAAGAAGCAGAAGAATGGCACTATACCACAGTATCTGAGCAGGTTCACATAATTTCATGATGAAATTGGAGGGGTTGGTGTTACTGTCCCTAAATATGACTTGGTAAGCCTAGCCCTTTTGGGGCTTCCCAGGAATTGGCATAACTATCAAGATTCGGTGAACGAGAGGGAGAAACTACCGAATTGGGAGCGCTTATAGTCTAATTTGGTACAAGAGGAAATAAGTCAAAATACCAGAGATGGGACTTCATCTAAGGGAGAGGACGAAGAAAACTTTGAATTGGATGGAAAGGAAAAGAAGGGAAAAAGGAAGAAATCCCAATCCAATCCAAATCCAGTCAACGGAGAAAAGAAGAAAGATTTGTCCAAAATTAAATGCCTCCATTGTCATGAATTTGGGCACTATGCCACAAAGTGTCCACACAAGAAGGCAAGAAAGAAAAACTCAGGAGGAGAAGTAGGTGAAGCTTTGGCTTCACAATTCAAGCTTGAATTTACCCTCATTGCATGCATGGACAACACAGTGATGAGGAGCGTGTGGTACTTGGACTCATGTGCATCGTTCCTCATGACAACGTGTAGAGACTTTTTCAGTGACCTGGAGGAAAAATATTTGTAGATGCACATTGAGATGGGGGATGACGGAAGGTATAGCGTGTCCGGGATTGGTACAATCACCTTTAAGAGGGAGTCGTTCTCCCCCCTCAGGATCAAGGATGTCATGTTTGTTCTGGGCCTAAAGAAAAATCTCATCTCTGTTCCAGTTTTGGAAGATCGTGGTTATGATGTGATCTTCAACAAAGGAAAGGCATTCTTGAGACACATAGCCATGGGATAGGTGAAACAAATCAAGGTTCATGTGAAGAACTTGTACAAGCTAGATGTGGATGATTGTGCTGCATTGAGTAGAAAGGTGGAGAAGATGCAGAGGCGCGATGTCTGTGAACTTTGACATAGAAAACTTGGTCATTTTCATCAAGGCGCTTTGAAGATCATGCAACAAATAACCACAAGCCTCCATAAAGGAGCACTTGAGCAACAAGATGTATGCAAAGGATGTACTTTGGGGAAGTGCACAAAATCCACATTCCATGATCGGGACAACAAAGCACACGCAGTCTTGGAAAGGATCCACTTTGATGTCTATGGACCTTTATCGATAGCCTCCATAGCCAGGCACAAATGTTTTGTCATTTTTATTGATGACTCCTCACGAAGTGCTAGATCTTCTTCATGCATAAGAAGTATGAGACATTATTCAATTTGAGAAAGAAACGGGCAAGAAGGTGAAGGCTCTCAGGAATGATAATGGAGGTGAGTACGTGTCAAATTAGTTTAAAAAATTCTTTGCAAAAGGAGGCATTCGACGAGATTTGACTACACCCCACAACCCAAAGTAGAATGGGTTAGCTTAGAGAATGAACCATAACATTGTGGGAGCAACGACGACAATGTTGTATGACCAAGGCCTCCGTCTGCATTTATGGACCGAGGCTTGCAACACAACAGAGTATTTGCAGAACCAAAGTCCACATCATATTCTGGGCATGATTACACCAGAGGAAGATTTTTCGAGGAGAAAGTTGTATGTGTCACACTTCATGATTTTTGGAGCCTCTATTTACTTCCATGTCTCCAAAGAATTAAGGAAGAAGCTAGAGCCGATAGTAAAATTGGGGGTATTTGTGGGTTACACAAAAATTCCCCATAATTATTGTGTGTACTTTCCATTCCTCAGAATGACAGTTGTGCAAAGGGATATAAAATTTTATGAAGATAAAGTGATGTGGTGCTTCCTTGAGAGGGAGATTCAGATCCCACCAGAAGAGGAGCTCTTAACTCTAAAGGAGGGGCCTCAAGAAGTTGAGAAACCACAAATTGAGGATCAAAGAGTGGATACAACCACTCAAACAAAACCATTTAGAGAATGCAGGAAAAGGACCAAGGAAGCTAAGAGACTTGTGCAAGATGCGAGGGAGAATGTTGGTGCTCCTTCAAATCAGTGCAAGCAAAGAAGGTCGCTGGATTATTAGATTAGCTACATGGCTCTAATGACTAATATTGTAGAGAATAAGCCATCCTATTTCAAGGAATCAATATAGAAACCTATATGGGTTGATGCAATGGTGGAGGAATATGAATCCATTGTAAAGAGCAATGTTTGGGAAGTGGTCCAAATACCAGCAGACAAATCACTTGTGGGTTTGAGATGGATCTTTAAGGTAAAGTATGTAGCAGATCAAAGCATAGAAAAGTATAAGGCCAAATTTGTGGACAAGGGGTACTCTCAAGTCGAGGGAATTGACTATGAGGAGACCTTTGCTCTTGTAGAAGGGTACTCATCCATTAGATCAATTATTTCTTTGGTTGCATGGATGGGGTGAAAGATCCATTAGATGGATGTGGAAACAACTTTTATCAATGGAATTATTGAGGAGGAGGTGTATATCGAGCAACCAGAAGGCTTCGAGACTTTTGGTCGGGAGTATCATGTGTTCAGACTCAAGCGTGCGTTGTACGGTCTCAAGAAAGCACCCTGTATTTGGTACACAAAGATCTATAGCTATATCACCGATTTGGGCTTCACCAAAAGTGAAGTGGATGCAAACCTCTATCATATAGTCGTAGAAGGTAAATTGTTGATTATTGTCTTATATGTTGATGATTTGATTTTAACTAGTGATAAGTCACTGATCAAACCTTGCAAGGAGGACCTTACAAGAGAGTTTGAAATGAAGGACATGGGTCTCATGCACTACTTCCTTGGATTGGAAGTATAGCAAGCATTAGGGGAGTTTTGAGGTCTAAAAGTGGCCTCCTAGGGAAATTATAAAATAATAGTGGAAATAATAAAATAAGATTACATTACATCATCAAATTTTAGAGGGAAAAAAGAAAAAACAAAATTTTCAACTCGTATTTTCAACTTATCTCCCTATGGGTTTACTCATCTTTCGAGCAGAAACACTCGTTGGATGCAGAATTTGATTCCTCATCCAAGGAGCATCCATGTTTCATACTTTCGATGGATTCTGCTACACGAAAAATGAGAAATACATGAAAAACATGATTGCAATCACGTTTTTCATGTATTTCTCATTTTTCGTGTAGTAAGGTCCATCAGAAGTATGAAACATGGGTACCGCTTGGATGAGGAATTAAATTTTGCATCCAATGAGTCCTCTCGCTCGAAATTTTAGAAAAAAATTAGGGAGATAAGTTAAAAATACGAGTTGAAAAAGTAGTTTTATTATTTTATTATTTTTTAATCTTTTTACTTTTTACTCCAAAAATGGTGAATCATCCCCCATTGGTTCTTATAAAGTTTAGTTTGGTTGTACATTTTTCTTAGGAGGCCCATTTTAGACCTCAAAATTCCCCTAATGGTGATTGGGAATTGTTTGTCATTCACGGCAAGTATGCCAACGAGATAATTCAAAGGTTCTGTATGGATAGTTGCAAACCCATGGAGACACCTCTAGCGACCAAATGGAGGAAATAGGATGCCACTTCAGGTGTGGAAGTGGATGCTACTACTTATCTGTAGTTTGTGGGTTCACTAATATATCTTTTGAACACACGACCAAATACGTGTTATGAGGTCAATCAACTGAGCCAAGCTATGGTTAGGCCAACCAAATTATTTTGGAAGGAAGCTAAGCATGTTCTACGGTACCTCAAAGGCACTACACAATTTGGACTATGGTACAGATGGACATAAGGAGTGAAGCTATGAGGCTTCACAGATGCAGATTGGGCGGGGAGTCCATCAGACCGAAAGAGTACATCAGGTGGAATTTTCAGTGTTGGGTCCGCAATGGTTTCTTGGTATAGTAGGAAGCAAATATCTATGGCACTCAACTTGATAGAAGCAAAATACATGATTGCTAGTAAAGCAACATGTGAGGCGATCTGGATGAGAAAGATACTTTTTGGATTCTTTGGTCAGATGATGGATCCAACTATGATATACTGTGATAATTAGAGTTGCATCAAGCTCTCTGAAAATCTTGTTTTTCATGATTGAACCAAGCATATAGATAATCGATATCACCATTTGTGGAAGGCCTTGTCAAGAGGGAAGTTCGAGTTCCATAGGTGCGGGATATGGGTGGTTGATAATCCCTTTCTTTCCAAGAGGGAGTGTTGAAAAATGCAGCAAAAAATTCTCAATTTGATTTTTCCTTGATTTAATTGAGAAAATTCGAGTTTCCACATTGGTAGACAACTTGGATAATGTTAACTTGTGTGACATCGCTTGTGTCACCCAGTTTACTCAGTAAAGTCGGGTTGGAGGAGTTAGAGTTCAGTTAAGCACGTGTAATTGCTAATTTATAGCAATCAAGGTCAATTATCTAAGGTTGTTTTCAGTTAAACTAGTTCCAATTGTTGGAGGAACTAGTGGAGGGTCAAGTTATGTTGTGGGACTTCAGTCAAACTCAGTGATCATCCAGTTAACTGATTAATCAACCCAAAATAGCTAGCGCATGCAGAGAATTCGAGTTCCCTAGGCTTGGTGGATATTCCAAGGCGGTGTAACATTAAGTGTAGACTAGTCTTGGGTGTACAAGTGTTGTATGTAGTGAAATGACCAGGCTAAGGAATTGCATAATTCAATTTCAGGAATTTCCTAAATAATAGGGGCCCAATTTCTCAAGGAAAAACACAAGGAAATAGGAGCTCAAGCAGAGGAAAAATTTGACTAAGTCTGGGTCAAAGGTCTTCAGTGAGAAGAGAGATAGGTTATGCACTTGCAGGGTGTGCTCAATTGAGAAAAGCAATTGTAATACATCTCTATTCATTTGATTAATGCAAGCAAGCATTGGGGTTTTTAGCAAATTTCTCCCCCCATATAAAAATGCTTGTTGCGTGTGTTTTATTTCTTCTTGCATGTCTGATATTTTTGTTCTAAATTGTGAATTAATGTCCTTAGAGGAGTAAAGTAGGTTTGTGTCTTGTGATATTGATTAAAACTTCATGAGTAGTTGAAAATATACAACCTAATTTATACATGCGACCCTCCTCCTACAGAGGGAAAGACCTCCTCTGTTTAAGACAAGGATGATAAAGGATTTGATGATGAAATCCATTCAGTGGACAAGCTTCAGACCTTAGTTCTTCAAACTTTTCATAATGAGACGTTTGTTGTGAACCACTTTCCTTCGACAAGCACGAATATAATGAAGAATAATGCTTCTTCAGTTGTAATTAAATGAGCTCATGAGTCGGCTTCTTTGGGCTCTAATAAGGAATCTCCCTCAATGCGCAATGATAATTTCTATATCGCTTTGATAAACCTACCTTCGAATGGCTAGGTCAAGGTTTCGAAAAATAAAGGAAAGAAAGGTTGCCTCAATGATCAACCCCAGGTTGGGTGATTCTCCTATGTAATTGTTTCCTTTACTCCTCTATGTCTCCTTTGTTATGTTGAAAATATATCACTACTGGGGGGGTGAATTAATAATGATAGAAATCATATAATCAATGGATCGTAACATGAAAATACAACATGAGAATCAACACATAAGTAACATGATAATCAAGCACACAGGACACAAGTATTTTTAGTGGAAACCCTTAATGGGAGAAAAATCACCCTAAGATTGCTCTACTTCTCTTTCTTCTTTTATTAATCATCAACCTCTTCATCATATTTAGATAGCCACTACTCCTCTATATAAGTTTTATTGGCCACTACCAACAAGGAGCCACCACCCCTACAATAGTTTGTTGGCCACTACCAGCTAGGAAGCCCAAACTTCCTATCTTGGCAAGGCAAAAATTGTTGGAGGCCCAGTCCTCCTCAATCACCATGGGCCACCCTTCCCTCCATTTTCAAACTTGGCTAAAAATACAACATCAACATAATCTTATCTCTCTCCAAACAACTCATCAATACAAGTACATCAATAATGCTCTCCCTTTCAACACTCAATAGCATACACTAACCTCATTCAAACTGACACAAGCAGTAGCACCAAACTATCAACAAAATAAACATGCATACATTCAACCAACACTCATCATAATATTAACCCCAAATATGTAACCTCAGTGACAAAAGGGAAGCATATCAAAACATTTGGCCCCAACAATAATTAGTAGCATAATCCCTTATTCTCAACATAGAACTTGATCAAACTATGCAAAAACAAATCTAAAAACCCAAGACCATGTCGATAGATGCAACTCACAACAACTACCCACGCATCTTCTCGTATGCACACTTCTCATACACACACCATCATTCTACCTTAGCATTAATTCACACAACAATCACACAAATGACATTACTTTCCACACCTTTCATCACGCATATCCTAATCACACTTTGGCTTCAGAGGATCATAAAGCATATGGATGTAAGCAATGCACAACAAGCGATTCAACATTATACTAACAACACGAATGCAATACAATGATTCAACTCTTTTCCATTCACACAACTTTCCAACTGAACAATATTTCATTTAGCCTCAATACTCATCCTATGACTTAACCCCATGTTTTGACTCACGCACAAAAAACTCGATGCATCATTATAGAGGTATAGGTACACACCACTCAGACCAATTGAATGCATTACTTGTGTGCACTTAACACACCATCTAACCTCAACATTGGCCATATGATCAACATTTTAAACTAATTTTAGAATCAGACCATGTCAATATTTCATTAATCACACAAACCATATCAAACCACTACACCTTCAACCAAATTGATCCACTAACAAATGATCACTCAACTTTTAATATGTTCACACTCTTGAATCATTAACATGATGACCAAATCAATATATACATTATAGACCAGGTTAACAAACTCGATCACAACTAATACCCTGGGCAATTTGATGGGATTAACCTGTGGTTTTCACTTTTGAACTCTACAGGCAATGTCGCGGGCATAAGAAGGGATGCCTAGATAGAGTACCACTAACTTTCCATGACAAGATCACAGCATTGTTGTAGTGCTAGTCTATGATAGAGAAGAGGTCGTGGTAGTATTGTAAAACTTGGTAAACTTAAACTTATTCAACCCATAATTGCATCCACCCGTAGCACAACTTCCTCAAGTACATGCAAACATGATATATCAAAAATATAACCTCTCAACACCTACAACACCACAATTCATTAGGATCAAGATGCACCGCTAGGTTGACATGAATGGCAACATGCCAACTTGCCATAATGCCAACATGTTATTCTCAGTATCTTACATCTCAACTATGTTCTTGTTAGTATATGGAACATTATGCCAAGAAAAAAGTCATGATGATATATGATGTATTCATTTTTGATTGTTCAATAAAACTTTTAAACTTATAAGGGGTAGCATGAGGGGGAGGGATTTTAATTAATCTCAATGGAATAGCTGAAATCAAGTTTGCATGGGCTTGGGAAAGAATACTAACAATCATGCAGAAATGTATGGTCTCCTCCAAGGATTATGTATTGCAAAGGAGAAAGGAATACAAGACATCATCATCCTAGGAGATTTGCTAATCACAATTCTATATCTTACTAAAGATGGCAGCCAAATGGATAACTCTCTCTCTCAGACCTTCCATTAAATTAGAGGTTTGGCAATTGTTTTCCTCTGTAGAGAAGTTTACCACATCCTTAGAGTAAATAATGTGGAGGTAGATTAAGAGGAAAACAAATCTTGCTCATTGGAAGAAGGCAAGTTTGAAGTTAATGAAAAAATTGGTTTTCGTCCCATTCCCTAAGACCTTATGATATTTAGAGTTTGGATTTCTTTGTATCTTCTCCCTTTTTCAAATTTTGGGTTTGAAATTTTGGTCATCCTCCCCCTCCCTCTCTTTTCTCTCCACTCTTCCCTTTTCCTCCCTAGTCTCCTTATTTTTATTCCACTTTCCCTTTCCACTTTCCCCTCTTCTCCCTTTGCCTCTCCCCACTCCTATCCCCTCTTCCCCCTCCTCTATATTCCCCATACCCTCTTCCTATTTCCTCCTCGTTTTGCCCCCTGTTGTCTTTTTCTTTTTTTTAGACAAATTTTGGTTGCTATATTATGATTTGAAAAAGAAAAGAGAGGCAGTTCGCCATACATACAATGTTTCCTGAACATCATGGATCCAAGGAATTACAAAAAGGGTCCCTTCCTTGATCCTTGTTCTAATATTCCTGCCTCTAAGGCTTCTTATACTACTGTAAATCCTTACATATTGCAAACACCAAAATTTACAGCTACAAAACATATTTAATCTATCTCTATATGACTAATCTTCCTAGCTGTGGAATCTTCTGGGTATGGATCTGGCTCATTCCGTTTTGCACTGGAGGTAGAAGGGGCTTCCTTGAGCTTTTTGTCCATCATGAACTTGAGAACAATTATCGATTCTTCGGCGTGGCTGCACCGGTTGGCCAAGTTGCTGAACTGCTCATGTAGAGAATTAACTCTGTGCAGGAACAGATTGATTTCTGCCCGATACTTCTCATTGAGAACTCTGTACTGATCTTCCATTCGTGTTTCCAAACTTCGGACTTGGTCTTCCAATGCACGCTGTTGCGCTCTCAGCTCCTCAAACTCTGCCTGAAGGTCTCTGCAGTGGAAGCAGTCCTCTGAGCGGTCCATTATCACTGAGTGTTTCCTGTCTGTGGTGTCGACCTCTATAACGCAGAACCTCTGAACTCTCTGGCCTCTTCGCTTACGGCAGATTGCAACCACAGCTCTCGCAGGGTTGTTACGATGCTGCTGAGCGCTAAAACATCTACCTTGGGCTGATTGGAGGCAGACGGGAGCGTTAAAAGCCTGTTGCCTGTATAACCTCCCTTTCTTAATGTTTTGAGGAGTTCTGCTACCTGGAGTATAAATAGAGTCCATTTGCATGCTGTGCAGGCGGGAAGATGCCCATCCGCGTCTCATGGTAATCCACGGAATGGTCAAATGCAAATCTTTAACCGCAAATGGGATCATTCTGCAAGGACGATTTTCTCCTGGATTTCTCTTGATTCCCATGCATTGAAGCGATATCCTGATCTCGTTTCTGATCCAAATCCTGCCTATCTTACCTGCTCTGTCGTCGGCACTGATTGCTTGACTGATGTCACTGATTCTGTCAGCTGGGGTACATCTGCTGTTGACTGAATGTTGTAGGTTCATGGTAAGGGTTGAAAAGAGACAGTGTTATTACAACTCAGGCTGCCCTTGGAACGCTCGCATGCCCTGCTGGCATGCTTATCGGCCTCCTTGTTCAATCCACGTAGGATGTGGTAATACTCGACTTCTTCCATTGCAGCATGAAGGATCTAATTCCGGTGGTTTATCTGCTGAAGGAGAATATTTGGCGTGCTCTGTCGCTGCGCCATAAGCCTGATAATTATTGTGGAGTCCCCGAACACCACTGCCTTTCTTATCCCTAACTTTAGCAGCTGTATGAGTCCTTGATACAGTGCTAATCCATCTGTTCTATTGTTGGAGATCTCTCCTAGCCCCCATTCGAAGTGAAGTATGCTCTCTCCATTTGCGTTGCAAATTAGAACCCCTGCACCTGCTTGGCCCGAGTTCGATTTAGAAGCACCATCAAAAAAAAGATAGAACCTGTTACAATTTCTCAACCAATTTGAAAATTCCTCATCCTTTAACCTCATTTTCCACGCACTATTCGTTTCTTTCATTTGTGTCCTTCCTTTGTTTGTTTCCTGAGCGCTGACAATGTTCTCAAAAACATAGCTTATCAAATTTCTCTCTTCCATGCTATAATTTGTTGCCTCGATCTTGCCTCTGGTGTGATTTGTGATTGTCTCTAACGCTAACATTTTAGCCTTGTGGCACATTATCCTGGTGTTGCAGCCTTTCTCCTGGAAGACCTTTCCATTTCTTGCCAACCATATGCGCCATAAAAGGGTTAGAGGAATTGTGTTCCATACCCTTTGCGCCAATTTACTCCTTTTCTCTTTCCATGGACAATTCTTCCTCCATTTGTGAATCGTTTCTGCAATAGTTGCCTGAGGCTCCCAGGGAACTTCCCCTATTGAGGCCATCTTCCTCCAACATTCACCAGCCACCGGACATTTTATAAACAGGTGCTGGATTGTTTCCTCTGATCGATAGCAGTTTGGGCATCTGGATGGCCCCATTATGCCTCTTTTCTTTAGATTTTCCGCTGTTATCGTTTTTCCTTTCAGGAGAAGCCAAATGAAAAACTTGACTTTGGGGGGTGCTTCTGCTCTCCATACAAGTTTCCATTGGTTCCATATTTCCTGTTGGAGGATGCTATCACATAGAAATTGATGTCCAGCTTTAACCGTGTATTGAGTTCCAGTTGGGTCCCAATGATATCCATCATGTTTGCCTTCTTGGACCGGGGCTTTGCTGTGAAGGAGATTCTTTAGGGCAGTGAGGCTAGTGTCTAGCTCCCTGGGGTGGTCCGGGAATTTCCAACCTGTCCATGCTTGAGAGTGATTGCCCCATTGAGATATTTGAGCCAAGTGCATTATCCCTTTGCCATTGAGCCAGTTTATGGCAGGGATTGCCTCCATCTTTGTTCCAATGGGATGCTGCCCTAAAATTCTGTCTGTGGAGAAGTTGATGCTACTCCCCCCTCCTGGGACCTTTGAAATATTCTGAGACATAAAGGTAATGGCCTTCTTGCAGAGTTGCCAAATTTTTGTACTATCTCTATTAGGAATATTAGTCTCCAGGAGTTGCTGCCTTGTGCAGTTCAGATATTTTGCTTCTAAAATCTTCTTCCACCACGCTGTAGGCCCTGTGATCATCCTCCATACTATTTTAGCTCCAAGTTCTAAGTTTAGCAATTTTGGTGATCTGATGCCTAGTCCTCCTTTTTCCTGAGATTGGATTATGTTCTTCCAGCTTACAAGATTGGATTTTTTCTTATCCGTTTTCCCTCCTTGCCAAAGAAAATGCCTGAGGGCTCTTTCCATTTTCTGATGAAAAACAACAGGAGCTTGATATAAGGAAAAACGATATATGGGAAGAGAAGCTATACCTGATTTTAGAAGAACTAGTCGTCCTGCTGGATTCAGCCACATGGTGCCCCATTGCTGAACTTTTCTCTTTATTTTATCAAGAATTTCGTTCCAGGTATCAGCTTTCAGCGGTCCCATACTTACTGGCATCCCTAAATAGGAGAAATGATTCCAGACTAGTTTGCAGGAGACTCCAAATATACTTGCAATGTTATGGATGGTATGATTTGGTGTATTCCAACCATATATACAACTTTTTATCTGATTGACCTTCCCACCTGAGTAATCCATGAATTGATCCAAAATCTTCTTAAAGCGCCTTGCTATAGTGGTGGAAGCTCCTCCTAATAAGAGATTGTCGTCTGCAAATTGAGAATGATTGATGTTCTTTGTTCCTTGCTAAATCTTGATGCCAGTGATTAGGCCTATTCTCCGGTTGTAATCCAAGGTTTGACTGAATGCTTCAGCCATAAGGATAAACAAGTAAGGAGATAGGGGGCAGCCTTGTCTGAGGCCACGAGAAGATTGGAAGGCAGCACATGGTCTCCCATTAATCAAAGGGGAGATCCAGGGATCCGTTATACAAGCTTTGATCATTGTGATGAAGGAGGGATCAAACCCCATTTTATGAAGAACAGAAAACAGGAAGGAATGCCTTACCCTATCAAAAGCATTGGCAAGATCCAGCTTTAGGACAAACCCTTTCTCTTTTCTGCTTAAGCTTGAGTGGATGGCCTCTTGCACAAGTAGGATAGAGTCAGTGATGTGCCTATTAGGGAGAAAGCCCCCTTGATTTTCGGAGATCAGGGATGGGAGGTGTGGTTTGAGCCTGGATGCTAGAATTTTTGAAATTATTTTATATGTTGAGTTGCATAAAGATATTGGCCGAAATCTTGAAAAAGTGGAAGGTCGATTCTCTTTTGGAATTAAAGCCAGATAGGTGGAGTTGGTAAATCCCCCCATTTTTCCTTTTTTTAAAACCCAACGAATCATCTTTAAGAGATCTTTTTTAATCATATGCCAATATTATCTGTAAAAACTAATGGAAAACCCATCAGGTCCTGGAGCTTTATCTGGGTGTAAACTCCAAATTGCTGCTTGGATTTCTTCTTCTTCTACTTCTTTTCTAAGACTGTTGTTCATTTCTTGTGTGACTCCTTTAGACAGATGCTGTAGCATGCTTGAATAATCCTCCTCAGCTTTATCCTCAGTCAGAAGATTATTAAAGTGCTTGGTAGCTGCTTCCTTTATAGAGTCCTGAGTATTGTAACGGTTCCCTTCATTATCCATTATTGTGCTCACTGTATTCTGGCCTTTCGAACCGTGGTCTGCTTGTGGAAATAAGATGTGTTTTTGTCTCCCTCCTGCAACCAGAGTTGCCTTGATTTCAGTCTCCATTTTGTTTCTTCATCCCTAATAGTTTGACTCAGCTGTGAGTATAATCTGGTTTCTTGGTCTTTAGCTTGCTGAGTTAGCCCAAGAACTTCGATTCTTTGCTGCACTTCCTCTAGATCTTTCTTAATTTTCTTTTTATTCATCTCGGGCTCTTGATAATTGTTCTTTGCCCAATTCTTTAAAGCCTGTCTTACTCTCTTCAATTTTGTCTCCCAAATATAAGTGGGCGAACCTTCTACATGTTGAACCCAAGCCTACCGCACCACATCTTTTGCTGCTTGGGAACGATTCCAAATGGAGCAGTATTTGAAGGGTATGGGTCCTAGTTGACATTGGCTATGAAGAGTAAGCGTTATTGGGTAGTGATCAAAGGCAGAGACAATGAGAATGCTTGAATGGCCTGTAGAGAAGGTGGACAGATATGCTATACTTATAAGGAACCTATCAAGTCGTTCCATGATATTACCGACACCAATTCTTCTGTTACTCCAGGTGTACCTACGGTTTTTGGGTCTGATATCAACAAGGTCGTGCTCCTGCATGATGGCCTCGAGTCGACTTCTGAATGGATCAGGGGTGAAATTTCCTCCTCTTTTTTCATTAGCGTGCATCACCATATTTAAATCTCCTGCTATAATGAGATTGTTGTTCTGCTCTTCTTCTATACTTGCTTCCAATGTGTTCCAACACATTTCTTTCTCTCTGTATTGATTCAGAGCATATATGTTGTAAACTGTTACCTTTGAGCTACCAGTTTTGCTTTCTAAATTGACTCGGATCCAGTTCTGGTGTACGCTGGTGGAGTCACAGATCCATTTATTGCTATTCCACATAGTTAATATGCCGCCTGAGGCTCCTCTTGCTTCGCTTGCACATCCATTGAAATGCTTTTGCTGGCTTATTACTCTACTCATTTCTGATTGATCTTGCTTTGTTTCTTGAATAAGAACAATTTCAGGATTTTCACTGTGAATTAAGTCCTTGAGGGCAACTAGCTTGGAGGGGTGCCCTAAGCCACTACTATTCCAAGATAGTATTTTCATCATGATTTACTGGTTACATGGAGAGGTGCTCGCCTCTCATTGCCTTTGTTACTATTTTCTTTTTCCAAGTGTCCAAGAATGAAGGACTCTATTAGAGTTTGGGTGCCCAGGGCTATGTCTTTCTGAGCACTTTCATCCCTCTGTTGCTTGGCCGATTTCCTGCCAGGCCCTTGCTTTTTAGGGACATCACTGGGCGCTCCATGTTCCTTTGAAGAGCTCCTGGTAATCCTTGAAGAGGGGGGATCAGGAGAGGGCTGAATGATGAGGGGAGGAGAAAGATGGAGAGGGGGATCTGTGGAAGGGAAATCAGGCCCGGATTCTGCCTCAGAGAGGGTCGCGTAGGGATTAGAGGATGGAGGGAGAGGAGGATCGGGAATCAGAGGAGGGGAGGAAGGTTGCTGAAGGGGAGGTTGCTGAGAGGAGGAAGGATGCTGATGGGAAGGTTGCTGATGGGGAGGATGCTGATGGGAAGAACCAGGGGCATCAGGATCCATAGTTTTGAGGGGAGGAGATGATTTTTTCCTTTTTACAGTTTCCCATTGCCCATCCTGCTCATCAGATTCTACATTAACTATTTTAGTGCATCTATTTGCAAAGTGTCCATATTCATGGCATACCTTGCATTTGAAGGGTATCTGCTCGTAATCCAACTGCTGAATATGGCACCAATCATCAACTTTCAATTTGATCGCTTCCGGTAGTCCTCGGCCCAGATCGACTTCAACACAAATCCGCGCACACGCCTGCATGTTGTCTTTAGGTTCACTGCGATCTATGTATTTCCCAACCGCATTTCCTATTGCTTTGACTGAGTCATCCCCCCAGCAGTGAAGGGGAAGATGCGACAGTCTAACCCAAACTGGAACCGCATTTGGTATATCAAGTTCTGGATCAAAATCCGGGGTCCATTTATTGAGGTAGAGACCCCTGGAGTCCATAAAGTAAGGCCCATTTCTGAATATTAGATCTTTGTCCTCTTTGGTTTCAAAATGAAAAGTAAAATATCCTCTGCCACAGAATCTGATGGATATTTTACCCTGGATCTTGTCCGACCAGTTTCTCTCGACCCATCTTTGCACTGTTCTGGGTGATGGCCACAGTCCTGTAAATTGCCCGATTAACCCTTTTTCCGCTAGGGAAATGGCTGCCATGCGTGGAATGGTAGGTGGCAGTTGAACTTCCTGTAATACATCAAGCTTCTTCACAAACTTTGTTGCTGTTGGTCTAGGTCTTTGCGGAGGGAGTGACTTTACCAGATTGGAGAAGGCTCTTTGCAGCTCCGGATACCCTCCGGGTGGATCCGGAGGATCCATGATGAAGCTCGTTCAGGCGTCCGAGGCCGAGGCTCGATCATGGGTTGCTCGCGCGCAGCAGCAACGGAAAATACCGTAACTTTTCAAGTTCCCCCCTGTTGTCTTTTTCATCCCTTTTCTTCTTTATCAGTAGTTAAGGTGTCTTTTCCATGAGAAGTTGTCCTTTATACCTTTATTTTTTATGAAAGGTTTCTCCTCTGGTTAATGGCTCCCCCATTTTTTTTTCAACGTGGCATCGGTTGAAATATACTGCCATGAAGATGGTATCTTTATCTCCTCACAAGCTTGTAATTACGATTATTCTCTACCAATTTTTTGGAATCACCTTCAGCTCAAAAAGATGATGAATTCCCTTAGAGGACACATGGGTGACATTTATGGAATATGATGCTACTTGTGTGACAAGGTAGGAAATGTGTTGTTAAATGGACTCCAAATCCAACTCAAGGTTCATTCATGAATGTGTCGGTTCTGAGCATTCACTATCCTCATCTTTGGGTGGAGAATTGGTTCTTGAATTTTCCTTTGAATTCAGTTGTGGCGTCTAATCGGGCCTTGTTTAAGAGTTTCTATGAGGAGATTCTTCTCAGGGCCCTAGTGCTTTTGCTTACAATTGGAAATTTCTAGGTTCGACACTTCAGTTTGTGGCTCGTCTGATGTAAGGGACTCTCTGCATAAAAATGATCCTTGGAACACTCTTGTTCTTCCTCCTCAACTCTGTATGTGACACCATCTCCAATGTTTCTTCTGATATCCTCCTACACCAAATCATACTAAAGTCTCTCCCAACTTGGTAGGTTGTCTCTTCCATTAAGTGAATTATAACAGTTGTGCCAAGATGTTGAAAGGCCAAGGAATGCTAAGATCAAAAGTTCATATGATGGCACATTTTCTCCTACTCCTGCAAGTTCATCTCGAACTTGAGTGAATTTGGATAGGTATTGAGGAATGGTTTCATTTTTCTGCATTCGAATTCTCTTGAGTTTATATTTCAATGCCAATTTCATGGCATCAATGTTGCTCTATAATAGATCTGTGAGAATTTTCCACATTATAGAAGGAGTCTCCTTTCCGTGCAAGTTAGAAACCACGTGATCTTTGACACCCTCCATAATAATCCTCCTGAGTTTTGTTATGTCTTTCTTCCACTGAGAAAGTGCTTGTGCATTTGATGCTGTTGGTTTTGGAATATTAGTTTGTGTGTATTCCATACTCCATTTTCATCCAAGATAACTTCCATCCTGACTTTACAAGTACAAAAAATCAAGGTGCCCTCCAATGCATACTCAAGCCTCAATCCATTGAAAGACATTTTTCCTACACTTAAGAGAATCTGCACCAAAAACTCTGCAAATTGAAATTTCTCTAAGATAATATTTGGAACAAGGTTTCTATGTAGTCTTTTGTAGCTTTGATTCCATGTAGAAATGGAAATAAATTTTCTACTGCTAATGAATTCGAAATAAAAACAAAAGACACAAATTTCTTCTACCATTATGCAAAAAGGAAAACAAACGATAAAAACACATGCAATAACATGCAACCATCAAAACACAAGGAGCATAATGATTCTATAGGGGAACCCGACTGGTAAAAACCCTTCCACTACTTTGAATTAATTCAGATGAGAATATGGATCAATTACAATGTCATGCTTCAATCTTGAAGCACACCATGCACTCCAATTATGATCTCCTGCACATTGACCTTCTCTTACCAACACTTGGCAAAAATAGGCCTCAACTATCCTCCTATTTCCTTACCCAATCGTAGAGGAAATTAGCCCCTAAAAAATAGGAGAATTTCCTATTTCCTTGCACAAATATTGAAGGAATTGACCACCTGCTCAATGCAAAAACACAGTACACTCAACTAGTATACAATTGATAATTACAATGTGCCTTTTCCTCCACTCCAACTAGGTAATTTCGAATTCCATGCATGACTGGGTTTATTTTTAGTAAATTGATGAGTGAGTTAACAATTTTTATAACTACTCATATCAACTCCTAATGACTCCGCTAAATATTAGAGCTCAGTTAATTGAGTTTAACTAACAATAACTCCACTAGATTACTAAATTTTAGCAATCAACCTATTCACAATTCTACTTCTATCCTATAACTCGAATTTACTGACTTAACTAGGAGACAAAGCCACATCACTATAGCTAACTAAAATCCAAGTCATCCCGTTGATGTAGAAACTCGAATTCCTCCATTTGATTAAGGCAAAAGTTAAATGAAGAATTTTCTTGCTACAATTTTAACAACACTAGTTTGTTATTTGTTACACTCCGCGGATTTGGCTTGGCTGGGTTACCTATGCATAAAAAGTATTATGGTTATTGCTTCAGCCATTTCTACATCATTAAATTATCCTCAATGTCTGGTTCCTCCTCTTGGGATTGCACTTGCTCCCACTGTTTATCAACCCATGAACACCTGTAGATGGCTAACGATGATCTACAACCAAAATCCTGTCAAATGTATCATGCTTAGGTGGAACAAGCATATCATATCTTGGCTCTTCAACAACATATTTTGAGGTTGGAAGATGAGGTGGATGTGCTCATGGTGATCATTTAAGACCTCAATCTTATCAAAGGATCTTCCGCTATGCAAGATCAACCTCTAGAACCTGTAGACAAGCCAATTATATACCTTAATATGTCAACTTCTTAATGTGATTGACCCTTATGCAAGGAAATTTAGGCTTTTTGTCCAGTCAAGTTATATAAAAATTTCTCTATGTATCAATTTTGATGTAATAGTGTGTTAATTTTTCTTTAGGGTTATATTTTTCTTTTCTTTGATAATTGCATTTCATCATTTGAACGTTAAATTCACCTCATAGCATTATATCATTATTTAGTTTTACAACATTATTCAAAAACATATGAAATTATATAGAAAGAACAACATCATCATCACCAATGCATCGAAACAGAACAACATCATCATCATCAACGCATAGAAACATAAAGGAACAATAGAAGAAAAGAATTCACACATAGAGACACCAAGATTGGTCGGAGACGAGGGCAAAACCCACTATAGGGAAAACCCTTTCAAATTCTTCTTCTTATTAGATTGTCATTGAATGATACAACAAAATAGAGTACGATGATCCACATCTTCAACCATAGTATTATCCAGCAACATTAGTTAAACAACAACATGAGATGAACTCAAGAATGCCAATAATCAAAACCTTGATTCAGGAACCTGTAGTCAACTTCCGAACTCTACGTTCAACGGGAAAAAACTTCAGTCAACTGAAAATTCAACCTTTAGGTTCCAATCGCAGGGAAGATGTGTCATGCATGCAGCTAAAAGGCTTCAGTATAAATTTCTCCATGACATGCCTATGAATGTAATAAAAAATTCTCCATGACATTCCTACGGCTGAGACCCAAAACCCTAAAAACAAAGATGTGAGCTTCAAACCCTACAATTTTGGACCTGTGCCAACCAATCTCCATGACCTTGCATCAGACCTGTGCGAGCCAAATCAAATAAAGAAAAATAGAAGAATGTCTCATGATCATGTCCAAATGAGGTTGAGGTCAGTTGTATTTATAACCTTCCAAGGGTATCCAATTTGTTTTAGGGTTCACTTGATCAAATATGCACCTGCGAGTTTTAATTCAAAAATACACTTTCCCTTGTCCAAATCGTGCACTTCAATAGTCAAAATTGGTCCTCTCGAAAAGAGGAATCTCATCCCATGGTTGGAATTCATCACTAAGCTTCCAAATTAACACTTCCTCTCAACTAGGGATAAATTCTAATTGCATCATGTAATCATCAGAAGTATCTAGTCATCAAATCATATCTTGCCTCAATTATATCGTCATCAAATGTCTTCAGTACTCATCTCAGTTCATCTATGCTTATTCCTGATTATCTCTTGATTTCCCCTACTCATATGCTGAACATTTTCAAATCTAAAAGAAGAATAGTTTGACATCGAAGGGGAGCATAAGATACTACTCTCTATCACATTGGAGAGCACATCTTAATCCGAAACAATATCAGGGAGCACATATCAACCTGAAACTACATCGGGGAGCACATAACAACCTAAAATCACTGCCAACGGGAAGCCCAATGCTGCTACCCAGGAAACATCAAAGAGTTTATAATTAGGGACCACATCTCAACTCAGAATCTCATGGGGGAGAAAAACATATTCAACCCCATATCGAGAAATAGGTGATATAAGGGAGCACATCTCAACCCATCTTATTCCCCACTGATCTTCCTAACAATGATCCTCAAGAGTCATGTGGTAGAATACCTGCATCATAATCCAATCTTGGGTGAGATATCCGACTTACCAAAGGTAAGGATCAAACACCCCCAAGCCTTCTCAACCTATCGGCTAGACACGGCGGGAGAATCCCAACAAGCCTAACTTGTTGGTATGATGCCAACTGGGGTATACTCTGCATAGACCGAGGTAGGGGGAGATACCCAACTTCTCAAACTAGAAAAGGATCACAGACACCCTATGGGTGATAGATAGGGGAGAAACATCTATGACCCTACTATTTAGAGATCCCTCAACCCCAAGAGCCCTCCATCTCAATTCCTCACCCTGGGAGCTCAGACGGGGAGAGAAGGGTTGGATCAGTGTTCTCGACTAGTCCTGATCTTTGTAGATAAAAACATATCATCATGCTCATATTTGGTACCCTCTTAATCATCATGTCACAATCAAATCAAATATAATATATATATATATATATATATATATATATATATATATATATATATATATATATATATATATATATATATAGATATATATATCACAAAAAAAGTATACTTTATTCATCCTCCCTCTCGGGGAGGTGGCAACCACAAGCCTAAGCTTGTCTCGTATGGTAATGATGTCTCAATATATGAAGAGATCTCAGTCCCATTTATAAATAGGATTATCTACCAATCAGATCCCACTCAATGTTGTCACAATGCATCACTGTCACATCCAGGACCTATTCAAAATAACTTTCAAAGAGTTTCTTCAACCTACCTTACAACTGGCCATGCTAGAACCATCATAATCAACTTTAGACGTGCTTAAAGAAACATTTTTTCCATCCAAACATATTATGGAATATCTCATATTAAAGCAACAATCAGATGTGCTCATCTCATCAATAACCATCCCAATCATCATAAGTACATCCATGTAGTCATATATCATAAGAAGAATATCTTAGACCAAAATTTGAGCATCCCATGCAAATATCTTGAAGGGTGCTCGATGACAACTCAATGTGTATGAAGTGTCTCAATCATGCATTGACTTGGATTCAAAACATATAAATATATGGAAATGTGTTTACTCAGAACATCAATGCTTCAATCAACTGCCAGTTGCCAAGTCAGGTTCAACAATATCTCTTCATAACTTCTTAAAATTCAATCAGAATGTCCAAGGATTTTCATTTCCACTTTAGAAAAATTCTTCAATAGCTTCATGATATAGATTTTATTTTCCAAGCTTTAGAAATTAATACATCATGCCATGATCATTCATTTCGAACTTGAGAGGCCAAATCCCTCTTACGTTGATTACCAAAGGCTCATTACCTATCAAGAATAGGCCATCAACATATAAAACCGAAATCAAAATCATACGTTGGGACTTCTTTTGAAGTAGAGATTTGGATGGGCACATTTTCCTGGGTTCACAAGATGACTGTTAATGCATACATATCAGGCTCGGGAAGCTTAGTACATATAATTCTTTTTCCATACATAACACTTTGACCAAACTGATATACTCATCTCACACAATTCATTACTTTGTAATCAAATCAACTAAGTCAGCTTATCAAATCACAACTAACATCAAAGTCATAATTTTTTTACCAATATCACTGTGACAAACTCTTTGGCCCAAGTCATGTGGAGATTTAATCCAAATTGCAAGTTACAACAACCTTTTATTTACCAAGAATTATCCAATCAAATTTTATCAACCTATCCTTATGATCATATCATGAATCATTTCTGCCACTAAATATGAATGGATACAACATGGACAAGTCATATAAGTTTCATGCATATACCAAGAATGACTCATATAGGTTCCATCCATTCATTGTGAGATTACTGCATACTGAACCACAACTATTTATACTTCAACCAATGTGCCAAAGACAATGAGGCCCATACAAAATCATTATTGGCTACCAATATTAGTCATTGAAAGTTACTATAGCCAATAGCACTGTCATCAAAGAAAATCATCAATTATAAAAACCCTAATTTGTCATCTCCTTGAATTCACTCAAACCATAAGCCAAAAACATACAAAGTATCATGGCAATGTTATAAAGCATATTTATGAACTATCAAGCATTATGTTAAAACTCCAAACATTGCCCATCTATACAAATCAACCAAATATTGTCAAACACTTGTAAATGTTATCAAATATTGTCATATACCAACTTCACTGATCAAATCAAAATAACATACTATTATGAATATTCTGGTCACCTGAAAACACAAGTTTAGTCGATACACTCACATTCTCTATAGTAAGTCAAACATTCAAACTTCCCTTCTCATGGAACTTTCTGATGTCTACTCCATATCTGGAGGACTATCATACTCTTGGTGCATTCCTGATTTTATGCATAAAGCTTCAGTTTTACGACCTACATGCATAACCACACCCATAGGATTTCTTTCATGCAATTGAGAGGCTACAACTGCACGCTTAAGCTTGATTTCATGCGGTTGGAGCTTAGACTAAGAGAAACCCTCTTTTCTTAGACCAGAACTTATTGCAGACCAACAATGTTAGATATTTGTCTATTTATGTCCAGAAAACACACTTCAACAATAAAGAATATTCTATACTTTTAACATAAATGATAATAGGTGTAGGGATCTTATGAAGAGTTTCTCCCTCTTAATGAGTAACCACTTCAACCATCATCATTCAAGTCATCAATTTGTCTATCATAATACCGTCATGCATCAACAGGACTATTAGATCATGAAATCCAACTATATCTGGTTCTACCACATATATTCATCATAGCCATAACATGTTAGCATCAACTACTTCATCATCACATATGAACATGACATCAAATTTAATCAAGAGTTAAAGTCTTATGATTAGGGCAGTTGATAGGTTTATCATCATACTTCAAAGATTATAATCACTACATCAATTCTTTACATTTATTCAATCATCAAATCAGGTCATTCAATTTTTCCATATTGTAAGAATTACTAAGCCAAGGTCAACAAGGAGAGCTTGAGAAATAATCAGGTTTTTATGCTTCTATCGTCATGGTTATCATGATTATCACAATCATTATCAATAGTATCAAGATCAAAGCATCTAGGAGATCCATCATGTATAAAATGTGAGACGCTTTGCCAAATATCAAGGATACCAATATATCAAAAATCAATATTAAGTAGCTTCATAGAATCAAGATGTTCATCATGTCTAAAAGGTAGGATACTTGTTCACTACCAAGTGCATGATCCAGGTGGATATTGGTGGCCACCCGCTAAGTCCACTTGGACCCCCACCATTGTTTCTTTCAGCTTTTCAGTTTCCTTAATTGTAGCACAATTTACTATTTTAGCAGTTTTTTGGGTTTTGAACTTCTGGAGCCGTTTTAAAGCCCTAAATTGCGTTTTTTGGGAAAAGTGGGAGCAACATGGTTCCATCGACTGATGTTGTTCTTCCCAAAGTTGTAGTTCTCGGATAGATATTTCTAACGAGATATTGTGCACGTCAAACGGACATCGTATGCCAAATTAAAACCCCTGGAAGTTGATGTACCAATTTACCCAAACGGGGCCCATAGTTTGGCATTTCATCTTCTAGGTTAGGATTTTGGATGTTTAGGGTTTTCCATTGTTTATCAACAATAAATAGGCCTTTGAGCCTCATTGTAACATAGTTCAGAGGCATGTAGCTGCCACATCTCTTCTCAGAGGTAAGCTACCATCGCCCTAGCTGGTCTATTCCCATTTATGTTTGTAAGCATATTTCAATATTTTACATTAATGAAATGAAGTATTATTTCCACTGCATCTCTGTGTTTATGGTTACCTCTGTAAATTATTGCGTTCCTGTTTAAATTCAGATTAATGGTATCAGAGCGGTCTGCTTTTTCTCTGTTTTTCTTTGCATGTCCCCAACGAGGTCGGGATATAAGGAGTTAGGGCTTCAACTGGTCAAACCTTTGCAAGACTAGCCTCGTAAAACCCAATGGCCTCCCATGGCATATGAAAAGAAAGATGAGGGGGCAAGAGATCCTATCAAAATCTTGCTCGAAGAAGTCCTCGAACGACAAAGGAACGCGATGATGGACAACTTTTCCCAGATCCTTCAACAACTACCCAGGGGCGACGCATCGGTTTCCAACAGCTACACTGGAAATGCCACACCATTTAAGGTACAATTTAATTTTGAAATCCCCATATTCGAGGGTCAGATTGACGCAGATGCTGTCGATAAACGGTTAAATCTGCTAGAGGGTTATTTTTCTGTTCATGATTTTTCTAGTTGGGAAAAGATTATTTTCGCTCTTCTCAAAGAAGCCCCCCACGTCAAGGACTGGTGGGAAACCTACTGTGAGTAGAAGGATGAAAGTATAGGCTCACTATTTTCAGCCGCACCCACTTGGAATTCATTCTGGGATTCCATCAAGGAGCAGTACTACCTTGTAGGAAGCTATGAGGATCAATACATAAAGTGGACCACGCTGCGGCAGGGAAGGGACCAAGATGTGCCGGAGTTTACCAATATTTTCCGTACCCTTTACACAAAGTTGGGTATCAAGGATTCAGAGTAGCATTTGATACACAAATATTGTGGCTGCCTGCACAAGTACATCCAGGAAGAAATAGAATTCCTGAACATCTCCTCGCTCGGCACGACATACCGATATGCCGTAAAGGTCGAGCAAAAGTTTAAACAAAAGAAGCGAGACTTTGGATCTGTGAATCCGAAGCAAGGGAAAGGTGCCCCCAAACAGCAGAACAAAGGATAAGGCCAAGGCGGGGCTGCCTAAGACAACCTGCCAAAGCTGCAAGCAAAGAACAACGTCGCGAAGCTGAAAAAGGACATGGGAAAGTGGTGTGAGTTCCATAAGAGCTCCACTCACAACACAAGTGAGTGTTGGGCCAAGCAGTCACTGGTGGCTGAGCTAAAGGTTTCAGAATCAGATGCATGTTCCGACTTCAAGTCAGAACCTGACAAGGGGAATGACAAAGGGAAGCAGATTATTGATGCGGAGCCCAACACCACCGTTGCCACCACAAAGATCCAGAAGGAGGAACCCCAAGGTCCATAGGAGGAGGAGCATCTCTTCCACTCCCAGATGTGGGTAAAGGGATCCTCACTACAGTTCATTGTCGACAGTGGGAGCCAATAGAACCTCATTTCGATAGAGGTCGTGAAGCGGCTGGGCTTACCGACCACAACACATCCATAACCATACATCATCAGGTGGCTTCACCAAGGACGAGATCTTCACGTGAGCCAGCAATGTCGCCTTCCATATAACATCAAGCCCTTCACGAATAGGTCTTGTGTGACATTGCTCCCCTTGAAGTTTGTGATGTGTTATTAGGACAACCATACTTGTGGAAGCAACATGTTGTGTATGAATCAAGCCCCCGTGCTATTATTGTTACTTTGGGAAATAATTTGTACAGGATACCGGAGGTAGCACCACCTACCGCCGTCTCTTTGGTTACTGCAAAAAAATGCAGTAAGCTCATTTCCAAAACCGGGAAAATTGTTTTCCTAATGATACGCCCTCAAGGAAAGAAGAAGACGGTGGCCACGACCTCTAGACATGGCCCCTCCGCATGACAGCTACAGATGGACAAGGTCGTGGAGGAGTACGAGGACATCTTCACCTCCCCTGTAGGAGTTCCTCTGCACTGTTAAGTTAAGAACTCCATCAATCTGACCCCAGGTGTGCCACTGCCCAACAGACCAATCTATTGGCGCTCTGTTCTGGAGAACGATGAAATCAAGAGGCAAATTCAGGAGTTGTTGCAGAAAGGTCACATCCATCCAAGTTCATCGCTCTGTGGGAGCCCCATCGTGTTGGTACAGAAGAAGGATGGGACTTGGAGACTCTGTATTGACTATCGGGCGCTGAACAAGATCACTGTCCGTAATAGGTACCCGATCCCACGGATAGATGACCTCCTGGACCAACTGAAGGGGGAAAAATATTTCAGCAAGATCGATTTGAAGTCAGGATATCACCAGGTACCAATCGAACCCTTCGATGTGTGGAAGACTGCCTTCAAAGCCACGAAGGGCCTTTTCGAATGGTTGGTTATGCCTTTTGGATTTACGAATGCTCCTGCAACCTTCATGAGGCTAATGGATGACATATTGTGGCCATTCACCACCTCATCTATAGTGGTATACTTGGATGACATCCTGGTTTTCAGCCAGAGTTTGGAAGAGCACCTTCACCACATCTGACAGGTTCTCCAAACACTGCGGCAACACAAGTTATGTGCCAATTTGGAGAAATGCACTTTTGGCATGACCCAGGTTCAATATCTGGGATACATTATTGATGAACAGGGGTTGCATGTGGATCTAGCCAAGATCCAATTCATTTGGGATTGGCCATCTCCAACCACTCTGACAGAGCTCCGTAGCTTTCTAGGTCTTGCCAACTTCTACCGCAGGTTCGTGTTGGGATTTTCTCATATCACTTGGCCCTTCAGTCATGTCACCAAGGGAGGAGTTAAAGCAGAATTCTTTTGTCCTGAATCTCAATGGAAGGCATTCATAGAGTTGAAAGATCGCCTCTTCTCGACACCAGTGCTCGCATTACTAGACTTGCAACAACCATTTGAGGTTGAGACATATGCCTCTGACTATGCTATTGGGGCAATCCTTACTCAACACGGACATCCAGTGGAATATCACAGTGAGACACTTTCAGACATAGTCTGGAAGTATCCCACTTATGACAAAGGGATGTATTCCATTGTGCAGACCTGCTGACAATGGAAGCATTACATTTTGGTGAACGAAATGGTCATCCACACAGACCACCGACCCCTGTAGTTCATACAGACCCAAGGGAAATTGCAGAATGATTGCCATCAAAAGTGGTCCACATACCTGCAACAGTTCCATTTGAATATCAAGTATAAGAAGGGAAGCACCAATAATGTTACAGATTGCCTAAGTCGACCACTGATCATGGCGTTAACCACCATGCTCAACTCTTGTGGGCACGAGACTTCTGATTGGCCACTTCTCTACAAAAGCGACCCAGAATTCAACCACACATACCAGACACTCTTGGAGGGTCAGCATGTTCCAGATTTTCACCTCCAGGATGCCCTGTTATGCCACCTCAGTCACCTTTGTGTTCCTTCAAGCGAGCGTGCCAAGATGATTTGGGAAGCAAACTACAGTCGGGTTGTTGGGCATTTCGGGGTCGAAAAAATGGTGGCAGTACTGCAGAAGTATTTCTATTGGCCGAATCTTCGATAGGATGTCGGGAAGTACATCAGATCATGCACTGCCTACACCATTGCCAAACCTACCATCAAGAAGCAAGGCCTCTATAACCTGCTGCCTACCCCTAGTCGACCTTGGGAATCCATTTCCATGGATTAAATTTTAGGCCTTCCTTCCACTAAGCATGGAAATGACTGTGTTTTTGTGGTCGTTGACAGGTTCTCGAAGATGGCCATTATGGCAGCTTGCAAGAAGAATATCACAGCAGAAGCCACTGCTAAACTCTTCTTTGAACGAGTGTGGGTACACTTTTGGATCCCATAGTATATCATCTCAGATCGGGATAGCAGGTTCCTCAATACATTTTGGTCCAGTCTCTGGTCGATGTTGGACACCAAACTCACTAATTCCACAGCCTTCCATCCTCAAACTAATGGCCAGACAGAGGTTGTCAACATGATGATCGTACACATTCTGCACATGTAAAACTCAAAGAATCCACACACATGGGATGAGAGCCTCCCCTATGTTCAACACAACCACAACTGAGCTCTCCACAGCTCGACTGGCCACAACCCTTTTCAAGTGGGCTTGGGATTCCAGCCATTATGTCTCATTGATGTGGCCATGCCATTTGTAGTTACTCACACAGATTTGGCTCATGTCCAGTCCGAAATAGATAAGGCAAACAACATCATTGAGCACATCCAAAATATTCTCCAGCAGGTCCATGACATTATGCAAAAATCAAATGCCAAGTACAAGCAGCGACATGATCACAAGTTTCAAGTGGGCGACAAAGTCTGGTTGCATTTGCAAAAGGAACGCCTTACCGAAGCCTATCAGAAACTCAGACCACTCCGATATGGTCCTTACACCATTACCAAGGCTATGGGAGACAATTCATTTGAGCTCAGCATTCCCCCATTCCTTGGCCTGCACCCAGTGTTCAATGTGGACTGCCTTCGGCCATACTTTCCACCATTACTAGACACATCCGACATTGCAGAACAACTCACACCCACAAAGTTAAATCTAGATTGCATGGAACAAGCTGCAACTGATCGGATCATGGACACACAGATCAAGCACACTCGCCAGCAGAATATCCAACTGTATCGGGTTGTTAAAGTAGGCCAACTCCTTCACCAGGGCAAGTGGCTCACCAGGGACCAAGTTTAGTAGAAGTTTCCTTATCTCATGGAGGAACTCAACGCAATGGGGACCATTGCTTCCTAAAGGGGGAGGAATGATCCAGGTGGATATTGGTGGCCACCCGCCAAGTCCACTTGGACCCTCACCATTGTTTCTTGCAGCTTTTTAGTTTCCTTAATTGTAGCATAGTTTACTATTTTAGAAGTTTTCGGGTCCTGAACTTCCGGAGCCATTTTGAGGCCCTAAACGATGTTTTTTGGGAAAACTAGGAGCAACATGGGTCCATGAACCGATGTTGCTCTTCCCAAAGTTGTAGTTCTCGGATAGATCTTCTTGACGAGATATTGTGTGCATCAAATAGAGATCGTATGCCAAAGTTACGACCCCGTGAAGTTGATGTACCAATTTACCCAAACGGGCTCACAGTTTGGCGTTTCATATTCTAGGGTTAGGTTTTTGGATGTTTAGGGTTTTTCATTGTTTCTCAAAAATAAATAGGCCTTCGAGCTTCATTGTAACATAGTTTAGATGCATGTAGCTGCCACATCTCTTCTCAGAGATAAGCTACCATCGCCCTAGCTGGTCTATTCCCATTTCTGTTTGTAAGTATATTTCAGTAATTTACATTAATGAAATGAAGTATAATTTCCACTGCATCTCTATGTTTATGGTTATCTCTGTAAATTGTTGCGTTCTAGTTTAAATCCGGATCAGTGCACCATCCCATCATGAGTACCATGAATCAAACTTTCATATGCATGAGCCATTTGTGAAGGTGACATTCCCATCGTACCTTAGGGCTTACCTTACCTTGAGTGTTCAAATACCTATGCACCATTTCACATACGCAGTTGTAGTACTTTGTCAACTTTTCATCAAGTGCCTCTTTACCTTTTCCAACACTAGTTCTTCTCTTCCCACACTAGCCATGATCCTCAAGAAGGATCCACCTATCACATCTCATTAAGAGGTTATAAGTATTTAAATAATCATATATACATGCAGGAAGTATAAGTAATAATCAAAACAATAAACCCAAACAAGAATAGAATCACAAAGAGTTAACATAAATATAAAAGGTACTTATATTTTAAGGAGAGGGTATCAACTCCCTCTTGAACCAACCTTCAAGGGTTGTGACTATCCATTGTCCATATAACACTGTTGCCTTAAATATATCAATAACCAAGGCCTGATTGAGACTATCCCATATAGGGCTACATCAAACCTGTCACAAGTTCTTGAACATCTTCACACTGATCATGCTAGGGTTTCTAGATTGCATATCCCAAATATTTGTCATAATCCAGGGTTTCTTCCAAACCCTAACCTCATAATATTCATCAATCCCCAATACACATATTGCCTATGGTTTCCTTCAAACCCTAGAATTATTTTAGGTCTCCTCCATCTTCTCATGCTTCCATCAAAGGTGTCTTCATAGGGGTGATCTCAAATGACTTTTCTTCACCCCAGCTCTATTACCATGTCAATTTTTCGTTAGGGTTATATTGTTCTTTCCTTTGATAATTGCATTTCATCATTTGCACATTAAATTCACCCCATAACATCATATCATTATTCAATTTTACAACATTATTCAACAACATATGCAATTATATAGAAAGAACAACATCATCATCAATGCAGCGGAACATAAAGGAACAATATAAGTAAAGCATTCACACATAGAGACAACAGGATTGGTCGAAGACTAGGGAAAAACCCACTATGGGGAATACACTTTCAAATACCCCTTCTTATTAGATTTTCATTGAATGATTCAACAAAAGAGAGTAAAATGATACATATATTCAACCATAATCCTATCTAGCAACATCAATTAAATAACATCATGAGATGAACCCAACAATGGCAATGATCAAAACCTTGATTTAGGAACTTGTAGTCAATGTTCATTATCTGTAGTCAACTTCCGAACTCTGCGGTCAATGGGTGAAAACTTTGGTCAATTGAAAATTCAACCTTTAGGTTCCAGTCGTAGGGAAGATGTGTCATGCATGCAACTGAAAGGCCTCGGTTGAAATTTCTCCATGACATGCCTGCGACTACAATTGAAAATTCTCCATGACATGCCTGCGGTTGAGAACCAAAACCCTAAAAACACATAATCGAGCTTCATACCTTGCAATTTCAGACTTGTGCCAACCAATCTCCGCGAAATTTCCTCAGACCTGTGTGAGCCAAACCAAAGAAAGAAAAATAGAACAATGTCCCACGATCATATCCAAATGAGGTTGAGGTCACTTGTATTTATAGCTTTCCAAGGGTGTCCAATTTGTTTTAGGGCCGACTTGATCAAATATGCACATATGGGCTTTAATTCAAAAATACACTTTCCCTTGTCTAAATTGAGCACTTCAATAGTCAAAATCCATCCTCTCGAAAAGAGGAATCTCATCCCATGGTTGTAACTTGCCATTGAGTTGCCAAATTATCATAACATTGATAGGAAGTATCTATGTTGTAATGGGTATGTAGCTAGTAGACAATTGATGAAATTTAGATTCTAAATCGATGTACTCCCAATGTATTTATTGCGACCGAGCGCAAATTTATTTTAAGTATTACTCATTTCTGTTTAAAAATAAAAATAAAAAATAAAATCTAACCATAATTCTTTTAATGTGATTGTTTATTTAACATATCAGTAATACACAATCTTATTACAATAAAGATACTAGAAAAATAATTTTATTAATTTAATATTACAATGTTACCAAAATTTATTTAGACAATTTTTTATGATAATCGGTCTAAATAAAATAAAATTATTTACCATTTTATAATTTCTAATAACAATCCATATTTATATAACAATGATCCTCTTACTTTATTTGAGTTTTCCTTCCATAGTGGGGAACAATTTTTAAAATTACATGTATCCTAATAATTGCATTGTTTTATATTAGGATAGATGTAATTTTAAAAAGTGAACTCGACAACCCCTCAAGCATCAACAGTTATGAGGATTCGAATACTGCACAAAATAAATCTTCATTTAACAACAAAGCAGATCTCCTAGACCAAACTGCTTCTCCGACTGTCTTCAAAAGGGCGAACACAATTGATCACGAAGCTAAGACACCAATGTCCCAAGAACCAGAAGAGATGAAGGAGATGCAAGATAAAGAAAGTTGGAAGACCGTAGAGAAGAAAAAGAAAGCTACAACACCAATCTCGCCAAGAAAGACGAGGAGCCAGACAATTAGAAACTAAGAAAATTATAGGTCCGATAGACCAATTTGGTCTCAGTGGACGTTAACCACCATCATCATCATCATCATCATCATCAAAATAACTTATTGTTTGAGTACATGTATGATGTTTAAGTAGTATTTTGGGTGTGTAATGGAGTATTAGTAAACTAGTATAGATTTATTTCAATTTTGGATTTATCAAGTGTCGAGAGATTAAATCTTTTTCATTCTAAAAGAAGTTTTCTCTCAAGAAATTGTATCTTTCTTGGCACTTGGTAGATTCAAAATTAAAATAGATTTAGGTTGGTTTAATTGTTAATTATAATTAATTATATTTTTTCAAAGAAATGGTTAATTTTTCTATTATAAAAGATGTTGGATTCTAGGCTGGAACCCTTAAATTCATCATCATAGTCCCATAAGGACACTGCACTCAGTTGTCCACAAAATTGGACTACCTTCAACTATCCACAAAACAAAGATATTTTGGCTATGACCTTGTTCACCTACTATATATGAAAGAGGTGACTATTATAAACTCTAAAAAATACACCTAGAAATAGAGTGAATTCACAATACATTGATCAAAAAGGGGAAAAGGAGAGTTCCATATATTTGAAATCCAACCAGCAGCCATGGATGTCCTGTTCGAAAATGACACCAGTTCTCAGGGCTGACTCCCCGAATTTGTGCCACACGTTCCTCTTTTTCTTGTTGGGCTAGTACTGGTCTCAATTGCATTTGAATTCAACTTGAATCCATTGGAAAAATGTTATCATAATTCTTCAATATGGAAATGTATTACTATCAACTCGATCTAAATTTCCCATTGCATGGGTTCAACCTGACTCTAAATTGTGTTAATTTGAGTAGTGAGTAGCAAGAAAATTGACGAGTGATACAGTTCTTAAGCCTCACGATGAAGGTCCAAGGATACAAATAATGCTTTCTGAGCCTACAAGAGTTTCCACAACAACTATCATGTGCTCTCTTGCTTTCAAATCGACTATGAATTATCTACATTCTCCATAATCATGCCATAGTGTTAAGGACTTCGCGTCTAGAGTGAAAACCAATTCCTTGGATGACAAAGATGAGGATTCAAAGTGAGTGAGGCTACAACTCGAGAGTTGATTCTTCTCCTTAATATTTTATGTAGGAACAAAATATAAGGTCTCGACATTATATATACAATAGGGGGACTATCATCGGGCCTAAGATAATACCTTGTGTTATTCATCTTGCATGTGAATAATAAATGCTACATGAAGTCAACTGGGCCTAAGATTCCTTGGAAAACTTGCCAAGGTTGAAATTTGAAACGAATAATAGAGGGGAGGGGCACCTGCCCAAAGCACATTAATTTTACAACATCGTTGGAGTTGTCCTCTGATGAACTTAAATGATAGGGGTTGTGCGCTATGCATAAGTGCAAAGAAGACAAAAATATTTATGGCCTTGACTCCATATCCTTAACATTAAACCTTAATCAAAATTATTGTGATTATCTTCAGGAGGCACGAGTCTACCTAAGGCTTCACATACTCAATTTTATCAATGCAATATTTCAATGTAAAATTTATTCTCAAGAGACTAATATTCATGGTAGTGGACATATAATTGAAAGACTATGATCTAATTCCATCACTCCTTGATTCATTATTGTCCCAATGTTTGCCAATATATCGACAATGGAGTTTAAGTGCCTTAACACATGATATAGTTTAGTGTGCTCAAATTGTTGGAGCTGAGATGAAATTTATTGTAATATAGGGGGGGTTATTGACCATTTCAAAGGTTCGTCGAATGACAATCAACGAATCCCAAAACACCATTAGATTTTTTTATTTTCCTTTATATTTCTAAGTCTAATCCTTTCCACAAATATAAGTATTTTTTCCTGGTTATTGGTTGCTTTCCCCAAACCCCAAGCGTACTACAATTTAATTTGTTCGTCGGGGCCAAAAAAGACCCCTCCTACTCCTGTCGCCCCTAGGTTTCCTTTCGAGGCACAATAAAAAAATAAAGAAAATAAATTTTCGTTCTTTAGCCAATGTTGAAAGTCTAAGGAAGACATTCTAATATAAGGAACCATTTTTGTAAAGTCGACACTTGATGCTGCAAGCATGACCTAGAGGTTTCTCCAACCAGAGTCAATTTCTTTTCAAAGAGGTGGCTACTTTAAGTGGATCCATCTATTCTTCATTGAAGATTTCCACATTTCTCGCTAGCCATATAGACCAACATATGAATTTTGAAAGTTCTAACAAATAATAAGAGATGAGGACTTTCTTGGCCATGGCTAATTTGATTTCCGCAAAACGAACATATTCATACACGAGTCTGGAATACCATGGACATGTAGAATTTCAAAGAACACCAATTGCCAAACTAATACGGAAATGTAACATGACTTAAATAAATGAGGAATACTCTCCTTTGGAACACCACATAGAGGGCAGTGAGAAGGTATGTTCATTTTGCTTAGATTTTGTGCAGTTAGCATATTTTGATGAACTAATGTCCAACAAAATATGTTCACAATCGGGAGCCTGTCTTGATGCTAGATCACCATCCATAGTTTTCCTGGATTAGGATAAGGGATTCAATTGATGAGATGAGCATATCCTTCCCTCAAAGAGTATTAATGATGCACCCTTAATCCCCAATTTCATTGATTGTGGGAATCTAAAGAGACTGGAGCCATTCCTTTAAGGTTACAGATCAATAAGTCCCATTGGTGAGCGAGAGGGGGAACATATATTAGGATGATCCCATCTAGTATAAAGCATCTGCTCATTCCAAGAGGATATGTATTAGAGTGTGTTGTATCCCTCCCTCCACATCTAATTTTATAATGTTGGAAGGTCCTCTTGATCCCTCAACAGATCATTGAAACGAAAATTATCCTTCCACATGTTTATATGCACTCTGTTCCCAACTTACCAACTAAGATTCCCAATGATAATTAGAGCTTCCTTCTGACATAACTTCCAAATTTTTGTGTCTTTCCCACTCCATTCTACTATTTTAGTTCATAGAAAACTATATTTTTGAAAATATCTTTTGATAAATCCCTGTTTCCACCAGTCCTTGGTTCTGAAATTGTTAATTTTAGGTATGCTCTATGCTAGGGCAATTTATTTCAATTTTCACAATTAGCTCAATATCTTTTCCAGATTAGCAATGACATCAGCATTAAAGTAAACTGCAGATAGAACATAAATATAAATCGCAGAAGACAAGCCAAGACAAGAGGACACAAGATGTGGCGCTAGCCAGGGACAAATCCCAATGTGGGGAAACCCTTGATCAATTATTCTTTTATGTTCTTCAATAGTTCAACAGAGAGAGAGAGAGATAGTACGTTTACAATAGAAGTCAACACTTTGACTTATCTAGATAAGAGCTTAGATCATCTCTAAGAAGATGATACATGAGATTAGTTGAAGACATGCTGCTTCAACTAATTCTCCAAGGTGACTCCTTCACCTATCATTGTGTTGCATTCCATCATCATGGTGCACCTCACTGCGCTGCACCATGCTACACCCATCATCACTATGCTGCATCTCATCACGCTTCATTAATCATGATTGTACCCATCACTGTACTGCATTATGTTCCATTGTTGCACCATGTTTCCATCTTGACCTATCTGTTGGTTGCACCCTGCTTGCTTGTTGTCCCTTGCTTGCTTGTTGTCCTTAGCATGATTGTTGTCCTTAGCATGTTTGTTGTTGCATGCTAGTTGTAACATTGCATGCTTGGTGTATTTACTGCTAAGTACCATACAACTGTCCCAATGTTAGTTAGTTGTCCCTTGCATGCTGCTGTCCTTTGGAGACAGATGCTCCAACTGTTTCGGAAGCTCCCGACAGTTCCGACTGTTCCCAGTAGTTCTGGCTGTTCCCGGCAGTTTTGGCAGTTCCGGCAATCCCGGTAGTTCCAGATTTTCCGACTTCTGGCTTTTCCAGCAGTTCCGGCGTTTTTGGCAGTTCCGATAGTTCCGGCATTTTCGGCATTTCCAGATTTTCCAGCTTTTCTGGCTTTTCCGGCAGTTCCGGCTTTTCCGGTAGTTTCGGCTTTTCCGGATTTTCTGGCTTTTCTGACATTTTGGAGTTTTTCAGCTTTTCCGGCAGTTTCGACTTTTATGGCAGTTCTGACTTTTCTGGATTTTCGGTAGTTCTGGATTTTCTGGCAGTTCCGGCTTTTTCAGCAGTTCCGGCTTTTCCGGCAGTTTCGACTTTTCCGACAATTCCGGCTTTTCTGGCATTTCCGGCTTTTCCAGCTTTTTTGGCTTTTCCGGATTTTCTAGCTTTTTCAGCTTTTCTGGCAGTTCTGTGTTTTCCGGCAGTTCCGACTTTTTTTCCTCTGGATCAGGGCAACATTATTCCTTAGGATCTCTCCTCCTACTAAAACCCAAAGACAATTAGAGAGAAGAAGAGATCCCAAGTGTGTTGAAATGACTTCAAGTCCTCTTCTGTTTATACTAAAACGTAGAGGTTGAATAGACATGACTGTTGGGCTTCTGAGCCTACATAAGTTGTTGGCCGACTTAATTTGTCCATAATCAAAATAAATTCATATCTTCATAAATACTTATCGAAATCAGATGATCTTTAGATCAATCCTACACCTCTCGATGAGGGGGATCCAAGAAAAATATTAGCTGCCATAAATAAGATGACCCACATGGAGTTTGGCCCTAGCTTCCAATTTTAACACCCCCTCTCAACTAGGGAGAACTCCATCCATTGATCCATATGTCCGATTGTACTATCTCTGCCATCAGTTCCCTGCACTGCTCTACTCTGCTCTGATCTGCTGAGCTCTGCTTTGCTTTGCTCTGCTCTATTTTGCTATGCTCTGCTGAACGATGAAGAAGAAGAATTCATCGAGAATGTCTCATACCATTCTCTACTAACCCGAAGTCAGTTTCATCTGAAGAGAGTGTGTCACATCACTCTTACTGACTCGAAGTCAGTTTTATTGATCCCAAATCAATATCACAAGAGAGTGTCTCAAACCACTCATACTGATCCCAGGTCAGTTTCATTGATTCTAGATCAATGGAGGTCATCCTAGCATAGGGAGTACGGTAGATACAACTATACATCCATTGATAGAACTACTATGGTCCCTATCCTCATTTCCCTGCTCATTGATCAGATGAGAGGTACTTCCCATGAGTCTTAGACTGCATGGGTAGGATGCCTCAACAAGAGAATGAATCATCATGTCCATAGGAGAATGAATCATCTCGTCAGTGGATGCCATGAAGAATGAATCATCTTGGCCCACAGGAGAACCAATCATCATGTTCCATAGTCGCCACGAAGAACGAATCATCCTGGCCCATAAGAGAATGAATCATCCTGTTCCATAGTCGCCATGGAGAACGAATCATCATGTTCCGTAGTCGCCACGAAGAAAAAATCATCTTGGCCCACATGAGAATGAATCGTCCTGTTCATAGTGCACCACCAGGGGAGGGTGATTCGCCCTGTGGTCGTATGTTGCTCTAGTAAGTACCCCAAGCCCCCCAGAGCTCCCAGAGCTCAATGCATGCAACATGTAGGACCCTTATTTAAAGGTCTCTCAACGACTCCAATTCGTTCGGGAAAGTCACAGATTTGACCTTTCCCCAGGGCTTTGACAAAATGTCAGTGACCTGGACATCAATCTCAATGCGATGGAGCCTCCTTGCTCATCGACTTACCATATCCCAGATAAGGCAGTATCTGATATATATCTGCTGGAGCAATTATCGAATACAGGATTCCTCAATAATTGAATCGCACCTCTGGTTGTCACAGAGAATCACATGGGTATTCATCATGTGTACAAACAACTCACTTAAGAGCTTCTGCAACCATGCAACTTCACACGAGATCATACTCGTAGCTATGTATTCGGTCTCAGTGGTGCTGATAGCAACTGACTTATGCTTCCTGCTCATCCATGATATTGAAGCAGAATCCAAAGAGAACCAGCACTGAGAAGTGCTCTAGTGATCCTCCACACTGCCTGCCCACTCAGCATTCGAATAATCATGCAGTTTCTTATTTCCGGCAGTGTATCTCAATCCATGAGAGATTGTGCCCTGAAGATATCTTAGAAGATTCTTGGAATCAATCCAGTGAGGCTCAAGCAAATATGAGCTCACCATGATAGCTGCAAAACATATGTTCGGACGGAAGTTCACCAAGAACATCAACACGAATGAGTTTATGAAACTCAGAGGCATTTCCCATATCTGGTCCTACATCACTACCATATAACTTCTTAAAGTTAAGATCCTTGAGGTAGTCACAGGCTTGCAGTTTATCATTCCACATTCGAAATCCAACTCCCTCTTACTTCTGCAAATGAGAGGGTCTGCACCTGTCAGAAATAGGTCATCCTCATAAGGTGCCGGTATGAGAGGTCTATCATCCACAACCTTCGGGTAATGGTTTGGATCGGTTTCACTCCTAGTGAATCTCATATTCATCTAACAGCTATCAATCCTCTCATACTGTGCCTAGGGAGTTTTGCTTCAAGCCATAGAGGGCTTTCTTCCACCTGCATACGTGAGATTGCTAATCATCAATCTCAAAGCCCTCGGGTTGTTCCAAACCTGTGGACCTGCTACATGAGGGGAATGGTCCCCTTGTAAGATTTTCCTTCAGTACATCTCAAGCATGTACTTTCATGCTCTTTTTGAATTCAAACATCCCTGTCACCATCTGACTCACAGACCTTCGGTTCTATGTGTCAATGGACATGGTCCCCAGTGGACTTCCTGCAACTTGATACAACCCTGAACTAAAAAACATATTTGAAAATTCTATTTTCAAACACGTACCTTTCCATCGTTGAGTGCCACCCTGAAACCTTTGACTTCCATTGCTGAAATGGACACCAGGTTCTTCTTGCGATCACGTACATAAAAGATATTTTGTAAATGAATTGAGTTACCCTCATTCAATTGAGCGATAACATTCCCTACACCCTTCCCAGGATAGGTGGCATCGGCTCCAAGTATAATCCCACGATTTTTTCCATCTCTACCAAATTAGAGAGTGGACCCATCTATCTGATGAAGTGCCCTGAAGCGCTCCAATCAATAAGCCAGATTCCCAAAGAATCTGAAGGAGAGGGCCAATACAAGATAATGCTTCTTTATCTTATCAGAAACAACATTTGATTCTTCATACCTGGGGTTCCTTGCTTTCTTTGAAAAAGTCGACCATTTCCTTATGACTTGCATTACCTGTCATTCCTTTGATCATTGAAGATGTCCCTGGAATGATTTTTATCTTCATCAAGTGATGTGTCTCTACCATTCGGACACTCCTTCACATAATGGCCAAACTTATTGCAACCAATGCATTCGCCTTTCCTTCCACCCTTAGATCCGAACTTCCCAATGAAGTGATCTTTAGGTAGGCCATAAGAAACTTCTGTTGCGCCATTTTGATAGTATTCTTTGCTTCGACTTCACCCTCGGTGAATTTGAAGAGGGATGAGGAATCCACTGATCCTTTTGTCCTTTCCCAACTATCTTCGGTGATTACTCTTTCACTCTTGCTTGGGCATTGTCTTCACCTCAACTCTGAAACTATGTTAATTTTAGGTATGTTTTATGCTAGAACAATTTATTTCAATTTTCACAGTTAGCTCAATATCGTTTCCAGATTAGCAATCACATCAGCATTAAAGTAAACTGCAGATAGAACATAAATATAAATCACAGAAGACAAGCCAAGACAAGAGGACACAAGATGTGGCTCTAGCCAGGGAAAAGAATCATAGCTGCCAGGTATGGACCTCTAGTACTGCCCACTCCTTTGAATGCCATGCCTACTGGAGTATATCAGAAGTATATGCCTAAGTTCACTGGGACTGAAGGTGTTACAGCTGAGGAACATCTTGAATCATTCTATAGCTATGCTGATAACCTGGACATTAGTGAAGCTGATGTATGGATGAGAGTTTTTGTCCAAAGTCTAGATGGAGAGGTTAGAAAATGGTTCAGAGAACTGACCCCAAGGTCTATAGCAGATATTGAGGCTTTAGATGATGCATTCCTAAAGCATTGGGGGGATAAGAAGGATCTACTCTACTACCACACCGAGTTTGGGAACTGAAAGAGGTAAAATGGTGAGTTGTTGTTTGATTTTAATAAGAGGTTTAACCGCATGTACAACAATATACCAACTGAAGTAAAGCCCACCACTACCTCTGCTAAACTCACCTATGCCAGTGCCTTTGATTCTGACTTCTGTCTAATGTTGAGGGAGAGATGATGTTCTACCTTAGCTGATATGCAGGACGCAACCTTGGAAGTAGAATCAAACATCATGGCTGCAGAGAAGCTCAAGGGGAATGTTGAGAGAAGGAGACAGATGGGCGAATCTTCATCATCTTCAGATCCCAAGATAGATAAAATGAATAAGATGATAGAGTCATTAGCCTCTGAAATCTCCAAATTAAAGGTTGAGCAGCACCTTGGGAAAGGAAGAGTTCCTAATACCTTTGCTCCTAGAAATCCAAATCCATATAGAAGAGCTAATGAGTAGTTGCAGATTCTGCAAAGAAGCAAAGATGCCAATGAAGACCAAAGGGTGAAGACCCCTTTCCAGAATGTAGTCATGGAAGAAGAGTAGTTTGAAGAAGATGATGAGATCCATTGTCTGGAAGACAAAGGCAATGCCTCCTTTTTGACCTTAGCTGCCTATGAAAAGTCATTACTCAATGACCAGATCAGCCAAGAATTTGATTACCGTGTTTGTTAGAAACAAAGCTCTCTGAGCTCATGTTTGTCTAGTTATGGAATCAAGTAGTTATAAGACAAAGGGGATAGATTAAGAAATCTCGAGGCTCAGAGAGTTCAAGAGTATTGTAAAAAGCCTATAAATGGCTGAAAGTTCGATGTAATAGGGGTTCAACTTTTGGTGACTGTGGATACTCTGTTCCTCCTAGCGTCTCATCTTCATTCTAGTAATACTAGCTTCTTTTGTTGTTACATGTTCAATTGCCATCTTCTCCTATGTTCTAAGCTTGCACTTGAATAGGTTATTCATGTTTTCTTCTATTTCTAATGCTAGATAACTGTCATCTTATCTTTGCATTGATAAATTATATTTGCAAGCTTCATTTACTTTATGTAGCTAGCCAATCATATGTGTTTATGTATGTATCTGCTGGTACAGTCACGATACTCCATCTATTCATTGAATCTCTAAACTATTGAGCATTAATGGTCAAAAGCCTTGTCAAGCTGAGGGTGTTCATGCATGTCTTGAGTGAAAACAGAGTTGAAACATTCATCTAATTTTATCCAAACCCCAATCCATTCCAATAGTTTAGAGAACGATATTGAATATTTATATGTTAGCAGGCATCTCCGAGCTACAAGCTAGGAGAGTATCCTGGAGTGCTAACAGCCCCATGCCATAATTTTTTTATATGAGAGCCCCTATTTGATTAACAATCTAGATGGAGCTAAAAGACTGAAGCACAAATATATTGGAAGAGAGGAGAGGATGGAATTAATGTGAACAATTTAGCCTTTGGGATTAAGCCATTTAGCCCCCCACATCTACATTTTTTTCTAATATTTTTCAAACTCTGTTCCAAGCTTTTTAGTTTGAGTTTCCTGAGGATATGGGGATTCCCAGATATTTGAAGAATCACCATCCAATTCTTGTCTGGAATTCTAGATGTCTGGATATCTCTTGAAGGAGTGCATTAGTACAATTCTAACCATAACTACGACTTTTCTTTTTGTTGACCAAACCCCCTTATAAGTCTAGATAAGCTTCCAAGGTTCTCTCAAATCAAGATGCAATGATTTTTGAAGTCATGCCCAATAACAATGTATCATCTACAAATTGGGAGTGGTTGACCTCTTTAACTTTGTAGGCTAAGTTTTGACCTATTAGGTGACCTTCCCTTCTTTCTAGTTCCAAATTCTTGCTTAGACTTTCTGCTACTAAAATATAGAGCAATGGAGAGAGAGGACATCCCTTCCTAAGACCTCGAGAGGCTGCAAAAAAATCTTTGGGTCGCCCATTGACAAGAGGGGCTATCCAAGGCGATCCAATGCATGTTTTAATCCATCTTATAAGCTCAAAACTGAAACCAAGTTTATCCATGACCGAGAAAAGAAAGGAATGTCTTACCCAATCGAATGTGTTGGTCATATTTAGCTTGATCACGAGACCTGAATCACCTATTTCCTCATTTGAATGAATGGCCTCCTAAACTAATATTAAATTGTCCAAAATTTGACAATTTTGCATGAATCCTCCTTGATTTTTAGAAATAATCGCTGGAAGGACCTTCTTGAACTAGTTGGCTATGAATTTGGGAGGATTTTATATATGGTGTTGCATAATGAAATTGGTTTGAAGCGGGAGAAGTTAGAGGGCTTAGATTCCTTGGGGATTAAGGAAAGAAACGAGAAATTGGTTTCTCCCCCTCGCTTGTCTTTCTCTCGTGACCAATCAATCATCTCCAAAATATCCCCTTTTATTAACTTCCAAAAGAATTTGTAAAAACTAATTGTGAAACTATCCAGAATAAGAGATTTATCTAAATCCAACGACCATATTACCTCGACCACTGCATCCTCATCCACTGACTTTCAAAGTTGTTGATTGTTTGAGACCATAACCACTATCGGAAGAAATGAGATAAAATGTTGAGTTTTGACTGGATCAAGTTTCTTACCCTCAAAGTATGGGGCCAAAAAATATGAGAAAGCCTCTTGTTTTATTTCTTCAAAAGAAGAGATTTTGGTTGGCCCTTCCAGAGGTATTTCTCTAACTTGATTGTGAATCTCCCTTGCCCTATCTTGTTTGTGGAAAAATAAAGTTTTTTGATCCCTCGCTTTTTGATATGATATTCCTCCGATACCAACATTATCCAATATCTTTTTCTTCAATTGATGTTTTCATAATTGCATGAAAGAGCATTAAAAACAATATGTGTAAAATACTTAAAGAAGAAGCAACATAAAGGAGACCATAAAAACAATGCACACAATGTTTGATAATAGAGTTTGTCCAATGTGGAATACGTCTTCTCGCCTTGTTTCAATAGTGGGGAGACCTCTTCATTCATCTCATAAAAAATAAAGGCAAGCACATGGAAAATACATCATTATACCTCCAATCCTTGGAGGGACTTGAAAGTTGACTACTCAAAACACAACAATCATACCAACAAATCTATCTCATCCTACTGCGACTTTTGATAGTAAACATGACCTACTCTTGAAAGGTGCCTTGTTGTCTCAAACTTCGTGCCCAACAATTAGTTCAGAAGGCATGTTTCTGCCATGACCCTTGAGATTTTCTACTCAAATGCGAAAATTGACTACACCATTACAATCCTTGCGAAATCCTGGTTAACAAGAGTATAAACTGGGCTATATTTTGCCACTTTCAATTTTGGCCCCTCAGGGAATCTCTAAGATTCCTCACAACGTCAAAATGAATATTTTAAGAATATTCTTACAAAATATTCCTTATAATCTATCTTGAAATCCATGTTGGTGAGGTTACGCTCTTCATTCCATCTCTTTGGTTTCCATCCTCCGCGTTCCATCTGTCACGGTTCCATGACCTGCTCATGGCTCCTGGCCCTCCGCCCTCCTCATTGCAAATGAATGAAAGGTTTAAATAAATGTGGTATCAAAATCATTCCAAAGTGTGTTGTTGGCCCAACAATAAATGCATGTACTGTATTGGCGGTGGCCTGAGGTCAAACCCTGTGACCGATCGGTTATAGCGATGTTTTTTTTAAAGAAAAACAACAATGTCGTTGAGTCTGTTATAACTGTTGTCCTAAATGTTGTAATCATCGTCGTAAACATAAGAAACTTACTATTTAAAATTGTCCATTACTATTCCAAGCCGTCGATCATTGCATATTTGGCTATTCCAATTCGTCATTGCAAAAAATTATATAGGTCGTTGTGATTTATCAGTCGTGCCACATGATACGTCTGTTGAATATATAACAAAATGGTTGGGTTTGTGTTGGGCATGGAATCCCCCCATGGCATGTTTTGGGGCTCAAAGCCAATTTTTGAGTTGATCTTGTTGTAAATCTCCATGGATTGCGGGCGCAAGGCGCGAAAGTATAATAGAGTCATAGGGTTGTCCACCCTATTTTTGTAATGTAATGTTGGCTAGATAGACCTACCCATGGTCTGCAGACGATGGGATTGTATAAATAGAGCAAGGCTCTAAGTGTAGAAAGGGGATAGATAATATAAGAGAAGAATGAAAAGTCTAAGTGATTGAGTCATAGTGTAAAGTGTGTCTTTGGGTCATAGAGTAGGAGAAGGCTCTGCAGTTGAGTGCACAAAGGCCTAGTAGAGTCCGCAGCTAAGTGCGCGGACCCCTACAGCTGAGTGCGCAGGGTGGAGTCGAGTCTATAATTGGAGAAGAGATTAATAAAGAAAGGTTTTTTTTACCAATTTTGTGTATCTGTTCTGAGTTATTATATGTTTGATATCATTTGCAAGTATATTGTTTCTTTACTATGCGCACTTGTATGAATTGTGAATCTTGTTAAGTAAAACTGAGAGCATACAAATAAGCTAATTTAATCAACTAATATTGGATTACTAGTAAGGACTTGGGTAATAACATTGTTCAGCCCCCGAGTAGGGCTGCGCGAAGGCAGCATCTCAGGCTGCGAGGAACGAGTAAGTGCACGTAGCGACGTGTGCGCAAGGCCGAACCACGGACCACTTGAAACCATCAGACATCTCCAGGGTGCAGAAACCTGGTTCTAGCACCCTCCCATACTACTTCGGGTGAGACCTCAGTCTGCGCTACGGGGACTGTTGCCGAAAGGGCCAGTAATACCGGGATTTTTTGGCTAAATCACCTTTGAACCTGGGTCAGGCCCCAACAAGCCAACAAATGGTTTCGTTTCCAGGATTGGGATCTACATGAGGGATATCTGATGTCATGTCACTGGAATCTGACAAAGAAAGAAATTGAAGGGTGGTTGGATAGAAATATTCATGAGTTTGCGGCACATGAAAATAGGAATCCGTGAGTATCAAAGGAATAGTGGTTAGAGCACTACTTATATATGGAAATCCACGAAATTTTCTTTGCATCCTTCCCCTCTAAGTTGTATGAGTGGATTGCAAAGCTAGCAGACAGTCAGGGAAGGTGTAGGCTCGATAAACCGATTGTGTGGACTCCAGAATTGGTGTGCAGACTAGAAGCATCAGAAGATAAGATTGTGCGTGTTGTGGACCATTGGCTCGATTGAATTATGGGAGGTTTTATCACTGAATTCGCGGTAGACACGTCAGTCAGCTACAACGAGGCTTCCTCAAAGAACCGCGAGGTAAGTACATTAAATCTTTGAATACTTGGATTAAAATGCTATTGTGTGAAAAGCGGGTTATGAAAATAAATTGATGTTTGGGGCTACACGGAGTGGGAGGATCTATAGAAATGAAGGTAGTGCAAAGATAGAGAATAACCCCTTGATTTCGCCTCGATGAGAAAGTGAGGAAGAGCTTGCGAAAGTTTCACCAAGAAGTGCGATCAGTCTGATAAGGTAGCGAATTTTGTGCATACCATCTCCACCTACACCACCACTAGTCTCACCATCTTCACCCCCATCTCCGCCCACACCACCTCCGCCACCTCCACAGTTCAATATGGCGAGCGTGATAAAATTGCCAATGTTTAAAGGTGTAGGGAACGAAGATCCAGACTAATTTTGGTTCGTAGTAAAAGCGATATGGGAAGCATAAGGAGTCATGGATGACAATATAAATAAGGCAACATTGGTAAGCGCGTTGTAGGATCGCGCACTGACATGGTACATTACTTCTAATGACCATCCAAACGCGGGGATTGCAGATATCCAGGCTGCGCTGAACAGGGAATTTAGCAGGCCAAAATCAGAGACACAGTCGATTATCGGGTTTAAGGAAATCGTGATGCTTCTAGGTGAGACCCCCTAGGAGCTATATCAGAGACTGAAGAGCATGATTCGCGAAGACAACATGACCTTAACAGATGGACAACATCGTGCATGGTTTGTAGCGTCACTAACACCACATATAAGGACCGCGCTGTTGCAACAGAAGTTATCTACCCAGGCCGAAGATTTGGAGATTGTAATGAGACTGCACGAGACACAAATACAAGACCCTGGCCTGGGAGTCCAACAAATCCACGCGCAACTGAAAAATTTGTGTTTGGAAATGCACAGTTTGAAACAAGACAGGAAAACTCACCCAGAGGTGCGCGAGGAGGTATGGTGCATAAAGTGCAAGGGACAGGGACACGATAAGGACCATTGTCCAGTCTTCACGAACTACTTGGCGAAAGGAGGTGGTGGGCTCCAGTATTGTAGCAATAATGCTACAACTCCTGGAGCTTCCTTCTCTAATTTTATCAACCCGGTAGTTCGTAACAAACTTGGAAGCGACGGTGCTGTATGCACAAGTACTAGCTCTTGTCGCAGCTGTCACTTGGTCAGCTGGCACAAGTCCGCTAGGGCTCAAGCCAACTTCTATATGTTCTCAGAAGAATCTTTTTAAGTGATGAACAAAAGCTATCTCAAAGGAAATTAACCTACTTTTCAAGAATGAACTGAAAGCCAACAAAACATGGAAACCCTAGTAAACCCTAATTCTACCAGCTTAATCCTTATGATGCAATGGTGGGAATGCAACTTCTAAAAGTGATGCCATTACTTCTATTGAGATGAGATGCATGTGTCTAAACTACTTTCATCTGAAGAGAACATGCTTTTGTATTTTTGCTCAAGTTGTTGGAGTTATTATGGCTGTGCTTCTTACTGGGTCTTGACTGTGCAGGGGTAGATCAAGGGGACGAAGGCTTGGAAAAGGTCAGGAGGACTCTGAGAGGGTCCAAGGGATCCCTAACATCATTCCACAGAAGTTCAAAAAGTTCAGATGCCTGGCAACCGTGTTTGCGAGCTTCTACAGGATGTCTGCAGGGGGTTCTACAGGAAGTTCAGGATTTCTACAGGAAGTCCCGTAATTTCTACAGGATGTTCTGCAATCGGAGTTTTGGGTGATGGATGAGTGAATGAGCTGTATGGGTGGATAGGGAGGTAGGAGGGGAGCTTGTGATGGCTTATGGACAGAGAGGTGAGATGGAGAGGGGGTGTGTAAAGCTGGTTGGTCTAGAGGAGGGTAGAGGCAATGGAAGGCCGAAAAGATAAAACAACGTGGATGATAGAAGAGTTGGGAGGCAAATGATCTAACTGGGAGATAAGTAGATGGCCTAGGCACGGCTTAGAAGGATAAGGAAACGATGGAGTGGCGCTGCGCAGTGTAAATGAAACAAATCACCCCTGTCTTGTGTATAACCGAAATGTCATCAACCTACTCTAACTGTTTTATTAGAAACCAAAGAACAACAATGTCGTTTTTAAGATAAAATCGTGCATGGTGCTGAAACAAAGAGTTATTGCTCAAGATCTAAATGCATGGACACTTCTACAAACGGAAATATTACGTTAAAGCTTGCATGAACATGTAAAACTGTGTTTTTGGTGGGTGGCACGGACTGCAATCCCAATCTCTAAACAGAGGTGGAAGTGAGTGTGCAATCAACCCTTTTTTGGAGCTCTGATCAACTCTAATATCCTTACTCTAATCTAAACTACTGAAAGCAAATTTGTTCATAACACTAACCTATATAACCACACCAACAAATCCGAATCAGCAAACTGTGTTTCCAAGTGCATGTAAAGGAAAATAAATATAATGCTGAAAGAAAGAAAGGTAACAATACAAAGAAAGGAGGCCTATTGCTCTCAGGTTGGGCCCAACCCTGAGAGCTATAGCTCCTCTAAGAACTCAGAACTGAACTCGAATCTGCCTGCCTTTTATTAAAATATCATAGTCATAAGTCTAACAACATGCCAAAAATGGCTTACAAAAAGCAAAACAGAGCTATAGCTCGTAATTCAGAATCTGCAACAAAGGTTCAAAAGTCCCCATCGAAGGCTACAGCCTCAATATTTATACATTATGAGGGCCAAGCTGGCCTCCTAAATTAGTGGGGCTTGGCTGACCAACTAAAAGTAAACTGTTGTTCCCTTAGAATCCGTTGGCTGCCTTCTAGCTCGGTGGTGATAGCTGTTGGAGCTCGGAGTTGTGGGTGGAGATCACGAGGAAGGCCATTCAAGGCTGTGGACAACCTTCCTACAAAACCTCAATGCCACCTTGGCTGTCTCCTTGCCTTCATCTGCGTGGTTTTGCTCCATTTAATGTCAAAAAACCTGAAATAAACATGTATTAGCCACCTAGGAATAGTGACTGCCCTACTTCCTACAAATAACATGAATATACTAGAAAATGATGCATAAGTGATGAAAAATGAAGGGTTGAGCAAGGGTAAGTAGGCCAAATGAGCCCAAAATGTTACCAAATTTGGGGCTCATCATCACCCCCCAGCTAAAATATTTGCTCATCCTTGAGCAACTAGTCCAACTCCTCATCCTTCATTGCCTTTACTGCCACCCTTACATCCCAAGCCTCTGTAGTAGTGTCCTCCTTGTTGATATGGAACCCAGCCTTTCTGTTCACCTCTTCCCACTGGTCATTATCATCCTTCTCTGTGCTGCCTTCCATCAATCCTAGCAGCAGTGGTGGGCTTAGCTTGAGGCCAATCTAGCTGGCCTGGAGGTTTTGCATGGATTTCTTATAGAGGGCCACCCGTACTAGAGCTTCTCTCATTCGAGTTGGGGTATGATGCTCTCTGATTTTCAGACTGTGGGCCAATGTATTCCATCGGCGGGTGCAAGCTTGGACAACGTTGTCTCCTAACAGTCTCTCCATGTCCTCAAAATGCGCTATGGCTTGGGCCTGCTGATCCATATATCTCAATGAAGCTTGAGGGTCAGTGGACAAGTGTTGGTGTGCCGAGATTAGTGCAACTAGATCCCCTGGTTCTGCTCTAATTAGCAATGGCTCATTCAGCTCTCGGTTCATGACCGCTTTGGCTTCTGCTGCTCTTTTGTCCTCATGGTTCAACCATGAGGAAAATGCCATTAATTGCATATCTCCTAAGGCCGTATTGGGATCCCATGAAATTACATTAGGCAGGGCCAAATTATGGAGGTAGAACTCCGCTAATTTGGCCTTATCCTCTGATGAGCTGGTACTGCATAATTCAGTGAATTGTTGCGGGTCTTGGAGCTGAGAGATACCCCTTTGCACCAAGGTATTGATTTGAAATTGCAGCCATTGGTCTTTCAGGTACAGGCCATAGGATTTGGCCGGCTGTCTGCATTGTATAGCATCCATGGCCCAACTGGCCATGTAGGCCAATTGTGCCTCTTTCTGCTGCAGCTGTTGTCTGAGAGCTTGCACCTCAATTTGTGCTTGCAGCTCTGTTTCCTGTAGATGTGTGGTTGGCTCCCCAAGACCGGTGTGCAGTTCCTTTTTGCCTTGTTGTTCTGCTGTGGTGTCCCCGGAGTATGTACCTGTTCCTGTCCTCAGCTCCTGTAGCTGCAATCTAAGCTTTTCGTTTTCTTCCTGTAGGAACACTCGTTGGCAATTTTCCACGTGTTTAGCCATGGCTAATTCACTTCTGGCCTCCTTAAGTTGCTCTTCCAAGGGGCCTATGTCCGCCACACCTTTTGATTTGGCTATTTTCATCCACGTGTGTGATCGTACTCTCTCTTCCTCCAATGCAAAGAACAGTGGCACAGTGAATTTCTGAGGTATAATTTTGCCAGCCTCTAAGAAGTTGTAATATGAACTCAGACTTGGCTGAGGGCTAGGCTCTGGAATGTGCTCTTTTTCTACTTCTCTTGGTGGCTCTACTTCGCCCTCCCTCGGTGCTGATGAGGGTGCTTCTCCTTCATTCTCTCTGTTTCCTTAAGCCGGGCTAAGGTTTCCTGTAGAGCAGCTTCAGCATCCTGTAGCCGGGCCTTTGAAGCCAATTGGTCTAACCTTTCTTTCCAAGTGGTTTTCTTCGGGCTCCCCCTCTCATAGGTGACTGATATCTTTGAGGGGGACCTCTCCTTGGGCGAAGTAGGGGCATCCTCTATAGTGATTGGGCTGCTCGATGGAGGCTGTGGCTTGCCCGTCTTTATTCTCACACTTCTTCGAGCTTTAAAATATAGAGGGGCCTCCCTCTTTCTCTTTTCCTTGGGCTTAGGAGGTGTACTAAGGGCGGCCAGCACAGCTGCTACCTCCCTTGCAAGAATGTGAGCTTTCTTCTCCTTGGGTTTCGCTTTCTCAGGGCTTCCTGTAGAAGACCCTTTTCCAGCTGATTTTGAGCTTCTTGTAGAAGCCGGTTTCGGTTTTCCTGTAGGAACAGGGGGCACCACTTTAGTTTGTTTTGCTGAGGGTGTTTTACTTTTTGACTTGGTCGAGGCTGCTGTCGAGGTGCCTTTGCTGATGTGGACCTGCTCAGCCTTGTCCACTCTTATTTGTAATCTTTTCTCTCTGGCCGTCAACATGGGTGTGTCATCCTTCTCTTTGGCACCCTTTTTCTCTTGTTTCTTCTCTTGCTCTTTCTTCTGCTCCATGGTCGTGGTCTTCTGGCCTTTTTCTTTCTTCCCTGCGGGCACTGACTCTTTCTCCTCACTGCTGGATGAACCGAGCTCTTCGGTCAACATCTTTATATCACCATCCTTGGTCAAATTTCTGAAGGCTTCCCATGAGAGAGGAACCTTGTATGTGTGGAGCGTATCCTCCACGAGGAGTTTAATGAGTCCATGGTGGGCTACCTGGTCTGGTGTGCCTTCTTTCAACTTGGTGGCACATTCAATCATAGACTGTAGTAGAAAGTAGGGGATACTTAGTTTGTTTTCTACAGGTAGGTCCATATGATGCCTTAATTCCATGAGTAACCGAAAATGGTACCCATATACAATGCTAAACCGACCTTCGCAGGTGATGTACTTCATAATCTGAAGGCTAACTTCACTCCAAAGTGGTAGTAAGTTGGTTCTACGAACCTCGTTTTTATCTTCTGAGAATTCCTCCTCTGGGGGGAAGAATTCTTTCTTAGCCTTCTGGCCCAATTTCCTCTCTTCTTTATCCCATGGTAATCCCATTGGGAGCTCAGTAACTCGGCTGATGAATTGTGGGGTGAGTCTGAGACTCAAACCCCTGAAGTTGACGGTGGCCAATGTTTTGGATTTCGGCTTCAGAGCTTGCAAAAACTCCTCTGCCACCTCATCGTCATAGCCCTGCAATTTGTCGCAGAACGACATCCATTGCGCTTGCGTGAACAGCTCCACCACCTCAGGATTCTCTCTTAGCTTTGTTGAGTCGGTTGGTTCCCTTTTGATGAACCCACCCGGCATGGTGAAAACTGTTGCGTTAGCTGGAGGTGGCGAGTGCGGAAGAAAATTGGCCTACTGGGACAGAGTGTAGAATTACGCCTCTGTCACGCATACAATTCACGAAAACTTATCTCCCGATGACCTTAACACGGCTTAATTATAACTCACATCCTGTAGGACGACAATTCATGCAAACGGCAGACAATACTTGCAATTTTTTTACGACCAGACTGTAGAACGTCGACTCTGCCACCCTCGAAACCAATTGCATGGAAGGTTCAGGCTTACCTTTTTAATCCGCCACCTTTTGATGTGAGGAACCCAATTTCCTATAGAAGCAGCTTTCCTGTAGAAGCAGCGCACGAATTCTGGAGGATACTGCAGTGGTTCTGCGCTCTCTGTGCTGCTTAACAGGCGTTCGAACAGCCGAAGACTTGGAGTGTCGAGCTTTAGAGGAATCCAGATGCTCACTCGACTTTCAAACGACGAATGATAAATGCGCGGGGTGGCAATCTAGCCAATTAGATTTGAATCCGGCGGAATCCGTGGCACGGGGGTGAGGTGTCCCTGCCGGACCGTTGGACGACGTCACTCCATCATTCTTCTGCAAGTTCCCTTACTGCCGCATCATTCCCCGCAGATCCGCCGCCGTCATTTCTATTAAAACGCGCTTCTCCCCGACTGGATGACTCTCACGTGTGCACTGCCCGTTCCTTTTGCCACGACCACCGTTTACCATCTGACTAGACCATCTGACTGGTCGACGTGGCCAGTCGAATGGCCATACGACCGCTCAACCCATTCACTTCACACTCGCAAACATTTCAAAGTAAAATTCATGCAATTCGACGGAAGAAAGGGCGAGGCACTTACCTGTGCGGCCGCGACATGATTCTTCAGGCTTTTGGACGACGATGACTAGATTTGTTTGCTGCTGCTTGATTGCACAGGCCCGGAGGTTCCTCTTCACAGGCCGCTGACGATGAATCTTATGATTCGGCTGCATGTGCCTGCGTTATCCTTGCATGTTGCAGGCGATGGAATGGTGTACACTCTAGTTGGCTTAACTGCTACGGGACTCCTGCAGGATGTCCTGTAGCAGTTTTTCCTCCTCGGGTGCATGCTGCACGATGATGACAGTGGCCTCACGATCATGCTCACAGGGCTCTTGGATAGCTGGGATGGGTATGGCATGGCATCTCAACATCTTTTTTCATTTAAAAATTGCTTTCTCTTGATAACTCAATGATCTGCTTTGATTGTGCAGGTATCTTCATTGCATGTCGACAGGGGTGGTAGAAGGAGGTGACAGCAGTGTGTGAGGGAGAAAATGGTAGCTTGCATGCGTCCATACCGTACCTTGGTCGTTATATCTCCTCATACAATTAGTTCTGGGCCGTCCAAAACTTCTACAGGAAGTTTCCTGTAGAAATACAGAACTTCCTGTAGAAAGTCTGTAACTTCCTGTAGAAGACTAAGCTGTGATGAAATCGTGCCCATACCTTGGAGAAGATTAGTATTCTTGGAGGAGGTGCTGGTGAGGTCTCCTGGCAGCATGATAAGGATCCTTGACTTTGAGTTGAGATACCTCCTCTCCTTCATAGAACACCTGCAACCTGCATGCATTTCCACATTATAAACTTGATGTCCCTGTCTTTTTTTTGCTTATTGTTTTTTCTTTCTTTCTTTCCTCTTTTTTTTTTTTTTTTTGAAAGATAGCAAGGGCGCCTCAATGAGGTTTTCACCCTTGCCATCTGCCTTAAGCGCCTCAAAGAGGTTTTCACTCAAGGATCTTTTTCAAATCTTTTTTTTTTTTTGAAAGACAATAGGGGCGCCTCAATGAGGTTTTCACCCCTACCACCTGCCTTGGGAGCCTCAGAAAGGTTTTCACCCAAGGATCTTTATTATTATTATTATTATTTTTTTTTTTTAGATCTTTCAGGGTATGCCCAAAGCAGAGGCAAAACCCTTCTCTATGACCAATACTGATTTCTCCATAGTTTTGATGAACTCCTGTCTTGAGAGAGGTTTCCTGTAGATCTTCAGTCGATGCCCATTGACAAGCATGGGGATGGACTCCTCATCAATGGTCCGAATAAGAACAGATCCATTGTCATGACATTTCTCCACTGCATATGGTCCCAGCCATCTGGTTCTCAGCTTCCCCTTGAAATATTTGTGCCTGGAGTCATACAACAGTGCCCAATCCCCTGGCTGGAATTGCTTGTCATTGAGGTGTTGGTCATGCCACACCTTTCTCTGAAGTTGAACCACTTCTGAGTGAAGGAGGGCCTGCATTTGGTGCTCGTCCAGTCCATTCAACTGCAATAACCTTTCTTGTTGTGCATGGCTGAGATCTAGGTCCAGCTGAGCTGCCATCCTCAAAGTGTTGTATTCAAATTCAATGGACAGCAAAGCTTTCTTCCCATAGACCAGCTCATAAGGTGTGAAGCTGGTTGTGGTCTTCCAAGTGGTGTTGTAAGCCCATGTGGCCTCAACCAGGCGATCTGCCCAATCTTTCCTACTGCTGCTCACCGCCTTAGTCAAAATCCCTTCAATGCTCTATTGGTGACTTCCACTTGCCCATTTGTCTGAGGATGATAGGGGGTGGAAGTCCTATGCTTGATTTTGTGATGAGCTAGTAGGTCTTCAATTAGGTTGGATGTGAACTGGCTTCCTTGATCGGTGACTAGCTCTCTTGGGTAGCCAAATTTGTAGAAGATGTTTTCTCTTAAGAACTCAACCACCTTTTCTTCTGTTGCTGCTTTGATTGCCTTAGTTTCTGCCCACTTTGTCAGGTAGTCAGTGCACACAATGATGTAAGACCTTTGCCTCGAAGGAGGGTTGATTGGACCCACAAAGTCCATACCCCACTTCTCAAATGGCTCAAGAGTCACTTGAGGTTGGAGAGGCATCTCATCCCTTTGAGTCGGTTTCCCCATTCTTTGGCATCGGTCACATTGGCTGATATATCTTCTGACATCTTGATGAAGTGTGGGCCAATAGTAGCCTGCCTGCAGGATTTTGAAGGCAGTCCTCTTTGCTGCAAAATGTCCTCCACAAGGCCCATCATGACAGGTGAGGAGGATATCAAAGACTTCCTCCTCCCTTACACAACGCCTTAAGATCTGATCAGGGCCAAGCTTGAACAGGTTGCCCCCGATCCAAGTAAATGAGGCACTTTTTCTGATGATTCTGCTCTTCTCTCTTGAGGATAGGTGCGGAGGGAACTGTGCTGAAACAAGGTAGTTTGCTATATCAGCAAACCATGGAGAGAGTACTGAGATAGAAAACAGATGTTCATCGGGCATCTGATCATCCACTGTTCCATCCTCATCTGCAGATAGATCCAATCTAGATAAAAAGTCAGCAACAACATTTTCTTTACCTGGTTTGTCAACGATAGTCAAATCAAATTGCTGCAACAAAAGTAACCATCTAATAATACAAGCATTCACATCTGGTTTATTCATTAAATATCTAATTGCAGCATGATCAGTATGTACAAATGTTTGATAGCCCGTGATATAATGTCGGAACTTGTTCAGTGCATGGACCACAACCAAGAATTCTTTCTCGGTTACAGTGTAATTCAGTTCTGCTTTGGACAAGTTTTTGCTGACAAAGTAAATGGCATACGGAAGTTTTTGTTCAACTTGTCCTAAGGCTGCCCCTATGGCTTTGTTCGAGGCATCAGTGTGGATGTGGAAAGGTAGGGCCCAATTTGGACCTCTCAAGATTGGGGCAGACACCAACTTGTCCTTTAATTCATTCAGAGCCCTATGACAATCGTCAGTCCATTTAAACTCCACATCTTTTGCCAACAGGCCAAACAATGGCGAGGCTAGCTTGCTGAAGTTTTTAATGAATCTCCTGTAATACCCTGCTAATCCTAAGAAACTCCGAACATCCCTTACCTTTTGAGGAGGTGGAACCTTCTTGATGAGAGCAATTTTGTTAGGATCCACCTGTAACCCTTGGCAAGAAATGGTATGGCCAAGCACGGTCCCTTCAGTCATCAAGAATTCACATTTTTCGGGACTAAGGGACAGGTTCATCTCAATGCATTTGGTTAGGACTTTTCCCAGATTGGACAATGCTTCCTTTAAGTTGGACCCATAAGGAGTGAAGTCATCCATATAGATTTCCACCGCATCATGGACCAGTTCAGAAAAGATGCTCAAGACGGCTCTCTGGAAGGTAGCAGGAGCATTGCATAGCCCAAAGGGAAGAACTCGGTAGGCAAAGGTACCCCAAGGACAAGTGAAGGTGGTATTATCTTGGTCTTCCGGGCTGATTTGGATTTGGTTGTACCCGCTAAACCCATCCAAGAAAGAGAAAAACTTCTTTCCTGCCAATCCATCCAACACTTGATCTATGAAAGGTAGAGGGAAATGGTCTTTCTTGGTAGCTTTGTTCAGTTCTCGGTAGCCCACACAGATTCTCCACTTCCCATTTTTCTTGGGAACCAACACCAGAGGGGACACCCATTCGCTATCTGAGATGGGGTAAATGAATCCGGCATCCAACAGTTTTTGCAATTCTTCCTTGACAATGTCCTTAAGGGCTAGATTCATCCTCCTCTAGGGTTGCCTAACTGGTTTACAATCCTCTATGATGTAAATGTGATGGGTACAGACCGAAGGATGGACTCCTTTCATCTCCTTATAGCTCCAAGCAAAAGCATCTAGATGACTGGCCAACAGACTACACAGCTCCTTTTCCTGAGAAGGAGATAGGGAGGAGCTGATCTTTAACGTCCTCTCAGGGCCGAACTCCACATTATTGACTCTGGGAGTGACAGGGTTGGTTGCACAAAGGTCCACTAAGGTGCTGGCTTGGGCATCCTCCACCAATTTCTCTAAGGATAGTGCACTGGGAGGTGGATTCTGGATCAAGGTCTCAATCAAGTCATCCTCGGTTGGGGGGTCTCTTCTAGTGGTGTCTAGGGTGCACAAAGGTGTTGAGTACACCTCATCCTCTTCTCCTTCCTCCAACCAAAGTGGTAAGTCATGCTCTAAGGAGGGTTGGGTAGGAGGGTATAGGACTAGCTGCTTGGACATAGGACCATTTTTGATGGTCATGTTTCCTGCACGACAGCTTATGTAAGCATCTGCAGTGGCTAACCACGGCCTCCCCAAAACGAGAGGGTATCCAGTAAGCTTTGCCTTTGGTTGCAGAACCAAGAAATCTGCAGGGTATTCCCAAGAGTCAACAGAGACCAAGACATCCTCCGCAATCCCTTCGGGAGTCACGGTGGAGCGATCTGCTAGTTGTAGGACTGTCGAGGTCTTCCTCAAGGAACCCTGAAGGTTGAGTTTGAGCATGGTATCCCTGGTCATCACATTAATGGCAGCCCCCAGATCAATCAAGGTGTGAGGTATGATGGTGCCATTGATGTGGACATCTACTACAGGACTCCCAGGATCTAGATACTTTGGGCAGATGACTTGTCCTAACATAAGGTCAGACAGCTGTCCTAAGACATTGATGGTTGAAGCATCTCTCTTTCGCCTGCCTGGGTGTCTGAAACACTCTTCCTTAACCAGTTTGTTGTATATCGGTACATCTTTGATGGCTTGGAGAAGTGGAATTTTCACACACAATTGTTTGAGTTCTCCCAGAAGCTCATCCTCCTCTGGGTTGGGTTGTGTGGTGGCTATTAGTCTCTCAGGAAAGGGTGGAATAGCCTTTGGTTCACTTTCCTGCTTATCTTCCTCATCCTCTGGGGGAGGAGGTTGGCGATCTGGAAGAGTCCTTCCAGATCGCAGATTGATCTCCTGGATCTCCACAGCATAGGTAGAGCATGATGTTTCCCCAGTGTATACCTGCTGGGCCTGTTTGTTGTTGGGGTTCGGGTTCGGTTGAGCAGGCATTTGAGGTTGCCTTGGAGGAGCAAGAGGTAATGGTTGAGGTTGAACTGGTGGTGGAGGCAAAATGGCGGGAGGAGTGTTGTACTGGGGCCTCCACCCTGATGGAGGTGCATTCCACTGAGGCTGTGGCTGGGCCTGTGAGTGATACGAATGAGTAGTGGGTTGAGTATGGTACTGAGGTGGATAAGACCATGGAGGAGGCACAGACCAGGAAGGATGAGCAGGGGGACCCCAGGAAGGCATAGGAGTAGATTGGTTGGGGCTGTAATAAGCTTGGGGTGCCCCTTGCATCCCCTGGTGGTAAGGTCTAGGTCCTTGTGGCCTCCTTTGGTTGAGGAAATAGAGAGGTTCGGTGGGGGCTTCTGTCCCTTAATACATGGCTTTAAGCCCAGGTAAGGTTGGACATTGGTTCGTGGGATGGTCCTCCTCACAAACGAAACATACTTCAACCGAATGTAATGGGCATTCGTTCTTAGGGTGTCTCCTTGTACATCTAGGGCAGAAGATAGCCAAGGCCCTCTCAGCTTCTTCCTTCTTCTGCTGGATCCTGAATGTATCAAGTTGCACGACAATGGTCTGTCTCACCTCACTTTTGAGATCCTCTAATTGATTTTCAAACTCATGTTTGGAGAAAGGAATACCAGCTGAGAGAAGGTTTCCCCTACCTCGTTTCTGGGCTGCCCTAGAGTGGTTTCTAAACACAGTCTTTATGTCCTCATAAGGCAGTTGGTAAATATCTTCTCCAGCTAACATGTGAAGGGTATCTAAGAGGTCTTCAGGGACTCCTCGGAGCAGGACCAACTTGAGGGATTCAGGGTCAAGTGTGCACCTGGCCCGTTTATAGCTAAGTTGGAACATTTCCTCATAATCCTCTAAGGACTCATCATTTCCCATGGTCATCCGAAAGATTTCTCCCTTGGTTTCCTTGGACCTACAGTATTCCCGGTACTTGGTATTGAAAGCTTGCTGCATCTGAGCCCAAGTGGTGATACTGTTCCCAGGTAAGCCCATGAACCAGTGTAATGCTGCATCCTTAAGGGTTGAGGGGAAGAGTTTCAGCTTCTGCTCATCTTCAGTATAGTCATAGGTTCGACAAAGGACATCAAACTCAAACAGGAAGGTATCAGGATCTTTAGTAGTCAGTCCATGGAAGTGAGGTAAAGCGGAGGGGCTAATGTTCTTCATTTTCATGTCTCCATTGGTCTCTCAGATGGGGAAGGCACCTTCTATTCTCTCATCTTCTCCTCTATTGTTAGCCATAGCTTCAGATGGAATGGTCTCTAATTCTTCTTCTGCTATAGGATCTTCGTATATCTCAGGAGGTTCACCTATAGGTTCTTCTGGATCACTGTCACCGAAGAAGAGAGAAGGGTGACTCAGTGATGTAGTGGGGGTGTTGGGTAAGAATTTGCCTGTTTTATCTCGATTCCTACGAGGCATGAAATGGAAAGACTTTTGATTGCTTTTGTTTTTTCTCTGGTACCTGCAAAAACTGAAACAAATTGATCTACAACTAACTATCTTGCTGAAATGAAAATGCAGAATTGAAATGAAAGCAGGAAAGAACTATTCTACTTTGCTCAAATGAAATTGCAGGAATGGAAATGTTAGTCTACGCTTGCAGAATTGAAATGCTAATCTATGTTTGCAAAAATGAAATTGCGGAATTGAAATGTTAATCTATGAAAGCAGGAAATGTCTATGCTACTTTTGCAGAATGGAAATGAAATAAACTACTTGGCAGAAGGCGAGAGTAGGAAAATAGAAGAAAAGCAACAATTACTAATACTCTGACGCTTCCCCGGCAACGGCGCCAAAAAGATGGTGGGCTCCAGTATTGTAGCAATAATGCTACAACTCCTGGAGCTTCCTTCTCTAATTTTATCAACCCGGTAGTTCGTAACAAACTTGGAAGCGACGGTGCTGTATGCACAAGTACTAGCTCTTGTCGCAGCTGTCACTTGGTCAGCTGGCACAAGTCCGCTAGGGTTCAAGCCAACTTCTATATGTTCTCAGAAGAAGCTTTTTAAGTGATGAACAAAAGCTATCTCAAAGGAAATTAACCTACTTTGCAAGAATGAACTGAAAGCCAACAAAACATGGAAACCCTAGTAAACCCTAATTCTACCATCTTAATCCTTATGATGCAATGGTGGGAATGCAACTTCTAAAAGTGATGCCATTACTTCTATTGAGATGAGATGCATGTGTCTAAACTACTTTCATTTGAAGAGAACATGTTTTTGTATTTTTGCTCAAGTTGTTGGAGTTATTATGACTGTGCTTCTTACTGGGTCTTGACTGTGCAGGGGTAGATCAAGGGGAGGAAGGCTTGGAAAAGGTCAAGAGGACTTTGAGAGGGTCCAAGGGATCCCTAACATCATTCCACAGAAGTTCACAAAGTTCATATGCCTGGCAACCGTGTTTGCGAGCTTCTACAGGATGTCTGCAGGGGGTTCTACAGGAAGTTCAGGATTTCTACAGGAAGTCCCGTAATTTCTACAGGATGTTCTGCAATCAGAGTTTTGGGTGATGGATGAGTGAATGAGCTGTATGGGTGGATAGGGAGGTAGGAGGGGAGATTGTGATGGCTTATGGACAGAGAGGTGAGATGGAGAGGGGGTGTGTAAAGCTGGTTGGTCTAGAGGAGGGTAGAGGCAATGGAAGGCCGAAAAGATAAAACAACGTGGATGATAGAAGAGTTGGGAGGCAAATGATCTAACTGGGAGATAAGTAGATGGCCTAGGCACGACTTAGAAGGATAAGGAAACGATGGAGTGGTGTTGCGCAGTGTAAATGAAACAAATCACCCCTGTCTTGCGTATAACCGAAATGTCATCAACCTACTCTAACTGTTTTATTAGAAACCAAAGAACAACAATGTCGTTTTTAAGAGAAAATCGTGCATGGTGCTGAAACAAAGAGTTATTGCTCAAGATCTAAATGCATGGACACTTCTATAAACAGAAATATTACGTTAAAGCTTGCATGAGCATGTAAAACTGTGTTTTTGGTGGGTGGCACGGGCTGCAATCCCAATCTCTAAATAGAGGTGGAAGTGAGTGTGCAATCAACCCTTTTTTGGAGCTCTGATCAACTCTAATCTCCTTACTCTAATCTAAACTACTGAAAGCAACTTTGTTCATAACACTAACCTATGTAACCACACCAACAAATCCGAATCAACAAACTGTGTTTCCAAGTGCATGTAAAGGAAAAGAAATATAATGTTGAAAGAAAGAAAGGTAACAATACAAAGAAAGGAGGCCTATTGCTCTCAGGTTGGGCCCAACCCTGAGAGCTATAGCTCCTCTAAGAACTCAGAACTGAACTCGAATCTGCCTGCCTTTTATTAAAAGATCATAGTCATAAGTCTAACAACATGCCAAAAATGGCTTACAAAAAGCAAAACAGAGCTATAGCTCGTAATTCAGAATCTGCAACAAAGGTTCAAAAGTCCCCATCGAAGGCTACAACTTCAATATTTATACATTATGAGGGCCAAGCTGGCCTCCTAAATTAGTGGGGCTTGGCTGACCAACTAAAAGTAAACTGTTGTTCCCTTAGAATCCGTTGGCTGCCTTCTAGCTCGGTGGTGATAGATGTTGGAGCTCAGAGTTGTGGGTGGAGATCACGAGGAAGGCCATTCAAGGTTGTGGACAACCTTCCTACAAAACCTCAATGCCACCTTGGCTGTCTCCTTGCCTTCATCTGCGTGGTTTTGCTCCATTTAATGTCAAAAAACCTGAAATAAACATGTATTAGCCACCTAGGAATAGTGACTGCCCTCCTTCCTACAAATAACATGAATATACTAAAAAATGATGCATAAGTGATGAAAAATGAAGTGTTGAGCAAGGGTAAGTAGGCCAAATGAGCCCAAAATGTTACCAAATTTGGGGCTCATCAGGAGGGTCGATGCCATTAAGACCGGAAGCATAAGAAGGACCGAGTGCGATGCCTGCATTATGGTGCGTGATTTGTCAGATAGGAGGAAAAGATGATACGGATAATTGTCATCTATTACAGAAGTATACGCAGATGTCCCAATAGTTGTTCTGTAATTTCTGTAGATCAGTAGGCCATGACGAACACACTTGTAGAAGTTATGAATTGATGATGGATCAGACTCCTGCCTACAGATTTCAGACCGAAACGCGAGCGCTCAACCAAAATGCAGGAATGGCGCGCACTGGATTCTAGGGGCACGGACGAGGTCGAGGTGGAATGGGACCAGGAAGGGGTCACAGACAACTGATTTGTTACAATTGTGGAGGGCCAAGGCATTATGCCCGTGATTGTACAAATGCAATGAGGGCATCATGTTTATATTGTACCCAGTTTGATCATGAGATGGAGGACTGCCCCACACTAATAGCGAGGTTGATCGATAAAGGAACACTCTAGCCTCCACCGACTCAGAACCTACAAATGATGAGGTCTGAGCCACGCGAAGAGGACCCGAACGTAAAAATCGTGCTCCGAAGCGGTATCACAACAGGAGAGGACAAGGGCAAGCATCCTGGAGAAAGTACATGGGTTTGCAAGGCTCCCACAAAGGAAACTAAATTTGATTTGGAGTGAGCGAAGGAGACATTCATGGAAGCTAAGAAGAGCTTAATGGAGACCTCCACTTTAGTAGTAAGAATCAACTAGAACTGGAGATGGATCCTTCAATGCTCACTACATTTCTGGAGACATGCATGAAGCTGCTACGCAACAACAAAGTAGTGAAAGGACTACAAGAACTCATCACTAGATGTGCTGGATCAGGGGAACCGCGAGTAGTCCGGAAGCTCGGAAAGCACACATCGCGAACAGGAAGGGAAATGAGATTAACTATGCAAATCGGGGAGTATGAAATGGATCAAGTAATTCTGGATCTAGGATCATAAATGAATTTACTGCCAAAGAAGACATGGGAACGCATGGGCAGGCCCGCATTGCAGTGGTCCCCTATTCAATTACGAATAGCGAACCAACAGAAGATCCTACCGATGGGAAGATTGCAGGGAATAACGGTAGACATCGAAGGTGCGAGTGCGCTTGCAAATTTTGAAGTGATAGAGATTGTCAATGACAACAATCTCTATCCCACGCTACTGGGAATAGATTGGGCCACTGACATGAATAGAGTGATAAATCTAAAGAAGCACAAAATGATTTTTGAGAAAAAGTCACTACGCGTAGTGGTACCTTTAGACCCTGCGGAAGGATCGCGCTACACAAAGCCAGTGCACGACAACGAGAGTGACGATGATCTAGACTGTATCTACAAGATAACCACTCGGGAATAGGATTGGGTGAATCCAACTGCGGATGGCAAGATTTCGTGGGAGCGCGAAAGCTCCTGCACATCAGATTCAGATGAGGAAATAGAATGATGGCAGAACCGGTTACATGAGGTAACCACGCTCAATTGCAACATGATGGTAAGATCATTGCGCTACGTGACAACAGAGGTAAGGGATCTGCCTATGTATGACGGATTGATAATGGTGGATGAATTCTTGAACAAATTTGAAAGAGAGGTGCCAGAACAACAGCGTTTTGACGCTCTGAAATGGGCACTGCGCGCTACGCCTGCAAGATGGTGGGGTACGCATTAGAGGAGTTTTGAGAACTAGTGCGAATGAAGAACGGTGATGCTTATATAGTTTGGAAAGCCTCGGATTCGGATGAAAGCTGGATATTATGAACGAAACAACCTATGCGCCCACCTCTCCAGATGGGTACAGGCGTATGGTACACAGCTTGCACGAACGCACACCGTCCTCGTGATAGAAAACAATAACAACAAGCAGGAGCAGGCACGACGAAGGCACGAATGACAAAGTATGATACGACTAAGCACACCGAAGATTATACGCAGGGAAGCCTTTGACAAGGTGTGCGAAGTGCTGAACACGGTCCACCATGTGAGACGCACTGACTGGGACTTGCGTGTACCAACGGTTCTATGGGCTTATAGGACCATGTGAAAAACCCTGACCGTGCAAGCACTTTCTATGTTGAAGTATGAAGCAAGGGCTATGATCCCTATGGAGCAGGTGAATCCTAGTCCGCACATAGCAGCACCCGTATATACGAAGGTCCGCGAAGCCCGGAACGAAGGAATCACACAATCGCGAGAAACAAAACACATAAGACTCGAGGAAGAAATCCGATAGGGAAACCTTAGACCTCGCAAATTTGAAAAAGACGGAGTACGACTAAGGGAGAAAGGCGCTTTGATGGACGCGGAGGTCAAGAAGTTGGAAGACAAAATAAAGGAAGCATTTCTCATTGAAACATCGAGGATGGTAGGGCAAGGTACATACGATCATACTAATAGGTTGGATCGTCGTGAACTAGTTAGTCTGCTGCCTTGGCTTGGACCGCATATTGCCAAACGTAATGACCAGGGTAGTGTGTTGCAAGTAGTAAGGTGCGCGGTGCTGATCACAAAAATGGAAGGTGAGGATTCTCCATGAACCATGGTGGAGGATGGGATGGAGCCCCACACGAGTGGTGCGACCACCTGACTAGCCGTAGGAAGAATAGTCTTAGCACTCCATGCAGTTGAAAGGGAGCGTGGGACTATAAACTATTATGCCTGGAAGCTACGCGATATCGGAGATGCCCGCTAAAGCAGAATGTCACAATGTTTGCGACCGCGCACGGAGGGCTGCACTGCCACGCTGGTTGGCTGGGAAGTGACCGTTGAGGTCACTATTCACGATGGGATGTGCGATCTGAGGCTAAATGGAGCGGGCGATTGGCATTTAAGACATGATTTATGGGAAAGATTTGGAAAAATCTGCCGCCAAGAAAGCATTAATGGCCTGAAATTGGGGGGAACGGTTGAATTCGAATTCAAAAGGTGCTATAAAACACAAAGGGCTAGCTAGCGAAAAACACTTGGTCATTTGAGAGTTCAGCATTTGAGCAGAGCACTGAGCATTGAGAACCGAACGGTAAGTGAGCCCCTAAGTTCGCGAGTGACAAAATACAGCCTAGATATGATGACGACCACTAAAGATGGTTTGGGAATCGAAGAGGTAATTGCCGGCGAGGCCGCGCAGACCCCAATGGTGGAGGATGTCCCAGAAGGTGCCGAGGTTGTGGCAGAGATCCCCAAATCACCACGAACGTCGAGGTCCAAGAAATATAAACAGGTAATGGCTCTCGTACGCGTGTCCTCGAGGAACCCACTACGTAGTAAGCTATCAATGGCAGAAAAGGGGAAAGCTGTCATGATCGACATAGATGAGGAGGAAGAAGATTTACAGGCTCTTATCATCATAACAGAAGAAGAAGAAGACACGGAGGAAGACATTCAACCTATACACTCTGCAACAAAACTGCCTGCATATGTCCCTCCGCGGAAAGGGAAAACCAAAGTGCTGAAGGACCTGGACGAAACCAAGAGTTCACTCCAGACCCTGCTCCTCCCAGATGACCTTGTGTTTGAGGGCCCACACCTGGGCCATGTGTCGACCATGAAGTTCTAAGATTGGGACCTCACTGATGACGAGAAATTCCCTCACCTGGAGATCGGGAATCTCATGAAGCAGAACAACGCGGGGGTGGTGATAACGTTAAAACCGCGAAAGTGGTTGCACGGAGTGGAAAAGGCCGGGCTGCTAAACTTATTATGGGTGCCGCATTTCCACCGCGTGCCCATAACCATTTTCGTCATCAGGAAGCTGCTTTGCCTGGTGCATGATGAGTATCTATGGTTGGAGGAGCCTATCCCTATTACGACAGACCTAATTCACCACATTTCTTGGCTCCCCTACAAAGGAAAGGACCCCGCAACCATAGCCGAAGGAAAGGGCAGTGATTTGGCTCTTACAGAAGCCATGAAGGCAAAATACAAGCTGGAGAAGAAGAAGAGGGGCTACGTCATCTCCAACATCAAGGACAAAGGGGTACACGTAGCAACCCAACTCCTCGCCAACAAAGTTATGAGTAAGTGTCACGCCGATGAGGTACCTGCACCAGTGATTGCACTGGTCGAGCAGTGCGCGAAAGGAATCCAGTTTAACTGGGTTGAATTCCTCTGCACGCAATTCTTGGAGAACTGTCACGAAGCCCAAGTGCAGGGTAAAACCTTCCACTATGCATGGCTGTTGCTATCCATAGTGCTTGTAGCGAGGGAACTGCCAGAGGACAGTCAATTCCTCTCAATTAACAGAGATTTACCAGAGGCTGTGAAGTAAGCTTCGCTCTGGGCCACGAAGGACGCAAGAAGAATATGTGACATCAAAATCTTCTAGGTGTTCATGGAGATGAGCATCCAAATGTGGATCAATCGGAGGCCGCTTGTCACCTATAGTGTACAATAGTTTGAAGAGTTTTGCAGAGTTTAAAGCCGACATGCATAATGTCTACATCAGGGCGCACAAGGATACAACGAAGCAGTGGACGAAGCTCTCGTTTATAGCCATCGACGACGCCATCTTCACTATCTTGGAGACATGGCATTTGGAATGGCACGCCCCAGATTTGGTAGAACTAAAGGAGGTGGCAGCATAGAAGAAAAAGGATGATGCCAAGTTGCTCGTCACCCAATTGGCCGAAAAAAGGCGGCACGAAACAACATTAGTTAAGGAAAAGGTAGCGCGGGAAGCGACGGAAGCAACAATAGCAACATAGGCGGTAGAGGTAGTAACTACGAAGGCGGATGAGGGCCAAGCAATGTCCTCGCAAGGGTAGGAATCTGAGGAAACAAAAATAGTAGAAGGGAGCGCGGACCCAGGGACCGCGTCCACACAATTGAAGCAGCCACATATCGCAGAATGAGCAGGAACAAGGAAGAAGGTCAAGGCCTCAAAGTTGGCCATTGACCCGATCACCTTAACTAAAGGTGATCTCCATGACATTGGCGAGGCGGTCTGCATGTCACAAGTGAAGTGCTTTAAGATTTTATGCAGGAGCACCGGACTGTGTTGGGGGCCCTCAAGGTGCAGCTACAAGAGTTACAGGTGCGGCCCCCTCAGGTGGGTACCATTTCTACCCACCTCGTAGCAGGATCCTTGACAACAGAATAGATGTTGTGCGCATGGATGGAAAACACGATAGTGTTACCAGAAGGGGCCCTAGTCGCAACGAATGTGACCGATAGGTTTTCTATTAGCACGTTGAAAGGCCTTGGCCTTAATTTGGCTGCCCTTCCGCAAGAAACGTTGTATCAGCTACAGGATAGAATAACGACAAAGCTATAGGCCAAGGAGAGCCGTGTGATCCAAGTTCTTAGCGAACAAAAGATCAACATGGAACAACTCAGTCTGTAGCGTTACGAATTGGTGTCGGAGAACCAACATTTGGCGCAGGTGGTAGATGACACTTGCCGACGCGTCCCAGAGTTGGCCATCCCAGCAAATCTACCGGTAGAGGTGCAGATCCACAGATTTACAACCGGAGTTCGCGAGGCCAGGGAAGAAACGACAAAGGTTCAGTTGGAGCTGAACCTTCATATTGTCGAGCTGCGGTTGAAGGCCCAACCTTCCACTACCCCAGAAATCAAACAACAGCGCGCTAGCGCTATTGCAGTAGAGATGGAAGAAATTGGGGGTGTAGTGTGAGACTGTACCGGCATGTTGGAACAAGCACTTGAGGTCCTCACGACTTTGCAGGAGGACCCCAACATCCAGCGCCTGAAGACAGAGGCGCGCGAACTCTGGCAGCAATATGACAACGTCTGAGGAACTGCGCAGACAGTCTTCCTCACTCAGCAGCTTACGAGGATGCAGCAAGCTAAGGCACTAAAGGAGTAGGTGGACACTGCGCGACACAAGGAGGCAGTGCTCAAAGCGTGCATTCAGCCATGGATTGACGAGGCCTTCATGATCACGGCGCATATCAAAGGAAAGCTCGCGCACATACAGGGGATGCATGCGCAGATGCATGGAAGCATGCCAGACACAGAGGTCTCACAAGAACGGATGCAATAGGTTCAACAAGCAATAACTTAGTGTGCTGTGGATATCAGTACCGTTCGTGAACAGTTGGAGGGACTCTGCGCCAAGATTGTCGCGCCGACAGAGTGACTCGAGGGCGAGTCACGATGTTTGTGTTGGGGGCCTGTTGGGCATGGAATCCCCCCATGACATGTTTTGGGGCTCAAAGCCCAAGTTTTGATTTGATCTTGTTGTAAAGCTCCGCAAATTGCGAGCGTGGGGCACGAAAGTATAATAGAGTCATGGGGTTATCCACCCTAGTTTTGTAATGTAATGTTGGCTAGATAGACCTACCCAGGGTCCGTAGACCATGGGATTGCATAAATAGAGCAAGGCTCTAGGTGTAGAAAGGGGATATATAATATAAGAGAAGAATGAAAATTCTAAGTGATTGAGTCACAGTGTAAAGTGTGTCTTTGGGTCATAGAGTAGGAGAAGGCTCTACAGTTGAGTGCGCAGAGGCCTAGTAGAGTCCGCAGCTGAGTGTGTGGACCCTTGCAGTTGAGTGCACAGGGTGGAGTCGAGTCTGTAATCAGAGAAGATATTAATAAAGAAAGGTTTTGTTACCAATTCTATGTATCTGTTTTGAGTTAATATGTTTGATATCATTTGCAAATATAATGTTTCTTTACTGCGCGCACTGGTATGAATTTTGAATCTTGTTAAGTATAACTGAGATCATAAAAAGAAGATAAGTTAATCAACTAATATTGGATTACTAGTAAGGAATTGGGTAATAACACTGTTCGACCCTCGAGTAGGGTTGCGCGAAGGCAACATCTCAGGCTGCGGGGAACGGGTAAGTGTGCGTAGCGACGTGCGTGTAGGGCTGAACTGCGGACCACTTGAAACCATAAAACATCTCCATGGTGCAGAAACCTGGTTCTAGCACCCTCCCATACTACTTCTGGTGAGACCTCAGTTTGCGCTCCACAGACTGTTGCTGAAAGGGCCATTAGTACCGAGATTTGTTTGGCTAAATCACTTCTGAACCTGGGTCAGGCCCCAACAAGCCAACAATTTGGAATGAATCCATTTCATTTGTTTTAATATATAACCATACATTATATGGTTATAACCACCATATAAAAAAATGCATTTAATTAAAGCATGACATATTATAACTTATGGTATGGTGACATATGTTGGTAATGTTGGCATTGATGTCAAATGGTCATGATTGATTGATTGGTGTTGATTGTGTTAACATAAATTTATGTTGAATACCATTGTTACAAAATTGATTGGAATGCAAGGGATGAAAGTGATGTGAAGTGCAAAGGTTACGATAATTAATATGGGGGATGAACATTGTTAAATAAATATGTTGATTGGTTCTCTTGAAGTAAAAATGGGATGATGATACATCCAAACACAAGTTGGAAAACACATGCTTTCATTAAACAAGAAAATGTATGGTACAAGTTTGGAAAATGCAGTTAATACAAATATTATTTGTCTCTTGTAATCATTATGGTTGAGCTACATTATTTTAGCTCCACTTTGTATTACAAAATTCTGTTTTTTTTTTTAGATTTGAAAATGAAGAGACAGGTTGTGAATAGTTTTAGAAGACTAAGAGATGATGCTTCATTTCGTATTCCTGCAGAGAATACAAAAAACCAATAAGCTATGCTTATAAAAGATACATTTTTGAATGATGAAAGGAATTTTTGGGTGTTACGTAGTTTATATGAGAGGGTTCAGGAGCAACAACAGAAGAGGAACAAAATTGAAGAAGAGAAGCAGAGAATATGTGCAACAAACTTGAGAGAAAAAATTAATATCATGTAACCAAAACACTTGACTTTGTATTGTGATTGAGAGATTGCAATCTCCTTTCAAGTTGTAGCTTGATAAATAACAAGTTTTAACCGCTCTAGGTAGCAACCTCCTGTGGGTTGTAGCATGCATTAAACTTTGTGGGAATTGGAGCTTCCTTTGAGGTAGGAGTCTCTTGTAGGTTGGAGCCTACAAAAATCTTATGTAATTGGGAAGTAAGAGCTTGCCTTCACATCACTTTTAGCCAATAATTCGTGGTTTTCTCATGGGTTTCCACTTATATCTGGTGTCTTCATGTGTTGTTTCTTAAATGTTGTGTGACTGCTCTTGAATTCTGAATAAGTATATTTGTAAATGTCTCTTTCTCTGGTAACTGAAAAAGGAAACCATTAATGACTGAGCATATACATAAGTCATTAGATGCATAAGAATAATTTTAAGTTGAGAAAAAATTGGAGTTTAATTTTACTGTTTCACCCTCTCTCAGTATTTTCCAAACATATATATCAATTGGTATCAGAGCAAGGTCCTAGAGTATCATTTTAACAACTGGAAGGAGGTTCTAAATCAGTAGAATGGCTAGTCAGGAAGGATGCTCAACAAATAAAGGCCCCTTGTTTACTGGTACAAACTGTGCCTTCTAGAAAGTGAGAATGAAGACATATTTAATGGCTCTTGGAGTAGAAGTATGGGTTGTTGTGATCATAGGGTATGAAAAACCAAAGGGAACGACTAGTGACAAAGATGCCAAGCTAGAATTTATAACTAATGCAAACGATATCAATGCACTTCTACGTGGATTATGTGAGTATGAATTTATTAAATGCATTGTCAAATAGCTAAAGAAATCTGGGTTAAATTGGGAAATATTCATGAAGGAGATAGAAAGGTAAAGATGGCTAAATTATAAGTATATAGTAAGCATTTTGAGACTTTAAAAATGAATGAATATGAAGATATTGCTAGGTTATTTTTAAGAGTCAATGAAGTTGTAAATGTCATGACGGGTCCAAGAGAAACAATCAAAGAAAGTGTAATAGTTCAAAAATATTGAGGTCTACCTTCTAAATTCAAACTTAAGGTTTCAACTATAGAAGTGACAACAAACTTTTAGAATTTGAGCAGGGATCAACTACTTGGTTCCTTGATAGCATTATGAGATGAGAATTACAAAAGGGAAGTCAGTCACTAGAGATGCAACTTTCAAGGCAGACAAGTCTATAGAAGAAAATGAATATTCATGCTTAGGTTCTAATGAAGAAGAAACAAAATTTGTCAGAAGGTTGAAGAAAGGTACAAGTAATTACAATGGAAAACTTCCATTTAAGTTTTTTAATTGTGGAAGAGTGGGGTATTATGCCTCCAAATGTCTTTATAAGAAAGAAGAAATTCATCCTAGAGGGAAAGAAAAGAACAAGTCAAATAAAACGCAGAAAGAGAAAAATTTTAAAAGGAAAAGCTTCTATGCTCAAGAAGATAGCAATGTATTGGAAAGTTCCAATGAATCTTTTACTGAAGATGGAACTAGTGAATTCATGTTAATGGCCTTAGAAGAACTTGAAAAAGATTTTGAGGAGTATGAAGAAGAAGATGAAGGTTAGGTAGATCTTGAGGGGGAGTTGATCAGTGCCCTGGATGAAATAAACAGGCTTCAACAAAAAAATAGGAAGCAAAAAGAGATCATATTGAAGTATGTAAAAGAAGAATTGAATTAAGAAGAAATTATCAAGTCCAAGGTTGAACTTGAAGAAGAAAAGAAGGTAGAAGACATTCTGATGCAACAAATAATGGAGAAAAGCCAGGAGTGTGAAAAATTGGAATAAGAGGTGGTAACTTTGAAGAAGAGTCTAGAAAATGCACAAACTGATTAGAACATGAATATTCAACATATAAAAGGATATGAAAAACTAGAAGTGATATTAAATGCTCAAAGGTCTCCACTCATGAAGGTCGGGTTAGGCTATGAAGGAGAATATAGTGAACCTAAGGCAGAGGATAGAAAGACAATTACTTTTGTAAAAGTTGTCAAGGGAGACAATGATAATTCACATCAATCTGAGAACAAAAATTTGAGCAACACTCCAACATCAAATGAACAACAACAAAGAATCACTACCGAAAAAGTGCAGAGGACAAAAGGAATGCACAATCAAACAACAAAGTATCAAAGACCATACTTCTTTAGGAGACATGACTATCAAATGTCAAGATGGTTATATCCACAAATGTCATCCACTACCAGGTACAAAAGTTTTTTCTATGGGTATTATTACTGCTGTAAAAATTTTGGACATAAAGCCATAGATCACAGAGCTTATGTCAGAAGAAATGATCTCAGGAATTCTAAGAGAAGTAAGGCTAACACTAGATTCACAAACAGGAATCTAAAAAAAAATACATTTTCTGCTCTCCTTGATATCACTAAATGTTTCTACTGTCACAACTTTGGAAACAAGTCTATGAATGTAAGCTTAAAAACAATAGATTACCATCTTAGAACAATTATAGAAAATATGAATGCGTGCAATGGAGAAATAAGAAGGAAGAGAAGAAAGTTGATAAGTGTGATCTAGTTCTATATGCTCAAGATCAAGACAGTGAATGGTACGTGGATAGTGGCTGCTCTAGACATATGACAGGAGATAAAAGCAAGTTTGTATCCCTACATGAAAATAACACTGGAAATGTCACATTTGACAATTATGAAGCAGGAAGAATTAAAGGAAAGGGCACATTTATTCTGAATAATGGAAGAAGAAAGGATCGTGATGCACTGTTTGTAGATGGTATAAAACATAATTTTTTGAGTGTAAGTCAGATGTGTGACAAAGGCTATGATGTTCTCTTCAGAGCTCAAGACTGTGAAATCAGGTCAACAACTACTAGGAAGATTTTGGCTAAAGGAGTTCAAACAAAGAATAATGTATATATTTTGAAGGAAGAGAATGAAGAATGCTACATCAACAAACAAGATGAATCTTGGCTATGGCATAGGAGATTGGGGAATCTCAATTTTGATCACATCATCAAGCTTAGTAAGAAGAGAGCAGTCAAAGATCTACCAACAATAAAGAAACCTCAAAACACTACTTGCAAGTCATGTCAAATGGGAAAACAAACACAGACATCATTCAAAGTCAAAGATAAACTGTCAAGTAGTAAGCCTTTGTAGCTAGTTCATATGAATTTGTGTGGACCTTTCAGGACAAAAGCACAAAGAGGAGAAAAATATTTTACGCTGATAACTGATGACTATTCGAGACAACAATGCGCCTTGGAGGAAAGTTCTGCCATCAATATTTCCTTTAACTTGAGAAAATTTTGAATTGTTTGTTGCTATGTCATATAATTTTTATTGATAATCTTCCTGCTGGATCAATTAGTAGCGAGAATTCCTCAATGACGAGAGTCCTTTTTGTTGGAGAATAGAAAATTTTCTATGTAATATTTTGATTTGAACTTCTAGGTTCTGACATTTGTTCTCTAATTGTAACATCAAATTCCTCTTTGTCATTACTTTCCCCACTTCAAGGACTGCATCTGTTCTATCTTCAATTCCCATATCTTCAAGTTCTTCTCTAGCTTTTGAGTTTAAAACCTTAATAATCCTTGTTGCTTCTCCTGGTTTATGGTCCAACTCTTCTTTGATCTCTACAATGGTTTCTTTTGCTATATGCACCAACTATTCCCGTTCAAAGATGATCTCTATAGATGGCCAAAAATACGAGATCGCTGAATTTATGTCTAGCCAAATTTTTTCTTTAGCTTATGACAGGTTCTTTGCACTGGTTGAATCATCCATGTATTTCTCAAGTTGTTATGTAAGCTTGAAATTATTTTGCACTTCTGAAATGTATGCATTGTCTACTTCGAGTTTCTTTCTTCTGCCCTCTGCAGTGATGCCTTAAGTTTCTCAATTTCAATATTTCTCAGTGATAGATCTCCCATAGCTTTAGAAAGTTGTTCAGTGGCTTCTTGGCTAGTTGACCTTATTTCTGTTGTAGAAGTTTTTGTAATAACTTGCTTCTCTCTCTCCTTTAGAATTTTTTCGATATCTACTTCCATTTTCTTAATTTGGATGTTCTTCTCAATAATCATATGCATCATCTTCTCTAATTCCCTACTTCCTGAGCTTGAAGATGCTATGTTGTAGGCAATTCAATTGTTTCCTTAGTGCCTGAATGTTTGCATTCCTGTTCTTAATAATTCCCGAGCAACATTAACATCATTAGGATCTAATCCTAATTTGATTACAATATCCTTTAAAGCTTTTACTCTCATATCTTTTACTAAGGATGACATCTTTTCCAACTTAATTTGAGAATGAATATTGTTTAAAGAGGCATGTAGCTTTGAAGTTGCCATGGAAAAACTTATTAGGGAAGAATAAATCATTTCACCAGCTTGTTTATGTAGATCAATTTGATCTATGGGATGAACCTCTTTAGTGTCAAAAGAGAACACTGAAGTTTTGTAATCCTCTGTGATCTTGGACTCATGATCTTTGGTTCAAGAAATGCCAATTGAAATTGTCGTCTATCAAGGTTCAATGCTAACAAGAGTCTAGTTTGAGTAGTAGAGGTCTGCTTCCAAAACTCAGAATAGGTAGTAATTTTTAACATTTCATTCTTCTTCTTCATTTCACGACATTTCATTTACATTTCATGTCGTTTACATTCCGTTTTACATTTTCATACTTAATCTGTCTAATGGTTACATTCAACTTCCAACAACTTTCACTTGTTTTATATATCTTCTCTCTCTTACACAGATTATTGTTATTATTTTTGAAATGTCTTTTGTTAACATCATATTAAGTATTAAAGAAGTGGCATAGTTCCATACTCTTTTTTAATATTATTCAAAATTTATGTGTCTTTTACAATGGGTGGATGCTCTACTTAAGGGACATACAATTTATAATCACCTTGTTTCTTTATGTAAAGTTGATATACAATTATTTTATTTAAGGAGTACATAATTTTATTTATTTATAATTTATACTAAAATATTATTTTACTATAAAAATATATTTTTCAAATGTTACATTAAATTTGAAAGAAATTAAACATCACCCTTATATTAGATATAAAGAATAATTTCAATGTAATAATTATGTAAACATCTTTAGTTTTAGGTGTTTTTTTTGGAAGATTTTCAAGTATAGACATATCAAGACTAGGATAGACAGAAGTAGTAGTAGAAGACATGATCTTGTTTGGTTTGGTCAAATACTAAACCGAAGAATTAGTTGAATATATAAAATGCGTTGGCCTTCAAACCAACTTCTTTTAATACAAATCATAATCGTTCTATTGAAAATAATTTACGTAAATATCTTTAATTATTTTTAAATGATGAGAAAAGGTTTCAAACCTATTGTCATAACTTAAAACATGATTATACTGTTTTTTTTGTTTGTTTGTTTTGAATTACATCATTATAGCTCTCATAGTCTTTTTTTTTTACAGTTATGTTGAGCCTAGGCCAATGGATGGAAGAATGATATGCCCACCAATAGGATCATATCACCAGAATTGTGTGAAGCTCCACTAAATTCAGACCTCCCTTGGGATAGTTTAATTTCCCCAAATGTGACTTGCATTCTCAATCCCTTCCCATAATGCTTGAAATTGAGACTTAGTAGGAATTAAACCCCACAAAAGACCAACTAATTCGCACCTCATAGACATAAAGTCCAAAATTATCACCACAAACTTTTACCACTATATTGAAATGATAAAATAATATAACAATCCATACAAATGAAACAATGATTAGTCCCCTTTCTCATGTTTGAAAAATATAAAAATAATGGCAAATAGTCCTTTGTCAAAGGAGTTGTCTAAGGAGGTAGAGGTATTGTCTAGACAACCAAAAGTGGCCGAAATCCGGGCAAAAGAATTTCAAAAAATCTTGTAGAGGCAGTATTTGAATCATGTTTTTGATGTTGGAAATGGATTCAACACCATCAAAAACGTCTAGGGCACCTAAAATTTTGAAGTTTAATAACTATAACTTGGATTTACAAAAATCCTTGCCAATTTTTTTCAAAATATGACCGGAATTTTCAAAACTTAAAAAAAAAACAATCTCGTTAGACTACAACATTGTCAAATAACACAACTAACCAACCATAGGATGAAACATAGTTAAGGATTTACCACTCTTGAATTCATAGCACAACTAGCCAATCGTGTGATGAAAAAAATAGTTAAGGATGTACACTTCTTGAATTCCCATATATTGTGGGAGTGGAAATGAATGCGAAAGGTGTGAGACACGCTTAACCAACTGAAACATTGATTTGCAGCTGTATAAAAGGAGGAACCAAGCATTTCAACAAAGATAAGAAAAAAAAAGAAAGCAACTGCCTTTAACCAGCTCAAATATTCATTATACTTTAAAGTAATGGAGGGAAATTTCTACAGCTAAGGACACAAGCTTTTAGTGAAGCTCGATGGGATATTGTGGACCAAAAACCAAATGGAGAATTCAATGCGCTTTTTTGAATTGGTCTTTCTCATAATTTATTATTTTATATATTTTTCTAATTTTTAAGTTATTTTTCTTTAAGTTCATTTGCATGAGGTTAAGTATATATTAATGTATTTATATTTATTAAAGAGAAAGCTGTGGTAAAATTTTCTTATCGTAAGTTATTTTTCTTTAAGTTCATTTGCATTAGGTTAAGTATATATTAATGTATTTATATGTATTAAAGAGAAAAGTTGTGGTACAATTTTCTTATTATGATTATAAGTTTTTATGAGTTATTTGAGGAATAAAGTTTTAATTTTTATTTAGTTATAGATATTTATACTGAATTATGAGCCTTTAAGTTATTAATATTTATTGTTAATTTGTGTTTATGTCATATTTTAAATAGTGATAGGTGTATTTTTAAGGTATTATGCGATGTGAAGGTTATTAGTTAAAAAAATTATGGGCAAAAATCCAATTATGTTAAGGGTTGGTGTAGATTAAGCTTGGGTTTAGGGGTTTAATTGTTTGACAAGAATCCAGTGAAATAATTTTTAGTCAAATTATATTTTTTTATTTCAAATAAATTTTTGAATGCATAAATTAATTCAATTCTCTAAAAACCTCTCAAACTCTCGTAATTAAAGTTTACAAATCAAACCTCTGATTCGAACAAATTTTATGTTAAATTTGGTACCAATTTGTCCAAAAAACTATTTCCTATATACCTTGAAAAAGAAAGATAATTGGAATATAACATTTTAAATGGTTGAATTTATAAAATCCAAATATTTTAAAGATTTTCCAATTATAAATTTAGTATATTTGAAAATATAATTAAAAATAAAAAATACCCATTCAAAACTTAACCTGCTTAGCGACATGTGAACGGACGTGCTGTAACTGCTTGATGCAACGTGTGAAAGGACATGCTGTAACTAGGTTTATAAAGAGAATCCCCTGGACTCGAACCTGATACCTTCAAAGTAACGCAGCAGTTCTATTCTGTCGTACTAAAGTTAAAATAAATAAATAATGAATAGACTTGGTTTGGATGATTATGTATTGAAAATTTAATGGTCCATAAAACTATAAAATAACTACCCTAACACTGTTTGATGTGTCTATATTTGTGGACCCTGCATACCAATCTTCCTCATTGTATCTCTGTGCTTTTGAAACCCTAATGTTTCTCGCGATGCTTTTGAAACCCTAATGTTTCTCGCGATATTTTTCTATGTGCTTTTGAAACACTAATGTGTCTCGCGATATTTTCCTATGTGCTTTTGAAACTCTAATGTTTCTGGCGATATTTTTTTTTCTCAGATTTCTGCTATCCGTTTGGCCATGGCTGCATCCTCGGCCACTGCGGCAGCTAATCGTGATTTCAAATCCCACGCCGTATTCATAAACTGTGGCGGGCTTGATGTGAAGGAAACCTTCCCCAGATCTCTTGACCTTCGTCTTCTTGACAATGGATTGACGGTTTTTCTTGAGATGGAAAAGGGCTTCAGTATTTCTTCTCAAATAAAACACGCTGTTAGAACCAACTGCGTCCATTTGGCGATTTTCTCTCCCCAATACGCTGAATCATCTTGGTGTTTGTATGAGCCCCTGATGATGTGCGACCAAAGGCTTCCAATAATCCAACTGTTTTACCGTATCACGCCCGCCGGGGTTCACTGGACACGGGGTAAAAATGAGAAGCATGATCAAACCCTATTAAAACTGGCAGGAAAGAGAACTCATGAAGGGAACCTCCTCTGTGACTCCAATACTATTGAAAATTAAGGAAACGCCGTTTCTCGTGCTGCAGACTCCTACATGCTGGCGAGTGCTCTGAGGTAGAAGAGCTGCCAAGTGTGGAAACATTGGTATCTTTGGAGGAGTTGTGGGAAGAGGGATGTGTGAAGCTGAAGAACATAGAGGGGTTGGCGTCACCGACAAAGATTTGACTGCTGTTTGTTGGGGGGTGCTCTGAGTTAGAACAGTTGTCCAGCATAAAAACATTGGTATGTTTGGAGAAGCTGTGGGGGAACGGATGTGTGGAGCTGAAAAGAATACAGGGATCGGCGCATCCTAGAAAACTTCGACTCCTAAATGTTGGGGGGCGCTCAGTTAGAAGAGCTGCCTAACATGGAAACATTGGTATCTATGAAGGAGTTGTGGGTGGACGGATGTGAGAAGCTAAAGAGCATACGGGAGTTGTCATCGCTGATGAAACTTCGATTCCTGTGTGTTGGCGCGTGCTCTGATTAACAAGATCTGCCAATCCTGGAAACGTTGGTATGTTTGGAGGAGTTGTGGAGTTGTGGGCAGCTGGATGTGTGAAGTTGAAGAGCATAGGGGTAGGCGCAGCGCCCAAAGTGTCGAAGAACTGTCAAACATGGAAACATAACTTGAACTGTCAAACATGGAAACATAGCTTTCTTCAGAGAACCTACGGGAGGAAGGATGTGTGAAGCTGAAGAGCATAGGGGTTGAGGCAGCCCTGCTCCACTCCTGTGTGTTGGCGGGTTTTCTGAGTTTATGAGTTAGTGGAGCTGCCGAGCATCGAAACATTGGTATATTTGGAGGAGTTACCGGGAGGCATGAGTGACACTGAAAAGCATACCCCAGTCCGCACAGCCACAAAGCTTATCTTTTGCTGGTTGGGGGCTGCTCTTAGAAGAGCTGCCCATCATGGAAACTTTGGTTTGCACAGCCACAAAGCTTCAACTTTTACTTGTTGGGGGCTGTGCTGAGAAGAGCTGCCAAGCATGGAAACTTTGGTAAGTTGGAAAGAGCTACAGAACATGGAAACATTGGTATCTTTAGAAGAGCAGTCAAGCATGGAAAATTTGGTCTGCTGGGAAGAGCTACCAAACATGGAAACATTGGTATCTTTGGAAGAGTGTGAGTTAGAGACTTGAAGAGTTGCAGAGCATGGAAACATTGGTTGGAGGACAAACATGGAAACATTGGTATATTTGGAAGAATGGGGGTTAGAGATTCTAAAAACTGTCAAGAAAAAGCTGAAAAACATGGAATGTGAACATTGGTATCTTCAAAGTATTTGTGGGCAGACACATGTGCGCAGCTGAAAAACATGGAATGTAAACATTGGTATCTTCAAATTATTTGTGAGCAGACACGTGTGAAGCTGAAAAGCATAGGTGGTTGGCACAGTGCATAAAACTTCTCTGTATTGGTCAGTGGTAAGCCTTAGAGAAGAGTTACCAAGGGTGGAAGGAGTTTTGGGCAGATGGATTGTGAAGATGAATGAATAACAGTGGGTTGGAGTGGTACAAAGCTTTTGTAGCAACTCCAATTGTTCACCTTGGATCTTGGGTTTGGATAATCTTTTTCACCAATTTCATTGTAGAATTGTAAAACAATGGTGTCTCGTGGTACAAAGCTTTTGTAGCAACTCCAATTGTTCACCTTGGATCTTGGGTTTGGATAACCTTTTTGCACCAATTTCATTGTAGAATTGTAAAACAATGGTGTCTCGGAACCTAATTGCTTTTTATCATTCATAATATTGAACCTAATTGCTTTTTATCATTCATAATACTGAAATTGATGAGGATGATCATAGGAATTCAATGCTATAATGCAAAACATAAAATCTTAAAATGAGAAGTTGGACTTTCAAGATGTGGCATACATGTATCTAAATTTGATGATGTTAATGATGTGCACAGTGATTCCGGAAGTTGATTTGAACATCTCATTATGGGTTGATTTGAACATCTCATTATGGATTAGAGTGATCACGCATAAAACAGGGGGAGGAATATTTGAGGGAAACAAAATTCTTTGAAGATGGGAGACCTTAAGAGAATTATTGGACATTTTATTGTTCAAAGTGAACATCTTTTTGTTAGAATTTGTTGTATTAGACATTTTATGTATGGAGTTATAATTGGATATTTTATTGTACAAAATAAACATTTTTTTGCTGAACTTTGTTATCCTAGACATGTAATATGAGGCTAGAATAAGCAAACAAGTCTTATATATCGTCATAGCAAGCTTCTTGTACTTTCAAAGATAAATAAAGCCTAATGTGCTTAGAGTCCTTGAAGACGAGGATTTGCAAACTCCTAAACTAATGGATTATGATGATAAATTATCACACATCCCTATAAGTTGTTTTTTAGTAGAAAGTCTATATGACATTATGGCATCTATTTAGCCAAAGATTATTTGCGAACTCCTAGACTAATGGATTATGATGATAAATTATCACACATCCCTATATGTTGTTTTTTAAAGGAAGCCTATATGACATTATGGCATCCATTTAGCTAAAGATTAAAACGAACAACCAACGGTTTCATTTCCAATTATAGAGCTCATGACTTTCATCTATAAGCCACTTGAGGAGCTTCAAAAGCGTGTTGTGCTTAGTTAATTGTAAAGTTGGTTTTCATTGAGACTAAGATTGCAATATGGACAAAGTGGAACCTTTGAAGTGTCATAAAATTTGTCCCGGTCTTCAAAATTTCCAATGAAGCGCAATTTATCCTAGTCTTCAAAAATTCTAATGAAGAGGACTATGCCACAAAGATTATTTTGGTCTCTTATTACATACATGATCCTTGTGGTATCATCACTATTGAATTGGTAGAAAAAGTATAAACCAATTGTACCTATTCTCTCTGTGGTGTGGTGATTTGTGTCTTGACAACGTTTTCATTGGATTTGATATATGAAGTGAAGTCCTTAATAGGCACAATATCATATATAGAGAAATGACCCCACTTCTAACAGAGGGATTAGGAAGTGAAATTGACTCTATAGGAAGTGTAGTTGACTGTGCTCTTAAGATTCCAATAGAAAAAGGTTTATGTAAGAAGAGTTGGTGTTGCCAGGTTTCTATATTTTCTTGCCCAAAATGTGGGTTTAGATATAAAGCCATTTATAAACTCCTACTCTTCTATTTCCAATAAATGAGAGAGGAAAGTTCAACAAAGAATAAATCATTTGCAGTAGCTTGTGGAAGCTTGTTGAAATATGATGGGTATAACTCAAGCATAAGAGATTTTAAGATATTATCGCGTCATACTCTTAAGGTGGTGGTAAGAGAACTTAGGGGGGAAGTGTTGTTCTACTTAAAACTATCTTATAGACCAAATTGTTGATATTATGAAGGGATACACATCAAATTTTTTCTTGTAGTTTTCGTTAGGTTTTATGAAATCATAGTGCTTCTTGTAGTTTTTAGGGCTAGGTTCAATTATGAAAAGGAGACAAGTAGTATTTTCAAGGGAGTATGGGAAGAAAAATAGTCTTGTAGATAAGCAAGCTCTCCTAGGTCTTATTGAGGAAGAATGAAGATAAATCACAATTGCCAAATTTTGATTAATGCGAAAACTAGTGAAAGAGGGATACTAACCAAATTATTCCTTTCATTGTGAGGATGTGATCCAAATTGGATCATTATATTTTTTTCCATCCATCTTGATGCTTTTAGAGTGGAAAAATTGGAAGAATTAGATCACGTGACAATTTTTCTAGTAGGTCCTAGTTATGCGAATTGAGGTTTTAAACCTTCATGAAGCAGCTTGAGGCATTTCTTGAAGTTTTTGGGCTCCAAAAACTCTTAGTTTCTCAAGAACCCTTGCCATTGTTTTACACTCACATACCTTTCCAACAAAATTGGAAAGGCCCCAAACAAAGTCTATATGCAAAAATTATGCCAACCAAAAGTTGACCTTCTTGTTTTGACCACCATGATTAAAGAGGTTGCCACATCGATCCCATTACTCATGGAAAAGGGTCTACCCACACAAACATGATGAAGAAGAACCCAGAAGGGTCAATAGTGTAACTTAAGCTAAGTGTTGAAGGAGTTAGTGTTAATCACTAGTAGGATATTGGGTTTTGTTATAACTGGGCCACTAGGAGGAAAACGAATTTCATTCTATTCGAGTGCATTTTGTTCCATAGATGAGTAAAGTAGCTACAAGTGGATACATAGAAGGTTTGTGTTTTGTAGCAACCCACAACCCACAAGTCTCCCTCTTTTATACTTGCATCTCTTTCCATTCAGAGAAAGAGAGAGTAGAGCAACCTCACCTTCCAGCTGAGTTTTCTACTTTGTGTTTCCTAGAGCATATGTTGTGTCTTTGTGGTTTTTGAGTGTTAATTTTTTCATTTTTCTCTAATTTCTATATTTCATATATTACATCCATAAGTAGAAACAACAATTTAATAAATCTAGGAATCTAAGGAAAATTTATTAAATTAAGATTATAAGGAAAATTAACCCTATAGTTTAGATTTCGTATTTTCAATATATTTTATCAGATCTATTATGACGAACTGTCCAGTAGAATATCCTTGACAATTTACAGATCATAGTGGTTAATAAATACATAAAGGATCAAAGATAACTCAAGGCCACCTCATCCTCATTCTAAATTTAGAATTCAATTATACAAAAAGGGCTAAGAACTTAATATTAAAAAAAAAAAAGTTAGTTCTTAAGACTTTCAGAGGGGTTGGAGTTTTTTCCAACCCGCAGATTTTATATTTCTCTCAATTAAGGTATATTTCTCTAATCTGTCAAGGAATTTTCTTTTTAGTGTTTATGAACTTGTGGATGACTTTGTTTCAATTATGAAGGTTAATGTTTTTCAAATTGCTCCCACTAATGTTTTTATAACTATCTTTGAGTGTAATGCCGAACAATGACCCAATACAAATACATGCTATTCTTTCATGTCTTGTATTGAATTATTTTAAAGACTATGAGTGTGTTATTTATATCTTTAAATGCTTTGTAAATGGGCACAACATATTATTGATGCTTACTAATAAAGAGTGTCCTTTTTTGAAGTCAAGGTTATCTAAACTTTATAATTGCTTCTGAATTATGGGATTCATTTCAAGATTGCATTGTATGTTTTCTTGCATGCTAGTGGACTCATTTGAAAATTACCCAATATGTTTCATGTGTTGGAAATGTAGCCCGAAAAATCTTCATTTGACGAGTGCCTTAGTCAAATGGAGAAAATTCGATTTTCCACATCAACAGGATGACTTGGATTGCAGTTAGCTAGAGTGACATGGCCTTGCCTACAAGTTAAGTCAATGAATTCGAGTTTGTAGGCTAGAAGTAGAGTTGTGCATGAGTGATTGCTAAGATCTAGCAATCTAGTTGAGTTATTGTTAGTTAAACTCAGTGAATTGAGCTCTAGTCATTAGTTGAGTTAGTAGGAGTTCAATTGAGTAGTTATAACAATTGTTAACTCACTGATCTCTCAATTAACTGGTCAATCAACTACAAATAGACCCAATCATGCATGAAATTTGAATCGCCTAGTTGAGTGGATGGAAAATGCACATTTGTATTTATTTTTGTTTATTGTTGAGTGTACAATGCTTTTGCATTGAATAGGTGGTTAATTCTTGAAGGATTTGCACAAGGAAATAGAGAATTATCCTATTTTTAGGGGCTAATTTCCTCTAGGATTGAGCAGGGAAATAGAAGGTTGGTTGAGGCTTGAATTGGCTAAGTGTTGGCTAGAGTAGGTCAGGAAGTAGGAGAACAATTTTACAGTGCAGGGTGTGCTTTAGAATTGAAGCAAGACATTGTAATAGTTTCTCTTTCTCATATGAAATAATGCAAAGCCGTGGAGGGTTTTCCCACAGTTGGGTTCCCCTATAAAATCATTGTGTTCCTTGTGTTTTGATGGTCTCATGTTATTGCATGTGTTTCTATTATGTGTTTTCCTTTCCGCGGAATAGTAGAAGACATTTTTGTCTCTTGATTTCAATTTGATTTCATTAGTAGTAGCAAATTTCTTGCCATTTCTAAATGGTATCAGGGCCTCGAAAGACTACGTAGAAAACTTGTTCCATATCTTCTTCCAAACAAATTTTGATTTGTAGATTTTTTGGTGCAGATTCTCTTTAGTATAGGAAAAATGTCTTTCAACGGATTGAGGTTGGAGTATGCATTGGAGGGAACCTCAAATTTTTGTGCTTGGAAAGACATGATGGAAGTTGTCCTGGTTGATAATGGAGTATGGGAATATACACAAACTGATATTCCAAAACCAACAACATCAGATGCACAAGAACTTGCTTAGTGGAAGAAAGACACAACAAGAGCCAGGAGGATTATTCTGGAGGGTGTCAGAGATCATGTGGTTTCGAACTTGCATGGAAAGGAGACTCCTTTTGCAATGTGGAAAACTCTCACAGATCTATTCCAGAGCAGTAATGATGCCAGGAAATTGGCATTGAGAGATAAACTCATGGAAATTCACATGCAGAAAAATGAAACCATTCCTCAGTACCTATCCAGATTAACTCCAGTTCGAAATGAACTTGGAGGAGTGTGAGAAAATGTGCCATCATTTGAACTTGTGAGCTTAGCACACCTTGGCCTTCCAAAATTCTGGCACAACTATCAAGATTTAGTTAATGGAAGAGACAAGCTACCACATTGGGGGAGATTTTGGTTTGATTTGTTGCAAGAGGAGATAAGAAGAAACACTAGAGATGTTGTCACATCCATTGCAGATGAGGAAGAAGACCGTGCTCTAGTTGGCAAAGGAAAGAAGGTCAAAGGCATGAAGGCCCAAGGTGAGGCAAAATGTAGCCAGGACAATGGCAAGAAGAAGGACCTCAACAAAATAAAATGTTTTCACTGCCATGAATATGGATACTATGTAACCAAGTGTCCAACACAAGAAATCCAACAAGGAACCTACAACAAAAGTAGGAGGAGATGCTTTGGCATCTCAATTTGAGTTAGATTTCACCCTCTTTACTTGCATGGAAAGCATAGTAAGAGGGAATCAATGGTATCTAGATTATGGTACCCCATATCATATGACAGGAAAATGAATTCTTTAGTATCATATAGGAGAAGGATCTCCAATTGCACATATAATTTGGAGATGATGGGAGGTATAGTACCAAAGGAACTGGTATTGTCACCTTTAAGGAGGAGTTAGGCTCCCATCTTCACTTGATAAATGTAATGTATGTTCCTGGGTTGAGGAAAAAATTGTTTTTTGTAGTTATATTGGAGGATAGAGGTTATGATGTGGTATTCAGTAAGAGAAAAGATTTTCTGAAGCATGTTGCCACTGATCAAGTGAAACATATTGGAGTCAGAGTGAAAAATATCTACAAGATAGAGGTATATTTCACCATGCATGCAGTTATAACTCCAGGAGTGAGGTGGGGCGATCAAGAGACTTAGTCCTAGAGCTACAAAGGGTTAGGCACGGTCCATAGGAGAGCAATAACAGTTGTAGAATACTCTTCTCATAGATAATTACCCTTGTTGCAAGGGTCCACAATATTCAATAGTAGGAGGATCAATGTCAATTGGAGCAGTCAGATACTAAGGAGCACAAAGCAATGTTGACATCAGAGCATGAAGCTTAGCAACAAAGTCAATAGTAGTGTAGGTTTATGAGTAGATAGTGCAGAGACTAGTAGCAGTCAGATGCTCATGATACAGTTTCAGCTTAGAGACACAATTGATTAAGTATTTTGGATGCCTCTTAGTTGCAGTTGTTGCAATAGCAACAAGTGTGAGAGGGAGTTGTGTTACAGTACATTCCTATTGGAGCGAGATTGGGATTGTGAAGAATATTTTTCTTGCTAAGAGGGAGTGTTGAAAATGTAGCAATAAAAGTCTTCATTTAACTAGTGCCTTAGTCAAATGGAGAAAATTTGATTTTCCACATCAACAGGATGACTTGGATTGCAGTTACCTAGAGTGACATGGTATTGTCTAATTAAGTCAATGAATTCGAGTTTGTAAGCTAGAAGTAGAGTTGTGCATGAGTTGATTGTTAAGATCTAGCAATCTAGTTGAGTTATTGTTAGTTGAACTCAGTTAATTAAGCTCTAGTCATTAGCTTAGTCAGTAGGAGTTCAATTAAGTAGTTATAACAATTGGTATCTCATTGATCTCTCAGATAACTAGTCAATTAGCTAAAAATAGACCCATTCATGCATGGAATTCAAATTTCCTAGTTGAGTGGATGGAAAAGGCATATTTGTATTTATTTTTTTACGTTGTTGAGGGTACAGTGCTTTTGCATTGAGCAGGTGGTCAATTCTCTAAGGATTTGCCCAAGGAAATAGGGAATTATCCTATTTTTTAGGGGTTAATTTCCTCTAATATTGCGTAAGGAAATAGGAGGTTGGCTAAGGCATACATTGGCTAAGTGTTGGACAGAGCATTTGAGGAAGTAGGAGAACAATTTTACAGTGCAATGTGTGCTTCAAAGTTGAAGCAAGACATTGTAATGGTTTCTCTTTCTCATTTGAATTAATGCAAAGCAATGGAGGGATTTTTCCCAGTTGGGTTCCCTTGTAAAATGATTGTGTTCCTTGTGTTTTTATGGTTACATGTTATTGCATGTGTTTCTATCCTGTGTTTTCCTTTTCGCAAAATAGTAGAAGAATTTTTTGTCTCTTGATTTCTGATCTGAAAATGGGGCACTAAAGGCTTCTTGTCAACTTACAAGAACCTCCCCCACTCCAAAGCTTATATATATTCCCAGACCTGTGCTTATGATTGACAATTTGCGGAAATAAAAGAACTTGAAAGAGGTGTATGCTTGTGTTTGTCTTTAACTGTTTATTTGCTTTAAGTCCATTTTCATAAACTGATATGTATCATATAACAGTGAAACAATGCAACAATAAACATCATACACATAGCAACAAGATGCAGCAAATAAACAAACCACAAGACAACAAGCTTAATATGGAGTTCACCCTGATATCTTGGGCTATATCTCCTTGAGCTCCAATCAACTCGATTAGGCTCTTTAGGATTATGGTAATGCTTCTCTTACAAGTTCCACACTCAACTCCATTGGTTTACAACTGAACCTATGGGTTTAGAATACCATCTTATCCCTCTAGCTGTCCATACTTTGCAGACAGATCTAGGCTTCTCTGGACTGGACTCCTTCAATCAGTGTTTCGAACTATCTTGAGCTCTAGCTTGCACCAACTCCCTCAGAATTCTTTTAACTGTCTCTGGAATTCCTTCTTCTGTCATCAGTACACATCGGACATCAACAATAGCTTGATCATTTGATCTCTTTGCTGTTCTCTGGCTCTGTTTGCCCTCTGGCTCTTTGGCTTTCAAGCTCTCAGGCTTTGCAACTCTGATGCATTCAACTCTCTGGCTTTGCAGCTCTGTTGCACTCAGCTCTCTAAGGAATCACCTCTTTGCCATCACCCCCAACCTTTAGTGGCTTCTTTGGATTTCTCTATAACTGCGGCTCTGCCTCCAACCTGTGGTGGATCTGCCTCTATTAGCTCTCTAAAGGGAAAACTGCTCCTTCGCTTGGCTCTCTGGCCTTTGAGGAATCCTCCGACTCTGCGACGTCCATTCATTCCTCTGTCCCCTAATCATGAGGAATCATCCCTTTCTGGCTCTGTCTCTTCGTGCTTCGTACGCATTCATGTTACAGAAACACCCGCTCATAGCGTGGCACAGGTGCGATGGACTGTTTCCAATGGAAATGAATTGGCGGGCACAGGAAACCCTGTCGTTTGTCCTCCCTGTGCAGAAATCCTGAAAATAGCCACATAACGGAATACACAGGCAAACCGACGAAAAACACATCATGGAGCATTTTGCTGGAACTCAAATAATATAGAATTGCCCCTATAATCCTCTCGGGTCCGTCATTCTATCGCATATCGCAATCACATTGGGTATGGCCAAAAACCCAATACATGGGAAAATACCAAGAAATCCTGTAAATCCAGATTTCAAATGATATGAAATCACGCTTATAAACCTATCGAGTCTGCGCCTTGATTGCAAATCGCAATCGCATATGTCAACGACCCTTTATATTGGGGATCCACCGATCGCCGATATCGGCGCATCGCATATCGCTATCAGCCCCATCGCATCGGCATATCGTTATCGGCCCCCTCACATCGGCACTATCGCTGATCGGCACCATCGCATATCGTAATCGCAACGGCCCAAGGCCTATACAACATCCCATGGACTACTCCAATGCGATATATATATCGTCGATCGCCGATCCGCTTCGTCGCAATCGCTTTGTCGACTCGCCCGGGTTCTGATATTGCATGGCAGCCTACCTCCGATGCGATACGTCGGAGATCGCAATCGAGGGTTCTTAAGGCCCGCTGCTTCGCCCTTTATCATTGCGATGCGATTCCTTTAAGGAGCCCTTAAGTCCCATTTATAAGAAATTGCCTCATTTTCTAAGGATAATGGGCAAACTTTTTTTTACAATAACTTCTTCATCCAAAGTTCGTTTTAGCCCATTCAAATTGCATTATATTTACAATGAATAGATTTATGCAATGAGACTATTCCCAAGAGCGTCCTTTGACTTTCATTTTCTTCTATGAGGAATATTTTTAGACTTAGAAGTCTATTACTAAATCCATTTTGGATCACGCCTTCCCGCTAAAAAGCTTTTGGGCTCCAAAACACTGATATATTGATCTGAATAGTAAATGAGAGTACCTCACCCTCTTCTTTCAGACTCCATACACTTGCCTTGCATAGAGCCTCTGAACCAAAGCCTTTGAACACTTTCCTTCCTCGATGTGCTTGTCCTCCTAGGAAAAACTGTCTTCCTCCTTGACTTCCTGCGAAACTCCTGCTGAGAAAGTCACAGAAGGTAGTTTGAACTTCTCTTCCTTGATCATTGATCCAAGGTAGCTCAAACCAATGTGAAATTGCATTTTTCACAAGGATTTACATTTGTACCTGTTACAAAAATGTTCTATTGACATCTTTTCAAGAACAACAGAATTACAGACAAAATTGGATGGCCTAAACTCCTGCTTCAACAAAAGAAACATATTTCACATCTTGTGAACACCTCCATGTCTTTACATTTGCATACAAATGATTGACTAAATAACAAACCAACAAAACATGACTTTAAAACAATTGACCCTTCAAGTCAAGCATGTAGAAAAAGAATTCTACAGTTCTTTTTCAAAGATGAAACACTTCATCATAATCTCCATCTCGGAGACCAAATCAACTTTTGTCAAGTCAATATTGCATTACATGCGTGTTTACAACAAAGTAATCAACCCTTCAAGTTAATCACACATACATGTTCAAATACAAGGAAATCATCAACATCACTGTGTTCATGCATATCATGCTTATGCATGCATTTCACCTTTCAATTTTCACTTAAGCAAACTGTACTTTCGAAGCTGAAATGAATATAATGTTTCATCCTTCAACTTTTGCTTAAATATGAACATAATGTTGTAGCAATAAAGTGAGTCTCCTACTCAACTTTTCCATTCACCTTCTTGGTAAACCCTGCAACTTTTCATTCCATTAACAAAGAAATGCAAATAGATGCGTTATCAATAGACATGCAATCTTAATTGGATAAGAACTCTAACCATTTCTTACCAATCCATTTCAAAGGTCCTTCCTTTGTCTGCGCATCAACAACAACATGTGAATCATCTTGAAACACATCATTTATGGAATCTTTCTTTCCATTCCTGCCATTCTTTCTTTCCACCTTCTTCAAGTTTTGTGGAAACATTGTTGGATTCTGAGTCCAACGCTTTTCAGCAATGTGTCCTTACTTATCACAGTAAGTGCAACACATGTGCATCTTCTTGACAGCATGATTTGCCTTGTCTAGTGGATCTTTGGCTTTTTTGCTTCCTTTCCATAAAAAGTTTCCTGTATGCGGCCATTCTCTTCCAACATCTAGAAACACTATGGTTATCCAAACCACAAAAAGAACATGCAATTCTTTTCCCATACTTATATGGAAATTTACCATGCTGAACATAATCAAAAGGAATATGGTTAAAACCAGATTTATACCTTTCTCTTTCACCTTTATTGCCTTCATGAGGAGGCGAATCAATTGAAGAATTATCTCCCTTTGGAACACCATCAATCTCTTCAAGGCTTTCAGAGTTTCCACAACTCTTTGGTTCAAGTGTATGCTTCTGAACATCTTCTTCCTGCAAATTACGTTTCATGCTATTGCATTCCCCATGAATACAATCTTTACACTCTTGAGGTAGAAGACCTGAAATGAAAATCCTTCTTGGAACTATTTCAATTGTCTTCATGGTAGCTTTGGAACTTTCTCCATAAGATTGTCCATAGCCAAGACCCAAATGCTTAGGTCTTTCCTCAACTATTATTGGTTCAACAATACCCTGTGCATATTTTCCCAATCCTTTTCCTTCATAACCCATCTTGGACATTAACTTGGACCCTATGCCTCTTGTATGTTTTTCAAAAGAACCAACATAAACATTCTTAGAGGAATTCGAAGACAAACTGGAATTATTTACCTCTTCTTCAAGCTGATACTTGACTAAGGCTTCTTTGGCAACAAAGTGTTGTGTCTCCAACTCATGCATCCTTTCCAAGCTCATATTTGCAATATGAAATTGCCTCTCCATATCCTGCAATTTGTCAGAAAGCAACTGCTTCTCTTCTTTCATGGAATTCAACTGCTCTCTAAGTATGATGCTCTTCCTTCCACCCTCATACATTTCTCTCACCATATCCATCATGGTGAACAAGTCTTGCTACATGTCTTCATCAAAGACTCTTGTGAAGAAAGAAGAATTTGAGGACTCACTTGTAGAAGTTGTCATTATCAAAATAAACAAAATAACTTCAAACAAGATTAACAAAGAGCTTGTTCAAGCAACCTTTTGCAACAAATCTCTTGTGCTTCAAGGATTGTCTTGAGGTCCTTTGGGATAAGAAGAATGCCTTCAACCCTTCTTACTTCTTGCCTTCTCCTGGACTTAGCTATCAGTAGCTTTCCCTTCACCTTTGCAAACTCAAACAACAGTCAATTTACAAACAATCAAACAACGAAATCCTTGCTACTGTTTGAACACCTTTCAATTCAAACAAGCATATACTGGTACCACTTGCATCATGATACCACCTACTTCATGATACCACCTTCTCTGGGATAACCAGCTCTGATACCACTTGATCTGAAAATGGGGCACTAAAGGCTTCTTGTCAACTTACAAGAAACTCTCCCACTCCAAATCTTATATATATTCCTAGATCTATGCTTATTGACAATTTGTGGAAATAAAAGAACTTGAAAGAGGTGTATGCTTGTGTTTGTCTTTAACTGTTTATTTGCTTTAAGTCCATTTGCATAAACTGATATGTAGCATATAACAGTGAAACAATGCAACAATAAGCATCATACACATAGCAACAAGATGCAACAAATAAACAAACCACAAGACAACAAGCTTAATATGGAGTTCACCTTGATATCTTGGGCTACATCTCCTTAAGCTCCAATCAACTCGATTAGGCTCTTTGGGATTATGGTAATGCTTCTTTTACAAGTTCCACACTCAACTCCATTGGTTTACAACTGAACCTATGGGTTTAGAATACCATCTTATCCCTCTGGTTGTCCATACTTTGCAGATAGATCTAGGCTTCTCTAGACTAGACTCCTTCAATCAATGCTCCAAGCTATCTTGAGCTCTAGTTTGCACCAACTCCCTCAGAATTCTTTTAACTGTCTTTGGAATTCCTTCTTCTGTCTTCAGTACACATCTGACATCAGCAATATCTTGATCATTTGATCTCTTTGCTATTCTCTGGATCTATCTACCCTCTGGCTCTCTGGCTCTCTGGCTCTCAGGCTTTGCAACTCTGCTGCATTCAGCTCTCTGGCTCTGCAACTCTGCTATGCTAAGATCTCTAAGGAATCACCCCTTTGCCATCGCCCCCAACCTCTTGTGGCTTCTCTGGCTTTCTCTGGAACTGTGGCTTTGCCTCCAACCTCTGGTGACTCTGCCTCTATCAGCTCTCTGAAGGGAAAATCGCTCCTTCGCTTGGCTCTCTAGCCTTTGAGGAATCCTCCGACTCTGCGGCTTCCATCCGTTCCTCTGTCCCCCAATCATGAGGAATCATCCCTTTTTGGCTCTGTCTCTTCGTGCTTCGTACACATTCCTGTTACAGAAATGCCCACTCATAGCATGGCACAGGTGCGATGGACTGTTTCCAATGGAAATGAACTGATGGGCATAGGAAACCTGATCATTTGGCCTTTCTGTGCAAAAATCCTGAAAATAGCCACATAACAGAATACACAGGAAAACCAATGAAAAACACATCATGGAGCATTTTTCTAGAACTCAAATAATATAGAATCGCCCCTATAATATTCTTAGGTCCATCATTCTATCACATATCACAATCGCATTGCGTATGGCCAAAAACCCAGTACATGGGAAAATACCAAGAAATCCCGTAAATCTGGATTACAAATGATATGAAATCATGCTTATAAACCTATCAGGTCCGTGCCCTGATCGCAAATCACAATCACATATGTCAACGACCCTTTATATTGGGGATCTATCGATCGCCAATATCGGCGCATCGCATATTGCTATCAGCCCCATCGCATCGACGTATCGCTATCAGCCCCCTCGCATCAGCACAATCACTGATCGGCGCAATCGCATATCGCAATCGCAATGGCCCGAGGCCTATACAACATCCCATGGACTGCTCCGATGCGATATATATGTCGCCGATCGCCGATCCGCTTCGTCGCAATCACTCTATCGGCTCGTCCGGGTTCCGATATCGCATGGCAACCTACCTTCGATGCGATACGTCGGAGATCACAATCAGGGATTCTTAAGGCCTGATGCTTCGCTCTTTATCATCGCGATGTGATTCTTTTAAGGAGCCCTTAAGTCCCATTTATAAGAAATTGCCTCATTTTCTAAGGATAACGAACAAACTTCTTTTTACAATAACTTCTTCATCCGAAATCCGTTTTAGCCCATTCAAATTGCGTTAGATTCAGAATGAAGAGATATATGCAATGAGACTATTCCCAAGAGCATACTTTGACTCTCATTTTCCTCTGTGATGAATATTTTTAGACTTAGAAGTCTATTACTAGATCCATTTTGGATCAATTTCAGTTCGATTTCATTAGCAGTAGCAAATTTCTTGCCATTTCTACGTCATGTCCTAGTAAATACTAACAATTGTCATCCTCAATACCATTTTCGATGTTTTTATGTATTTTTTAGTGGCAAGGACTACCATGACATTCTTGTTGGTACTTGGGATTAAAGTTTCCAATGGAAAGGCCATGGCCCAAAGGTTTAGATAGAGCTATTGTATCTAGTTTACATTATTTTTGCAACATTTTATTATCTTACAATCATTGTAATCTAGCATTAATGTGTGTATAAGAGAATTTTTTTTGAGGAGATTGTAAACAATCATCTTTGTCAATGTTTGAGGGTTACACCCTCTAACCCAAGATCCAAGTTGAGGCCTGAAGTAGAGAGGGTTTTCAAAGCCTCCATAGGGTGCCTTGCCATTGTTCCCTAGCTAGGAAAAACCTAGGGAACAACAAATTCTAAAGCTATGTGTTTGTGGGTTCTACAAGTTTGAAAAAGAAGTAGATGTTGAATATATGTTATGGGAGATATGTCTTTACATGTCCTAAGTTATAATGTATAATGTGGGTAGTGTTCAATGTAGAAACAATTGAAAAGGCATCTTGGTTACATGAAAATTAAAGCAATAAGAAGCAATTTTTGTAAGTTAAGGCATTGCCTTATAGTTATAGTCTTAGTTGGCGGTCACTAAAGTTATTATGTTGTATTCTCTCTTAGTGAATGTTTTAGTTGGATACATTGTTGCATAGTATTAGTGAGAAATTTCTAAACTCTGCATAGAAGCATAGGGCACTGAGACAGAGATAGAATCATGCTCCAAACATTAAAAATTCAAGAGGAATATGTAACCCAAAAATTAAATTTTAAGCCCTAGAAACCAGTCTAGGAAAAATGGGAGAAAAAACCCAAACTTCTCAGGGCTATAACTTTTAACCTGGAAGTCTGAATTGGGAAAATGAATAGTCAAAAGAAAAGTTTAATTCGAGCAAAACACAAATGTCAACCCAAAATTTTGATCTGAGGACAAAATTCTATAGAAATTCCCTAAGGAAGTTACATGTGATAAAAGGGCAAATTTGGGACCAAATAGATTGAGCTTGCCGAGGGCATAATTTTGAGCCCCTGCAATAGTATTGGGAAAGTAAATAGTCAATAGAAAGCTATTGAAAAATATAATGCACTGATAAATACACAATTTTGGGTTGAAGTCAAAGCCCCACAATTTTTTTGGAAGAAATTTATAAGAAGCATGAGAAGCAATTTGGCCTTAACATGCTCAACTTCCAGAGGGCATGACTTTTAGCCCAGTTATCATAATTTGATAAAAGAACAGAAAACCGAAATTTATTGACGATTAGAACACATTAGTAAACCCAAAATTTTAATTTGGGAAGGAATTTTGAAGAAAAATTTCCCAAGAAACTACAAGGTTACAAACATTGTTGATTGCGGGAAGATCAGGGAAACTTAAGATAAATATCGAGAGTGGTAATTTTGTTAGCACAAGGAGATTGATTTGAATTCCTTGGATTTATGAATCATGATTCAAATTAATTACAACTAATTTGTATAGACAATTGCAGATCATATTACAAGCCCTGGTGTAACTGCTGGAGAGCAGTTGTATTGTTACAATAATAGATGAATAAAGATCAATAGCACTTGGTTATGCTATTCACTCAACATCATTATTAGGTCATACATTAAGCAAGTGAGAAATTTTTGTGATGGGTTGTCCTTGAAGACAGAATCAGGGTTTTGATTAATAAACCAAAGCTGGAACATGTTGGCCATGATTAGAAAAATTAAAATCAATTGTTATGAATTCAGGATCTGATATCTTAAGGAATTATCATAACAAAGTTTCTGAGCTTAGATAAATTTAGCATTATGAATGTTTCATAGTGCGCTAAGATGGCAAATAAAGTGTTTGGAGAATTAATGTGCCTGGGTAAAACATGGGGTAGGCATTGGACAAGCAACACATTTGGCTGCAAAACAAGTTATGACACATTGTCACAGATAAGTGATAGGGTTATAAGAGGTTACAACCAATGAACTGGTCACAGGTAAGTGAAAAATATATTACAATTTATAACAGGTTGTCATAGGTAGGTGATAGGGTTATAAAAATTTACAACTAGTTACAACGAATGGTTGGTCACAGGCGGTGATAGGTTTATCATAGGTTACATAGGGTTTATGACATGTATTACCATAGGTTGTCAAAAATATGTAACATGTATATGACATCTATGATAGGTTATGGTAGGGGTATGATAGGTTATTACATGATTTTTAACAATTCATAACAGGTACAAAGCAAGATTGTAGCTAGGCCATAGTGTAGGTGTTGACGGGACGAAATGTACCACCAAAAACTAAGGGGGCCTCCTCGGTGTGAAGTCCCAATTAGACCTCACACCATTTGGGAAGGAGCCCCATCCGATATGTGGGCCCGACTGCCACCATGAATGTTTCCTCTCTTGGTTATCAAATGAGAAGGTAGAATGAAATTCTCAGGCAATGGAAGAAAATCATCCCAAGATTGACAAATTGCAGAAAGAGGCACAAACAAGTCTTAGCAACAATAAGAAGATATATGCCATGAGAGGGATTAGTGAGCTAAAACCCAATCAAACATACAATAAACAGGACCATGCCAGAAGTTAATTGTAAATTAGTTCACAAAAGGTCACCGACATGGCAAGGAACAAGTAAACACAAATTCGAAAGCAAAACATACATGCAACTACTATGTACCAGTCCATAACATATTACATATATGAAAGTGCACATACAAAGATAGTGAAGTATCATACAACTAAGACCACTACCTGAGTAAGCATGGGAATCAATGTTGAATAGAGAGAAAATCTTATTAATGCTGCTGCAAATTCAAGTACATATCATGCAATTGGTCAAAACCCAATAGTGGAACATGGATTGCTCACACCATTTCCCAACGCAAAACCCTAGCGCCACTGCAAATCCACTCTACTAGCTGCCAAGAGTTGAGTGGATCTAGCTCTCAAGCATAAATCAACTATCTAATCCGAGCCTTGACTCAAGCGGAAAACCCCCATGCAATGAGTCAGGAGGGCATATTTATAGAGATGAGGTGATTGTTCACCTACCGTAACCCTTGACCTTCCCTCATGCGCTTTCGGCTACCCTCATGACTCTTGGGATTACCTGCTCCTTTCTCAAGCCAAAATGATTGCTACATGCCCACGTTAGTCCTAACATAGTGGTTGATATAACGGTGGGTGATATTTACATCACGATGAAGTTGAGATAGAGAAGGATGTGGGGGGTTATTGGAAATCCTCGAATGCTTGTTACCCATATGTCGCAATGATGCAGATGCTTGGTCCTCGAACCACCCTGTTTTCTTGCCACTATGCTTTGCTCGCATTCATCAATCTTTTGGTGATGCGCCTTTGCATTTATTGAAAGGTTCCAGGCACATGGAAGGGAGTATCTGGCTTGCTGAGAGGAAACCCTAGTTCTGGATTTCGTTGTCGACATTGTTTTGAAACTATGAAGACATGAATTTTTGGAGTGCTTGTCGTTGTGCCTTGCCTACACCCAACTACCTCTTGTTGTTGTGTTCTTCGTTGAAACCCTATTTTTGTGGGTTCTGTGGAAACCCTAACTCCCTTAATCTAGGTCATATTTATACTTTCCCCCATGATCTGCAAGCAAACAAACCATATTATTCACATACATACTGGCAGTCAGAGAATAATATCAGAAAGATTAAAATAATGGCTAAGAATGAAACACTAATTTGGACCTCTGTTTAGTCCCTTTTAATGCCACAGTGCTGTCGATGAATCTGATTTCTGACCATATTCTTTAGCTTGAACCAATCTCATCCGATGGTGTTGAAGGTGAAGGTTCTCAAGCTTTGTTATATTTTATGGGGGGGGGGGGAGGTAAATGTAGTGCCAAGATGCATATAGCTCTCTTTGATTTGGGATTCAATACTCTGATGCGTGAGGTTTACCTCCTTGAATTATTTTCTGGAAAGATACAAAGGTTTCTTCAAAAAGCCACAAAGATTTATCTATAATCCAAGCATTATAGTAGACCAAAGAGACGACCCCACATATATGAAACCAGTGATGTAAATCCTAGTATTTTAAAAGGCTAGACCTATAACTATAAGATTGAGCTTTCATAAAATTCAAATGAAGCTTTGGTGAAACTAGGAGTCACGTCACAACCATACATGAGACCTTCCCTTATCAATATACTACCCTAGGGATAGGAACCAATGGTTTCTTGGGTGGGGCATGCTGGTATCTATGTCGGGGCTATAGACGCTCGTTGGCAGCAGAGCAAGTCCAGTGAAGCTAGATTAAATTCTAGTGTGTAATCTTCCCACTCCTTCTGTTGATGTGACTTTTGATGGGGCATTCGAACAACTCCATTGGGGCTATGAACGCTCGTTCGTAGTGGAGTAAGGTCAGTGGTATTGGACTAAGTCTAGTATGTAATCCTCTCATCCTGTGAACATTATATTTGCTAAATAAATTGAAAGAAGAGCCTCTAACACGAAGAGAAAACAAGAATTCAGAGTGTTCCTCATCTCAAGCTAGTGGATGATGCTCGCTGACAGCGAAGTGACATCCGATTTTGGAAACTCATGTTATGGACCAAAAAGGGAACCAAATTCCCTGACAGCTAGCCTCCATAGTTTCAATAAACTCAAAAATGGAAATCACTCTTATGTATCTTAATTAGCTCCATGGTTTATGTAATTTCGTAATCATTAACTATAAGTAGGTATGACTTGTTATGGTGTTGGATGTTCTTATGAAGTGATACATTTATCATTTTGTAGATCATGTGCCTTAAATATTATCATAGCTACCTCGATATAATTACTATACAAACAAATATTTTTAATGTATGTAAATAATCATTGAACTTGTTAATCCATACATACTGGGACCTCAAATTTATTATTGTTTCATTCTTGCTATCGATTCAATGAGCCTTTAAAATGTAAGGAATTTCCTTCTATTACTTTACTTTTTGTCTCTTCAATTTCCTTTTTTATTCCATGCCCAACATGAGGGCTTCCGGTCTACGTTATTGATCCTTCGTTGGGGAGCATCATCCCCAGTTGGAGCCAAATGTTGTCATCAATTTGACCCCAATTCGATCTTGGCTCCTTTTGTCAATTTCGCCTCATGCCTCCCTCGCTATATGACTTTTTCTCTCATATTATCGTAATCGAAAATTGTTTCCTTGAATTTTCATGTTTTCCCTGCATCAAATATATTGTTGTAACTTGTAAGAAAATCAATATAAAAGATTAACATCTTAATTTTGAATTAATAATCATAATTATAAGTTACAATTATCATTATAATAAATTAGAATAAACCAAAAAAATTAATTAATTAATTAAATTAATCAAAATATAATTATTAAACTAATTATAAAAATTAAAAATTAAATAAATGTTAATTAAAAAATTAGATTAAAAATTTGTAATTAATTAACATTAATTAATAAAAAAATTAATTAAATAAATTACATCAAATATTAAATAACGAAGATTTGCTAGACATAGATGGAGCTCGAAACCCTAGTAATGGAGGAGGGGTTTAGCAGGGATCGAGATGGTGACAGGTGAAGATCGGAAGTCGTACGACCCACACATGGCGCGGCATGGGAGAGACTGTCAGGGCAGGGAGGGCATCTAGAGGAGGATCTGACCGTGGATAGTTGCCTTGGGAACGATGCGAAACGGGGCTTTAGGGCGACGGGAGGATGGAGATTGGTTATTGTTGTTTGGTGTTGCAATATCGCAGTGATGCCGACATTAACAACCTGCACGCGCCCGCTGAAGGAGAACAGGCTTTCGGGTTCTAGGGGTGCCTAAAAACTGCAAACAGTGGAAAGGGAAATGGTCAAACAACAGGATGTCGTTGATCTGGACCCTGAGCCTAAGGATATACTGTCAGTTTGGGGGCTGGAGGTCACAAAACAAAATATCGAGTGGTATATTCGTCTAGCTAGACTGCCAGGAGGGAAGAAAGGTGGTTCGGGAGTGGGATGGAAACAGGGGAAATCGTTAGGGCTTCTGGAGGAGAGTTTAGGTCTGTCTAAACTAGAAAATTGGGGAGCAGGGAAGGAGCTGGAAGGGGCACAGGAGGCTTTACCAAATTTACTAGGAAAGAAGCATTGGAATGGGTTTTGGGAAGGAACTAGAGATTTGGGAGACATCCTATCCTATTTAAAAAGTGGAATCCACTTTTCGACGCTCAGAGAGAGAAGGTGGATGAAATCCTGGTTTGGGTAAGACTCCTTGGTCTCCCTCCTTTTCTTTGGTTTGATTCTATTTTCAGGACAATTGGGAACTATTTGGGATGTTATCTGGAAGCTGATATGACCTTTGCGCACACTGGTGATAAAGGGTTGGCTAGAATTTTGGTTAGTCTAAATCCCAGGGAAGGATTGGCAGAGGAAATCAACCTTAAATACAGGGATTTCTCTTACACACAAATGATTGACTATGAACAACTCCCTTTTCACTGCCATAGATGTCACAAGTATGGACATCTGGCAAGGGATTGTCCTTTGGGTTTCAGACGAAGAAGGAGGCAGAGGAAGGAGGGGGGAGTGGAAGAGGTAAAAGGGGAGAAGGATCTGAACAAGGAAATCCCGGTCACAAGGGGGAAATAGATGGAAGAAGACAAGATGCAGGAGGATGCAGTGGAAAGAGTGGAAATACAGGAGGAGGTGAAAACAAATAGAGCACAAGAACAGCAGGGGGAGTCGACCCGGTCAGAGACAAAGGAGGGAGATGGAAGGGGCTCAACTCTTCAGCCAGAGGGTACGGCTCTAGATCCTATCCCCTCTCTCAATACTTCCTTGATGTCTTTTATCAATTCATTGTCCAAGCCTGGTCCCTCCAGGCTTATGAATTCAGATAACTTATATGTTAACAATGTAAATGAACAATTGGACAATATCATTACCTCCATTCCCGATATAAATCTGAATCGAAGCCCGGTGTCTAGTGTAGAGGCAGCTGGTATGGCCGTTGCCTATTATGTGAGATCCCACTATAACCTCAGGCCTTGTGAAAAAAAAATCATTCCCTGGGAGGCGGGGGGGGTTTGGGGATTCACCCTATTCCTTTCGGTCCTCGAAAATCTAGAGGTAGAAAGACAAACATTTCAAAGGCTCAGCTGAGAGCCAAGATTGACATTGCCGATGGGAAACAACTATCCATCTCAGGGGTGCTTAGAGTAGCGCAAACCCCCCCCCCCCGGTTTTAAATGATCATTTTGTCTTTTAATTGTAGAGGTTTAGCCAGTACCCCTAAAAAACTGGCATTGAAGGCCCTCATTAATTCCTACAACCCTGATGTGCTTCTGCTGCAAGAAACATTGGGTACTGGGGAGGAGATTAGTAAAGCATTACTCAAAATGTTGCCTGGTTGGACTTTCTAGGCTCTGGATGCCAAAGGCAGATCCGGGGGATTGGCCACTGGAGTGAAAGAGGGAAGGTTGAAGGTCCTTTCCTCCTGGGGTGTTGACCAGGCTCTAGGAGTAGAGGTTTACTCTCTGGAGATGTGCACAAACTTTCTAATCCTAAACATCTATGGTCCCTGCCAGGATAGGGCGACATACTGGAACAATTTGTTTTCAAAGTCTTTTATGGAGAACCCGAATTTGGTGATTGGGGGGGATTTGAATTTTTCCCTGGGCCTCTCAGAAACATGGGGACCTTCTGCACATGCCAACCCACTATCAGATTTCTTCTTAAACAAGATAAGTGAGAGGAAACTGATGGACATCAATTTGATCAAGTCCAGACCTACGTGGAGGAATAGGAGAACAGGGGAAGCCAGGGTGGCTAAGAGGTTGGACCGTTTTCTCTTGAGAGAAGAAGTGGTGGCCAAGATCTTGGTTTTTAGACACTGGGTGGGAGAAGGAGGAGACTCAGACCATCTCCCCATCCTTCTTGAAATGAAAGGGCCAAACAAAAAGTCGGCTGCCCCTTTTAAATTCAACCCATCCTAGCTCAAGGAGGAATCATATAACAATTTAGTTAAAAATACTTGGAGGTCAGTAACAACAAATGAGGAAAGGGGGAAAGCCTATTGGTTCATGGAAAATCTGAAGCGATTAAAGAAGGCAACTATTGAATGGGCCAGAATTAAGAAAGTCAAAGAAGAAGAAGAACTAAAGTAGATAGGAGTGGTGTTAAGATATTCCGACACATGGGAATTAGTTAAATATAACTTGGTCTAGTATAGGGTTAGGTAAAGTGTGTTTCTTTACTATGTACATTTTGTAACTTACAATCCGAGGTCACGATATGTAGTGATCCGACGGTTCATTCTCTCCTCGGTATTATCGACACTTGATCCGTGGCTTAACACCCGATTGGTCCATGATCTCTATTTAAAGAGCATGGAGGGTCATTTGTATGTTACCGTTCATGAGAGAAGCTTATGTAAATTTTCATTCTTTTATTAATAAATTTCCTAAAGTGGTCGCGTTGGCTCAGGCTGTGGACTGTTTCCCTCTTTGAGGGTTTTAACCACGTCATAAGTACTGGTGTATTGATCTGCGATCTGTTTGTGAGCGGTGTCCTTTGGTGTTCTATCTGAGGAGCTTACACTGTAAATTCCTACATGGTACCAGAGCTATTTGAGGGTCGCGTCCGTTGGTGATCCAAATCTGAAGCCGGTAGAACTGCATCTGACTACCGTTTCCTAGATCTACTGTTTCTGACTGCTTTCGGGCCGAGAGGACTGCTCTTTTGTGTTGGGAACATTTGTTCCAATGAGGAACCCCTTTCGTTTCACGCGAAAACGTTTCCGGTAGCCCTAGCTGCGTCATTTTTAAGATCTGGAGGTATACAGTGTTTATTTGCTGTTTACAGTTATTTTCTCTCTGTTTATTTCGGTTTCGGTTTATTTAGCCTTTTTTATTACCGGATCTATACCTTTCATTTATGCGTATGATCTTTGCCCTACGACTCTGTGCGATCTGGGCAAATCAGAAACAGAAAGGAAGGATTTTTCTCATGTGTATGCTCTTTTCCGCTGTGCCTTAGTGTGATCTCGAAAAATCAGAAACATTGAGGAAAATATTTAGTTTCCGGCTAAAGCTAACTTCGAGCTGCAAGGTTCGTTTTTTTGTATGTCCGTGTTGGGTTTTGTTTTTATTGTTTTGTAGGGAAAAATAACTTTCTCAAAGCAAGCACGCAACCCAAATCTTCAACCCCCCTCTCTCTCTCTCTTTCTCTCTCTCTCTCTCAAACTTTTTGTATAGCTCACTTGGTTCAAAGCTAATTTATGAGAGTAGAGGTCTTGAGTTAAAGTCTCCTTTTTGTTGGAAAGGGGGCGTTTGTTTTCATTTCCGCACATTCCCGCACTTCGTCGGCATCTTCATCAATTTTTTTTCAAAAAGCCATAACTTCTTCATCCGGAAGCCGTTTTCAGAACCGTTTTTTTTAAACAACCTAATTTTTCGAGATCTTTCCATTGGAACACTTAGTTTTAGCATCTATAGCTTTAGTTTCTGTTAAAATGGAAAGTCCATGCCAAGTTACTCTTGATAGCACCAACTACTTCCAATGGTGGTCCTACATTGTGGAATTACTTAGAAGTAAAGGTCTCTACAGAATAGCCACATGCCAAGAAACCAAACCGAAAGATGAAGATAAGGCAGTTAAATGGGAAAATAGGCAAGATCAAGCACGTGGGTTGATAGGGATGTCTATTTCTCTAGATCTTAGATTCCATATTACAGAACTTGATACTCCTGATGAAGCATTGAAACAGATTACTAAAGTTTTTGGAATAAAAAATGAACTTAGAGCCCATCAATTGAAAATGAGTTGCTTACATTGGACCCCAATAATTTTTCTTGCATTGAAGATTTTTTGTCCAAGTTCAAGACCCTTAGACTTCTCTTGGAAGGTGTTAAGGTTAAGAAAGAAGATAGTAACCTTATCTATTCCATTCTTACTAAGTTGGGACTAGCCTACTTTGTGTTTGTTTCCACCTTCCATTCTACAAGAGAAGCCTTCATTTCTCAAGGACAAGACTACAATTCCCCTTCCTTTGATTGTTTTTGTGATTCTTTAATAAGAGAACAAGAAAAATTGTTACACCTTGGTCTTCTTAATCTTGGAAACTCTTCTAAGAAAGCGTTAGCCGCCCAGAAACAACCAAATCCAAAGAATCCTAAGAAGTTGTATCCTAAAAAGAATGGTCCTAAACCAAACAAGGGTCCTAAGCAATTTCAGCCTCAAAATGAAAAATCATTTCAACAAAATGATAAGACAAATAAAAACAAAGGGAAGAAGACTGATAGACATTGCAACTTTTGTAATCGAGATGGCCACTTAGAATCCAAATGCTTTAAGAAGATGGAAGCCTTGGAAGCAACAATGAAGAAGCATAACATCCATTTGGAGTATTCTTCAACTTCAACTTCATCTTCAGGAATGGCACTTCTGCATGTGGTTTTCAAGCATCTCGGTCTGGCTATGCACTAAATGTATCTTCTTCTTCTCATTCTCATGAGTGCCTCATTGATTCTGGAGCTTCTTATCACATGGCCAAAAATAAACATGTTTTCTTCCTTAAATGATTGTAACACCAAAAATATATATGTTGGTGATGATAGATCTCTTAGTGTTGTAGGGATTGGCACTGTTCATCTAGAAAATGGTCAGTTTAATGATGTATTATGTGTTCCAACCTTATCCTGCAACCTTCTATCTGTATATCAGATAACTCATTCAGGTGAAGGTAAAATAGTTGAATTTTCACCTCACGATGTTGTAATTAAGGACCTAAGAGATCCTAGACAGATTTTAGCTACTGGCATTGCTGATGATTCTACAAGGTTGTATAAGTTTCACAACTTTGGGTCATCAAATCTTCCCTTAGTATTTGTTGCTCATAATGATGAAGTGAGCAAACTTTGGCATGAGCGATTTGGTCACTTACACTATCGCTCTCTTTAGAATCTATGTAAAGAAAATATGGCGACAGGTATTCCAATGGTATCTTGCAGAGATGGTGTTTGTTCCGGATGTGTACTTGGAAAACATCAACAGGACAATTTTGAAAAACGTGCCTCTTGGCACGCCTCAGCCCCCTTACAGCTCGTGCATAGTGATTTATGTGGTCCACTTCCAGTTGTTTCATTCTCTGGCTACAAGTATTTCTTAGCTTTCATTGATGATTTCTTCAGACGCACTTGGGTATACTTCTTAAAACTCAAGAGTGAAGTATTTAACATGTTCTTGGCCTTTAAGGCCTTTGTTGAAAAACAATCTGGACATCAAATTCTTAAGCTAAGATCTGATAATGGCGGAGAATATGTTAAAAACAACTTCATCAACTTTTGCACTGAGCATGGAATTCAAATGCAACATATTGTTCCTTATACTCCACAACAAAATGGTGTAGCTGAAAGGAAGAATCGCACCTTAAAGGAAATGGCTAATTGTATGCTTCAATCTAAAGGACTTGGTCTTAATTATTGGGCAGAAGCAATTAACTGTGCAAATTACATAATAAATCGCACTCCTACTAAGGTTTTAAAGAATATCACTCCAGAAGAAGCATGGAGCTCAATTAAACCAGATGTAAGTCACTTTCGTGTTTTTAGAAGTGAAGCATGGGCCCATATTCCAGATGAGAAACATAAAGCTTTAGAACCTAAGAGTGAAAAATGTATTTTTGTTGGATATTTTGAAGATGTCAAAGGATATAGACTTATTCTGCTTAAGTCCAAAAATGTTATCATTAGAAGAGATGTAAAGTTTGCTGAAAATATATCGGCCTACGAGCCTAGTTTGGCAGATGTGCCACCTCTTCCTATCTCTTCTACTTTTGAAAATATTTCTTCTTCGGATGACAATCCTCCCCCACCTTCTCAGGATCCTCCTTCAGCTCCTCAGCTTCCAAAATGGGTTCATGCTACTCGGGATGCAGCAAGTGATCTTGTCGGTGATCCTACAGATCAACGACATACACGTTCTCAGTTCGAGAGAGCCTCTTCTTTACTGGCTCAAGCTTCAGTGAATTATGATCCTGATACCTTTGCAGAAGCTTCAGGCCATCCAGATTGGGAAGCAGCTATGAATGAAGAATATCATTCATTATTGGCAAATGATACATGGGATCTTGTTCCTCTACCAAAGGGACGAAAACTTGTTAGATGCAAATGGGTTTATAGAACCAAGTATGGACCAGATGGGAAAGTTGATAAACATAAAGCTCGTCTTGTTGCTAAGGGTTTTTCACAAGTTGAAGGCATTGACTATACTAAAACCTTCTCCCCTGTTGCCAAAATGAACTCTATCCGCCTTGTTCTTTCCCTTGCTGCCTCTTTCAAATGGTAATTCCATCAGATGGATGTTAAATCTGCCTTCTTGCATGGGGACTTGCATGAAGAAATCTATATGGAACAACATATTGGCTTTATACAAACAGACTCCAGTCTTGTATGTCCGCTTAAGAAATCCCTTTATGGTCTTAAGCAAGCTCCTCGGGCTTGGTATGCCAAAATGGATAGCTTTCTTTTAGAATCTGGCTTTTCTAGGTGTCATTTTGACAATACTGTCTACACCAAGAAAGTGGGCAAGTCTCTTATCATTCTTGTTCTTTATGTTGATGATCTTATCCTGACTGGTAGTGATCCCAACCTTATAAACCATGTGAAGTCTAGCCTTAAAAGGAAGTTTGAAATGACAAACTTAGGACACTTACATTATTTTCTTGGTCTTCAAGTCTTGCAATCCAAGGAAGGTATTTCCCTTTCCCAGTCCAAGTATGCCTGTGATATTCTACACCATTTTCACATGGAACACTGTAAGCCAGCCCCTTCTCCCTTTCAGTCTGGATTCAAACTTTCAATCACTTGTACTTCTCCTGAAGTTGATGCTACCTTATACCGTCAACTTGTAGGAAAACTTTTGTATCTAACCCATACTCGTCTTGACCTTTCCTTTGTTGTTGGCCTTGTTGCTCGGTTTATGCAAAACCCACGTGAAATTCATTGGAAAGCAGCTAAAATAATACTTCGTTATGTTCGAGGTACAGTTCAGTTTGGGATTCATTACAGTGCCGAAGCATCTCCTCTATTGGTTGGTTTCACTGATTCCGATTGGGCTGGTGACCCTGATGATCGGAAGTCTATTGCAGGTTATGTGTTCACTCTTGGTTCAAGACCTATTACATGGGCTTGCAAGAAACAAGGTGCCATTTCTCTTTCTTCAGCAGAAGCAGAATATCGTGGTGCCGTAGAAGCTAGTAAGGAAGCCTTGTGGCTTCGTCGGATCCTGTTAGAGTTTGGCTTTCAGCAGCAACATCCGACTACACTTTGGTGTGATAATCAAAGTTCCATTCAACTATGCAAAGATCCAGTCCAACGTCAGCACAGCAAACACATTGAACTGCACATGCACTTCATCAGAAAGCTCATCCACGACCATGTTCTTGAAGTGCAATATTGTTCAACAGATGATCAAGTTGCAGACATCTTTACAAAGGCTCTCACAGAGGCGAAGTTCACTAAACTTCGATTTATGGTTGGAGTTCAGGAAGTTGTCACTAAGGGGGGATAGGCTCTGGTACCTCCTTCTTTCTCCTATTGTGTCATATTTGTAAATCCTTCAATCCTATCCCAAGTTGTTCTTAAGGGGGGATGTTAGGATATTCCGACACATAGGAATTAGTTAAGTATAACTTGGTCTAGTATAGGGTTAGGTAAAGTGTGTTTCTTTACTATGTACATGTTGTAACTTACAATCCGACGGTCACGATATGTAGTGATCCTACGGTTCATTCTCTCCTCGGTATTATCGACACTTGATCCGTGGCTTAACACCCGATTGGTCCATGATCTCTATTTAAAAAGCATGGAGGGTCATTTGTATGTTAACCGTTCATGAGAGAAGCTTATGTAAATTTTCATTCTTTTATTAATAAATTGCCTGAAGTGGCCGCGTTGGCTCAGGCCGTGGACTGTTTCCCTTTTTGAGGGTTTTAACCACGTCAAAAGTACTGGTGTATTGATCTGCGATCTGTTTGTGAGCGGTGTCCTTTGGTGTTCTGTCTGATGAACTTACCTTGTAAATTCCTACAAGTGGAACTAGATAAATTAGAAATCCTGGAAGAAGATGGATATGAGAATGAAGGCAAGAGGGATAGGATCAAACAGCTAGAGTCCAACCGAAGAAATATTTTAGCAATTAGAGAAGAACAGTGGAGACTAAAAAGTAGGGCAATATGGCTGGCAGCAGGTGATGAAAATTCAAAATTTTTCCAAAATTATGCAAAAGGTCGGAAAAACTCAAATACTATATGGTCGTTAAAATCGGAGGATGGAATTCAGGCCAAATATTTTGAGGCATTGTCCCTGCAGGGAAGGAATCACTTCAAAAATATTTTCAAAGCCCCTTCAGAAGTGTCAATTTCTGAGGTGGTCAAGACAGCTCAAAACTTTCCAAGGTACCTGGAGGAGGAGGAGAATGGAACTATCATGGGGGAAGTGACTAAAGGGGAAGTTGAAGGAATATTAAGGACAATGAAAAAGGATAAGAGTCCAGGTCTGGATGGATGGACAGTGGAGTTCTTTCAACATTTTTTTGAGTCCTTGGGGAATGAACTGACTGAAGTCGTCAAAGAATCAAGGGTAAAAGGGTCGATCTATGAACCTTTCAATGCCACGTTCATAGCCCTAATTCCGAAAAAGGAGGACCCATCATCCTTTGAGGATTTCAGGCCAATATCACTATTGTTGGTCACTTTAATTGCTTATTGATTTAAACAACAAAGTGCTACATAAATTGTCAACCGAGGGAAGTCTTGTTATTTCAAAGGCAACTACGTACTATATGTACTCAATCCTAAAAGCAACAAAAGTTGTAGTAAAGGTTGGTCACACTTTGCCTTCAACAAACTGAAGCTCCACTCTAAGTTAAAACAAAAATGACCTATTGCAGACAGCTTCCAAAGAATGATTAAAGGAAGTAATCTAAAGAATCAATCTGCACAGGAGAGTGCTGGCTATGCTGTAACAGAGAATAGGACCCTATTCCCAGAGCGGGAATCTTCAGCACCTGTTCCTGATTATCAAGTTTCCACCTTGCTCTGTAAACTTAATTGCACACACATGAATTAACTGTTGGTGAAATAAACACTGTAGCAATCAATTGGAAAGAAGACAGAGTTTCAACAGAATGATATTCAGTAAACAATTCAGTTAACAAAGCATGAATAAAATACACACTTAACACACTGCATAAATAAAATGGGTGAATCTTGTGATGAAGGTGGGCCCTGTCCTTATCACAAGATTCCCCAGGAAACAAGAACTAGAAAGAAATGTTCAGAACAAAATTTTATTCATCTGTTAATAAGTCATGTTACAGAAAAAGGATTCCAGTTCTGTTCCTTCAACTAAGCCTCCTTCCACAGTCTGTTCGTCCCACTCTAATGTAGATGTCTCCTCTTTTTAAAGAGGATACATCTATTACAATACATTACATTGTAGGTCCTATTTTAACCCTTTGTACAAAAATAGGGAAGTCAGTTTTCCCTTTAACAAAATGTTGTTACAAAAATATTGTCTTTAGATCATGATCGTTGCATCCAGTGTAGCAACTCCTTCGGTGATCTTCTTTTGCTGCTATCAAATCTAAACTGCAGATCACAACTGTTCAGCCATGAGATTTGCACGTCGTTCCTGCTGTTTCAGCAACTGTGGAAGTAATTTTGCAATCCCCAGGCAGTTTCAGCAACGTGAACTGCACATTGTTCTTTAACCGTTCAACAATTATCAATTCAGTGGTTAATAATGAAGATAGCGTAATTATATGCAAAATAATTAAACGTATAGTGATGAGAAGAAATATTGTGTACCTTCGGGATACTTGGGTTAAAACAATAACAAGGACTTTAGATATAAGTTGAAAAAGGGAGACATTATAGCAAAATGTATGGTCAAAAGGAGACAATATGAGGTCCTAACAACTATGTAATTGCATCTACAAAATAATTGCAAAAGTAATTGTAGTTAGATTAAAACCAATCCTCTCAAGGAACATATCAAAAGAGCAGTTCGGGTTCCTGGATGGCAGATAGATTCATGAAGCAGTAGGTGTGGCTCAGGAGACCATCCACAACATAAAAAAAATTCCAAAGGAAAGGTGCTATAGTGAAAATATACCTATCTAAAGCATACGATCGAATCAGCTGGTTGTACATCCGAATGTTGTTGACTCACTTGGGGTTCAACATCAGGTTCATAAATTGGGTTATGGGATGTATGGCAAATATTAGTTTTTCTATTCTGATCAATGGGGTGACCACACCTTTCTTTCAGAGTCAGAGGGGACTCCGGCAAGGATGTCCTCTCTCTCCCCTACTCTTCCTCCTAGCAGCAGAGGGACTCAGTCAAATGATACTTGAAGCAAGGAGAAGAGGTGATATAAAGGGTGTTGAAGTGGCTGTCAATCTACATATAACCCATTTGTTGTTTGTAGATGACATCCTTCTCTTCAGTAATGGTAGCAGGAGTGAAACTAGGGTTTTAAAATCTATCCTTGAGTTGTTTCTTAAAGCTACAGGAATGTGTATCAACAAAGATAAATCATCACTTATTCTGGAAGGTTTCAATAGGATGGAGACTAGGAATATAGCAGAGGACCTTCCTTTTGAGGAAAAGAAGATGGTTGACAACTTCAAATACCTAGGGTTCCATTTAAAGCCTGACAAATATAGGAACCAGGACTGGTTTGGCTGGTGGCTAAAATTGAAAACAGGATTAAACACTGGAGTTATAAATGGTTATCAAGAGCTGGCAGGCTAGTTTTGATCAAATATGTAATCATGGCAATCCCTGTCTATTGGGCGACACTTACATGGGTGCCCAAAGGAATCCTGGCAAGAGTAAGAAAAGTATGCAACAAATTTCTATGGGCTGGTTCAAAAGAGGACTCGGTCCTCCCTTGGGTGGCATGGGAAAAGGTGGCCAGACCGAAGGAGTGGGGAGGGTGGGGTATAAAAGATCTCATAACTTTTGACCTGTCTCTGGCAGCAAAACTGGGATGGAGACTATTAACAATGGAAAATATGTGGACAATGGTGGTAAAAAGAAAGTATATTGATCCAACCCCTTTGGTTGAGTGGATCAGAAATCCGGACAAGAAAAATCCACAAGCGTCCGTGGTTTGGAAGGCAACTCTGGACTCAATCAAAATAATTGAGCAAGGACTTTCCTGGCAAGTGGGGAATGGAGAGCAAGTAAGAGTTGGGAAGGATCTGTGGGTGGGTTGCAACGAAGGTTTTTCCCTATCCCCAGGCATCATAGACCAATTGGAAACAAGAGGAATTTATCACTTGAGCCAGATTGAGAAAGTTGGACAATCGACAATTTGGCGCCAAGCATGGTTATCTGGAGGAGATCTAAATCTGGAACCCCAATGGGCGGAGGAATGGCATCACTTCATTATGGAACTTTTGAGATCGAATGTCTGCCTTAGAAACAGACCTGACATCTTGCGATGGGTTCATGCTCCAACAGGGAATTACTCTCCAAAATTTGGATATAGTTTCCTCATGTCTAAGAAGGGATGGGAAAATCCAGAGTGGTGGGCAAAGCATATATGGAAACTTAAATGTCCAACAAAAGCAAGAATGTTTTTCTAGTGCATTCTAAGAAATAAGGTTCCAACATGGGATAATCTCCAGAAGAGATCTAAGATGGGCCCAGGCTGGTGCTCCCTGTGCAGAAAAGACGAAGAATCAGTTCAACATCTATTCCTAAAGTGTCCTTTTAACAGAGCAGTCTGGTTGGAAACAGGGAGGTTGATAAAGAAAGATCAGAGATGGGATGGAGAAAACATTAGGGAGGTATGGAAAAATTGGTGGAAGGACATACCGGAGGAAACTCTGCGAAATCTACCTTTAATTATAGCATGGGGTACTTGGTTGGCCTGGAACAGGAGCATTTTCAAGGATCAGATCCCATCTTTTGATCACATTGCTATTGAATGCGCAACCATTTATGAGAGTATCCATGTACCAGTCTAGAAACCAATCATTAGGGGGATTAGGGAGGAACAGATTAGGGGCAATATTCCCTGGGCTTACTTCGACGGGGCTTCAAATCAAAGGAATATGTGTGGGGCAGGAATGGTGATCCATATGAATGCACATAGATGCCTAAAAGCCTCGGTGGGGCTAGGCGCGGGAACAAATAATTATGTCGAACTTCAAACATTAAAACTCCTTCTTTGCTGGCTTACACACCTAGGAATAAGATCGGTTCAGATTTTTGGTGACTCTCTGAATGTCATCAAATGGTTTAATGGAGAGAGCAAATGTCAAAACTATATTTTATCTCCTTTGTTAGAAGAAGCTTTAAATATCAAACAGTTCTTTAACTCTATTACTATGTGCCATATTTACAGGGAACAAAACACTACAACAAACCTCCTATCTAAGGAGGGTGTGCAACAGGTTTTGGACAACTGGCGCATAAAAGATGTAGAAAATGAAGTGATCTATGTGTCAGATCAACCTCCTTTTGTGCTCTAAAAGCTCGTTTTAGAGCTTATGCTACTATCAGTGTGTGTTTTGTTTCTAATTACAAACTTTTGGTTCTGTTACTATGATGGATACCCAAACTTATATATGTGTTTGTTGTCTTTATTGATTATAGACTAAAAGACAATGAGAAATTCCACTGAATGTTGTTGATCATTTTCCTGTTTGAGTTGTTTTCCTCATTTGAAGAGGCCCAGGAATTAGAGTCAATGATCATTTTTTACGCATTTTGAAATAAGAAAGTATTTGTTTTTACATACCAGGCTCAACTTAAAACTCTATGTTTAAATGATAAACATAAAATCTTCAGACTGCTTAAGTGCATATACTATGTAACTTAACATTCGATTTTTTTTGGAAAAAAATTAAAAAAATTATATATTAAAAAATTTAATTAATTAAATAACCTAACCTACTCACACTATCCTTACCTCATTCATTCTCTAAGAGAAACTAAATGTGCAATTTGAAATTTAATATATAATAAAAGTGTGGGACTTGGGTACCCACTTTACACTCTCCTCTTAACATAATGATATTTGAATTATGCTTCTAATTTAATGATATTCAAATTATGCTAAAAGCACGGGTCCAATTAAAACATTAGGCATCAACTCTGTTTTCATGTAATGACCGGTTAAACTTATCAACAAACTAATGTATGAGCTATCGGGCCTAATGTGGCCTCCTTTCCTCTCTCCTACACGAACTCGACAAAAATATAAAAATGTTGAAATAAATTCGAATAAGGTTTAATGCATAAATACATGTATTAAAAATTTAATGTATAATACATGTAGTATTTAAAATTAAAATATATCTATTTATTTATTAAGAATTATATACATATATATTTTTTGAAAATCAAATTTATACATTATATATTTTTGAGATTTTCTATAAGGTTATATTGTATGAGTTATTTTGAAAATTATTTGAATAAAATTCTCAAACTTATAATTAAAATTTTATTTTAAAATTGAAATCGAAAACATATATATAATTCAAATTTTATTAATTTAAATTTAAGTTTGAAAATTATTTGAAATTATCTAAATGAAATTTTGAAACTTATAATGAAAATTTTATTTTAAAATTGAAATCGAAAACATGTATATAATTCAAATTTCATTAAATTAATTTAAATTTAAGTTTGAAAATGATTTGAAATTATCTAAATGAAATTCTCAAGCTTATAATTAAAATATTATTTTAAAATTGCAATCGAAAACATATATATAATTCAAATTTCATTAATTTAAATTTAAGTTGTTGTTGTTTTTTTGTGGGATTCAAATTTCATTAATTTAAATTTAAGTTGTTGTTTTTTTTTTGGGACTAATGGTGAATGGAAAATTTGTAGGCATGAGTTTAAGGTGAAAAAACATTGAAAAGAGAATTATTCAAATTTTATATGGAAACCTAGAATTTATTATATATTTATTTCAGATTTCATTTCAAACTCTGGATTTTTCCAATGGGTGAATATGCGTTATTTTTATTTATCATATATATATATATATGTTTACGTTTCTTTACTTATGCAGGAATTTTACCATGGACAATTTAATAATTAATTGATTGAAGATTTGAACGAGAGATTAATGGGAGAAATAAATATACGTTTCATTTAGTTATAATAATAAATGTAATTTTACTGGAAGTTACGGAAACTAAAAATAAAACAAACTTCCATACATTCAAAAGAGGAGGTAGAAGATTGTTCAAGGAACTTTTTGGGCAGATTGAAGGATGGTGGTGCATCAAAGATGAAGACTTATTCTTTTTAAAGCCATCATGTACTTGCTACAGTGGTGTTGCTCATTGTGGTTGTGAGGATTTTTTATTTAATAATATCTATTTTTTTCTTTCTTTTTTCGTGCGTTATTTTATGTGAGGTTTGATTTACTAGTTCATTGTGCATGTTATTGATATAACATGATTATTCAATAATAGTGCATGCAATAACGATTTAAATATTTGAATACTTGTTATTTAAAGTTTTTTAAATTATATTTGATTTTATTGGTTGCAGTACGAAGCTCTAACAATACATGTTATTTAGGGTTTTATTTGCACATAAATTTAAATATCATAAAACCAATTCTCCTATTTTTTTATTAATTTTTTTTTTCATTTTTCATTTCTTTATTTTACTAGTAATATGTAGTGATTAGCCATGCTTTGACATGATCAGATTGATTAATCTTCCCCACAGTAAAATTGGTATAATATTTCCAATTTTTACTATTTAGATAAATTAAATCAAATAATTTAATTGTTTTGTTACCGGATGAATAATAATAGCACTTGATGTCATATTGTTTCAACTACAACATTTCTATTAAATGAATTTAAACCAGTTTTTCCTAAATTATATCTTTTTATTTTATTGTTTAGTTTTAATATTTACTAACCCTTATGTTTTGTGAGAAATATGATATATTAATTTAAACTTCATTTAGTCATAATGATATTTTACTTTTTAATAAGTTTTTACATGTTATATGCCTAACACCTTTATTTCCTAAAAAAACATTATTTATTTAAAATACTCTTTAATGAATAATCTGGCCTATCTATTTGTTTAATTAGAAAATACATTTAATTTACATTATCCTACAACGACTATTTAATTTACATTATCATCGTGGATTACCCCTTGTGGTGAAAGGGAGGTCAGCCCTTATCACCTAGAGCGGGAGGATCTAAGATCCTCAATGATGTGGTCTAAGGGTGTCCTTAGTTACCGGGACAACCTGTGTTGGAAAATGTAATTATGTTCGGTCTTCAATAATGTACTTGAGTCATTATGTAATATACTTGTCAAAAGAATAGATAAAATTATTATTATTATTATTATTATTGTGACTTATTAAAGCATGAGTTTCATGCTTGGGTCACCATATTTTAGGTCAAAGTCCCCATTGAGGACATCTAGGATTTATTCTGAGTCTATAGAATTATTGTACATCTAAAGGGACCCTTCTTGGGCTTTTGAATCATGTAAAAAGGTTAAGTATTGAGTCAAATATGAATTATGGAACCTCCACACCATGTTGGCCTAAGGGAAGATCAAGTCGACATAAGACCCTATTCTACCCCAAGAAGCCTATAAAAGGAAGGAAATCAAATTCATTTGGAGTATCACTTCTCATCAAGTTTGAATTCTCTCTATTGAGCATAAATGCAAAGTGGATAGCTGGGAAAGTTTGTTGTCGGAAGCCGAAGTGAATGTGATTTTGGGTGAGTCTAAGGAGTCAAGGAAAATCAAAATTTTGGTGGTGGTCTCTCTCTGTTTCGTGCTCTGGATTGGGAGATTGAAGTCTTCCAAGTTGGAATACTGCCAAAAGTTGTTAGTTGCTACAAGTTGTTGCATAGTCAAACTTTCTGGGAAGAAGTCAATCTTCTGGAGGATGACTTGGTGTGGAGGGAATGTATGGTCTTGGTCTAGGGTGAAGAGTCTCAAATAATACTATTGAAAGGAAGAATTACTTTGACTGGGTTTTCCCCTCGAGGGGAGTTTTGCCCTGGCATGTGCCTACATCTTGTGTTCATTGTTTTGTGTGTTGCTGCTTTTGGTAATTGCTTGATGAACTAAAGAATGAAGTTATAAAGAATTGTAATAATAAGAAAACTCACAAGTAATGATCAATATCAAGAAATTTTTTACTACCTTTCTGATTTTCCAACATGGTATCAGAGATTTGGTGAAGAAAGAAGAAAAACGCAGATCCATTCACAGGTACTATCTCAGGGAAGGAATCTATTATACTCAAGGAAGATGTCTAACTCAATTAAGGGTGAGAATAAGCTTGAAGGAGCATCTAACTTCAGATCCTAGAAAAAGAGGATTGACCTAATCCTTGAGAAGAACAAGGTGTTGGATTTGGTAAAAGGAAATGTAAAGAAGCTGTTATGAAACCAGCTCAAGAAAAGATAGAAAAGATAGATCAACGCCTTAGAATTCAGCCTCTTCGAGGGGGCAACCTCCTTTAAATTACATAAATGAACAATTCTTGGATGATTCAAATGACAAAACCTCCTTTCTATATATAGGAGTCTAAGGAGTCACAATATAATCCAGCCGACCTAACAATAATAATATAAAGCCACAAAAATAACAATAGAGGGATTCTATGGGGCACAGTAATAACAATATGGGGCAATAGGGGCACAACAATATTAATAAGGGGTATAACTACAATAGTAATGGGGTAATCACTAGTATTATAGGGACCCAACATGCCCCTCTCCTTCAAAAAAGTGTTGTCCTCAACGCTTGAGTAGTTCTGGATACTTCTGCATAAAATTCTCATCCTCCCATGTGGAATCTTCAGCGGATAAGTTCTTCCACTTGATAAGATACTCTGAAATTGATCGATTTCGTAGCTGTCGAGTTCTTGTTTCTGTGACTGCTTCCGGTTCCAATATAATTTTTCCTTCCTCGTCAAGTTCTGGCAATATTGTTTGAACTGGGAGCTTGTCCCCTATAACCTTCTTTAAACATGAAACATGGAAAACTGGGTGCAATCGAGAAGCTGCAGGAAGCTCCAATTTGTATGCCATAGTACCAATCTTTTGCAACACCTTGTACGGACCATAATACTTTGGTGATAATTTATTATCCTTCTTAGCTTGCTTGAGGGACATTTGCTTATATGGTTGTAGCCGTAGGAATACCCAATCACCTACATCAAAACTTCTTTCACTGCGATGTTGATCTGCCTGTTGTTTCATTCTATTCTGTGCCAACACGAGGTTATCCTTTAAGAGTTGGAGGACTTGTTGTTGATGTTCGATGTGATGTTCCACTGCCTGAACCTTAGAATTTTCTCTTAAATATGATGTGATGGATGGTGGTTGATACCCATAAAGTGCCATAAATGGGGTCATTTTTGTTGTTGTATGGAAGGAAGTGTTATACCACCATTCAGCCAGAGGCAACCATTTGACCCATTGTGTCTGTTTATCAGATACAAAGCAACGAAGATATCCTTCCAAACATTTGTTTACTATCTCAGTTTGCCCATCAGATTGAGGATGATAAGATGAGCTATGAGCTAACTGAGTACCAAGACAAGAAAATAATTCTGTCCAAAAATTTCCAGTGAAAATGGGATCTCTGTCACTTACAATAATCTTTGGGTTTCCATGTAGCTTTTGAATTGTTTCCATAAATGCAGTAGAAACTGTACTGGCTTTAAATGGATGTGATAATGCACAAAAGTGTGCATACTTGGTAAGTCTGTCAACTACCACCATGATGACACTCTTTCCCTCAGACTTGGGTAAACCTGTGATAAAATCCATTGAAACCTCCTCCCAACGTTGGCTTGGAATGGATAAAGGTTGTAATAGACCCGGTGTCTTAATTGTTTCAACTTTATTTTGTTGGCAAACCAAACATTCCGCCACAAACTTTTGAATATCTGATTTAAGGCCATCCCAAAAAAATTCCTTCTTAACCCTGTGGTAAGTTTTTAAAAATCCTGAGTGCCCTCCTAAGGGAGAAGTGTGCAATTCCATAAGAATCTTTTGTTTTAGCTGGGAATTCTTACAGAGGTATAAGCGATCTTTGTACCATAACGAATCATTTTGCCAGCTAAATGTATCAGACATACTGGAATCTTGTTGTAACTTTCGAATAAGTGCCCACACTTCTTCGTCATTCTTCCATTCCTCCCTTGCTTCGTTTATCCAATCTGGTTGGATAATAGAAATGGCGCACAACAATGCTTCCACATCCTCATCCTTTCTTGAGAGTGCATCTGCCACCACATTTTGCTTCCCTTTTTTGTAGATGATTTCAAAGTCATAACCCAACATCTTTGTGACCCACTTTTGTTGCTCTTCAGAGGATAATCTTTGTTCTAAAAAGTATTTAAGGCTATCATGATCCGTTTTTACCTTGAAGTGTCTTCCCATTAGGTAGGGTCGCCATTTCTTAAGTGCATGGAGTATTGCCAACATTTCCTTCTCATAAATAGCTTTGCTTAAAAACTTTCCCTTGATTGGACGACTTTCAAAAGCAATGGGTCTTTCATCTTGCATTAGAACAACACCAATTCCATTTCCTGAAGCATCACATTCCACAATAAAGGTTTTTGTGAAGTCCGGTGTAGCTAAGACCGGTGCTTGGCACATTGCCTCTTTAAGATGTTCAAAGGCCTTTGTTGCTTCCGGAGTCCATGAAAATGCATCTTTCTTCAATAATGTTGTTAGAGGTGCTGCTATTCTCCCATAATTCTTAACAAACTTGCGATAATACCCTGTCAACCCAAGAAATCCTCGCAGATGCTTTATGGATGTGGGGATTTTCCATTCCTTAATGGCTTTAATTTTGCTAGGGTCTACCTTAACTCCTTCATGAGATACAATATGACCCAATATTCCACCTCCTGGACTCCAAAGAAACATTTGGATCTTTTTGCATATAATTGTTTCTCCTCCAATAGTTGTAGCACCCTGTCAACATGTTCAACATGATCCTTCCAAGACTTGCTGTAGATTAGTATATCATCAAAAAATACTAACACAAATTTTCTAAGGAATGGTTTGAAAATTGAATTCATCAAACCTTGAAATGTTGAAGGTGCATTGGTAAGGCCAAAAGGCATGACCAAAAATTCATAATGACCCTCATGAGTTCTAAATGCTGTTTTCGGAATGTCTTCAATCTTCATTCTGATTTGATGATATCCTGAACGAAGATCCAACTTGGTGAAGTAAATTGATCCATGCAATTCATCCAGTAATTCATCAATGACAGGAATGGGGAACTTATCTTTAATAGTGAGCTTGTTGAGCTCCCTATAATCCGGACACATGCGCCATGATCCATCCTTCTTGTGCACCAATACTACTGGAGCAGAGAAAGAACTTTGACTTGGTTGAATTATACCAGCCTCTAGCATTTCTGCAACCATACGTTCAATTTCACTCTTTTGGACATAGGGATATCTGTACGGCCTGATGTTTGGAGGAACACTTCCTGGAATCAGATGAATAGCATGATCATGATCACGCATAGGTGGGAGACCTTTGGGAGTCTCAAATACCTTGGAATGATTGTCCAGGACTTTTTGGAGATCTGGAGAAATAGATGATTCCGATGTGGAAACATCTAGCGAACATAATTGTGCAATTACACCTCTTTGCTCCTTTTTTAGAAGCTTTGTCATACCATTAGAGCTGATTATCTTTCCTGGTTTCCCTGCAATACCCCTTAATTCAACTTCCTTTCCTTCCGTAGAAAATTTGATGAAAAGTTCTTGAAAATTAAAAGCTATTGTACCCAAGGATTGTAGCCATTGGACTCCTAGTACAACATCAACACCTCCCATTGGAATGGAAAGCATTGGGCTAGTCAATACATATTCTCCCATGGATAGCTTGATATTATGGCACTTTCCAAAGCAATTTATTGTTCCTCCATTTGCAATCATCACTTGACACTCTGGTGCTGGATATAGGAAGCAATTCAATTCTTTTGCTACCTTACAATGAATAAAATTGTGGGTGCTTCCTGAATCAATCAACACTATTACCTTTTTCTTCTTGATTTGTCCTTCTATCTTGATGGTTTGAGGAGTGGTAATTCCCGCCAATGCATTACAAGATATGGTCGGATTTATTTGTTCTTCATCTAGGCTTTGTTCCTGGAGTATATCCTCTTCTTTTGACCTTTCTTGCTCCTTTTCTTCTTCCTCTTCACAATCTATGTAGAATAATTTCTTCTCAGCACACTTATGACCTTTAGTGTATTTGCTATCACAACTGTAACAAAGCCCTTTTGCTCTTTTTTCTTCCAATTGTTGTGGTGTCAACCTTATAGGTTGTGGAAGACTAGGGGCAACAACACTTCCGTCTTTATAGTTGTGAGTGGTATGCTTCCTGGTTGCCATAATTTTGCTTTCCATTTTTCTTGCTAACCTGAATGCCTTCTCTAATGAATCAGGTTCCCAAAGGCGAACATCATGTTGGATATTATCCTTTAAAGACCCTATGAACACATCAATCCTATGCTCCTCTGGAATATCTTTTACCCTTATGTTCAATTTTTGGAACTCCTCAATGTGCTCCATTATTGAACCCTTTTGTTTGAGACTTATCAATTGGCTAAAAAAAGTGTTGCTTTTTGTATCCTCATAATGTGCTATCAATTCTTCCGTAAAAATTGCCCAAGTGATAAATTGTTTACGAGAGCAAAGCCATTGATACCATACAAACTGATTTGGTTCCAAATATAAAGTTGTCATACGTACCTTTTGTGTGTTTTGCACATTATTGAGATCGAAGAATTGCTCCATCTGTAATATCCATGTTGCAGGATCCTTGCCATCAAACTTCCTCATATCGATTTTTGAATATGGTGGGTCTTCGATCCAACATTAGAGTCTATGGAATCATGATTAACATTTCTTTTGTTCTCATCATGAGTTTCCTTTACTACCCTTTTACCATTAGTGACCCTTTCTTGTAGCAACTTCTTCAATTCTTCCATGTCTGTCTTCAAATCTATCTTCAAATCGTCCATCTTAGCTTCTACACCTTTCTTTAAACCATCCATCTTAGCTTCTACATCTTTCTTTAAACCATCCATCTTAGATTTTGTTCCTTTTTGTGCAAGTGACACTTGTTGCACTTGGTCTCGTAATTTTGCTATATCATGTTGCATTTCTTCCTCTTCTTCATAAGTCATGCTAGAGATTTCAGGTTGCTTACTAGGTGTTTGCATTTTCTTTCCTCGGTGCATCAATTACCGATAATAATGCTTTACTATGCCCTTTGAATTCCTTCAAACCAAGCTTACGCAAAAAAAAAAAAAAAAAAAAAACTACACACCTTTTTTCACTTTGTAGAAGCCTGATATTGAATCTGATGTATCTCTATAATTTCGAATCATCCAGTTCTGAAATTGTTACTGGTAGTAGCCTTTTGTGTCCTCTTTCCAATGACACTAGTTTGATCCAAATTGGATTCTCCAAGAAAGAGTTATGCACAAACTCCCGCAGTGTCCTGATTGTAGACTAGTTCAGTAGAGCGAACTTGTATGAAGTGCCACGTGTCACTGTTTCGACCTTTGACTCTGAAAACTATATAAAAGAAAACTACAGTCCGTCCTATTTCTGTACCTTCTTGCGAAATTTCAATCCGATGCTCAGAAAGAAAGTTATGATGATTTTCCCCAGGTCATCTGTTTGGAATGTAATTCAGGAGTCTGCAAAAAGACCAACTTCCTCAGATCATATCTCCGCAAATATAGTGCAAAAAGCTCTGAAATTCAAACCCGAGGTTCAACGTGATTTCTTCTCAAATGGGTTTTTTTGCAACTTCTGAAATGTCGCAGAAAAAAAGTTATAGCGAAAATTCCACGATGACCTGTTTGGAGCAGAGAAACCCTAGAATCCAAAGCTATGATACCAAATGTTATGAAACCAGCTCAAGAAAATATAGAAAAGATAGATCAATGCCTTAGAATTCAACCTCTTCGATGGGGTAACCTCCTTTACATTACATAAATGAACAATTCTTGGATGATTCAAATGACAAAACCTCCTTTCTATATATAGGAGTCTAAGGAGTCACAATATAATCCAGCCGACCTAAAAATAATAATATAAAGCCACAAAAACAACAATAGAGGGATTCTATGGGGCACAGTAATAACAATATGGGGGCAATAGGGGCACAACAATATTAATAAGGGGTATAACTACAATAGTAATGGGGTAATCACTAGTATTATGGGGACCCAACAGAAGCCTACAGAAGAATTTGGTGATGCCGACAAAGAAAAATTTAGGGATTTAGAATTGGTAGCTATGACTCTGATGGTAGAAGAGATAAAATATAATATTGTTCCATTCATAGCTAACATTGATCATGCTCAAGAGATGTATGAAGCCTTGTCGAAGTTGTTCACTATTAAGAACATTGATCAAGTAGCAAGTTTGAAGAATGAGCTGAGGAATACGAAGATGACTAAAGAAGATATTGTGGAAACCCTCTTTGTGAAGATAGCTAGACTTAGGGATGATCTCTTGGCCATCGATGACAATTTTCCAAACAAAGAATTAGTGATTATTGTTATATTAGGATTGCCACCCTCTTGGGGTGCATTTTCTTCAAGTCTCAATAGTTGGAAGGTAACTCTTGTTAGCACTCTATGAATCCTTTTACGCTGAAGGAAAAGGGCCACAGAGGTAACCACAAACCGCTTTTGGTTGGAAACTGGTATTTTATAGCCATATGGGGCTCCCTCACTTAGAAAAACCTAAAAATGAAGACTTTGAAAGCACGTATAAGAAAGAGACCAAATCTGAAGAGTGTTTTTAAATTTTAATTGGAAATTGGTGAAGGGTTCTAGAATAATTGATGCATGTGATCATAAAATTACTGGCTGTACATACCTATGAATTTACCAACCAGTTACATGCACAAAGGTTTGTCTAGCACATACTTCGAATAGGAAAGATAATTTGTAGTAGAGTGGAACATGAAAATAAAAAACACTCATCCACAATAACAGAACAAATGAGACTTTTGTTACTACATTTTCAATGAGTGAATAGTAAGAGGGAAAATAGAACATTTAAAGGCATAATACATTCCATTTGCAACTAAAACATTCGACACAGCTAAACAAGAGCATATAAGATGAATTCTAATGTAGTTGTTCCATTATACCCTTAAAGAAGACCTAGGAGGAAAATAAATAAGATCACAAATACACGAGAGAAGAACAATTTTGAAGCATCATACCACAAGTATCTCTGCAATGATAACTAGAATAACTTCAGCATTAAGCATTATCATTAATAAAATATCACAACACAAATATGTCTGAAATAGTTCACAATAATATCCAACCCTTTCTAACTTGTATCACTCGGCATTATATAGCCTTACATCTTCAAAAATATCATGTCTAGATACAATACATCTTTGATCCATGAGGTGGATCAAATTGATCACAAAAGTAGTAATATTAACATATGGACAATCTTTTTCTAAAAAAAAGAAAAAAAAAAAAAAAAAAAGAAACACACTTACTAAACCTTATCACACTATCCTATCTCAAAAGCTATCAAAATCCATAAATACATCTTGGTCATCGAACCATGTTTTTTGACACAAAAACAAAAAATTGTACTAATTACTTTGAGTAGTGTGCCTTGTTGGCATGACTTTTCATGCAAAGGAAGACACATGGTTGATTACTTAGTGATGACACAACTTCTGACTCAACAACGCACTCATCCACCCACCTTCTGACAAATGACAGCCTTAATAATATACACAAAATTGTGTGTAACATGACATAACAGTTGTGTAGCACGACTTCAAAAGTGTGTGTATGTTTCCTTTCCCCGCCTCAAAATTTCAAAACACGACCCAACTACATAATCAATACTTTCAGACTACCCATGATAGCCTTCAGAAAGACACAAAATGATACCAATAGCTTCTGCAAAAACTAAAATAAATTTGTTACGCAACACTGGAAATCTCGAGCAATAATCAAAATTTTGGTTCATTCGACAAAACATATTACCTCTTATTTCTCTTGCTAGATAAAGGTTTGTTGGAAGATGTCTTGTCTTCAGTGCCTTTGGATGGATTTCTTTGATCACTGATGGTTGAAGTCGTTTCGTTGTTGCTACTTTTGGCTTGATCTTTGGTTTAGGTGTGTTTCTAGGTACAGGCGACCCCATTGCTTCTTTATATTTCCTCACTAGCTTCCAAGCCTTTGATAATTTATGTTTCATGGTTCTCACCCTCCTCTTCAGTACCAGGTTCCTTATGTAGTATTGTTTTACTTAACTCCTTACAGGGAGAGTTCACTTGAGGAAATGTTTCGCTCTTTTAATCGCTTTACAAGCTTGCAACACTTCCTTATCAACGTCTAGAATCAATTGACAGACAACCTTCTTGAAATCATCATTGTATTGTGATATTTACATTACCTGACTTTAACATTCCTCAAGCTCCTCTAAATACCTATGATACTCCCTCCATTGATCAAAATATGGTTTATCTGGAGATTGGTCTACTTGTTTCATTTGTTGCACCCACCCTTGATTGAGTTTTGATGCTTTGGTCATATGTCTTCTAGGATTTACTTTGGGCTCTTCATCCAGCTCTACATCTGTAACTCATTTACCCTTATCCTATGTAGTAGGCTTAAGGGGTGGCTTTGACTCTTCTTTTACCTGAGTTACTTGTGAACCAGTAGTTGAAACTCTTCATTTTGCATCTTCAAAAAGGTCATCTTTAGTTGTACCTTTGCAAGAGAATCTTTTAGTCTAACAATTTCATCATTCACTTCTTTCATCTGGACATCTACCTCTTTTTCTACATATTTCTCTCATTTATCTCCTGAAAATCCATCCATTGACTGAGAATTTTGCATTGAAACTATATCTTCAGCTAATTTCCTAACATCACGTCTAGATTTTGACCTAGTTTTAGGTCTCAACGCAAACTGAGCAACTTCCTCTTCTTGTTTTTCTTCTGGAGCAACTTCACTTGGTTGAGGAGTTGGCTCCTCAATAACTTGCTTACCCTTTGACATAGTTCTAGGTCTCACTATGAATTGTGCATCCATAACTCTCTCCTCTGATGTTAACTAAACCTTTGCTATTTGGAACTCTGCTACATGAACCCTGGCACCTAGTCTTCTTTCCTTTTGCACTTTGCCTCTTGCATAACTTTTTGTTGGGTTTCCTTTTTGGTTTCTCACTTGGATGCTCATCTTCACTTGTTTTTTTCACTGTCTCGGTCATTGATTCATCATGTGGTTCTTGCTTTTCTTCACAAACCTTCATTGGCGAAGAATCTGTTTGAGGCAATAAACCAAGACTTGACAAAAAATTAGACCAAGAAACCTTCCTTTTCTAAAGTTCAAACATGACCAGGATTTTTATCAAGGAAAAATGGAATAAGCTTGACATATGATTATCTTTATTAAGCTGGACTTTCTCTTCCATCCTTTCTATTATCACTCAGGTTGTTCCCAAAAGTTGTAAGAAAGGGAATACGGCCGAGGTAACCACAAACCAATCTTTTAGATACAGATTCTAGCCAATATGCATCCAAAGAGGGCTCTCTCTTTATGATTTAGCTTTGTTTTTAAAGGTGTTAGGATAGTTATGAAGTTCAAGGGTTTTGTTTTGGATTTGGGTTTGGTTTGTGAGATTCAATAGAACAGTGAGGTAAAATTGAGTAGTTCAGTCCATTGGGCATGATGGAGTCAAAGAAGGTTGGCTTTCTGGATTAGGTTTCTTACAGAGGATGGCATCACAGAGAAAGGTAGTCAAACATGGAACAATTAAAGGCTGGAATTAGATGGAATGGACTCAAATGGATGAAGGGAAATTAAGAATCCTTCAACATATTGACAAAGGGAAAATGGATGATTACTGTTAAGGAGAAATTAAGAATTCCTTAGCAAATAAACAATATGAGAGAATTAGGAAACAGGAGAAATTAAGAATTCACTGCTTATACTAATTCTCAAGAAAACAAAGAGAATAATAAAGACTGAAAACAGAGTGCAGTCAAGCAAATTCTGAATTATTCTTTCTCTTTATCAATCAGATCATGAAACACAGATGACATAATAATTTAGGAAACTGTAAAAAACAAGATATAAGGGTACTTATTGATCCATATGTTGATTCAATAATTCTGTGATAGGTCTTCCGCATTAATTCTTCATCCAGTAGGCCAGACAACAATTTGATTCCAATAGCTTTCTATTCCAAAAGTTCAATGTTTACAGCAAAGTCTCAGAAATCTACACACACCCAACCTCTTCAAAACTCTGATGAAGGGGGGTATTTATACAACAAAATATGTACAACCGGTATCTCATCAAAGCTGTGAGATAATATCTAGATTTTAACCTAAAGTAATTTACAAGTAACATAGAAGCGGCTTGAGAAGGATAACTAATGTTGCATTGGAGACAGGCCTTTAGGGCTCGACTTGCAGCTGTCCTATAGTAGCTCTGCGCATCTGCATATCTTAACAACGCTCTTAAATTCTGATCTACTTCTCCTTATCGGCTCGGATACTCTTTGATTCTGACTTGATTTGCCTTTAATTCTACCCTGATACTCTTTAATGCTTGATCTAATACTCTTTGACTTGTTGCGTACCCTGTTTTCTTTGTTCATATATGTTCGATGTTTAGCCCAAAATATCTTTGTATATGTCGGTTTCTCTCTTCTGCAAGCTTTGGAAATCCCTCTGTTTGCTTTAAACTGTGTTTAAACGAGGGAGAAAACTGTAAATTGGTGGGTTGGCTAAGGCCGAGCTCATCAATGGAGCTTTTTCTTGGTTGGAGGCAGTCGAAAACTTGAACTGCGACCTTGGTCTCTTTTATGCCTGGAGCGCGCAGGGCGTTGTATGCAAAAACATAACAAAATGACCCTTTTTCCATTTAATTGACAAATGAATTTTGGCGGGAAAACATGATTTGACGGACGGGTGACGTCAGCGGAAGTACGGGGCAGATGAGGTGGTGGTGACATGGCAGGTGACGTCAACACTGGGTGGAGGACGTCAGCAGATGATGTCAGCAAAGGGTCGGTGGATGGTGGTAAGTGGTTTTTGCCCGCACTGCCTTTGGGTCTTGGCGTTTTCGGGCGGGGAGGGAGCGAGCACGGCGATTGAGTGACGCGTGTCCTTGGTACGGCGCCAAAACCACCATTTCCCCGGGAGTTAAAGCTCGACAGCGGAGGGGGTTGCGAAATGATCGTGGACCGTCGGATGGATGGGCCCAGATCGAACGGTGGGCACTCACGGGATATGGCGAAGGGTTAATGCGTGGGATCGACATAATAAACAATGGTTTATAATGGTATCGGGGCTATTTCTATTGGTTCGGGAGGTGGTTAGGCTATTAATTAACGTGGGGTTAATTAATCCCCTCAGCACGGCAGGAAGGCTATTAATGGGTTCCAAATGAACCATTAATCCCTTTTAAATGATGTTTATATGGTTATATTTAACCGGGGCGGGAATATTAAAATATCGGGGTTCTTTGTTATATATACATAATACGGGGAGGGGACCAATTTATATGGGATTTATACAATAAAGTTAGAGTTAATATGAATTTGTGAAATGAACATAGCTAAGTATAATGTTAGAGATGTAACATTCAACACTTAGGCTAAAAAAGAAAAAGGGGTTTATACAAGGAATATGGCCATTTCCTAAGCAAAACAGGAATTCACTTAGGGAATTATCATGGAATGAGATGAGTGATTTTATACTAAGAATAGATTTCTTAATATTTTGGTGAAATTAGTAAATGAATTGGGACAAAATGTGAAGGGGAGTTAGTGAATGAAATCTGCCTCGCTTGAGCTGCATCAAAAAGAAATATCTGCCTTGGCACTTGTGATGAGTAAAAGTTAACACATTTGAGGGATATGATTCATCACAAGTCTCATTCTGCAACATCAATCCACCTACCCTGCCTACTTTGTCTAGCATTTTTCTTCCTTGCTCGGGTGCACTTAGACTAGCAAACCCTTTACATAATTTTCTTTTTCTTTTCATGGAAAGCTTACCTAAATCTGCACTTATTACATCCAAGAGCTCAGATTAAACTGTTGAGCTCCTTTGCTTCTCTACCTATCTACTTATCTGCCAAGATTAAACAGTTTGGACAGATTTTTATTCTCTATCTCTAAAACAGGAAATTCAAACATGAATTGGCCAAGATTACGCTGTTTGGCCATTCATCAATTATGGCAAAAAGTTTCAACAAGTTGTACATGATGCTTTATTTACAGAAAATGAAATAGTAGTGGCACTTGGACTTGCACACTTTCCTAGTCTATTTTCATTTGGGGTTCATTTCTTTTCATTTTTTTCTTTTGACCATTTATTTTTTTCACCCTTTGATTTTTGTTTTAGGGTATACCCTCTTTACATTTTTTAATTTTTTTGATTTTTTTTATAATATGGAAACCTTTTCAGCAAGGAAAGGATGAACATATTACAGGGCTCAACCAATCAATCATGAAATATGACACCTATTACTATAGGAGTATAACACTGGCTCCACTTGGGGATGGCTTTCCCTGGTGGAAAGTCAAGAATAGCAGGTTAGATGGTCTTATGAATACCTTTAGCTATGCTCTTAAATCTTCCTTCACTGAATGTAGAAATTGTACAAAAGGATGCTGTAAAATATATACACTATTCTTAAGCCGATTCAAACAATTGTACATCTGTTTTTGGATAGCTTTCACTTGGATTATTTTGTTCCTGCTCCCGAGTCTTCTTCTGCAATCTAATATTCTCTGGAATTTTAGGGCTCTGATAAACTGAAATGAGGCAAAACAAAATGGTAAAGTTACTTTATTGCTTTCAAAATTTTCTGCACTTTCCTCCTTATTCTCATAGCTGAAATGAACAAGCTGATCACATCTTTCAAGCTACTGAAACTGAATTTCCTTATGTACATGTTAGAGTCAGAATATATCAAAAACTGGATCAAAGTAATGTTTCAACATTCGACCATTCACTGGTCCTTCTTCTGTTTTTGTACCATCCAGGCTTTTCAGAAAGTAAGTATTGTTCCCTTGCAATGCTTGAATGATGAATGGCCCTTTCCATAGGTAATCGAACTTCCCATGTTTTCCTTTGTCTTCTCTCTTGGAATCCTACCTTAGAACTTTTTCTCCAATGTAGAAGTCTTCTGCTTTGGTCCTTTTATCAAATATTTTCTTGAGTTTTTCTTGTAACATTTGGGATCTTTGGTGCACTTCTTCTCTGGTCTGTTGTAAATGGATGGTCTGATTTATTCTTCTTTGAATGTCACTGGGCTCCACCTAAGCTTCTTGCAGTAATTTCATCACAAGAACTCCTAAAGATGAAGGAAACACAACCTCCATACCATAAACTAGCTCATAAGGGTTGGTTCCAATGGATCTCTTTGTAGTAAGTCTGTCTACCCACAATGCATTTGTGAGTTTCTTGTGCCAGTTTTTCTTGTTCTCTTCCAGCAGTTTCTTAATAATATTGATCAGGCTTTTATTGGAGGACTCAACTAGACCATTACCTTGAGGGTAATAGGTTGTGGAATGGCCTAAAGTGATGTGGTATTTGCTGCAAAAATTTATCAGTTTCTTGGATTTAAAGGCAGTATCATTGTCAGTTATGATTTTTTCAGGGTAGCCAAATCTAGACAAGATGTTGGTCTCTAAGAATCCTATAATCACTGTGTCATTGGCTTGTCTAGAAGGAATGGCTTCTATCCATTTGGTGAAATAGTCTGTGGCGGTAAGGATCCATTTATCCTGGCTAGATGAGGGAGGATGGATTTCTCCAATGAAGTCCAAACCCCATTGTTGAAATGGTTTTTCAGTGGAAATTGGTCTCAAGGGTAAGGGCAACAGTTTCCTTTTTCCTTCAAAAAATTGGCATTTGTGACAAGCAGTAACAAACTTCTTTACATTAGCGAACAATGATGGCCAGTAAAATCCAACCCTTAGGATTTTATCTGCAGTTGATTTGCAGTACAGGTGTCCACCACAGTCCCCTGCATGAAATTCTTTGAGAACTTTGTCAGCTTCTTCTTTTAACAAACAATTCAATAGAATACATTCATGATTTTTCCAAAAAAGAGCATTATCTAGAATACAAAATTTTGAAGCTTTCATTTTCAAAAATCTTTTCTCTGTTCTGGATAACCCTGTAGAGCTTGCAGGTTTAATAATACATGAATTATATCAGCATACCAAGGTGATTCTAAGAAGGCCTGGCTGATTTGTGGAGTCGCCATCTCCTGTTCATTATCCAGTTCATTGATGTCTAGGGCTTGAAAGTTTGTTTCAGTCATGAGTTTAGCTAATCCCTGTCCTTTTATCAGCTTTGTAGGTTTTATTTCAATGTCATACTCCAATATTTTAGCTATCCATTTACCTCGTTTACCCTCAATTCCATCCTGAGTCAAGATATCTTTGACAACAACATTTGGCACATAAGCTATTACATGGGAGTACAGTATATAAACTCTGAAGTCTTGAATGGATTTCACAAGTGCATAAGCCTGTTTTTCCATGATTTTGTAATTCAAAGGTGCATCTCTAAGTGATTTACTGAAAAAGGCTATGGGTTTTTCACATCCTTGATCATCTTTTTGAAGTAAAACAACTGCTATGGTATGTTCTGATGCAAATGAGAAAACTATGAAGTCTCTGTCGAACTTTGGACTTGTGAGGACTGGTGTTCTAGTTAAAGCCAATTTAATTTCTTCGAATGCTTGTTGGGCTTCTTCTGTCCATTTTACCTTTGAATCCTTTTTTAACATGTTGTTCAACAATCTAATTAATTCAGCCAAATTAGGTATGAATCTTCTCAAAAATTAATCTTCCCTAAGAAAGCTTGAAGTTCTTTGACATTTCTGGGGTGGGGTATTTGCAGAATAACTTCTATTCTAGCAGGATCAATTCTGATGCCATATTTGGAGATGATGTGGCCTAAGAGTTTCCCTTCTTCTAAACCAAACAAAGATTTTTTAGGATTCAGTGAAATACCATATTCTCTGCATTTTAAAAACACTTGTCTCAAATGATCTAAATGTTGCTGATCTGATTTGGAAAATACAGTGAGGTCATCTAGATATACAACCAAAAAATCGTGAATTTTTTTTGCAAAAGCTATGTCCATTGCTCGTTGAAAGGTTGCCCCTGCGTTCTTAAGTCCGAATGGCATTTTAACATATTTAAATGTACCCCATGGTGTTGTAAATGCAGTTTTTTCTTGGTCATCAGGATGAACTAGAATCTGATTAAAACCTGAAAACCCATCCAAAAGTGAAATCCTAGAAGCACCTACTACTCTTTATAAAATATGATCCATCTTGGGTAAAGGGTAGTTTTCCTTTAAAGAAACCTTATTTAAATTTCTTATGTCAACACATAATCTGATTTCTCTTGTTTTCTTCCTGGTAGGCACTAAATTAGACACCCACTCTGAAAACCTGATTGGAGCAATTATCCCTGCATCATGCATTAGTCTGATCTCTTTTTCAATTAAAGAAAGAAGCACAGGGTTGATTCTTCTAAGTTTTTGTTTGAATGGTTTTTGATTTTCCTTGAGGGGTATTGTATGTTGAATTATAGAGGTGTCATAAGATTTCAGGTCTTCATATCTCCAAGCAAAAACATCCTGGAATTCTCTGATCAGTTCAACATATTTAAGCTGTTGATCAGGGGGGAAAGTTTTGGACAGTTTTATCATTTTTGGATTCTCCTTAGTTCCTATGTTGTAGTCTTCAATGTTCGCTTTTGGAGGTTCCAGTTGAGGTTTCTTTGGAATATCGTTGAAATCAAGTCAATCCTTTGGGAAAATATTGTCTTTTAAATTGATAATTTCAGATTCTGCTTCAACAATCTCATCAACATCTATTTCATTAAGATCTTGTATTTCCTCTTTGTTAAATTTCGTTGGATGAAGCATTTTAGTTGCATTTTCTGCTGAAATGTCTATTTGTATCTGCTTTGCTAGATCAAAATCACTAACTGTATCTTCATCTATATTAGTGCTGAAAAATTCCTCTTCTAGGGTTAAAAAATTGTTGATCTGGTTATCACTGTCAAACACTTGCCATTTCTTCACATTATCAGGTATGGCTGGCCTGTGTCTAATTTCAGCTGTGAATTGACGATTTGGTTTAAACAACAATTTACAGGTGCTGGCAAACATTTCTAGGCTGTGAGCTTGCAAGTTATGTTTTCTTGGGATTTTGGCAAGCTGAGTTTCTAGAAAGGTATTGAGGATTTCTATGGTTGTCCCTCTATATTGTCTCAATCTGCGATCATTTGTCAAGAACTTCCCTTTTATCTGCTAGATGATTAAATCAGAATCTCTTAGGACTGATACTCTAGTTGCTCCCAATTTCTTGATCAGTTTAAGACCTAGCAACAGAGCTTCATATTCAGCCATATTATTAGTGCACCTAAAGTTTAATCTATAGGCATGACCTTCAGCATGTTTGTTTTGAAGATTGTGCACCCAGACCCCTGCCCCTGCTCCTAATTTGTTGACAGAGCCATCAAACTCCAAGTACCAAAGGATTTCGTGTTTATAATTAGCATCTGGAGTTTCAGGGATCTGTTTGATAGGGAGATCTGGTTTTTAAGTTTCTTCTGGTTTATCTGATGTTTCATGATTGTCAAAAATTTCTTGGATTTGGACACTAGACTTTTCATGTGTTGTTTCTGTCGTGTCATCTGCTAAAACTTTTATTGTCTGTGAGTAATTGATTTCAGCATTGTAAACGATAAAAGAATCCATGTTTGAATGTATTGAGTAGATAGGGAAATTTTGAGGTTTCTCTTGACTACTTACTACATACTTCATTAAGGTTTCTTTGTATAATCTCTTGGGTTGACCAAACACTGAAATAGTAGCATAAGACATGTCTACTGTAGAGATCCCTGAAGCTTTGCACCCCAAGATCTAGACAATAACATACCATACTTTGGAGGAATATCTGCTACTACTATGTCCATTAAGATGGTTTTGGCAGGATATTGGACTAGTGACACACATAAGTCTTTGATTAAACCCAAACATTTGACCTGACTTGAATCAAAAGAGAAAAGGTCTTTATATGGCCTGGTGATGTCAAGGTCAAGTTTTTCCATTACAGATTTAGGCATTAAGTTATGGGAAGCACTAGAATCGAACATGGCATTATGGAGTATCTTATCATGTATGTTTAAAGCCACATAAAAAGGAGGAACTTGTCCCTCTGTTGTTTTTCCATTTACTTCAGGGCCAAATATCAGTTAAGGCTGGTCAACAAAAACTTTTACTGAATCTTCGCTCATAGAAATTTTGAGTGATCTGCTGATTTGACTTCTGTAGACATCATGTTTAGCTAATTCTGATAAAGGAACAACTATCTTGATTTTGCCTACTTCTTTCTCAAGATTGAAAGGTTTCTCAGTCTGGGTTTTTGTAATTCGGACAACTGAATTTTCTGCATTTTTCTCTTCTTCGGGACTGGGATTACAGGCTACAATTGTTTACAAATCATGTTCTAGAGGCTCTTCTTGTTTTTCTTTAGAAGGAACAATAGTGGAAGGTTATCTGTTAGGTGGCTGATTGTCTGATATGTCTTCAACAATTGGATTATCAAGGTTAGAATCTGTTTTGGAAAGAATATGTACAGGGGGGTTACTATTTTACCTTTGTTATGCTGTTGGGTATCTTTCTGTTTGCTAATTTCAGGGACATCTATTCTTCTGCTCCTCAGATTGTATTGTTTGTGGACTTCATAAATGGCTGTATCATATCCCTCCCTAAAGTCAAATGATTCACCTGACTGAGTTTGGAATTGTTTCACAATGTGAGCTTCTTGATCCTCTTGAGTCAAGAAAACTTGTTGTTCATTGTTGAGTCCCATCAAATTAATTTGAGTGTCTTCTGTTGTTTCATTAGATGTTGAGGCTTCAGCATAATTTTCTTGAAATGGGGGCCTGATATTTTGGTCAGGCCCTGTCTTTCCACAGTTAGGAATTTGATTTTTCCTGAAATTTGGATTTCTCTAGTATTGCTTGGTTGACTATCCCAAGGGGATTTTCTCTCAATTTTTTCTACTCTATCTCCAAGTCTATCCATTCCTTTAAGAATTGCATCTAATTTCTGTTCAACGGCAGAAGGTTCTTCGTTGAAAGGTGTCCTCCTTTCAGCTCTAGCTCTAGATCGTTTAGATATGAGATTGGCTTCCACACTAACAACTATACTCTACATTTCTTCTAAGTTTCGGGGAGCTCTTTCCCTAAGTTGGTATGCCATATCAAAATCAAATGCATCAGGGAATTTGATCAAGGCCAAATCTGGAGGAGGTCTGAGATTTTGAGGAATAGCATTGTAGATATTATTGAATCTGGTACAGTAATCTTGGATAGTTTCTTGTGTGCCTCTTCTTAGGTTCTCATACTCTGATAAAATGTGGAGAGGATCTTTCTTCTTTTCCCATCTGTTTAAGAAGATCTGATAAAGAGCTTATGGGTCATTGATACTGTTTGCAGGGAGGGCTCTAAACCAGGTTCTAACATCTCCAGTTAAAATTTGAACAAATACTTTCATTCTGACATCATCATCATCAATCTCATAGTTTTCAAAATAGTCAGTCATTTTCTTGGTATGTTGTTGAGCTGTGTAAGTGCCAGTACCGTCAAAATAGGTGATTTTGCTTTGATAGTCTTGAGGCATAGCCCCTGGATTTGCAGGTAAGTTTAGGGGAGTATATCGGTTTGCCATGATTGCAAAGATAAATGTGACAGCTGGAAGAGCAGGGATAACAATAGGAATGTATGTTGAAGATGGAGGAGTGGAAAGGGTGGTTTGAGGTGCTGATGGTGAACTTAGAGAAGCTGCAGCAATGAAAGAAAGATTTGGTGTTTTTTCAGAGGTAAGTTCAAATTGATGGGAGTTCTGCAAATGTTTGTCAAGGTGTGAACTAGCAGAATTTTCTTGGCTCTCTTGTCTTCTAAGGATCCTGGGAATCAGATTAGGATTTTCAAATACAGGTGGAGGATTAGGATCAGGATTTGATCTAGTGTAATGAATCTTTTTTGAAGCTAGTTTCTAGTTATGTTTTTTGGTTTTTTCTTAAAATAGGTCTGATAATACAACTTTTAACAATTTCTTCTAGGAAATTTTAGATGTGGGAATTTTGAACTATCCTAAAAGACTTTTAAAAAGGGGAAATGATCAAGTATTTGCAACCAACTGTTCAAAACATAAACTAGACCGGAGATAGACTGAAGCAACATTTATTTACTACTGCAATTGCAAAGCAAAATCAATGTCAAAAGCTACCTGGCTAACTTCAGGCTCCATCTGTAGCTTATGAAATAAACAATAGTAACAGACAATTATTTAGTTCTCCAGTGGAGTCGCCAATGATGTTATCACTCAGGTTGTTCCCAAAAGTGTAAGAAAGGGAATACGGCCGAGGTAACCATAGACCAATCTTTTAGATACAGATTCTAGCCAATCTGCATCCAGAGAGGGCTCTCTCTTTATGATTTAGCTTTGTTTTTAAAGGTGTTAGGTTAATTATGAAGTTCAAGGGTTTTGTTTTGGATTTGGGTTTGGGTGGTGAGATTCAATAAAACAGTGAGGTAAAACTAAGTAGTTCAGTCCATTGGGCATGATGGAGTCAAAGAAAGTTGACTTTCTGGATTAAGTTTCTTACAAAGGATGGCATCACAAAGCAAGGTAGTCAAACATGGAACAATTAAAGGTTGGAATCAAGTGGAATGGACTCAAATGGATGAAGGGAAATTAAGAATCCTTCAACATATTAACAGACGGAAAATAGATGATTACTGTTGGAGAGGTAAATCCCCTCTACGGATAGAGGCGATCCCTACTAGCCCAGCAAGGGTCTAGCAACAATCAGTCAATGCTACTATGCAAGTTCCTAATTGCAATTAAACAAGAGGTAAAGAGCACCTACTTGGATTCCAGCGCTGTTGTTTGATGAAGAGATGCCACCTTCGCTCCTTCGCTTTGGCTGGTCACGATCCTCTGCGATCTCTGCGAATAGATACCTGCACACACGAAGAGGAAACAAACACAAGCGTGAAATCTAATAAAAGCAACCATACATCAGTCAGAAAGGATGTAATTCACATTTAACCATTGCATAGACAAATGAGAATGGAACAATAATAGTAGTCATCTATTATTAATCAAGCAGAGAAGAGTACAACCAAATGTTCTGACGTCGGTATCCTTCTCAGGAGGGGCCAGTCAGCAAGTGTCTCAAGCATTCACCTTTGGAAATGATTCTCCCAAGACAAGAAACTCTCTCTCTCACACAAGCAACACAACACAACCTTCCCTAAGCTATCATGCACTTCCACACTTATCACACCAAATACCTATAGTAGCAGCAATCTGAGCACTATAAGCTCTACACAATCCAAGCTATTCCAAAACTAGCTGCTCATGGTAATGGTGGAAGTTTATATAGGAGAAGGAGGCTCCTACAAGGGTGGAAGGATGAGCTTATCTTCAAGGGAAGTAGTTGCAAAGGGTCGAACAGACATGCCATAGAAGGGAGGCGATACTCACAAAGCCAACAACCAAGTCTGGAGTTATCTGGAAGGCTGGCTGTTGGAACAAATTCGCCTAAACTGGATCAGCGTGGGTGCATAACTGGTCTGGCGCGCTGACGTCGCAAAGACATAATGGAAAGGGTCATGTCAGCGCGGGTAAATACAAACAGAGGCTGCGCTGGCCATGAAATTCGATCAGCGCGGGAAAGGCGTGTGCTTCCGCGCTGGCAGCGCACGCGGCCTGTTATGAAGCGCCAGTCATCGCGGATATTTTAGAAACAGACGCGCTGATGAGGAAAACTTTGGAAAAGTGGGTTTTTGGCCAGTTCAGAAGGCATGAACTTGATTATTGTGAATTCCTGACACAGTAGGATGACTGACAGGGAGACAGTGACAAATTACTGTGTAACAATTATTGTTAAGGAGCAATTAAGAATTCCTTAGCAAATAAACAATATGAGAGAATCAGGAAACAGGAGCAATTAAGAATTCACTGCTTATACTAATTCTGAAGAAAACACAGAGAATAATAAAGACTGAAAACAGAGTGCAGTCAAGAAAATTATGAATTATTCTTTCTCTTTATCATTTAGATCATGAAACGTAGATGACATAATAACTCAGAAAACTGTAAAACACAAGATATAAGGGTACTTATTGATCCATAGGTTGATTCAAGAATTCTGTGACAGGTCTTTTGCATCAATTCTTCATCCAATAGGCCAGACAACAATTTGATTCCAACAGCTTTCTATTCCAAAAGTTCAATGTTTACAACAAAGTCTCAAATCTACAAACACCCAACCTCTTCAAAACTCTGATGAAGGGGGTATTTATACAACAAAATATGTACAACCGGTATCTCATCAAAGCTATGAGATAATATCTAGATTTTAACCTAAAGTAATTTACAAGTATCATAGAAGCGGCTTGAGAAGGATAACTAATGTTGCGCTGGAGGCAGGCCTTTAGGGCTCGGCTTGTAGCTATCCTGTAGTATCTCTGCGCATCTGCCTATCTTAACTGCGCTCTTAAATTCTGATCTGCTTCTCCTTATCGGCTCGGATACTCTTTGATTCTGACTTGATTTGCCTTTAATTCTGCCCTGATACTCTTTAATGCTTGATCTGATACTCTTTGACTTGTTGTGTACCCTATTTTCTTTTTTCATATATGTTTGGTGTTTAGCCCAAAATATCTCTGTATATGTCGGTTTCTCTCTTCTACAAGCTTTGGAAATCACTCAGTTTGCTTTAAACTGTGTTTAAACGAGGGAGAAAACTGTAAAATGGCAGGTTGGTTGAGGCCGAGCTCGTCGATGGAGCTTTTTCTTGGTCGGAGGTGGTCAAAAACCTGAACTGCGACCTTGGTCTCTTTTATGCCTGGAGCGCGCGGGGCGCTGTATGCAAAAACATAACAAAATGACCCTTTTTCCCATTTAATTGACAAATGAATTTTGGCGGGAAAACATGATTTGACGAACGGGTGATGTCAGCGGAAGTACGGGACAGATGAGGTGGCGGTGACATGGCAGGTGATTTGGCAGGTGACGTCAGCACTGGGTGGAGGACGTCAGCAGATTACGTCATCAAAGGGTCGGTGGATGGTGGTAAGTGGTTTCTGCCCGCATCGCCTTTGGGTCTTGGCGGTTTCGGGTGGGGAGGGAGCGAGCACAGCGATGGAGTGACGCATGTCCTTGGTACGGCACCAAAACCACCGTTTCCCCGGGAGTTAAAGCTCGAAAGCGGAGGGGGTTGTGAAATGATCGTGGACCGTCAGATGGATGGGCCCAGATCGGACGGTGGGCGCTCACGGGATATGGCGAAGGGTTAATGCGTGGGACCGACATAATAAACAATGGTTTATAATGGTATCGGGGCTATTTCTATTGGTTCGGGAGGTGGTTAGGCTATTAATTAATGTGGGGTTAATTAATCCCCTGAGCGTGGCGGGAAGGCCAATGGATTCCAAATGAACCATTAATCCCTTTTAAATGATTTTTATATGGTTATATTTAACCGGGGCGGGAATATTAAAATATCGGGGTTCTTTGTTATATATACATAATATGGGGAGGGGAACAATTTATATGGGATTTATACAATAAAGTTAGAGTTAATATGAATTTGTGAAATGAACAGAGCTAAGTATAATGTTAGAGATTTAACATTCAACACTTAGGCTAAAAAAAAAAAGGGGTTTATACAAGGAATATGGCCATTTCCTAAGCAAAACAGGAATTCACTTAGGAAATTATCATGGAATGAGATGAGTGATTTTATACTAAGAACAGATTTCTTAATATTTTGGGGAAATTAGTAAATGATTTGGGACAAAATGTGAAGGGGAGTTAGTGAATGAAATCTGCCTCGCTTGAGCTGCATCAAAAAGAAATATCTACCTTGGAACTTGTGATGAGTAAAAGTTAACACATTTGAGGGATATGATTCATCACAAGTCTCATTTTGCAACATCAATCCACCTACCCTGCCTACTTTGCCTAGCATTTTTTCTTCCTTGCTCGGGTGCACTTAGACTAGCAAACCCTTTACATATTTTTCTTTTTCTTTTCATGGAAAGCTTACCTAAATCTGCACTTATTACATCCAAGAGCTCATATTAAACTGTTGAGCTCCTTTGCTTCTTTACCTATCTACTTATCTGCCAAGATTAAACAGTTTGGACAAATTTTTATTCTCTATCTCTAAAACACGAAATTCAAACATGAACTAGCCAAGATTAAGTTATTTGGCCATTCATTAATTGTGGCAAAAAGTTTCAACAAGCTGTACATGATGCTTTATTTACAGAAAATGAAATAGTAGTGGCACTTGGACTTGCACACTTTCCTGGTCTATTTTCATTTGGGTTTCATTTCTTTTCATTTTTTTTCTTTTGACCATTTATTTTTTTCACCCTTTGATTTTTCTTTTAGGGTATACCCTCTTTACATTTTTTAATTTTTTTGATTTTTTTTTTTTTTATAATATGGAAACCTTTTCAGCAAGGAAAGGATGAACATATTACAGAGCTCAACCAGTCAATCATGAAATATGACACCTATTACTATAGGAGTATAACACTGGCTCCACTTGGGGATGGCTTTCCCTAGTGGAAAGTCAAGAACAGCAGGTCAGATGGCCTTATGAATACCTTTAGCTGTGCTCTGAAATCTTCCTTCGCTGAATGTAGAAACTCTACAAAATGATGCTGTAAAATATATACACTATTCTTAAGCCGATTCAAACAATTGTACATCTGTTTTTGGATAGCTTTCACTTGGATTATTTTGTTCCTGCTCCCAATTCTTCTTCTGCAATCTGATGTTCATTGGCATTTTGGGGCTCTGATAAACTGAAATGAGGCAAAACAAAATGGTAAAGTTACTTTACTGCTTTCAAAATTTTCTGCCTTTTCCTCCTCATTCTCATAGCTGAAATGAACAAGCTGATCACATATTTCAAACTGTTGAAACTGAATTTCATTATGTACATGTTAGAGTCAAAATATATCAAAAAACTGGATCAAAGTAATGTTTCAGCATTCAACCATTCATTGGTCCATCTTCTATTTTTGTACCATCCAGGCTTTTCAGAAAGTAAGTATTGTTCCCTTGCAATGCATAAATGATAAATGGCCCTTTCCATAGGTAATCAAAATTCCCATGTTTTCCTTTGTCTTCTCTCCTGGAATCCCACCTTAGAACTTTGTCTCCAATGTAGAAGTCTTCTACTTTGATCCTTTTATCAAATATTTTCTTGAGTTTTTCTTGTAACACTTGGGATCTTTGGTGCACTTCTTCTCTGGTTTGTTGCAAATGGATGGTCTAATTTATTATTCTTTGAATGTCACTGGGTTCCACCTGAGCTTCTTGCAGTAATTTCATCACAAGAACTCCGAAAGATGAAGGAAACAAAGCCTCCATGCCATAATGAATAGGGGGATAGGGTATGGGATTTAATAAATGAATAATGGGAGATGGGAAAATGTAGGATGTGGGTTATAATCTTAGGGAAAAAATTATAGACTAGGAAGGGAAAAGAAAGGTGCTGCTCTTAATGGCCATCTTGCTTTGAGTAGTAGGATTTTCAACTATCACTGACTCAAGTAAACCTCCTAACAGACCCATTATTGACACATACCCCATGACTCAATTACTCAAGATTTTTGTACAATATTTCTGAATAACTCAAGACCAATTCATGCTTTCAGCTGAAACTCTTGATGAATAAAATCATGGTGATGTTTTGGACAATGACATTCGAACTTATGACAGTGACAATGACAATAAGTTCGATTTATTCAAACTAAAAATTAAGTAATTCGAAGACATTCGACAAATGTAAAACTACTGACCCTAACATTGGCTCCATTGGGGATGGCAGCCTCCCAGCGAGGTGCCAAGAACAAAACACAGACTAGTAGCATGTCCATTGGGCAATAGAGTCAACTGATAAACTAAAAATATAACTGAAAGTATGATTAACAGACTGAAAAATGACTACTGACTGACTGAACCTACTCAACTAACTGACTTATATATGGTAGCATAAATGTTGGGACCTTATGGCCTTCACCTCGGGCTTCAAATCCCAACCCCAACTACCCACACTTGCAGTATTCAAAAGTAAAACGATATATACAATGAGATGATGAATCAACTGTGACATCAAACAAAAAATGTTTCAACAACCTTCCATTCATAGGCCCTGCTCCAACTGGTTCATCATACAAATATTCAAGAAAATATGCATTTTCCCCCTTGAATGTAGCAATCGTAAAAGGCCCTTTCCACATATTTTCAAAGTTTTTGTGCTTCCCCTTCTCTTCGTTTCTGGCATCACACTTTCTACAGGATATGTATTTACTGTTGGAGGAACAGTTGTCAGTTGGGTTTCAAAAATCCAAAGTGTTGTTACACTTTCAACAACAGAAGCAGAGTATGTTGCTGCTACAGAGGCTAGTAAAGAAATGATTTGGTTACAAAGGTTTATGGGTGAATTGGGTAAGGAGCACGATATGGGCACGTTATACAGTGATAGCCAAAGTGCCATTCATCTTGCAAATAACTCAACATTTCATTCCAGGACTAAACACATACAACTCAAGTACCATTTCATACGATCAGTGTTGGAAGATGGAGAGTTGAAGCTGGAAAAGATACACACTAGCCAGAATCCTGCAGATATGCTAACAAAAGTTGTAACCAGGGAGAAACTGAGAATATGCTCAGTTTTAGTTGGTCTTCAAGGATGACGATGAAGATGAGAAACAGCCAAGTCCAAAGAGGAGTCATTGTCCAGCAAATGGAGCAGCAGTGGAGTTGCTACAATCAGTCTCCAAGTGGGAGATTGTTGGGTGTGGAGCCTGATTATCTTCTATATTCAAAGGTATCGCCACATAGGACCCCAGTTCGAAATGGGGGCGGCAACGCCACCCGTAAAATATTCGCTGCAGGGGGGGTCCAGGGGGGGACGGCTGCGACCTTTGGGAGCCCCCCCCTGGCGGGGGGTTTCAGGGGCAGCGCCCCCGAAGCTAAAAACAACTGTAAAATTGCCTTGTAAAAGTATAGTAATTTCTAGTCAATCTGGGCTGTTCATTAGGCAGATGATCTGACGGTAGAACTTATGTTTAGTTTAGGGTTTTTTTGCCCTAGAAGGCAACCCCTCTCTTTGTATGAGGGTATTGTATTTGAGGCCGTGAAATAGATGTGTATTCTGTGTGAGTGAGAAACGAAGAGGTGAGACTGTGAGAGAAAACATAGGATATTACAACGGATTTGTTGTAGATTGTGTCTCTTCATTTTGCTGGATAATAGAAAGGAAGGACTCGCTGTTCGGGGTGGACGTAGCCCAACCTAGGTGAACCACGTATATCTGTGTCTCTCTTGTTTTGTGCGTTTTCTGTGTTTATATATCTGCAATATTTTATGTGTTCCATTGCTCCGTAATATATAATTTTCTAAAACACTTCAACATTAAATCTCCCATTTGAAAATCAGTTTATTTAGTCCTTCTGTCATGAATTATTTTAATTCAGTCTTGTATCAACTATGTATTCTTGAACACCTCGTCTCTTGGTTGCTGAAGTTGGAACATTTTGACTAATTCTTCGTTGGATATCATTAGGCTCTACCTCAACTTCCTGCAATAATTTCATGACCGGAACTCCTAAAGAGGAAGGAAAAATTGCATTTTCTCCATAAACTAACTGAAATGGAGACATGCCTATTGACTTTTTAGTACTTACCCAATCTACCCATAGTGCATGTACCAATTTATTATGCTAGCTTCTCTTGTTTTCCTGCAGCATTTTCTTAATGATGTTGACTAGGCTCTTATTGGATGATTCAACCAAACCATTACCCTTAGGATAATAGGTTGTGGAGTGGCCTAAAATAATGTTTTACATATGACATAAATCTATCATTTTCTTCGCTCTAAATGCAATGTCATTATCTGTAATAATTTTTTGTGGACAACCAAATCTGGACAAAATATTTCCTTCCAAGAATTGAACAATCACTGTATTCGTAGCTTGTCTCATGTGAACTTCCTCAATCCACTTGGTGAAATAATTTGCCATTGTCAGTATCCATTTGTGTTGCTCTTATGAAGTGGGATGAATCTCACCCATAAAATCGAGTCCCCATTGCTGAAATGGTGACTCAAATGCTATAGGTTTCAGGGGAAACGTGAGCAATTTCTTTCTTCCTTCAAATATTTGACATTTTGATCTGATTTAGAATATTAGTTTGCAGTGCTAAGATCTTCCTCAGATTATAAACAAAATGCTTTCATTGTGCTTAAGGATTCATCAATTTTTACAAGTGAAATGAAGAGTTTTTATGTTAATTTTATGAATGTTGGACACCTAATCCTCTAAGGGTTGGTGTGGAAGCTGAACAACCAAAAGGAGTCCAAGAGACCACTTGGAATATGAATCCAAGGGTCACACCATGTACTATAAATGTATATCATTTGTTAATAATAAATGTACTCTCCTATTTATCATTAATATTTTGTTGCTGCCCATGTGTCTGTTTAACATGGTATCAGAGTGGGTGATATCCTGCCCTACTCATATTTGAGCCACTTGTTTTATGGCCTTTCTGTGTAGGTCAGTTCTGCATTTCATGAATGTTTTCTTAGCTAAATTCTAGCTGCAATCTTTGCCCACAAATCGTTGGACATGTTTCTATTAATTTTTCTGAGCAAATAAAGTTTGTCTCTCTACGCATTTTAGAACTATACCTATCATATTTATGCCCAGGAATTACTCTGCCACACTACATATAACCATTAATATTCTCTAACGTTGACATAAAATATCATTGCTACTTTCCAAGGATTTGAAGAGTAGATTCATATTCCCTTGAACAATGTTGTCCTGTGCTGCATACAGTTTTGAAAACCAATTCAAAATCGCTCTCTGCCATTTCTGTCCTGCCATTTTGAATCTGCTCAGTCGTTTCTCTGTAGTAATCCGCTAAAAAAAAAAACTGCCATTTTTTTAAGCTTTTCAGCACTGACACAACATGACCGTTACATTGATAGCGATTTTGAGGAGCAACATCAACTTAAAACTCAACCCGGGCAGATATGTGTCTATGGCGAAGAAATAGCTAATGAATTGCACTTTCTTTATCATCCCTCTTCTTCTGCGAATCGCAATCAAATTATTCCAGGCTTCTGCATAGTAGATGGGAGAAGTGGCATATTCAATCCATATCGGAGCCGCGCAGTGGATAGTGGTGAACTGGAGCCCATGTGGGAGTTGGATATATTGTTTTTCAATATGAAATGATACACCCTAGTGAGACCAGACTGAATAGAGTGCTGTTGCGACATTTTCCAAGCTTCCGAAAAATACACTTGGATATCCGGAGGGCGTTTCCTCACATGTTGTTGTTGGGCTAACTTGAAATCCTCATCGAGACCTGTAAAGTCATATTTGCGCCTCATTTCCTCATTGCTCAGGGACTGGAAGGCTTGACTCTGGTAAACCTGATCCAGGTCGATTTTGGTGGCCACCCACCTATCCCACTTAGACCCCCGCAACTATCTCTTTCAGCTTTTCAGTTTCCTTATTTGTAGCACAATTTACTATTTTTAGCAGTTTTTCGGGTCTTGAACTTCTGGAGTCATTTTAAGGCCCTAAACAACGTTTTTTGGGAAATCTGGGGGCAACATGGGTCCATGGACCATTGTTGCCCTTCCCAAAGTGGTAGTGCTCATATAGATCTTTCTAACGAGCTATTGTACGCGTCAAACGAAGATCGTATGCCAAAGTTACGACCCTGGGAAATTGATGTACCAATTCACCCAAATGGGGCCCACAATTTAGCGTTTCATCTTCTAGGGTTAGGTTTTGGGATGTGAAGGGTTTTACATTGTTTCTCAACAATAAATAGGTCTTCGAGCCTCATTGTAAGACAGTTCAGAGACATGTAGCCACCACACCTCTTCTCAGAGATAAGCTACCATCGCCCTAGCTGGTTTATTTGCATTATTGTTTGTAAGCATATTTCAGTATTTTACATTAATGAAATGAAGTATTATTTCCGCTGCATATATGTTTTTATGGTTATCTCTATAATTTTTTGCGTTACTGTTTAAGTTCGGATCAGTGGTATCAGAGCGGTCTGCTTTTTCTCTGTTTTTCTTTGCATGTCCCCAACGAGGTCAGAATATAAGGAGTTAGGGCTTGAACTGGTCGAACCTTTGCAAGACCAGCATCGCAAATCCCGATGGCCTCCCATGGCAGATGAGAAGAAAGACGAGGGGGTAGGAGATCCTATCAAAATCTTGCTCAAATAAGCCCTCGAGCGGCAAAGGAACGCGAGATGGATAACTTTACGCAGATCCTTCAGCGGCTACCCAGAGGCGACGCTTCGGATTCCAACAACTACTTTGGAAATGCCACGCCCTTTAAGGTACAAGTTAATTTTGAAATCCCCATCTTCAAGGGTCAAATAGACGCAAATGTTATAGATAAATGGTTAAATCTGCTAGAGGGTTACTTTTCTGTTCATGAATTTTTGAGTCGGGAAAAGATTGTTTTCGCTCTTCTCAAAGCAGCCCCCCACATCAAGGACTGGTGGGAAACCTACTGCGAGCAAAAGAATGAAAGTACTAGCAACCTATTTTCAGCTGCACCCACTTGGGATTCATTCCGGGATACCGTCAAGGAGTAGTACTACCCTGTCAAAAGTTATGAGGACAAATACATCAAATGGACCACATTGTGGCAGGTGTTAGTGTCAGTCTTTCCAGCCTTTCTCCAGTGATCAAATGTGCTCTTACAAAGTGGTCTCAGAGTGTCAAGGTCAAATTTTGTCATTTCAGTGAGTCTTCAAGCAAAATTTGGTCACTAGGCATTAGGTCTAGGCTTTGCCCAAATGTCAGGCCATGTCATCATTCAGATGAGCCTATCATCGTTCATAGGGTTTTCATTGTCATGTCAGTGTCTAATGAGTCATTTTACATCTTGTTCATACTTCAGTTGTGCCTTGGCAAGGTCATTTCCCTCTCCTAGGGTTTTGAAAGCCAATTTCTCTTGGACGGTCAAATCATCGGCAAAACTTGTTTCCTGATGTTCATACACCTTTCCCTATCCTTAAAGTACCTTATCAAACACTTCCCATCCCTTAGATCCGCCAAATTCCTCATTTTTGCACAAACCCTAGTTTCTAGCTACAAGCTGGCAATTTTCTAGGTTGGGCCTGTGTTTTGCCCTTTTGGACCCCTTACCCTCACTCAATCTCTGAGATTCCACTTTCCCCTGCTTCCTAACATCCCTCCCCACTCCAAAAAATTTCTCCAAGAATTTAGAAGCCCCCTATCCCCTTCATTTCGCTCCATTTCGACAAAATTCCTTGTTTCACACATCGGGACAAGTCGCACTTAAATGATGTTCCAGAGCAATAAAAGATGAATTTTGGAAAACTGAGAGAGGTTTTTGTCCAAAACACGTGAAAGAAGAAAAACCTTCTTCACTTTTTGCACAGGTGTCATGGTTTTAGAGAAATGTCAAAATTACAATCGCCGGATCCAAGGCGGTTGACCGAGGCTCTAAAACGGAGAAAGAAGCCAAATCCCCTCCGTATCTTGGCTGAGGCTTCTCTCACTCATCATAACACCCACTAGACTCTTCACAGCACCAAGCACAAAAAAATTTGGAAGTTTTGGCTCATTTTTTACATTTGTGGGCAATTTACAGGTTTTGGCTTCTCAACGGGTCTCACCCCCGGTGAGACCCTTTGTCATCGTAGCTCCATTTTGCGAAAACTCAGCATTGCTGGATTTTTCAAGCAAAGTTACACATGTCTATGGATGGATTTGAGTTTTCATGAAGTTTTGGGCCTCCAAAAGGTCAAATTACAGCCAAATTTTGACTTTCTGCCCCTTTTTTGAGCTGCAGAAGTAGTCTTGGGAGAATTGACTTTTAACTAGGAAAATGACCTCCAAATCCAAAAATTCCAGTTGGGTTGGAAATTAGACTCAGAGACCTTTCCAACGAGCTATCCTGCACCTCATTCTGACACCGGGAAGGCCTCCAAACAGGGCTCCAAAGTGTGCGACCCGTTGAGGAGGATGTGCGCGACCCGTTGAGGAATTTGTGCCAGATTTGACCAGTTCAGCCCAGAATTTGCAGTTTAGCTCCAGTTTGACTTTCTGAGGTCGATGGTGGTCCTTTTGACCATACTTGTGGCACTTTTTGGATGCTCTTACCATTTTTTTACTCTTCTAGAAGTTTCTCTCATGTAAAAGGGTAAAATTGACTGTATGAACTGGTTTCCAAGTTTTTAAAGGCAAGTTGTTTTGACTGCCTATTTTGTAGTGCTTAGTTTAGAAGTTGTTCAAACAGCTCCTAGGATAGTGAGCTCGACCCATGGAGGCAGGGAAAGAGGTTAGATCATCTATATTATGTACTTTCATGCTCATTTTCATGGTTGGACTCTTGAGGGAGGAGCTATCATTGTATATTTCACTTGTATCTCTGCAATTTTTGGCTAAGGAAGACCAGGGTTTTGCAGTCATCATTGGGATTCTTGTGGACTCATGTGTTGATGGTGTGTTTCTACATGTTATTGTAAGCTTTTTTATGTGATTCATTTCCTTTCTGTACTGCTGCATATTAAACAAATGAAGTGATAAAGTTAGAATTCATGCTAGCCATGCTCTGCTTTTAAATTTGTTTAATTTCTATGTTTTCTGCTGTCTAAAGAGAATTCAAATCCATTGTTTGCTCTCTTTAGCCCTCTCATCTTTCTTCTTAATCATTTCTTTCAGCTAAAGACATCAAGACAGGTTCCTACCTTGCCCCAAAGACCCCCCTGCAGAAACTGTGTCCAATCCCCGCACCCTAAATTGCAGTTCCTCAATTTGCCACCAAAAACCCCAAAAAACCCCTAAATCAACCTTTTAATCAGTTTACTAGCCTAATATCAGTGTTACCTTTGATTGGTCATCTCATCTCATTGAAGATTTGCCGAGTTTGACTGGAGAGAGCCTTCTCTTGCCCCGTAGGGCTAGCTACGAGGCTGAATGGTTTGATGTAGCTTTGAGATTTGCCTTTTCAGCCTGAGGTGAAATTTCAAGTGCTAACAGCAGGGACGGGACCAAGATGTGCCAGAGTTCACAAAAATTTTTCATACCCTTCGCACAGAGTTGGGTATCAAAGATTCTGAGCTACATCTGGTACTCAAATACCGCAGTTGCTTACACAGATACATCCAGGAAGAGATGGAGTTCTTGAACATCTCCTCGCTCGGCATGGCGTAACGATACGCTGTCAAAATCAAGCAAAAGTTCAAATAGAAGAAGCGAGACTTTGGATCTACAAATCCGAAGACCAAAGGACAAAGCCAAAGCGGGGTGACCCAAGACAACCCATCGAAGCTGCAAGAAAAGAACAACACAACAAAGCCGAAGAAGGACACAGGAAAGTGGTGTGAGTTCCACAAGAGTCCCACTCATAACACAAGTGAGTGTCGGACCAAGCAGTCGCTGGTGGCCAAGTTGAAGGCTTCTGAATCAGATGCATGTTTCGACCCTGAGCCAAAACCTGACAAGGGGAATGGAAAAGGGAAGTAGATCATTGATGCGGAGCCCAGCGCCACTCCTGCCACCTCCAAGATCCAGAAGAATGAACCTGAAGATCCAGAGGAGGGGGAGCATCTTTTCCACTCACAGATGTGGGTGAAGGGTTCGCCGCTGCAATTCATTGTCGACAGTGGTAGCCAAAAGAACCTCATTTCAGCAGAGGTCGTGAAGCGCTTAGGCCTACCGACTACACCACACCCGCAGCCATACAGTATCGGGTGGCTTCATGAAGGACAAGATCTCAAAGTTTGCTAGCAGTGCCACCTTCCCTACAGCATCAAGCCCTTCACAGACGAGGTATTGTGTGATGTTACACCTCTGGATGTTTGTGATGTATTATTAGGCCAACCATACTTGTGGAGGTGACATGTTGTGTATGAGTCAAGGCCTCGCACTGTCATTATTTCTTTGGATAATTCATTATACAGGATACCGGGGGTAGCCCCACCTACCGCCACCTCTTTAATCACTGCCAAGAAAGGCCGTGTTAGTGTCAGTCTTTCCAGCCTTCCTCCAGTGATCAAATATGCTCTTACAAAGTGATTTTGAAGTGTCAAGGTAAAATTTTGTCATTTCAGTGAGTCTTCAAGCAAAATTTGATCACTAGGCATTAGGTCTAGGGTTTACTTTCACTCCTTCTAAAGTTCTCCAAATGCCAATCTATGTCACTATTCAGTTGAGTCAATCATCATTCATTGGGTTGTCATTATCATGTCAGTGTCTAATGAGTCATTTTACACCTTGTTCATGCTTCAGTTGCGCCCAGGCAAGGTCATTTCCCTCTCCTAGGGTTTTGAAAGCTAATTTCTCTTGGATGGTCAAATCATTAAAAAAACTTGTATCCTGATGTTCATACACCTTCCCCTATCCTTCATGTACCTTATTAAACACTTCCCATCCCTTAGATCCGCCAAATTCCTCATTTTTGCACAAACCCTAGTTTCTAGCTACAACCTGGCAATTTTCTAGGTTGGGCCTGTGTTTTTCCCTTTTTGACCCCTTCCCCTCACTCAATCCCTGATATTCCACTTTCCCCTGCTTCCTAACATCCCTCCCTACTTCCAAAAATTTCCCCAAGAATTTAGAAGCCCCTTATCCCCTTCATTTCGCTTCATTTCGACAAAATTCCTTGTTTCACACATCGGGATAAGTTTCACTCAAAAGCTGTTTCAGAGCAATAAAAGATGAATTTTGGAAAAATGAGAGAGGTTTTTGTTTAAAACATTCCAAGGAAGAAAAAACTCCTTCACTTTTTACACATGTGTCATGGTTTGAGAGAAATTTCAAGAATACCGTTGCTTCAGGAGAATCAAAGATGCCTCTGAAGTGACCTTGGGAAAATAACGTTTTCTCCTAGCTTGGTTGGCCAAATGATTTTCTTGATGGGTAACATGATAACTAGACACAAAGTGCTTTCAAATGAGCTATCATGAGCTCAATTTGGGGTTGAGGAAGGGATTCAAAAGTTGACTGCAATAGCACTCTTCCTTGAGGCAGTCTCATTTGTCACTTTTTGACCAGTATTGGGAGATTTGATTTTTGACAAGTCAAATCAACTCCAAATTGAAAAAGTCCAGTTGGGTTGGAAATTAGACTCAAAGACCTTTCCAACTAGCTATCCTTCACCCAATTCTGACACCGGGAAGGCCTCCAAAAGCCTCCTGCAAAAGCGCTCGACCCATCAGGACACATTTGCCAGTGCAAAAATTACACTGGCGCGACCCGTTGAGGGCGCGCGACCCGTTGGGGATTTCTCCACAGAAATTTTCCAGTGAGCCACAAATCAAATTCTTTCTCCTAAATTTCTTCAGGTAGGCCTCTAAATCATGGTGATTTTTCTTGGTAAAGAAAAAATGAGCATGGAAGATGTGTCAAATGCCATCAAGATGAAATGGGAAATTCATGTGTATTGTGCTTAAAAAGGTCAAAGTGCAAGTAAAGTTAGGGTTTTGTTTTGCTGTGGTCAAGGTCATCCTTTTCATCCCCACTTTTTCCCCACATCCCATTACCACCTCCCTTATCATTTTTACCCAATCTCCCTACCAAAAATACTAAAAGCCCTAAAACCCTATGTTGAGATTGCAACAAGATGATGGAGCTTAGTGAAAAGAGTCGCCTTCACTAAGTGGGCCCGCAGGCTATTTTTGGCGCAAGTCTATTTTTAGACTATGTCTATTTTTAGACATATGGATCATGTCTATGTTTATGGATGATTGATCAAGTTGGGAAAAATAGATGGACTTCTATTTTTGATGAAAGTGTGAGTGATCACAGTGTGAGTGATCAAGTCTATTTTTAGACTGGCTGTCAAAAATAGAAAAGTCAAATATTATTATCTCACAATAATATTTGGACTATAAACTTAATCTTATTCTCTTGGAGCACTTCAGTTTGAGCTACGGAAGTGGCACATGCAGCTGTCAGAAGGAAATTCGTTTTTCTTATGAGTCAGTTGAGTTGTTGCATGCATGACTTCAGTTAGAACTCAAGTGAGTTGAGTTTAGTGGACTGGAGGTACAGTTGATGGAGTTGTGTTCAGTTTAACTTAGTTAAACTGGTTGTAGTTAGTCTAACTGCAGATAGACTAATGATGAGTTGTTAAACTAATTATTAACTCATAATACAACTAAAGAATACATCAGTTAACTCAGTTGCATGTCAGTGCATGTTCAGTTCAACAGGGACAGGTGGTAGAGAATCAGATTGCTATCAGTTGTGACTATAGTTGTGCACCAGATCTTGCACAATCAAGGGATTGAGTATGCCAATGATTTCGCTCACGTATTTGGCCCGCATTTTAGCCTTTGCTCACGTCCACAAAGAGTGAGTGACTATTTTGCAGGTGAAAATCGAGTTTGGGAAGCAATTCTCATCAGTTCTTGAGCAGGTATTGAGCAGTGGAGGCAGGCAAGCAGTGGAAGAGATTTGGAGATCAGATCTGAGCTGTATTGTGTGTAACAGAGGTGGAGATACTTGTGAGAAGTATTATGCTGTGTAATGTTACATGACTCAATCATTAATATACAGATAGTGTGGGGTTTTTAGCGAGATGCTTTCCCCGTGATACATACTGTGTTAATGTGTGAATGCTCTTGATGTTTTATTGTTATTGATGTTGCTATATTCTTGATCAACGTAGAGGAGCTTATGTATTGTGTATGTTTTCCGCATTAGTACATGATCAGGATAATCTCCATTGAATATGTGTTAAATTATTCAAAGTTTCTACATGGTATCAGAGCTAGATAATTGTAGAAAAAGTTTCTACATGGTATCGGAGCAGCTTGATTTGTAGAAGAGATTTTTACAGGATATCAAGCGAGGGTAGATCGGAAGCAGTTGAGTTGGTAGCTGGTGGAAATTCGAATTTGCAGCAGTGTTGTTGAAAATGTCTTTCAACGGATTGCAAATGTTATTCCAAAGCAAGAGCGACCTGGCGCTCAAGGATAAACTCAGTAACAATAAAGGTGAGAATGGATCTTCATCAAAGGTATCTGATGAAGAGAATTGTGCTTTGGCTGCCAAAGCAAAGAAAGGGAAGAGCAAGAAAGCTTCTCAGTCTGGTGCGAAAGGCAAGAAGCAGGATATGTCCAAGGTGAAATGTTTTCACTGTCACCAGCATGGACACTATGCCACAAATTGTCCGCAGAAGAAGAAGAACAAGCAAGCTGCTGGATCTGCAGGGGGAGAGGCTTTAGCTTCTCAGTTTGAGCTTGATTTTTCATTGATCGCATGCTTGGTTTCAAGTGTGATGGGATCAGTGTGGTTCTTGGACAGTGGTGCGTCTTTTCACATGACGGGAGATAGAGATTTGTTCTCTGATCTGGAGGACAAAGATCTTGGAGTGCACATCGAGATGGGCGATGATGGTAGATACAGTGCGACCGGTATCGGTACCATTTCCTTTGAGAGGGAGTCTGGTAAACCCTTTGTATTGAAGGAAGTCATGCATGTTCCAGGATTGAAGAAGAATCTCATCTCAGTGGCGATGTTAGAAGACAAGGGGTATGATGTTGTTTTCAGCGAGGGAAAGGCCTTCCTGCGCAGCAAGACAACTGGTGAGACCCGGAAGATAGGGGTTCGAGTGAGGAACCTTTATCAGTTGCATGTAGATGGATGCGCAGCAATGGCAGGCAAGGCAGAAGGATTGGTGAGCCGGGATGATGGCGAGTTGTGGCACAGGAGATTGGGTCACCTTCACCATGGAGCCTTGAAGATACTGCAGCAGATCACTACAGGGCTTCCTAAAGGCACACTTGCGCAGTCAGATCAGTGCAAGGGGTGTACTTTGGGGAAGTTTGTGAAAGCCACCTTTCACAAGAAGGATAGTCGCGCCACGACGATCCTTGAGAGAATTCACACAGACGTGTGTGGACCTTTCTCAGTTGCTTCGACAGCAAAACACAGGTATTATGTGATTTTTGTTGATGATTTCTCTCGTAAGTGCTGGATCTTCTTCATGCAGAAGAAGAGCGAGACATATTCAAAGTTCTGTGAATTCAAAGCACTGGTCGAGAAGGAGTCGGGGAAGAAGGTGAAGGCTCTTAGGAGCGATAATGGTGGTGAATACATCTCGGACGAGTTCAAGGATTTCTGCAAGGCAGAAGGGATTCGTAGAGAGCTCATAGCTCCCCATAACCCACAGCAGAACGGGGTAGCTGAGCGGAAGAACAGAACGATTGTGGGTGCTGCACGGGCAATGTTGCATGATCAGGGCCTACCCCTTCACTTGTGGCCGGAAGCATGCAATACAGCAGTTTATGTGCAGAACCGTTGTCCTCATAGGATACTTGGCATGAGTACACCCGAGGAGGCTTATTCTGGTAAGAAGCCTGATCTTTCTCATTTGAGGATTTTTGGCGCTAACGTTTACATGCATGTGACGAAGGATGCCAGAAAGAAGTTGGAGCCGACTGCAGAGGTTGGGATATTTGTGGGGTACACTGATACGCCCCACAACTATCGTGTGTATTTGCCAGACAGTGGTAAAACTGTTGTGCGACGGGATATAAAATTTCAGGAGGAGAAAGCCATGAAGTGTTCGCTTGAGAGGGAGCTACACTTGCATGCAGATGAGGAGCTATTAGTTCCTAAGGATGAGCTTCAGGACGTGGATCAGCCGCAGGACGAGGTTCATGGAGTGGAAGAGACCACTCATGCAACGCCAACCATCAGAGGGCGAAAGCGCTTGACAGAAGCCGAGCGACTGGCTCAAGATGCAGAGAAAGTTGTAGGACCACCTACAGCCCAACGCAGGCAGAGACAGTCACTTGATCGGTACACTAGATACATGGCTCTTATGAGCAAGTGTGTTGTGACTGAGCCATCCTCTTTCGAGGAAGCTGTGGAGGATCCCGCATGGGTAGACGCCATGGTGGAAGAGTATGATTCTATTGTCAGAAACAGTGCATGGGAGATTGTTCCTAGACCGGAAGGGAAATCAGTGGTGGGTTCGAGATGGATCTACAAAGTTAAGCAGGCAGCTGACGGGAGTGTGGAGAAGTACAAGGCAAGATTTGTTGCCCGAGGCTTTTCACAGATTGAGGGGATCGATTATGAGGAGACCTTTGCACCTGTCGCAAGGTATTCTTCCATACGGACGATTCTTGCTCTCTCAGCGCAGATGGGATGGCACATTCATTAGATGGATGTGAAGACTGCATTCCTCAACGGAGTCATTGAGGAGGAGGTGTACATTGAGCAACCCGAAGGCTTTGAAGTCTTCAGCAACGAGTCGCATGTGTGCAGGCTCAAGAGAGCGTTGTATGGGTTGAAGCAAGCACCACGTGCTTGGTACACACGGATAGACAACTATTTCACAGGACTTGGATTCTCCAAGAGCGAGGCGGATCCGAACCTATACCAGATTGTGGTGGAGGGTAAGTTGCTTATCATTGTACTGTATGTTGATGATTTGATTCTAACGGGTGATGAGCTGTTGATACTGTCATGCAAGAAAGATCTTGCTACAGAGTTTGAGATGAAGGATTTGGGCCTCCTTCACTATTTCCTAGGATTGGAAATATGGCAGCGCAGTGGTGGACTGTTTGTTTCTCAGGGCAAGTATGCTCGGAAGATACTGGAGAAGTTCAACATGCATGGCTGCAAGCCTGTTGATACTCCTCTTCCTGGAGGTTGGAGGAAGGAGGATGCCACTTCGGGAGAAGAAGTGGATGCCACTGTTTATGGACAGTTGGTGGGGTCGCTGATGTATTTGGTCAATACACGACCTGATATATGCTATGCAGTTAACCAGCTTTCACAAGCTATGGTTAAGCCTACCAAGCTCTTCTGGAAGGCGGGCAAGCATGTATTGAGCCACTTGAGAGGCACATCGGGATATGGAGCTTGGTACAGACAGGAGGATGAGGTGAAGCTATGTGGCTTCACGGATGCAGATTGGGCAGGGAGCCCAACGGACAGAAAGAGCACATCAGGAGGGGTCTTCAGTATTGGATCGACAGTAGTTTCTTGGTACAGCAGGAAGCAGAGATCTGTGTGGATGAGGATGATCCTGGTCGGGTTTTTCGGGTCCAAGAACATCAGGTACCATCATATCAGAGATTGTGTGCAGCGGAGGATCATGTTACTTTCGTACATTCCAACGGAGGATCAGGATGCTGATATTCTGACAAAGGCTCTCACCAGGAGCAAATTCGAGTACCACCGAGGCAGGATAGGGGTTGCTGATAATCCATATCTTGTCGAGAGGGAGTGTTGAGATTGCAACAAGATGATGGAGCTTAGTGAAAAGAGTCGCCTTCACTAAGTGGGCCCGCAGGCTATTTTTGGCGCAAGTCTATTTTTAGACTATGTCTATTTTTAGACATATGGATCATGTCTATGTTTATGGATGATTGATCAAGTTGGGAAAAATAGATGGACTTCTATTTTTGATGAAAGTGTGAGTGATCACAGTGTGAGTTATCAAGTCTATTTTTAGACTGGCTGTCAAAAATAGAAAAGTCAAATATTATTATCTCACAATAATATTTGGACTATAAACTTAATCTTATTCTCTTGGAGCACTTCAGTTTGAGCTACGGAAGTGGAACATGCAGCTGTCAGAAGGAAATTCGTTTTTCTTATGAGTCAGTTGAGTTTTTGCATGCATGACTTCAGTTAGAACTCAAGTGAGTTGAGTTTAGTGGACTGGAGGTACAGTTGATGGAGTTGTGTTCAGTTTAACTTAGTTAAACTGGTTGTAGTTAGTCTAACTGCAGATAGACTAATGATGAGTTGTTAAACTAATTATTAACTCATAATACAACTAAATAATACATCAGTTAACTCAGTTGCATGTCAGTGCATGTTCAGTTCAACAGGGACAGGTGGTAGAGAATCAGATTGCTATCAGTTGTGACTATAGTTGTGCACCAGATCTTGCACAATCAAGGGATTGAGTATGCCAATGAGTTTGCTCACGTATTTGGCCCGCATTTTAGCCTTTGCTCACGTCCACAAAGAGTGAGTGACTATTTTGCAGGTGAAAATCGAGTTTGGGAAGCAATTCTCATCAGTTCTTGAGCAGGTATTGAGCAGTGGAGGCAGGCAAGCAGTGGAAGAGATTTGGAGATCAGATCTGAGCTGTATTGTGTGTAACAGAGGTGGAGATACTTGTGAGAAGTATTATGCTGTGTAATGTTACATGACTCAATCATTAATATACAGATAGTGTGGGGTTTTTAGCGAGATGCTTTCCCCGTGATACATACTGTGTTAATGTGTGAATGCTCTTGATGTTTTATTGTTATTGATGTTGCTATATTCTTGATCAACGTAGAGGAGCTTATGTATTGTGTATGTTTTCCGCATTAGTACATGATCAAGATAATCTCCATTGAATATGTGTTAAATTATTCAAAGTTCTACACCCTACCCCTACCCCTAAAAATCAATAACATAACCCTAAACCCTACTTCCCATAAAACACTTGCATATTATGATTATGTGATGTTGTATATGTCATAAGTTCTTCCCTAAATTCCCTCTTACATATATTTTCCCTAAGTCCCCTCAAAAGTCCCCCTCCCTAACTTCTCCCTTGTGTTATTTGTCCCCCTTGAAACAGCATCTCAAACAGTCAAAACAGCAGGGCATCCCATGGGAGGAGTTTATCTCTCGTGAGTTTTTCACAGCGCCATCATCACCCTCTGAGATTGTTCATAAGGAGGGAGGACCATCACAGCAGCATGATATCCCTGAGACCAGATATGTCAGCTCTCCTCCATTGGTTACTTATCAGAGAGGCCAGAGGGCCTTATTTGCAGCAGCCAGGCGAGTATTATCTCCACACCAGGTGGAAGGGGTCTCGCCTTCTTCATCGGCTCAGCGAGTGTTATCTCCACATCAGGTGGAAGGGGCCTTGCTTTCTTCAGCAGCACAGGTACCAGGGAGGGGCAAACAGCCCAAGATTGATGAGGGACCATCAGGTGTTCCGGATATAGAGCTTATTGATCTTGATGTCAGTTCTCCTAGCCGAGAGGCAAAGGAGATCATTCAGCACCTTACAGCTGAAAATGAGGTATTGCAAAAGAGACTAGAAGGTGCACAATGGACAATCTCATACCTGGAGCAGCGCAACAAACAGTTGGAGGATGAGAAAGCACTTGATGAGCTGTGGAGGATTCGTAGTGACCGAATCTTGAACCGAAGAAGACCCGGTGACCCATTACCCGCTGACCGAGAGTCCATGCTCATCCAGGTAAATGCACACTTGGAGAGGCTGTTGGCTAAGGCCAACCAAGAAAAGAAATTGCTGAGGAACATGAAAAACCATTATTGGGCAAGGATGCATGTGTGCAAGGCAAAGATGAAGATGTTTCAAAGGCGGTTGACCGAGGCACTAAAATGGATAAAGAGGCCCAATCCCCTCCATATCTTGGTTGAGGCTTCACTTAAGGATCAAGGCACTAAATAGCCTAGCCACAGCACAAATCCCAAAAAAAATTTAGAATTTTGGGTGAATTTTGGCATTTTCAGGCAATTTGCAGGTTTTTCCCATTAACGGGTCTCACCCCCCGCGCGACCCTTCATCATGGCAACTCCTTTTGACCAAAACTCAGCATTTCCAGATTTTTCATGCAAAGTTACACATGCTCATGGATGGACTTGAGATTTGGTGAAGTTTTCGGCCTCCACAAAGTCAAAAAACTAGCAAAAAATGACTTTCTGCCACTTTTTTGAATTGCAGAAAGCAGTCCTAGGAGATTTGATTTTTGACATGGCAAATGAACTCACAAACCTTTCCAACAAGCCTACTTTTGCTCAATTTGGCCACCTGCAAGTGCCCCAAACATGGCTCCAAAGGCGCGCGACCTATCAGGCAGTTTTGTCCAGAAATGCATTGTACAGCCCAGAAAACGCAGATTTGACTCAGTTTGATTTTTTGGGATGAAATGTGATTCTCTTTGATGTAATTATTGTACTTTTTAGACACTTTTACTCTTATGTAACACTTCTGTAACATTCATTCATGAAAAGGGTAAATATTAAATGAATGAATTGGTTTCCAAGTTTATAGAGGCAAGTTGTTTTGACTGCCTAGTTTGTAGTGCTTAGTTTAGAAGTGGTTGAAACAGCTCCTAGGATAGTGAGCTCGACCCATGGAGGCAGGGAAAGAGGTTAGATCATCTATATTATGTACTTTCTTGCTCATTTTCATGGTTGGACTCTTGAGGGAGAAGCTATCATTGTATTATTCACTCTATCTCTGCAATTTTTGGCTAAGGAAGACCAGGGTTTTGCAGTCCTCTTTGGGATTATTGTGGACTCATGTGTTGATGGTGTGTTTCTCAATGTACTTGTAAGCTTTTTATGTGATTCATTTCCTTTCTTTTACTTCTGCACATTAAACAAATGAAGTGTTAAAGTAAGAATTCATGCTTGCCATGCTCTGCTTTTAAGTTTGTTTAATTTCAATGTTTTCTTCTGTCTAAAGAGAATTCAAAGTTATTGTTTGCTCTCTTCAGCTCTTCATCTTTCATTCCTGACCATCCACCTCAGTTAAAGGCATCAACACTGTCTCCTACCTCGCCCCAAGGAACCCCCTGCAGAAACTGTGTTCAATCCCCGCACCCGAAATTGCCCTCTCCTCAATTTGCCACCAAAAACCCAAAAAACCCCAAATCAAACTCTTTTATCAGTTTACTAACCTAATATTAGTGTTACCTTATTGGTCATCTCATCCACTGAAGATTTTACGAGATAGACCGGAGAGAGCCTTCTCCTGCCCCGTAGGGCTAGCTACGAGGCTAAATGGTTTGATGTTGCCTTGAGGTTTACCTTTCTCAGCCTGAGGTGAAATTTCAAGCGCTAACATACTGGTGACCATACTGGGGAGAAAAAATTAATCATTTGCTCATTGATGTGTTATTTCATAAGTCTTAGACGGATCCTGAAGTTATGCCAGGTAGCCTTCGAAAACGCTCTTGTTTTAAATCAGCGTTAGTAGATAAACGCTGCTTCAGTCAATCTCCGTGAGCTTGTGAATACAACACTTCGATTGCATTTTACCCCAGCACATGTATCAAGTTCAGATCTGATTGTTGATGGTGGACAACGATCAGACACTTGAAAGGCTAAAATCATTCACTGGCGACTCCTTCACTGAAAAATCCAGAGATCAATGCTTCATGGTGACTTCACTGTAGAGAGATCAGTAGCTTTGAGATTTTCAAGATGGATCGGATTGCAAGAAGATATGCTCCCCTGAGCCGAGATCACATCCCTGGTTTTCCAAATAAAATTCTGAAGGTAGATTGGTCAAGGAATCTGCCTATATTTAATGATGATGGTAAGAAGGATGTTGCTCTTCATCTAGTTAGATTTCATATGCATATTCGCAAGTTGAAGGTGGATTTTCCTGAAGATTGCTTGATGAAGATATTCTTGGCCACTCTGGAAGGTGAAGCCCAATCATGGTATGAAAGTTTGCCGCCTGCTTGTATTTACTGTTTAAAGGATTTTCATACTATGTTCATTGAAAGATATCAAGCATCTTATCCATCATTAAATTTGGTTCATGACTGTTGCAAACATGCTTCTACTTTTATTGAAAGCCTTGAGAAATACTATGAAGATGATAATTTTATGGATGTTGAGATCATGGAGGCTCTGTACGAGAATCCATTTCAGCAACATGAAGAGAACCTAGAAAATTCCCATAGAGATGATCATGAAAATTTGCAGTAGGACCAAGATCTTAGTACGGTGGGAAATGAAACAATTTCGCATCTTGACAGTCAACAGGAATTGCATGAAATGGATCAGCAGTATGAGGAAAATCTGTATACTCCTTCACTTGAAATGAATGAAGACAATCACTGTTTGAACAAAAGAAAACAAAAGGTATTATCTCCTCTATCTGAAGATGAGATAGGTCTACTTTTGAGAGGTATTGTTCCGGCTCAAGTTAACGCAGATCAGCAGATTTAAGATGGCCATATGGCTGAAATTGATGAAAGAGAAAATCTTATTTCAGATCTGCCCACAGAAGAAGACAACACGCAGATTGAAGAAGACACAACAGCTACTTCAGTTCTATATTCAAATTATGATGACCAGGAATATCTTGTGCTGAAGCCCATCAAAGAGAGCTCTACTGTTGAGATCATAGACAGAGTTTTGGATTCAGATGTTCATGAACAGCAAGGTGAGACCTTTGTGCAAGTAAGTGATGAATCTCCTTTCAATAGCTCAGTAATAAATGATAGTTTGAGTGCCCTATCATATGAAGATAATTACTGTTCAAGTAGAAGAAAACAAAAGGCATTGTCTCCTTTGTCTGAAGAGGAGATAGATCAGCTTTTGAAAGGTCTTGTTACAGCCCAAGCTACAACAGATTTTCAATGCACACATAGTCAGGAAAATGTTGGGGAAACTTCTTCCTATGTTGAAGAAGATGACTGTCTTGTAGATCAGCAAATAGATAATGTTTTCCTTCACAAAGATGATAATCCGGCTGTCATATCATTTGAAGATGATCTACCGTATTGTTAAGCTACAGAAGATCAGAGCATACAGGATTACCTTTCAGATTCTTCATATGTTTCATGTGCTGAAATGTCTTTCCAAGAAGAGATCTGCTCATCCATTTGTTCAGAGTTTTTTGAAGCCCATGAGCGTACTTTTACTGAAGCACATGATGAAGGAAGATCAAAATTTGAAATAAAGGATTACTTGTTCTTTCAGCAGAAGGTGGCAATGGCAAATCTTCATGTTTTTCACGATCCTCTAGCAAGTTTGTTGCAGCCAGCAGTGACAGTGTTTATTGCGATGTTCAGTGATGAAGGAGATCATGGTCAACTATGTTTTTGGATGCCCAGTTACCAGTATCTATTGTTGATCATGAGATCTGACCAGGAGAATCAATCAAGAAGCCATCTTCTTGATTGGTTGCATTGGCATTATGATATAGTTTGATGGTAGGTTGTCTTGTAAGAAACATAGGCGGTTATGTACTGCCATCAAGTTTTAAATTTTAAGTTCAGGTCTTGAGTTAGTTTGTTAGAGTCAAGTTTTTCCATCATTTCAATTTGTCATCGAGTCGGTTTGAGTCAAGTTTCAGTCACTTTTTAGTCAAGTTTTCATTCAATAAATGTGTCAAAGTTTTGTGTCAAAGGTGTAAATATTGACTCCATTTCCCAATGATGATAAAGCTCCGGTCTGCTCTCCCAGAGGTCTAAGGTTCTTGGCACCTCTAAGGAGCTACCATCCCCATTGGAGCCAATGTTAGTGTCAATCTTTCCAGCCTTCCTGCAGTGATCAAATATGCTCTTACAAAGTGATTTTGAAGTGTCAAGGTAAAATTTTGTCATTTCAGTGAGTCTTCAAGCAAAATTTGGTCACTATGCATTAGGTCTAGGGTTTACTTTCACTCCTTCTAAAGTTGTCAAAATGCCAATCTATGTCACTATTCAGTTGAGTCAATCATCATTCATTGGGTTTTCATTATCATGTCAGTGTCTAATGAGTCATTTTACACCTTGTTTATGCTTCAGTTGCGCCCAGACAAGGTCATTTCCCTCTCCTAGGGTTTTGAAAGCTAATTTCTCTTGGATGGTCAAACCATTAGAAAAACTTGTATCCTGATGTTCATACACCTTCCCCTATCCTTCATGTACCTTATTAAACACTTCCCATCCCTTAGATCCGCCAAATTCCTCATTTTTGCACAAACCCTAGTTTCTAGCTACAACCTGGCAATTTTCTAGGTTGGGCCTGTGTTTTGCCCTTTTGGACCCCTTCCCCTCACTCAATCCCTGAGATTCCACTTTCCCCTGCTTCCTAACATCCCTCCCTACTTCCAAAAATTTCCCCAAGAATTTAGAAGCCCCTTATCCCCTTCATTTCGCTTCATTTCGACAAAATTCCTTGTTTCACACATCGGGATAAGTTTCACTCAAAAGCTGTTTCAGAGCAATCAAAGATGAATTTTGGAAAACTGAGAGAGGTTTTTGTTTAAAACATTCCAAGGAAGAAAACCCTCCTTCACGTTTTACACAGGTGTCATGGTTTGAGAGAAATTTCAAGAATACCGTTGCTTCAGGAGAATCAAAGACACCTCTGAAGTGACCTTGGGAAAATCAAGTTTTCTCCTAGCTTGGTTGGCCAAATGATTTGCTTGATGGGTAAAATGATAACTAGACACAAAGATATTTCCAATGCGCTATCATGAGCTCAATTTGGGGTTGAGGAATGCATTCAAAAGTTGACTGCAACAACACTCTTCCTTGAGGCAGCCTCATTTGGCACTTTTTGACCAGTCTTGGGAGATTTGCTTTTTGACAGGTCAAATAAAATCCAAATTGAAAAATTCTAGTTGGGTTGGAAATTAGACTCAAATAACTTTCCAACGAGCTATCCTGCACCCAATTCTGACACCAGTAAGGCCTCCAAAAGCCTCCTGCAAAAGCGCGCGACCCATCAAAACACATTTGCCAGTGCAAAAATTACACTGGCGCGACCCGTTGAGGGCGCGCGACCCGTTGGGGATTTCTCCACAGAAATTTTCCAGTGAGCCACAAATCAAATTCTTTCTCCTAAATTTCTTCAGGTAGGCCTCTAAATCATGGTGATTTTGCTTGGTAAAGAAAAAATGAGCATGGAAGATGTGTCAAATGCCATCAAGATGAAATGGGAAATTCATGTGTATTGTGCTTAAAAAGGTCAAAGTGCAAGTAAAGCTAGGGTTTTGTTTTGCTGTGCTCAAGGTCATCCTTTTCATCCCCACTTTCTCCCCACATCCCATTACCACTTCCCTTATCATTTTTACCCAATCTCCCTACCAAAAATACTAAAAGCCCTAAAACCCTACCCCTACCCCTAAAAATCAATAACATAACCCTAAACCCTACTTCCCATAAAACCCTTGCATATTATGATTATGTGATGTTGTATATGTCATAATTTCTTCCCTAAATTCCCTCTTACATATATTTTCCCTAAGTCCCCTCAAAAGTCCCCCTCCCTAACTTCTCCCTTGTGTTATTTGTCCCCCTTGAAACAGCATCTCAAACAGTCAAAACAGCAGGGCATCCCATGGGAGGAGTTTATCTCTCGTGAGCTTTTCACAGCGCCATCATCACCCCTTGAGATTGTTCATAAAGAGGGAGGACCATCACAGCAGCATGATATCCCTGAGACCAGATATGTCAGCTCTCCTCCATTGGTTACTTATCAGAGAGGCCAGAGGGCCTTATTTGCAGCAGCCAGGCGAGTATTGTCTCCACACTAGGTGGAAGGGGTCTCGCCTTCTTCATCGGGTCAGCGAGTGTTATCTCCACATCAGGTGGAAGGGGCCTTGCTTTCTTCAGCAGCACAGGTACCAGGGAGGGGCAAACAGCCCAAGATTGATGAGGGACCATCAGGTGTTCCGGATATAGAGCTTATTGATCTTGATGTCAGTTCTCCTAGCCGAGAGGCAAAGGAGATCATTCAGCACCTTAGAGCTGAAAATGAGGTATTGCAAAAGATACTAGAAGGTGCACAATGGACAATCTCATACCTGGAGCAGCGCAACAAACAGTTGGAGGATGAGAAAGCACTTGATGAGCTGTGGAGGATTCGTAGTGACCGAATCTTGAACCGAAGAAGACCCGGTGACCCATTACCCGCTGACCGAGAGTCCATGCTCATCCAGGTAAATGCACACTTGGAGAGGCTGTTGGCTAAGGCCAACCAAGAAAAGAAATTGCTGAGGAACATGAAAAACCATTACTGGGCAAGGATGCATGTGTGCAAGGCAAAGATGAAGATGTTTCAAAGGCGGTTGACCGAGGCACTAAAACGGAGAAAGAGGCCCAATCCCCTCCGTATCTTGGCTGAGGCTTCACTTAAGGATCAAGGCACTAAATAGCCTAGCCACAGCACAAATCCCAAAAAAAAATTAGAATTTTGGGTGAATTTTGGCATTTTCAGGCAATTTGCAGGTTTTTCCCATTAACGGGTCTCACCCCCCGCGCGACCCTTCATCATGGCAACTCCTTTTGACCAAAACTCAGCATTTCCAGATTTTTCATGCAAAGTTACACATGCTCATGGATGGACTTGAGATTTGGTGAAGTTTTGGGCCTCCAGAAAGTCAAAAAACTAGCAAAAAATGACTTTCTGCCACTTTTTTGAATTGCAGAAAGCAGTCTTGGGAGATTTGATTTTTGACAGGGCAAATGAACTCCAAATTCAAAAATTCTAGTTGGGTTGGAAAGTAGACTCACAGACCTTTCTAACAAGCCTACTTTTGCTCAATTTGGCCACCTACAAGTGCCCCAAACATGGCTCCAAAGGCGCGCGACCCGTCAGGTAGGGGCGCGCGACCTGTCAGGCAGTTTTGTCCAGAAATGCACTGTACAGCCCAGAAAACGTAGATTTGACTCAGTTTGACTTTTTGGGATGAAATGTGATTCTCTTTGATGTAATTATTGTACTTTTTAGACACTTTTACTCTTATGTAACACTTCTAGAACATTCATTCATGAAAAGGGTAAATATTAAATGAATGAATTGGTTTCCAAGTTTATAGAGGCAAGTTGTTTTGACTGCCTAGTTTGTAGTGCTTAGTTTAGAAGTGGTTGAAACAGCTCCTAGGATAGTGAGCTCGACCCATGGAGGCAGGGAAAGAGGTTAGATCATTTATATTATGTACTTTCTTGCTCATTTTCATGGTTGGACTCTTGAGGGAGAAGTTATCATTGTATTATTCACTCTATCTCTGCAATTTTTGGCTAAGGAAGACCAGGGTTTTTCAGTCCTCTTTGGGATTCTTGTGGACTCATGTGTTGATGGTGTGTTTCTCAATGTACTTGTAAGCTTTTTATGTGATTCATTTCCTTTCTTTTACTTCTGCACATTAAACAAATGAAGTGTTAAAGTAAGAATTCATGCTTGCCATGCTCTGCTTTTAAGTTTGTTTAATTTCAATGTTTTCTTCTGTCTAAAGAGAATTAAAAGTTATTGTTTGCTCTCTTTAGCTCTTCATCTTTCATTCCTGACCATCCACCTCAGTTAAAGGCATCAACACTGTCTCCTACCTCGCCCCAAGGAACCCCCTGCAGAAACTATGTTCAATCCCCGCACCCGAAATTGCCCTCTCCTCAATTTGCCACCAAAAACCCAAAAAACCCCAAATCAAACTCTTTTATCAGTTTACTAGCCTAATATCAGTGTTACCTTATTGGTCATCTCATCCATTGAAGATTTTACGAGATAGACCGGAGAGAGCCTTCTCCTGCCCTGTAGGGCTAGCTACGAGGCTAAATGGTTTGATGTTGCCTTGAGGTTTACCTTTCTCAGCATGAGGTGAAATTTCAAGCGCTAACAGGCCGCAAGATCATCTCCCAGACTAGGAAATTCATTTTCTGTCTGGTTCGCTCCCAAAGTAAGGCGAAGATCGTTGCTACATCCATGACCCCCGCAAAGGGTTCCTCCACGCAGCAGCAGCATCAAAGGGATACGGTCATGACAGAACACAGGAACAACTTCTCCTCACCCACAGGGGTACCACACAAGTTTCAGGTGGGTGACAAAGTTTGGTTACATCTACAGAGAGAACGCCTTACCAAAACCCATCAGAAACTCAGACCACTCCGACATGGTCCTGTTGATGCCCCGAAAATCGTTGCAGCAACATCGGGGAAACCACCCGGTCCGGACCTTAGTGCAGCTCCTTTTCTGTTTGGGATAGTGGCTTCGACTGGGGATAATGGGACAAGTTTCCCAAGAATTATAAGTAAACGGGATGGATGAATGACTTACGATATAGGGTGGTAATAAGAGAACAACTAAACTATAAGAGAAATATAATAACTATAATCTAATCCCGGGACTTATCAATTTGTAGAGTGTAGCGTTTGATAATCTGTGCTTTATGGCAGGCATATAGATGACTCTAACACTAAAGCATAGATGTTTAAACCATTTAAGATTGCTCTGCATAATTAGTTATGCAGAGCGATGATAGCGAATTACTACACTTAGTCATTTATATCATTGCTACATGCATGAGTAAAAGAGATAACAAATCACAAAACATTCAATAGTGATATGAAATGAAGATTGGTTGTTATATTGCATACATGTATTCAACAATAGCAAAGATAATAACACAGCAATTCATATAATAGGAAAGAACACAGATACAGATAATAGTACCATGTAAGCTGTTTGATCAATCCAGTATATTAATCACTATGTCGCAGTCCTTCCTTCAAACTAGAAAGCATTCCAAACAAGAGACAGTAGTGCACAATTGCATAAAACAGCCTTCTAATCAAAATTAAGAACCATCGGTCGAGTTTCACAAAAGAATATAGACTGAAGCACAATAGTGCAAACTTCAGCCTTTAAGTCTTTTACAAAATTTTACGACCCTTTCCAAAACAATGAAAGGGTCTATAAATACTATGCTAATCTAAATATCTAAATATCTAAAAAAATTGAAAAGCTACTAAATTGGCATTAACAAATATCATCTTCTATTCTGGCGATCTGGCAGTCGGCGGCGATGCTTCATTCGGTGGTCTCTTTGCCTTTACTCCTTCGCTGACATATCACCAACATTGGCTCTACTTCTGGTGGAGTGTTGAGACGCGAAGTTAGCTAGGCATCATATGTGGCATCCTGAATGTCGGAAATCAAGTATCGGAGGGCATCTGTTAAACAGTTAAGAGCCGACCTTTGAGAGTGTGGCTTAATCAAAAAGAGCCAGTATGCGTCGGAGGTTAAAGTATTTACTCCAGCGATTAACCGTCCTTGTTTCTCCAGATCAGGATAATTTCTCTGCTCCAGCATGTTTGCTGTTGTTATGCTTCCAGGTGTGCACTGGGAGATCATGTTTGCCAGATAGAGTGTGTCGTTGACTAGATTGATCATGTTGTTGGCAATCATTTTACATCTTGAGGTCGCCCTTTCCGCTTTCATTACCTGGGTGTTCCATTCCATGAAGAGTATGTCCTTGTACGTTTCATAGATTCGGGGTAAATTTGCCGCTTTCCCTTCTTCAGAATCTTGCCACTCAAGATATTCGGATATGGTGTCTTCGGCCTGATCTAGCTCATTTATGGCTTTCTCTATCTGCTGGCGTACTACTATGGATGTTTCACATAATGACTCAGCGTCAGTAATTTGTCGGCACAAGAGTCTGATCTGAGATATTAATGCACCATTTATTCGAGTTGCCTCTGCTCTGAAATCGTTAACACTCTGGGCGTCCTTGATACCTTCGAGCTGTGCCGATAACTGAGCTATTTGCTCATCTTTAGATTTCATCATCAGCTCATTTGACGCTTTCAACTGTGACAATGCCTCCAATAATTCTTTTGCCTTCTGAACCTCACTTTGGTCTATCCTCTGTTTTTCAATTTGCAGCTGCTGGGTTAACAAATTGTTTTCTTGCTGTTGAGCCAGCAACTGCTCTTCTACCTGTGCTGCCTTGTTTTTCGCCTCAATTACTTCTGCCTGTAATGCATAAATTTCATGGTCCTTAGTCTTCAACATAAGACTTACCTCTGATGCTTTGTCAATAGTTGCTGCCGAATAAGCTCCCGCAAATTGCGACAGCTTAGTTAGATCATCGGAGGGGTCCAATTCCCCCTTCCAGACTACATTGCTCGTGACTGTTTGCTCAGGAGAAATAGAAGGTTGATCAAGCCTTCGTCTTTTCCTAGAGCGCCTAACAACGGCTCTATGCTTTGGGCTATAGAAAATATCTAGGGGAGGAATTTCTTCCACCTGAAGATCAATTTGATCAGACGGGTCTTGAGTGATTACCTCGACATCCTGTGAAATGGGTGGGCCGCTGGTTCCTTCTAGAACCTGAGAAGAAGTAGTATCGGGAGCATTGCTTGTTTTAGAGGTGTCTGAGTCTTTGGAGGCTTCCTTACCACTGATAATGGAATCGAATTGGTTCCATTCTTTAATCAATTCAGGATCGGTGGAGGTTTGCTCATGTTGCTCTGTGTGGGCTTTGCTCTGTTCTTTTTCTTGTTCTGTCCTCTGTTGTTCTTCAAGTGCCTTCCGCTACTGCTCCTCCTGTGCTTTCCGCTGCTGCTCCTCCAATTCCCTTTTCTGCCTATCTTCCAATTCTTTCTTTGCTTTCTCTTCTTCTTCCTTCTTCCTCTGTTCCTCTATCTCTTTCTGCTTTCTATGCTCTTGATCCTTTTGTGCCTTTTGTTGTCTTTCTATCTGCTCCTTTTTATGCCTCTCTGCCTGCAGCTTGTTTTGCCTTTCCTCCTGTTGTTTATCATGCTCTTTAATTGTAACAGGAAGTGGACGTATCTGCTGCCGACCAGGCTCGCTTGAGGAAGATGCTGGGGTTGTGGATAATAAATCTAGAGGCAGAGTTTGCAACCTCTGCTCTCTAAGTTTATTAAACTCAGTTAACGCCACATCTTCGTATCTCATTGCAGCAAGCTGTTTGGTTTGGCTTATTGAACCAGCACCTGCGAACAAGTCATCAAACTCATCCTCTTGATGGACAATCTTTGATAGTTTGGCTTGTTCCAGGGCAATGAAAGCAGTCTTGTTCGGATCATAGAGTCTGTTTGAGATAGTGGCCAGGGATATCATTTGGAGTTTTGTTGCTTCTTTTTCTGCATGCTTGTAATTATGCAGCGTATAAACTCCAATTCTTAAAGGAAAAGAGGGCCATCCTCTCTTCTTCTCATCTTTGAGAGTTTGTGTAACACTCTCGGACATAATCTGGTAGCATATTTCCCGGGCTAACAATTTGTCTGGGATGTATAAAGGGAGAACGTGCGGCCTAGCTTTGCTTCCAAAAACTCTAATATAGGTGAAATTCTCTTCCCCGAACCAATGCGCTACGGCTGGTAAGTCAAAAGAAGCTTCATAGGAAATTCTTGGGATGGGTCTGTCGAAAATAGAATAGTGAATGGGCACCATGAAACCATTGCAAATTTGATACAAATGGTCCTTGTAAGAGGACTTCCACAATTTCCGATGGTACAAATGAATGGGTGTTGGATCTTGGGTGGTCCATCTCCAACCGAGGACAGGAAACTCAGAATTAAAACACAGGGTATCCATAATGTAAGCAGAGTAATAAAATGGTGGGATTTTCCTTTCGGTGACTCTGGTTTTGGCTCTAAATTCACGAACAGCAGTGACCAACTTATCAGACAGAATAGTGGCCCAATCCATAATTGTACTATTGACAGCCGCTTCCATTAGGGGAACCATGTCAATATGGATATTAGCGGAGTCATGTAATCCCCACAATCTACACATCATAATCCCAGCATAGCAATAGGGAGAAGCCAAAGAAGCATTGGAGTACTTACCCGAACTTTCATGCTTGTGTTTGGCTGGGTTCTGCCTCCAATCTCGGAGGGGTTCGGATGGTGATTCATTCTCGTTCGTGAACTTCTCCACGAAGGCTCTGTTATAGACTAGCTCCGGTTCAGGCAAATGATACATTTGCCTCAGGTCATCAGGCTTGAATGACCCAAAAATCCTTCCATCCCTTGTATGAAAAGTTCTATCAGTGAGGGTAATTTCCTCAATTGCCCAGCGTACTACATCAGTGTAAGGTAGGACCTACTCTCTGGCTTTTATTCTGTGCAAAAAGGAGTCGGCCAAGTCTTTGAGAGTTGCCTCGGACTTCCTTTGTTCATCCACACTAGCCTCAGTCACTGTCTTTGCTGGTTGCTTGGCCTCTAACAGATTATATGTACCCTGCCATGTAGTGCTAGGAAGACCAGTGCATGTAGTATCTGAGATTAGGCCTTTCTTCGAAACTGTAGCAGCTTGACCTGCGACAGGTGTTGCAGTAGAACCCGCAGCCTTCTTGAATTTCTTCCCCATCATGTTCAGGCTTCTCTCGACAGCTGAATTCTACACAAATGCAAGAGAAATCGTAACAAGGAAATAACAACGACAATCCATAACGGGAAAGATATATTACTTGAAGCGTGGCAAGATTAATTCTAAAAGTGGCTGCGGATCTAATGATCTGAGAAGACACCGCAGATGCAATGATGGTGATTTTACGGCCTGCAGCTCCATAAATGACCATTACATCGTTATTAGGCTGAATGACCCCTTAAAGCGTGCAACAGATATTTTAAAGGTCTAATCGTAAGTGTTCGTTAAATCGAAGGGGCAAAGTTTTAAATACGCATGCATTACCTTATCCCTGCATTTAACGGCATTTTGGAATCTGTGCTTTTATCAAACGGATTTAAATATAACTTTAAAGCTTGAAGCAATCACCTTTTAGGAACTCTGATCATCGTTAAGCGTCATCGCATCACATCGGGGGTGTGAGAGATACTATCGTTTGGGAGAGGTCTTGGCGAATGCCGATTGCGACATCGCATCGGATTAGCGCGTGAACACATTACTAGATGTTTATCAAATGATTTTCCGACTTCCGATTGCGATATCACATTGCATCGGGGTAAAGATCTGAGCGTCTTATGAAAGTGTATGGGATTCCGCCGACTACCGATAGCGATATCGCATCGGGTCGGGGCTTATAACTTAAGGCGTTTTTCCACAAGAGGCAGCGCCGATAGCCGATCGTCGATATCACGTCGCATCGGGGTGTAAGATATGTGCTCCTTTTGTGTGTGCATTGAATACCGCCGATCGCCGATAGCGATATCGCATCGGCAAGGACCAAGGTGATATTTAAATGTGTTTCTCTTGTTATTGCGACATGCGATCTTGCGATTGTTTTTTCGCACTAACCAAAAATTGCTTGATATTTATTCAAAAAGGCTTTCATTCACAAATTCATTTGATTATCATACCTTTTTCGAACAAATTCATTAATGCCAATTAAATTTTTTAAAAGGGACCCATTTCATATGTTAATTGTTTGTGAATAAAAATGTTATGAAATGGGGGGTTGTTGTAGGGCACAACAATTGGCGATTCGTTGGTAGAACCAGTTATCTCTGGACTGATAAAAATACTTAAACTTTTTCAAATAGAATCTCTATAAGGGAAAGAAAATTTCTAATATAACTAGATATCTATTGATTCTGAATAAAGCAGAATTCTTCTGTTGACTTCCTCTTTTTGTAAAGAAAATAAATGCATTCTAAGTTTTAAAACAGGTCTTTAATGGTTCATAATGGTAAAACAGAAAACTTTTCCCAAATCAGCTTTTAAAGTAAACTCCTCTGTCATAGGTAGAGCCTCTGCTGCCAGCAAACGTTTATAGTCTCGGCAGGGTTACCTTTTAACCATGCTGTTGTCCATTGTTCCATTCACTTAAGAGTGTGACTAAACAGAATGAATTCAAAACATATTTTCACATTTTGAACTTCATTTTCTTTTTTTCTTTGCTTAAGATAAAAGCCATTGTCCTGGTTTGGTGGCCAGATAATGACAATGCCACTCACGGGTAGTAATCAAACTGAACAAGCTGGCTCGTGATGAGACCCCTTGTCTTGAAATTTCAAGCCATTACCCTGTTTGATATGCAGTTTTGGTAATGTCAGTTAAATTATTTTCCTATGAACATGGTAAGCAGGCTTGTAATAAGACCTCTTATCTTTAATCTTTTATATTTTAGAATTACACTCTGAGTAATCATAAACTTTTGGTGAATGGGATGAACAATCGTCTCCTTGAGAGTAAATGGATGACAGGTTGAGAGTTAAAGATGCTGAAGATGGATTAGCTCCTATTTTAATATAGATAACCTTTGGAGACCAGTTTTGAAAACCCAAAATGACTCATAGAACTACGTTCAGAGAGAAGTTTACAAAAGTTAGACTGTGATCTCAAAATAGAAAGATATCTAATTTCCTAGAAATGATCTCTCTTGGTTTAAGACTCTATTATCCAAAAGCAAATATTGATAGTGCCCCAGCGAGACAACTTTTAACTACAGCAAAAGGTCAATGGAAGATATCCTACATCCTTATTTTCTACAAATCCTACAAACTATAAAAACTATCAAACTATAAGGAGAAGGGGTTACCTCCTCAATTAAAGAATTTCTTCAAGATCAGACCATTGACAGGGAGAGAATCTCTCACCCCTGATAAATCTTGCAGTATAAAAGTGGAATGGCCTATCTTTTCATAGATCTGAAATGGTCCAAGCCACAGTTTCTGAAACTTGGAGTGTTTACCTTTGTCTTCATGGGCTTTGTCCCATTTCAGAACTAAATCTCCGACTTGGAATTGTTTAGGATTAGATGAGGCTAGATCAAAAGCTGCTTTAATGACTTGCTGATGTTTGGCGTGTGTAACCTTGGCCTTTTCCCTTTCCTCTTCAAGTTTGAGAATTTGATCATATCTAAGATGGATAGAGGAAGAAGGAGTTTCCTCAATAAATTGCACTAGGGCTAGAGAGGGAAGAAGAAGATTGGTTGGGACAATTGCTTCTTTTCCATAGACAAGATTAAACGGAGAGGTTCCTATGGAGGCTTTCTGTGTTATCCTATCGGCCCATAATGCAAATACTAAGGATTTGTGCCAGTTCTTATGATTCTCTTCGATTGTTCGCTTAATAATTTTGATTAGATTTTTATTAGTTGATTCTGCTAGGCCATTACCCTGAGGATAGTAATTAGCAGAATACTTTAATTTAAATCCTCTTTTGATAGCGAAATCAATCATTGCATTACCTGAGAAATAAGAAGCATTATCAAAGACAAGAGCGTTTGGAACACCAAACCTGGTAATGATGAACTGATCTATAAATTCAATGATAGCCTCAGAGTTTGTTGTCTTTAACGGAACTGCTTCTACCCACTTTGTAAAGTAATCGGTGGCTGTAAGGATATATTTGTGCTGCCTGGAAGAAGGCGGATTAATTTCTCCAATGATGTCCAATCCCCATTATTCAAAAGGCTGTTCGATGTTGACTGGTTGCAAAGGGAAAGCTGGTTTTTGTTGTCTTCCACCGGAAGTTTGGCATTTGAGACATTTCCTTACATACTTGTGAGCGTCTTTAAACAAACTAGGCCAATAGTATCCAGCATGAATAACTTTTTGAGCTGTTGTATCAGCTCCAAAATGTCCTCCTGCTGGTCCGTCATGTAGCTCCTGCAAAACCTTTTGAGCCTCAGGTTTCTCAAGGCATATTAATAGAACAGAATCATAATTTCTTTTGAAAAGCACATCATTGATAATCGAAAAACTCTTCGCTTTTAATCTAATGGCCCTTTTGTTTTTGTAGGACAAGTTCGTAGGTGCATAACCATTCTTTAAATAAAAGATTAAATCTGCATATTGAGATTCGGAATCGGGAACACTTAGCTGATTAACTTCTTGAGTTTGCTCTGTATCGCTTGATTCCGGAATGTTGGATGCTCCTGCCAATATCTTGCAAAAACCTTGACCCTTAACAATCTTCGCTGGCTTTATTTCTAGGTCATATTCTTGGAGAGCCGCGACCCAATTTGCCCTTTTTTCACCCAATTCTTTTTGAATTAATAGTTGCCTAACTGCCGAGAAAGGAACTATCACTTTAGTATGGGTTTTTAAAAGAAAGGGTCGATAATGTTTGACTGCTTTAAACACAGCAAAAGCTTGTTTCTCAACGTCGGAGTAGTTCAATTCGGCGCCTTGAAAGTTTGAACTAAAGAATGAGATGGGCGCTTCCAAATTGTCATCATTCAACTGTGTGAGCACTGCTGCATAAGATAAGTCGGATGCAATGGTATATAATGTAAAATGATTAGAAAGATTTGGAGTATTCAGAGCTGGGGCATTGATTATTGATTGCTTAATGTCATTAAAAGCTTGCTTTTCTTCTAATCCCCATCTGAAGGTTGAATTCTTTTTAATCATCGTTTGTAGTGGTAGTACAATTTGTGAAAAATCTGGAACAAATCGTTTAACGAAATTAATCTGGCCTAAAAACGACTGCATCGATTTTTTATTGTGTGGAAAAGGAATTTCAGAAATTTCCTTAATTCGATCAGGATCTACATAAATGCCATCCTTAGATACAATAAAACCTAAAAGCTTACCCTGGTTAAGAGCAAAGAAAGACTTTTTTGGGTTAAGAGAGATACCATGTGTTTTGCATCGCTGAAAAATCTGATTTAAATCATGCAAGTGATTATATCTCTTTTTAGAATATACAGTTATATCGTCAAGGTAGACGACTATTGTTCGATTAATTAACCCTCTAAAGGTTGTATCCATAGCTCTCTGGAATGTCACTCCTGCATTTATGAATCCAAAAGGCATTTTTTGATATGCATAAGTCCCCCATTTTGTTCTGAATGTGGTTTTAAGTTGGTCATCAGGATGAACTAGCACTTGGTTATATCCTGAGAATCCATTGAGAAAGGACATCAATTCAGATCCTGCTACCGATTGGAGGATCTGCTCCATAGTAGGCAATGGGAAGTTATCTTTCAAGCTTGCCTTATTCAAGTTTCTGAAATCGATACAAATTCGGATGTCGTCGTTTTTCTTCCTGACTGGTACCATATTAGAGACCCAGTTTGAGTGTCGGACAGGGAAGATAATCTTAGCTTTTAAAAGCTTATTAAGTTCCGACTTTATCTGGCTCTCCAAATTCGGGTGTATTTTCCTTAACTTCTGCTGGATCAGTTTCTGATTGGGAAGCATAGGAATAGTATGCTGTATGATAGATGTATCATATGTCTTGAGGTCATCATACTTCCAAGCAAAAACTTGTTTGTTTTTCTTTAACAGTTTGATAAATGCTTCCTTTTCTTCTACAGAAAGTCCTAATCCTAAGTTGATATTTTGAGGAGCTTGATCTGTTCCCAAATTAATCAATTCAAATCTAAGGGTAGAGCTTTGGAGTTTTGTATTAATTACAGGTTTAAACCTGTCTTTAATGTCATAAAGGTCTTCGAGCTTTACCACAGGCTTAGGAATCGCGTTGTCTTGAGATGTTCTTTTCATTTGAGAATCATGCTCATCTTCTTCAATGATTTGATTGTCATAGGACTTTTCAGAGGTTAAGAATTGCAAGATATCCTCGTCATGGTTGAAAACCCTCCAGTTAGTGATATTATCAGGAACTGAAGGCCTAAAAATTAGTTCTACAGAAAATCTATCAAGGCTATAGTCTTCAGAAGGCAAAAGTTTGGAAGCTACGTTGGCTAGTAAATCGGCTGCTGAGTTCTGTGATCTAGGAATTGAGGAAATGTTGAATGCTGAGAAATGTGAAGTAAGATCTTGCACTAGCGATTGATAATGCTTAAGGTGGTTTGAAAGGCAGTGGATTGCATTTCTTACCTGCTTAACAATGATCTCACTATCGCCGAACACTTTAATATATTGGACTTTAAGGTCGATTGCCTTATATAATCCCTGCACTAAAGCTTCATATTCGGCCGTGTTATTAGTGCACTCAAATTCTAATCTACAGGACAGCATTGTCTTTTCGCCTTGCGGACTAACCAAAATGCAACCTGCTCCTGAGCCCTCGCTGGACTTAGAGCCATCAAAATACAAAGACCAAAATAAAGGAGAATTAACAAAAATATTTACATCCTTTTGATTTTCATTAAAACATCTGGATAAATTCGTTTGTGAAAAAATTTCTATTTGAGATGTACAATGGTTAACTGAAAAAGGAGAGGGTTGGGAAACAAAGTTGCCAAAGAATGATTCTGAGGAATAATTCCCCAAAATGTTGTTGTTGAAGGCCACAGGCTGGTTTTCTTGTTCGAAATCAGTTACTGTGTGGGTCATGTGTTTCTCACGGTCGATCCTTATTTGATTTGGATTACCCTTGTAGGGGAGCCACATATGTGACCAATCAGTGGAAATGTACCCATGCAGCTTTTCGAACCAATCTCTGCTCAAAATTAAACCGTAGAATTCAGGTATGTCAGCAATCAAAATATCTATTCTCTGTACAATTCTGGGATCAGCAGACAACCTGATAGTCACGGAATTAATTTCTCCTACAACCTGTACTTTGGTTTTGTCTAACTGTACAATGTGAATAGCAGATTTCTGGGGTTCTATGTTCAGTTTAGAACAAACTGAAGCTAGCATAATGTTAGATGAAGCCCCTGAATCGATTAAACAGTTATGCAGATTTCGATTATAGATTTCATAGGTCAGCAAGAAAGGTGGAGTATGAGAATTGGATCTATCTCCGATTAGAACTGAATCGGTAGCTTCAACCATACCTGGAGGGGGTTGTCCTGAATCATTAGCAGCTTTTGAACTGGGAAGAGGAGAAGAGGGGACAGCATTCAACTCTCTTAGAAGCAATTTCTGCTGATGTTTTAACTTACTAAGTTCAAACATGGTTATGTTTGCCTTAGTCTTTTTCATATCATCAACAATATTATATTCCATGGAGTCAGATACCACTAGTGTCTTAGATGTTGAAGGAGAATTAGAAGTTGAAGGCTGGTTTTGGGGAGCTGCTACAGGTGACTTCTTTGGGAGAACTTTTTCCTTTGGTGTGGCAGCACCTGCGCTCCTTTTCTTTGTAGTTGCCTGGGCAGGTTCAGAAGCGATTTTACTTCTTGTAGTAACAGGAAAGGCTTCTTCATCATTCTCGGTGTCAGAGTTTGGGAGTATAAAATCCCACATGCCGTGGCATTCGGCTACTTCTTCTTCATCATCTGTTTGGGAGGTTGTTTCCTCTTCCTCTTCTTCCTGTTCTGAGTCTGCATTAGATATAACATTGGGTGGCTTTGCTTCAGTTTTCTTGAAAGTCCTAAATGGTCTTTTGTTTGAAGTCTAGGCCACCTGTTTTTTAATCTCAACCATTTCATTAGACAATGTTTTAAGGACTTTTTGTAAACCTTCCATGTCATATGGGTCCTTTGGGGTTTTCTTCTTAGAATCCTCTTTAAATGAGACTTTTTTAGCTTTTCTATCCTCCAAGGTAGCTTTCTTTTCTAGAGCGTTGATGCGCTTCTCAACAGCAAGTGCTTCCTTCATATTTTCGGCTAAGGTAGGTTTGCCAGCCCTGTCAACAAAAATGGCTATGTTGGCAGGGAGGGCGGTAATATACCATTCGCTTCTAATTTGTTCACTTGGTTTTGAAGCGGTAGGGATTTTATTTAGGAGTTTATTAAATCGGGCATTAAACTCCTTTATTGGTTCCCTATGCTCTATTCTCAGATTGGAGAGGTCATTTATTAAAGTGGCTAGGGACCTGTCATCTCCATATTTGGTAAGGAACTGCTCTTGGCATGTGGCCCAGCTGGTAATTGAACCAGAGGGTAAGGAAAAGTACCAGGATCCTGCCGATCCTTGTAAAGTGTAAGGGAACAGTCTTACTACGACATCTTGCTCTGTCACTCCTTTTAAGTTAACTGCTAACATAAAATTGTTAATATGTTCTTCAGCTTGTGTTCCGTTATCTGGATTAAATTTAGGCAACCATTTTTCGGGAGCATCAGGTAGATCATGCAATGGTCCGGGCATGTTGACTGCACCTGGCCTAGTCCATGGGTCTGCCATTATGCTAGCGACAGTAGTTGTCACTACTGTTGGGATTCCAGATGACCGAGGAGAAGAGAGTGTTGAAGAGTGAGTAGTTTGAGATGCTGTAGTACCTAGTCCCTGATAAACAACAGTGTGTAACGGAGGAGTGGATGGTTGACTTTGCAGATTAGGAGATGAGATGGAGGATATGGAAGAAAGGTCTTCACTATCAGATCCTTCAGTAATCTTTTTAGCCCTTTTCCTTTTCGGTAAAGGGAACTCAGTAGGTTCAATATCGAGTTTTTCGCTCTGAAGTCTGGTAAGTGGATGAGATAAATTGAACTGCGAGGTCGCACTGCTTTGTGATACTTCAGATTCCTGAGGCGAAATCGAGAAGCTCTGAAGTTTATGGATAAGAGACTGGACTTCAGGAGATTCAAGACTTAATTGTTCTGAAATATGATGGGTGTGAGCAGTGGTGGTTGATTCCTCTTTTTCTCGATTGTGTGCCGGAGAACCAGCATGTGATTGAGAAGGAGGAGGGGATTTGGAGGGAGAATTACTCTTAGAGTGGCTTGCAGATTTGGGTCTGCTTGCCATTCACAGTCGATGCCCTCCTTCTAGCGCCAAAAATGTTGATGTTCCGAAAATCGTTGCAACAACATCGGGGAAACCACCCGGTCCGGACCTTAGTGCAGCTCCTTTTCCATTTGGGATAGTGGCTCCGACTGGGGATAATGGGACCAGTTTCCCAAGAATTATAAGTAAACGGGATGGATGAATGACTTAGGATATAGGGTGGTAATAAGCGAACACCTAAACTATAAGAGAAATATAATAACTATAATCTAATCCCGGGACTTATCAATTTGTAGAGTGTAGCGTTTGATAATCTGTGCTTTATGGCAGGCATATAGATGACTCTAACACTAAAGCATAGATGTTTAAACCATTTAAGATTGCTCTGCATAATTAGTTATGCAGAGCGATGATAGCGAATTACTACACTTAGTCATTTATATCATTGCTACATGCATGAGTAAAAGAGATAACAAATCACAAAACATTCAATAGTGATATGAAATGAAGATTTGTTGTTATATTGCATACATGTATTCAACAATAGCAAAGATAATAACACAGCAATTCATATAATAGGAAAGAACACAGATACAGATAATAGTACCATGTAAGCTGTTTGATCAATCCAGTATATTAATCACTATGTCGCAGTCCTTCCTTCAAACTAGAAAGCATTCCAAACAAGAGACAGTAGTGCACAATTGCATAAAATAGCCTTCTAATCAAAATTAAGAACCATCGGTCGAGTTTCACAAAAGAATATAGACTGAAGCACAATAGTGCAAACTTCAGCCTTTAAGTCTTTTACAAAATTTTACGACCCTTTCCAAAACAATGAAAGGGTCTATAAATACTATGCTAATCTAAATATCTAAATATCTAAAAAAACTGAAAAGCTACTAAATTGGCATTAACAAATATCATCTTCTATTCTGGTGATCTGGCAGTCGGCGGCAATGCTTCATTCGGTGGTCTCTTTGCCTTTACTCCTTCGCTGACATATCGCCAGCATTGGCTCTACTTCTGGTGGAGTGTTGAGACGCAAAGTTAGCTGGGCATCATATGTGGCATCCTGAATGTCGGAAATCAGGTATCGGAGGGCATCTGTTAAACAGTTAAGAGCCGACCTTTGAGAGTGTGGTTTAATCAGAAAGAGCCAGTATGCGTCGGAGGTTAAAGTATTTACTCCAGCGATTAACCGTCCTTGTTTCTCCAGATCAGGATAATTTCTCTGCTCCAGCATGTTTGTTGTTGTTATGCTTCCAGGTGTGCACTGGGAGATCATGTTTGCCAGATAGAGTGTGTCGTTGACTAGATTGATCATGTTGCTGGCAATCATTTTACATCTTGAGGCCGCCCTTTCCGCTTTCATTACCTGGGTGTTCCATTCCATGAAGAGTATGTCCTTGTACGTTTCATAGATTCGGGGTAAATTTGCCGCTTTCCCTTCTTCAGAATCTTGCCACTCAAGATATTCGGATATGGTGTCTTCGGCCTGATCTAGCTCATTTCTGGCTTTCTCTATCTGCTGACGTACTACTGTGGATGTTTCACATAATGACTCAGCGTCAGTAAGTTGTCGGCACAAGAGTCTGATCTGAGATATTAATGCACCATTTATTCGAGTTGCCTCTGCTCTGAAATCGTTAACACTCTGGGCGTCCTTGATACCTTCGAGCTGTGCCGATAACTGAGCTATTTGCTCATCTTTAGATTTCATCATCAGCTCATTTGACGCTTTCAACTGTGACAATGCCTCCGATAATTCTTTTGCCTTCTGAACCTCACTTTGGTCTATCCTCTGTTTTTCAATTTGCAGCTGCTGGGTTAACAAATTGTTTTCTTGCTGTTGAGCCAGCAACTGCTCTTCTACCTGTGCTGCCTTGTTTTTCGCCTCAATTACTTCTGCCTGTAATGCATAAATTTCATGGTCCTTAGTCTTCAACATAAGACTTACCTCTGATGCTTTGTCAATAGTTGTTGCCGAATAAGCTCCCGCAAATTGCGACAGCTTAGTTAGATCATCGGAGGGGTCCAATTCCCCCTTCCAGACTACATTGCCCGTGACTGTTTGCTCAGGAGAAATAGAAGGTTGATCAAGCCTTCGTCTTTTCCTAGAGCGCCTAACAATGGCTCTATGCTTTGGGCTGTAGAAAATATCTAGGGGAGGAATTTCTTCCACCTGAAGATCAATTTGATCGGACGGGTCTTGAGTGATTACCTCGACATCCTGTGAAATGGGTGGGCCGCTGGTTCCTTCTAGAACCTGAGAAGTAGTATCGGGAGCATTGCTTGTTTTAGAGGTGTCTGAGTCTTTGGAGGCTTCCTTACCACTGATAATGGAATCGAATTGGTTCCATTCTTTAATCAATTCCGGACCAGGTGGTTTCCCCGATGTTGTTGCAACGATTTTCGGGGCATCAACATTTTTGGCGCTAGAAGGAGGGCATCTGTTAAACAGTTAAGAGCTGACCTTTGAGAGTGTGGTTTAATCAGAAAGAGCCAGTATGCGTCGGAGGTTAAAGTATTTACTCCAGCGATTAACCGTCCTTGTTTCTCCAGATCAGGATAATTTCTCTGCTCCAGCATGTTTGCTGTTGTTATGCTTCCAGGTGTGCACTGGGAGATCATGTTTGCCAGATAGAGTGTGTCGTTGACTAGATTGATCATGTTGCTGGCAATCATTTTACATCTTGAGGCCGCCCTTTCCGCTTTCATTACCTGGGTGTTCCATTCCATGAAGAGTATGTCCTTGTACGTTTCATAGATTCGGGGTAAATTTGCCGCTTTCCCTTCTTCGGAATCTTGCCACTCAAGATATTCGGATATGGTGTCTTCGGCCTGATCTAGCTCATTTCTGGCTTTCTCTATCTGCTGACGTACTACTGTGGATGTTTCACATAATGACTCAGCGTCAGTAAGTTGTCGGCACAAGAGTCTGATCTGAGATATTAATGCACCATTTATTCGAGTTGCCTCTGCTCTGAAATCGTTAACATTCTGGGCGTCCTTGATACCTTCGAGCTGTGCCGATAACTGAGCTATTTGCTCATCTTTAGATTTCATCATCAGCTCATTTGACGCTTTCAACTGTGACAATGCCTCCGATAATTCTTTTGCCTTCTGAACCTCACTTTGGTCTATCCTCTGTTTTTCAATTTGCAGCTGCTGGGTTAACAAATTGTTTTCTTGCTGTTGAGCCAGCAACTGCTCTTCTACCTGTGCTGCCTTGTTTTTCGCCTCAATTACTTCTGCCTGTAATGCATAAATTTCATGGTCCTTAGTCTTCAACATAAGACTTACCTCTGATGCTTTGTCAATAGTTGCTGCCGAATAAGCTCCCGCAAATTGCGACAGCTTAGTTAGATCATCGGAGGGGTCCAATTCCCCCTTCCAGACTACATTGCCCGTGACTGTTTGCTCAGGAGAAATAGAAGGTTGATCAAGCCTTCGTCTTTTCCTAGAGCGCCTAACAACGGCTCTATGCTTTGGGCTGTAGAAAATATCTAGGGGAGGAATTTCTTCCACCTGAAGATCAATTTGATCGGACGGGTCTTGAGTGATTACCTCGACATCCTGTGAAATGGGTGGGCCGCTGGTTCCTTCTAGAACCTGAGAAGAAGTAGTATCAGGAGCATTGCTTGTTTTAGAGGTGTCTGAGTCTTTGGAGGCTTCCTTACCACTGATAATGGAATCGAATTGGTTCCATTCTTTAATCAATTCAGGATCGGTGGAGGTTTGCTCATGTTGCTCTGTGTGGGATTTGCTCCGTTCTTTTTCTTGTTCTGTCCTCTGCTGTTCTTCAAGTGCCTTCCACTGCTGCTCCTCCTGTGCTTTCCGCTGCTGCTCCTCCAATTCCCTTTTCTGCATATCTTCCAGTTCTTTCTTTGCTTTCTCTTCTTCTTCCTTCTTCCTCTGTTCCTCTATCTCTTTCTGCTTTCTATGCTCTTGATCCTTTTGTGCCTTTTGCTGTCTTTCTATCTGCTCCTTTTTATGCCTCTCTGCCTGCAGCTTGTTTTGCCTTTCCTCCTGTTGTTTATCATGCTCTTTAATTGTAACAGGAGGTGGACGTATCTGCTGCCGACCAGGCTCGCTTGAGGAAGATGCTAGGGTTGTGGATAATAAATCTAGAGGCAGAGTTTGCAACCTCTGCTCTCTAAGTTTATTAAACTCAGTTAACGCCACATCTTCGTATCTCATTGCAGCAAGCTGTTTGGTTTGGCTTATTGAACCAGCACCTGCGAACAAGTCATCAAACTCATCCTCTTGATGGACAATCTTTGATAGTTTGGCCTGTTCCAGGGCAATGAAAGCAGTCTTGTTCGGATCATAGAGTCTGTTTGAGATAGTGGCCAGGGATATCATTTGGAGTTTTGTTGCTTCTTTTTCTGCATGCTTGTAATTATGTAGCGTATAAACTCCAATTCTTAAAGGAAAAGAGGGCCATCCTCTCTTCTTCTCATCTTTGAGAGTTTGTGTAACACTCTCGGACATAATCTGGTAGCAGATTTCCCGGGCTAACAATTTGTCTGGGATGTATAAAGGGAGAATGTGCGGCCTAGCTTTGCTTCCAAAAACTCTAATATAGGTGAAATGCTCTTCCCCGAACCAATGCGCTACGGCTGGTAAGTTAAAAGAAGCTTCATAGGAAATTCTTGGGATGGGTCTGTCGAAAATAGAATAGTGAATGGGCACCATGAAACCATTGCAAATTTGATACAAATGGTCCTTGTAAGAGGACTTCCACAATTTCTGATGGTACAAATGAATGGGTGTTGGATCTTGGGTGGTCCATCTCCAACCGAGGACAGGAAACTCAGAATTAAAACACAGGGTATCCATAATGTAAGCAGAGTAATAAAATGGTGGGATTTTCCTTTCGGTGACTCTGGTTTTGGCTCTAAATTCACGAACAGCAGTGACCAACTTATCAGACAGAATAGTGGCCCAATCCATAATTGTACTATTGACAGCCGCTTCCATTAGGGGAACCATGTCAATATGGATATTAGCGGAGTCATGTAATCCCCACAATCTACACATCATAATCCCAGCATAGCAATAGGGAGAAGCCAAAGAAGCATTGGAGTACTTACCCGAACTTCCATGCTTGTGTTTGGCTGGGTTCTGCCTCCAATCTCGGAGGGGTTCGAATGGTGATTCATTCTTGTTCGCGAACTTCTCCACGAAGGCTCTGTTATAGACTAGCTCCGGTTCAGGCAAATGATACATTTGTCTCAGGTCATCAGGCTTGAATGACCCAAAAATCCTTCCATCCCTTGTATGAAAAGTTCTATCAGTGAGGGTAATTTCCTCAATTGCCCAGCGTACTACATCAGTGTAAGGTAGGACCTGCTCTCTGGCTGCTATTCTGTGCAAAAAGGAGTCGGCCAAGTCTTTGAGAGTTGCCTCGGACTTCCTTTGTTCATCCACACTAGCCTCAGTCACTGTCTTTGCTGGTTGCTCGGCCTCTAACAGATTATATGTACCCTGCCATGTAGTGCTAGGAAGACCAGTGCATGTAGTATCTGAGATTAGGCCTTTCTTCGAAACTGTAGCAGCTTGACCTGCGACAGGTGTTGCAGTAGAACCCGCAGCCTTCTTGAATTTCTTCCCCATCATGTTCAGGCTTCTCTCGACAGCTGAATTCTACACAAATGCAAGAGAAATCGTAACAAGGAAATAACAACGACAATCCATAACGGGAAAGATATATTACTTGAAGCGTGGCAAGATTAATTCTAAAAGTGGCTGCGGATCTAATGATCTGAGAAGACACCGCAGATGCAATGATGGTGATTTTACGGCCTGCAGCTCCATAAATGACCATTACATCGTTATTAGGCTGAATGACCCCTTAAAGCGTGCAACAGATATTTTAAAGGTCTAATCGTAAGTGTTCGTTAAATCGAAGGGGCAAAGTTTTAAATACGCATGCATTACCTTATCCCTGCATTTAACGGCATTTTGGAATCTGTGCTTTTATCAAACGGATTTAAATATAACTTTAAAGCTTGAAGCAATCACCTTTTAGGAACTCTGATCATCGTTAAGCGTCATCGCATCGCATCGGGGGTGTGAGAGATACTATCGTTTGGGAGAGGTCTTGGCGAATGCCGATTGTGACATCGCATCGGATTAGTGCGTGAACACATTACTAGATGTTTATCAAATGATTTGCCGACTTCCGATTGCGATATCACATTGCATCGGGGTAAAGATCTGAGCGTCTTATGAAAGTGTATGGGATTCCGCCGACTACCGATAGCAATATCGCATCGGGTCGGGGCTTATAACTTAAGGCGTTTTTCCACAAGAGGCAGCGCCGATAGCCGATCGCCGATATCACGTCGCATCGGGGTGTAAGATATGTGCTCTTTTTGTGTGTGCATTGAATACCGCCGATCGCCGATAGCGATATCGCATCGGCAAGGACCAAGGTGATATTTAAATGTGTTTCTCTTGTTATTGCGACATGCGATCTTGCGATTGTTTTTTCGCACTAACCAAAAATTGCTTGATATTTATTCAAAAAGGCTTTCATTCACAAATTCATTTGATTATCATACCTTTTTCGAACAAATTCATTAATGCCAATTAAATTTTTAAAAAGGGACCCATTTCATATGTTAATTGTTTGTGAATAAAAATGTTATGAAATGGGGGGTTGTTGTAGGGCACAACAGGTCCTTACACCAGCACCAAGGCTACGGGAAACAATGCTTTGAAGCACAACATTCCTCCATTCCTTCGCTTTCACCGAGTGTTCAATGTGGACCGTCATCGACCATGCTTCCCACCATTACTGGACACATCAGAGATTGCAGAACAGCTCACTAGGGACCAAGTTCAGCAGATGGAGGAACTCAACGCAATGGGGACCATTACTTCCTAAGGGGGGAGGAATGATCCAGGTGGATGTTGGTGGCCACCCACCTATCCCACTTGGACCCCCGCAACTTTCTCTTTCAGCTTTTCAGTTTCCTTATTTGTAGCACAATTTACTATTTTTAGCAGTTTTTCGGGTCCTAAACTTCCAGAGCCGTTTTGAGGCCCTAAACGACGTTTTTTGGGATAGATCTTTCTAACGAGCTATTGTAAATGTCAAACAGAGATCGCATGCCAAAGTTACGACCCTGGGAAATTGATGTACCAATTTACCCAAATGGGGCCCACAATTTGGCGTTTCATCTTCTAGGGTTAGGTTTTGGGATGTGAAGGGTTTTACATTGTTTCTCAACAATAAATAGGCCTTCAAGCCTCATTGTAACACAGTTCAGAGGCATGTAGCCACCACACATCTCTTCTCGGAGATAAGCTACCATCGCCCTAACTGGTTTATTTCCATTACTGTTTGTAAGCATATTTCAGTATTTTACATTAATGGAATGAAGTATTATTTCCGCTGCATATATGTGTTTATAATTATCTATGTAATTTGTTGCGTTCCTGTTTAAGTCTGGATCAAAACCCGACATGAAACTCTGCGATATGGCAAAACGGGCATATTCCCCTCATACCCAGAAGATGTGCAATTGTTGGGTGACTATGCTTCCTTTCTGTCGGAATTAATAGAGATTATTTGGTGATTATAATAGTGGCTAGTTTTGCATTACATGTTATTGCTTCTTTCGTTTTGGTGAATAGTAGAATGAGTTGCGATAATTACATTAATGGAATACGATTTTTGAAGTCTGAGATCTGGCATGGATCCTTACATCCCTAAGCTGGGCCAATGCACCAGGTTTCAAGTACTTTTTCAACTTCTGCTCCCTTTTGCTTGAGCTCTGGATGCTCCTCATTGGGCCCTGCATTGTTGGGTCTAGACTCCTCTAGATTTCACAGTAGATGCGCATATGGGTATGCCGAATCCTTCTGAGTATGGTGCCCAAATCCTCTGATTTTGCAGATAGGGAAGTGGGGATAAATCCCTCCAAAAACTGTTGTCTAGAAGCTATAATTCAAGCTTACAGAGAAACTGCGAGGCTTGGATGAAAAACCATGGACAACATTTATGGGATATATGGTTGGAAGGGAAAGAGGTGTGTTGGTGTGTTTACAGTTCCGTGAGCATTGGTGTCATCCAAACTTTGTTCGCTACATTTCTTTTATATATGTTGAAGCCATATATATGTGTTGTGATGGGTGTTGGTTTATATGCTGCATTATTTTTATGCGTTGGTGAATGGAGCATATGTTTTGAAGGTCATGGTATAAGTGTGTAATTCATGGTATGCTTTGCACGTAGTATGTGGTATGGTGGCTCTTCTCTTTGCATTGACAGCTTGACTCATATGACAAATGACAAATTATATGTGCATTGAGTTATTTTTTAAGGTTGTGTGGCATATATATGCTGATGTTTTCTCTGCTTTGAATTATATACCTTGAATTGTAAGTTGCACTCTCTCCAAAGCTGAAATTTTCTTGGTCAATGGTAATGTTGACTTGCTTAAGGTTCCAAATTTCCAACGATAAAGAAAAGATTTTTGACATAGTATTGTGAGTGGGTGTTGCTTCTTCATTTGTTCAAAGTTGTGATCAGTTAAAAAAAAAGTGTAATTTTGAAAATGAAGAATATGGCTTGAATTACTGAAATATTAGAGTTCTTGAAAACTATGATACATTCTACTGATCATGATACAATGAAAATCAGCAAGAACACTCTCTGTGATATTAAAACCTATCTGCAGTATACACAAGAAAAGGTAGAATTTTTGCAGCTTGAATCTCAACTACAGCAGGAAGAATTACAGCAGTGGAGTCATCATTTTGAACATGATTCTGTTTAGAATATTGAAACAAACTCCCATAAACACAAGACAATAATGTTACAATTGATTCAGATCCAGTGCTCAATAAAGCAGCAAAATTGCATGCACAAGCAAAATTCAGTCTGCACTTCCCAAGTTGGTCATTAGACCTTGGGAAGAGCTTGTCCACAACAAGCACAGAACTGGTCTTGGATATGGAAAGGACGTGTCCTTTCATATTCCAGACTACTCCAAACCAATCCAATTTCAAAGTGTTGGATTTCTTTAGGACGGTTCATCTTCACCTGCTCCTCATGACAGTTCACCTTTCAGCTATTTCAGATTCTACCCCTCTTCCACAGCAACAGATTGTGAAATGCCAACACTATGACCGAGTTGGCCATCTGAAAGATCACGGTTTTGATCTTCATCCATGTAAGCACTGTCATAAAATCACCCATTCTTCACACAGATGCTTTAGAAACAAGCCTACCGCAAGAACAAAGATTCATCTTGGATGGATCGCTTCTTGGCAATGGGCATCAACAACCAAGAAGATATTCTAGTCACATGTCAGAACTTGTTCTAGAGTATTGAACAGTCTTGCAGTTGAGTTTTCTCCATCATCTCACCTTGTATCTGACAGGGGGGAATGATAGTCATCTACAAGCTTCAAAGCCACATCAAGCGAGCCTGAGCCGCAACCTGCCATACCAGATTTAGAGTTGTAGCCAGAGACAAAGATGCCCCTGAGCATGCCTTCAGTCGGTGATACCTCTTCAAAGAATTGGGGAAACTTCCTCTAGTAGAAGACTTCAGCTTCTTGCCAATTTCAGAGGAGTTCCAGGAATTGCATTAAGCATTCCAAACTTGGTGGTAATCCTTAAACCATCACAGGTTGAGACCTCCCTTTTCAGGTTGAGGTTCTCCCTTTTATGCGGGGTGAGACCTCCCTTTCATGGTTGAAGGTTTCCCTCTTCAAAACATCAGAAGCACTTCCTCTAGCAGAAGACTTGAGCTTCATGCCAGACTTGGAAGAGTTCTGGGAACTACACTAAGCATTCTAGTGTTGGTGGTCATCCTTAAACCACTGCCCTTTATAAAAAAAAAATTAGAGAGCACATTCAGCCTAGTGTTGCCATGCATTTTTGCACGTTTTTTATTACAGCTCTCTTCTTGGACTCATACATAACCCTTCGGATTAAGGGGGGGAATGTTGGACACCTAATCCTCTAAGGGTTGGTGTGGAAGCTAAACAGCCAAAAGGAGTCCAAGAGACCACCTGGAATATGAATCCAAGGGTCACACCATGTACTATAAATGTATATAATTTGTTAATAATAAATGTACTCTCCTGTTTATCATTCATATTCTGTTGCTTCCCATGTGTGTGTTTAACAATGAGAAATTTAACATAAATCAGAATATTAACAGCAGCATAAACATGTATATAACATCATCAAAAACACATTACAACAATGATGCAGGAGCATCCGGACTTAGCTAGCAATGTGATTGTATGTTCACATGTTGTGGCTAACAAGAGATGAATTTCATTGACCTGAGTGGTCAAAATCAGTTTTAGTAGAGAGGGTTGGATCTCTCGAAAATGATCTTTACTTAATTATTGTAATAATTAGAATATTGTATTATTTTTAGACTAAGAGATAAGTTGTTAGTATAGGTGTGTATCAGAGCTTGAGAATAGGGATTTAATGGTTGAGTTGATAAAAATAGAGATTGAGTTGTCAATGCAGTTAGGATAGGATTTGATTCATAAAAGGAAAAAGAATGTAATGATAGGGAGGAGATGATCGAGAATAGAGTGAGTAAGCAAGACTTTGAGTGACAGAGATAGGGTTTGAGATTGAACAGAGGTCAGAAAAACTGTTGTAATCGAGCTGAGAGGGCCAAGACTCTGTAATTTCCATTTTGTTGAATAATTGATTGAAGTGTGGTGTGGACGCATTGTTCTGGTGCAGAAATTCATTTGTAGCTGTGTATCGGCATTCTGGACCCTAATTAGGTATTTTTCTCTATTTAAATATTTTATTTATAAATGACAGTCGATTAGTATTAAGGGTTAATATTGAGTTTAAGTGCTAAACCTTTCCTTAAGCGTCTTTATTAAAATTGTGAATTAAGCATAAGGTAGTATTCGATAAGTGGTAAGCGAAATCTCATGCACTAAAAAGGCTAGAAATGGTATTTCAAAAATTCATGCGATTAACCTTAGCGAGCGACATGTAGCACGCGAAAACCACTTTTCTCGCGCGCTCTCGACCTAAAATCAATTGTGCAAGAATCTGCGCGAGATTGCACGACAACCGTCCGATTGGACGGATCACATCAATGGTGGAGATCGTCCGAGTTAGTTGGTGAGCGGACGACGCAATATCCATTGGATCTGGAGAAGTGAGATCAACGGCACAGATTGAAGCACTTGAAAAAGGGAAAATTCAAAGAAGGACCGACAGTGATTGGTCAAGTAAGTGGGACCCTCAGGGAAAAATACACGTATAGAATCAGTTTATGCACAACTGATTGGTTAGAAATTTAACCAATAGTCTAATTGCAGACTACCACCCCATTTTCGTCAACCTCCTGTGTCAATTTTGGTATCAGAGCATAGTAATTAAGTTTTGCTACAGTAAACATGCCACCGAGGAGAGAAGGAGGCATAGGTCGGGGGAGACCTATAGCAAATGCAGTTCTGCTAGATGAGATCCAGAATCTACGTACAAGGATGGAGACAATGGAGACTGCTCAAAGGAGATCACCTGATCAAGGAGATGCCAGTGCTGCAGAGGAATCTTCTAAGGAAGAAGAAGAGGATGAAAGTGAAGCTACCAAAGTTCTAAAGATATTGGCCAAAGCAAGTGGAAGACCAAAGGTGGAAATACCTTTGTATGATGGGAATCTCAATGTAGAAGAATTGATGGACTGGATCAGTTCATCAGATAAGTATTTTGACTATGAGGAGGTTGATGACAAAAAGAAGGTGAAATTTGCAGTTACTAGATTTAAGGGTCATGTATCTATTTGGTGGGATGAATTACAAACATCCAAAGCAAGAAAAGGAAAGTCCAAGATCAACAATGGGACAAAATGGTGAGTAGATTGAAAGCTAAATTTATGCCAAAAGATTATCAGTTAAATATTTTCAGATAGCTACAGAATTTGAGGCAAAAAGGAATGATTGTCAAAGAATATACAGAAGAGTTTTATAAGATGAGTATTAGAGCAGGACATGCAGAGGATGACGTAGAGAAGGTAGCTAGATATATCAATGGGTTGAGGTATGACATGCAGGATGAAATTAGCTTGCTGAGTTTGAAGACAATTGCAGATGCCTATCAAGTAGCTTTGAAGTTAGAGGAGAAGATGTTGAGGAAGCAAAATCAAAGGAACATAGGGAAAAACTCAGCAAGAGGTAGAGGAACTACCAGACCAAGATTTCAGCACCCTCGGGGTGAAGCAGGAAGTTCAAGTAGTAGACCACCACAGAGAGGAGACTTTAGTAGAGGAAGATTTGCACCCAGAGGAAGAGGCTGAGGAAGAGAAATTCGGTGTTACACATGTGGAGGATGGGGACATGGATCATGGGACTGTCCTCATAATAAAGCAACAAATTAGAGGAATGTGAATGTGGCTGAGGCAAAGGAATAAAAACCTCAAATTGCAAACAAGGAAGAATCACCCGAAGAAGGAGAATCTTTGTTATTGAAAAGGGTATTGCTTAAGGTAGAGAAAGAGACAGGAGAACCAGCTCAGAGAAAGAGTTTATTTAGAACTACATGCAAGTCCAAAGGGAAATTCTGTAAAGTGATAATTGACAGTGGAAGCACTGATAACCTTGTTTCTACAGAAATGGTGGACAAGTTAGGATTAGTGAAAACAATACACCCTACTCCTTACAAAGTATCATGGTGCAAAAAGGACATCAACTTATTGTGACAGAACAATGCAAGGTAGAGATACATATTGGTACTTATAATGATGTGATATTGTGTGATGTAATTCCAATGGATGTATGCCATGTGTTGCTGGGAAGACGTTGGCAGTTTGATCAGAAAGTTATTCATGATGGGAGAAGGAATAATTACACTTTAGAGAAAGATGGAAATAAACATACACTACTGCCATTGAAGGATGAAGTAGACAAAGAAGCGCCTGGAAACAGTGTTATGCTGATGAGTGGGAAAGAATTGCTGCAAGAAGTCAAGAAGGATGAACAAATGCATTTTGTTGTCATAAGGAGACCTAAGGTAATTTTAACTTCCACAAACTTAGACGATTTATCTGAAGAAATCAAAACTCTATTAAATGATTTTGTTGATATTATTATGGATGAGTTTCCAAATACATTACCACCCATCAAGAGTATTAGTCATCATATTGATCTAATACTTAGAGCAAGTTTGCCAAACAAAGCAGCATACAGATTAAATCCTCAAGATAATGCAGAAGTTGGAAGACAAGTGCAAGAAATGATGGATAAGCGATTAATCAGAGAGAGTCTTAGTCCATGTGATGTGCCAACAGTACTCAGTCCAAAGAAAGGTGGTGAATGGCGCATGTGTACTGATTTCATAGCCATAAACAATATTACTATTAGGTATAGATTTTCTTTACCACGCATGGATGATTTGATGGATTGTTTAAGTGGGTCAAAGTATTTTACTAAAATAGATCTGAAGAGTGGATATCATCAAATAAGGATTAAGAAGGAGATGAATGGAAGACTGCATTTAAAACAAACAGTGGGATGTATGAGTGGTTAGTGGTGCCTTTTGGACTCACTAATGCACCCAACACATTCATGAGATTGATGAATGAAGTCTTATAGGAATATGCAAGCAAGTTTGTCATTGTTTACCTTGATGACATTCTAGTTTTCAGTAGAAGCAAAGAAGAACATCTAGAGCATCTTAAGTTGGTTTTAAGAACTTTGCAGAAAGAGAAACTGTTGATAAATCTAAAGAAATGTAGTTTCATGAAAGAAGAATTAGTCTATTTGGGATTTGTAGTTCTAAAGAAGGCTTGAAAATGGATCCAGAGAAAGTCCAAGCAATTTGGAACTGGCCTATTCCAAGAAACATATTTTAGGTAAGAAGCTTTCATGTTCTTGCAAGTTTTTATAGAAAATTTATCAGGAATTTTAGTCAGATTTTTGCACCAATTATTGAAACAATCAAAGAGAATAATCGGCCATTCAAGTGGATAGAAGCAGTAGACCGAAATTTTAAGTTGCTGAAGAAGAAAATTACAGAGAAACCAGTTTTAGCTTTACCTAATTTTGGAAAAGTATTTCAAGTTGAAACTGATGCTAGTGGAGTTGCAATTGGAGCAGTTTTGAGTCAGGAACAGAGACCAATAGCCTACTTTAGTGAGAAACTAAATTAAGCTAAGAAGAAGTATTCTTCTTATGATAAATAATTTTATGCTATTGTGCAAGCTTTAAAAAAATGGAGACATTATTTGCTACCAAAAGAGTTTGTATTATATTCTGACAATCATGCATTACAGTTTATAAACAACCAACCAAAATTGAATCAAAAACATGCCAAGTGGGTAGAGTTTTTACAGAGCTTTACTTTTGTGATAAAACACACAAGTGGTAAGTTGAACAAAGTTGTTGATGCTTTAAGCAGGGTAAATTTCATTGTGCAAGAACTAAGAGTTGGTGTTGTAGGATTTGAAGAAATGGTTGATATGTATAAAGATGATGCAAAATTTAAAGATATTTATGCGGTTGTACAAAATCTGACAGTTCATAATAGAAGTTAGTGGTTGGATTATCTTATCCAAGGAGGTTTATTGTTTAAAGGTAACAAATTGTGCATTCCCAAATGTTCTATGAGGGAAAACATAATCAAGGAGAAACACAGTGGAGAATTATCTAGTCACTTTGGACAAGACAAAACCTTTTCTCAGGTAAATGCTTTTTACTATTGGCCAAAGATGTAAATTGATGTTAATAAATTTGTTGAGAAGTGCAGGTATACAACATGCTAAGGGGAGAAGCCAAAATACAAGATTGTACCAGCCATTGCCAATACCAGACCGACCATGGGATGCAGTTAGTATGGATTTTGTTTTGGGGTTACCTAGAACTCAAAGAGGGAATGATTCCATTTATGTTGTGGTAGATAGATTTTCCAAAATGGCACATTTCATTGCATGTAAAAAGACTAGTGATGCAACACATATTGCTAATCTGTTTTTTTCAAAAGTTGTAAGGTTACATGGATTGCTTGTAAGTATTGTGTTTGAACAGGGTACAAAGTTTGTTGGGCATTTCTGGAGAACTCTTTGGAGGAAAATAGGTGCTAACGTTAGTTTCAATTTAGCATACAATCCTCAAACAGATGGACAGATCGAAGTTGTAAACAGAAGCTTGGGGAACATATTGAGAAGTTTACTATATCAAAATCCTAAGCAGTGGGATTTAGCACTTGCTCAAGCTGAGTTTGCTTACAATGACACTCCAAACCGAAGTACTGGGATGAGTCCATTTCATATTGTTTTTGGAATGAATCCAAGAGGTGTGTATGAGCTCAGAAATTTGCGTAAACAGGAGACAAGAAGTGCAAAAGCTAAAGAGTTTGCAGAGACTACAAGAAGATGTCAAAGGCAGATTGCAAGAAATCAGTGGCAAATACAAACAGAGAGATGATATGAAAAGAAGGGAAAAATAATTCCAAGTGGGGGATCTAGTGATGGTACACTTGAGGAAAGAAAGATTTCCTGTTGGGATTTACAATAAACTAAAGATGAAAAAGATAGGGCCATGCAGAATTGTGAGGAAGTTTTCAACTAATGCTTATGAAATTGAATTGCCAGAAGGAATTGGAATATCACCTATCTTCAATGTTGCAGATTTGTATCCATACAAAGAGACAGAGACAAAGCTACAGAAGGAACCTACAGAAGATGAAGTTCAAACTTTAAACTGGGAAGAACAAATGCCAAAGACAGTCAAGAAAGAGGTGGAAGCTGTTTTGGAGAAAAGAGTATCCAAAAGAACCAGAGGATAGGTTTATTTTCAGTATCTAGTCAAATGGAAGGGACAACCAGTGGAGGATGCCAGTTGGATAACAACAGCAAAATTACAAAAGTATGGAGTAAATCCTGAAAGTTTGATGAAGAATTCTTTTCTTCCCCGGGAGTCTGATGTAGGAGCATCCAGACTTAGCCAACAATGTGATTGTATGTTCACATGTTGTGGCTAACAAGAGATGAATTTCACTGACCTGAGTGGTCAAAATCAGTTTTGGTAGAGAGGGTTGGATCTCTTGAAAATGATCTTTACTTAATTATTGTAATAATTAGAATATTGTATTATTTTTAGACTAAGAGATAAGTTGTTAGTATAGGTGTGTATCAGAGCTTGAGAATAGGGATTTAATGGTTGAGTTGATAAAAATAGAGATTGAGTTGTCAATGCAGTTAGGATAGGATTTGATTCATAAAAGGAAAAAGAATGTAATGACAAGGAGGAGATGATCGAGAATAGAGTGAGTAAGCGAGAGTTTGAGTGATAGAGATAGGCTTTGAGATTGAACATAGGTCAGACAAATTGTTTTAATCGAGCCGAGAGGGCCAAGACTCTGTAATTTCCATTTTGTTGAATAATTAATTGAAGTGTGGCGTGGACGCACTGTTTTGGTGCAGAAATTCATTTGTAGCTGTGTATCAGCATTCAGGACCCTAATCTGGTATTTTTCTCTATTTAAATATTTTATTTATAAATCACGGTCGATTAGTATTAAGGGTAAATATTGAGTTTAAGCGCTAAACCTTTCCTTAAGAATCTTTATTAAAATTGTGAATTAAGCACGTGGTAGTATTCGACAAGTGGTAAGCGGTATCTCGTGCAACCAAAAGGCTGGAAATTTTATTTCAAAAATTCACGCGATTAACCTTAGCGGGCGACACGTAGCACGAGAAAACAACTTTTCTCACACCCTCTCGACCTGATATCAGTTGTGCAAGAATCTGCATGAGATTTCACGACAACCGTTCGATTGGACAGGTCACATCGACGGTGGAGATCGTTCAGGTTAGTTGGTGAGTGGACGACGCGATATCTGTTGGATCTAGAGAAGTGAGATCAACGACGCGGATTGAAGCGCTTGACAAAGGGAAAAGTCAAAGAAGGACCGATGGTGATTGGTCAAGCAAGTGGGACCCTTAGGGAAAAATACACGTACAGAATCTATTTGTGCGCAGCTAATTGGTTACAAAGTTAACCAGTAGTCTAATTCCAGAATACCACCCCATTTTTGTCAACCTCCTGCGTCAAACAAGCACATGATAAAGGAGTTCACCCCTCCTGAGCTACGTCTCCTTGGTCTAGCCTCCAATGGATTGGGCCTCTCTATTATGCTCAAAAGTGTAAAAATATGTGTTTGCAATGATCAAATGCTTCTGAAACCTGCTCCAATCAGTTCAGAATGTCCAAAAAATGGCTATCTAGCCTCTTTTTGCATCCAATTTGGTGGAAAATTGAAGAATTTATGACTTCTCCTAGTTCTCTCACTATTTGTTCCACAAAATGTTCCACAACCAACAGGAATCCACAATTTCACTGCAAAATCCGCTAACCGAGTGAAAATTTTGTGAAGTGGCGGGCCTTAATCTGTGAGCACCGACTGTCTTATCACAAATTGCAATCGGTGGAGTTATGCGGGCTTATGGACTGTGAACCCAACAACGATATGCGATTGCGATTCGGCGGACCTGATGGGACATTAAACTAGAACTGATGACATCTCGCATATGAGAACTTATTCGCATTTCACAATTTGCGGTTATCCCCGCGTCTTGGATATGCGGGACTTTGCAGAGTTTTGCGATTTGCATTTGTGATATTTCATTGCAACCCAAGTATGATGGGGGTTGATTATCTTCAATGCTTTCCTTCGTTGATGTGCGATTGCGATCGCATCGCAACCCGGTACCTGCTGAGGCTGATTTTTGTAATGTCTTCCCTGTTGCGAAGTGCGATTGTGATTTATCGCATCGCAACCCTGGCCTTACTTGGGGCTGATTCTTTAACACAACCTACCCACGACATGTGATTTGCGATATGTGGGGGAAAATGAAGGCCTGCCACTTGGCACCTCCTCATTCGCTGAAGGACATTGCCACATCATCCAATCCTGCCATGTAAGCAAGTCAAATATGAACTTTGACTTTCTCTAACTTCTGCATACGAGCTTGGATTTGAGTTTCGTTCACACCATTGGAATCAGAATGACGAGCTCTTCGATTTGAAGCTCATTTTAATAAAATTCTGACACTTTGCTTTTTGAGCACAATTTTGAGCACCTGATCACTCCTCCCCATTGGAAGCCTTTTGGACACCAAAAGGATCACTTTCAATTGTTCAGAAGGTGAGGGTATAGTTCCCTCACCTTTCCAATCTCGATCCATTTATCATTGAATTGGAACTTGTGATCTCCACGATTCTTGTCGTGTCTTTCTGCGTAATTGCCTTTAACCTTTTCAAGATGTTCTTGCACTATTTGATGTACCATTTGGAGTCATTCAATGAACTCTTTGGCCTTGTCCATGTTACTATCATTAGAGACATCCTTCTTACTAAGATGATATAATACACTATGATGTAAATGGTAAACAAATTCCTCCACTTGATTCCTTTAACTCAAGCTTGAATATACATCTCGAAAGTATGTACTTTTCTGAACATAACTTTGATGTAAAACAAAATGATGCTCGAGGAAAGTAGTTATACAAACTATAGGCCTAGAAAGTACATCAACAAACTTGTTGCTTATACCTTTCTTATATCTTTTGACTGAGTGGAATAGAAAAAGAAAACCCATCTAATGGAAATGCCTTTGTCGCTGCAACTTAAACACTTTATCATTGAAAATTTCCAAATGAAAAGAAATGGGCTTACCACATTGCAGAAAGACTGCGCCCATGTCATAGTCACATACAACAACCTGAAACTTAAATGACTATCTTAAGTATGGAAAAGCAAGGACTGGATCTATACTGATCTTTTGTTTTAAAACATCAAATGTCTCTCATTGTTTTCCTCCCCACTGGAAGACCTTTTGCGCAAATTCCAACGAATGAAAATGAACTACAATAGAAGAAAATTTAACAAAATTTCTCCTCCAACATTGGGATGCTCCAAAAAAACCTCTTATCCAAATGACCATCTTGAGCCTGCCTGCGTAAATTACAAGCAGAGCAAAGGCATCTGCATCTTCACAAGGATCTATGATTCTTTCAATTGTGTCTACAGGAATGGAGTCAATACCACCAGAGACTGTTACGACATCAATCTTGGAGAGGTCTAACTTCAACTCACCTTCTCCACGTCCCACGCAGATTGCCAAAAACCCTTTGGGAACTTGAGCACACTTGAAAGAACCAATTTCATGACTCAAGTACATCAAAGAAGTTTTATCCAACATATACTTTGATATCGTCATAAACAATTGTTCTTGACATACGACATCAAGTATTTTTTTCTCACACATGACATGTTCATAATGAAATTTTCTGAAAATGAAAATATCATCCAAATAGACTATCTTATCTAGAAATGCCTTCAACACATATTTCTTCATATGCATAAAAGTAGTAGGAGCATGGCAAAGACCAAAAAGCATAACAAGCCATTCAAACAAACCTTTCCTATTTTTGAATGTCGTCTTCCCTTTATCTCCTTCAACAACTCTACTTTGATGAAAACCACTTCTTGAATCCCATTCAAGGAAATGCTTACCATTCTTCTCTGGTGCCAAAATAAGAGGTGCACCACACGGTAAAGGAGTGGGCCGAACGATCCTTTTATTCAACAATCCCTGGATTTTCGTCTTAATTTCTATGCTTTCCATCACTGACATCTTGAACATGCCAATGCTAGGAAGAAGACACTTTCGTTGCAATTGTATCTCATGTTGGATCCCTCTCTTGGGAGGTAATCCCTTTGATTCCTGAAACATTTCACTAGATTGGTTAACAGCGTCAACAAAATCAGTTTTCAAATTCAAATTACAACCATCATACGCTTCATAATTAATATCATTCCTGGGTTTGATCATGAGAAGCATAAAATTCTTGCTCGAATTCACCAGTGTTTTCATTTGCCCTACATTAACAAGCAAAAGATTTGTTTTCTTGTTGTGAGCTCTCACAATATATTCTACTCCATTTTTTAATATGTGATATTTGTTTTCATGTCGATGGAAAATAGCTTCTCTATCATAAAATTATGGGTTACCCAAAACGATGCCACAAATATCTAACAACACAACGTCAGGCTCCACTTCATCTATGAATTTTGCAGTGATTGTGAATTTCAATTTACACTTTCTCGTAACTTGCAATTGCGCATTGTCACATACCCATCCAAGTGGATATGGTTTATGATGTGGAACAGTTTCCAGATTTAAACTCTTGATAATTTTTTCAGAGATAAGATTGTCTTGAGAGCCTAATCAAACAACGTTTCAATCTTGTTATGTTTCAATATCACCCTTATGTGAAACAGTTGTATTCTCCTCTTTTCATTTGGAGATTCATTATGTGAGTTTGAAGAACTAGTGCTGGCAATGGATTCCTTTCCTTGAAACCCCATGGCCGTGATTTTTTTTCATCACCCGATTCGGATCCCAAATCCTCTTCTTGAGTGATTTCAGTTGTCTTTTCTTTTCCTTTGTTGTTGACTTTATTTGGTTTCATTTCGAGATGAAGCTTCCAACAGTAAGCTTCATCGTGACCCTCTCTGGAACAATGTTTACATAGTTTTTTCTCTCCTTCCTTTTCAATGGATGCATTTTTATTTCCCTTGAAACCCTTTTCTTTCTCTTTACCCTAAAACGACTTTTTACTACCTTCTTCTGAGATGTTTTTCCCTCTTGCCTCAAGATGAGTGGCTTTCACACACACATCATCTAGATTATTGGGATTAAACATTAAAATAGTATGCCTAAGGTAATTGTGTAAACCCCCTACGTATTTTAGTAAAGTGTCCTGTGACTACAAATATACACCTAACATCAGAGACCTATTTTGAATTCTTGGATGTAATCTTGCACATTTTGACCTTTAAGTTGTCTAAATTTCTGCCAATTCATGTTGGCTTTCTACATATAAGCTAGAGGGTAGAATTGTCTTTTGATTGCAGCAATGAAATCATTCCCATAAATTTAGATCTTACAGTGCTGGTGACAGTGAAAGCACTTCACCTTGGACATGTCCTGCTTCTTGCCTTTCGCACCGGAATGAGAAGCTTTCTTTTTCTTCCCCTTCTTTGCTTTGGCAGCCAAAGCACAATTTTCTTCACCATATGCCTTTGATGAAGATCCGTCCCTGGTATTCCGCCTGATCTCCTCTTGCACAAGATCCAACCAAAGTCTCTCCCATCCTGGCAATTTCTCCCGACCATTGACAGAGTCCGAATAGGAATGCCAACTCTTCAGAGGACCAAGGAGAGCCAAGCTCACCAAGTCCTCATCATCGACAGTCACCCCCACACTTCCCAGCTCATCCCGGCATTGGGTGAACTTTGTGAGATACTTGGGCATACTGTCTCCTTTCTCACACTTAATGTTTCTGAGTTTATACTTGAGCGCCAACTTCCTCTGGTCACTCTTGCTTTGGAATAAATCTGTCAACGCTTTCAAAATCAAGTATGGAGAAGGCTTTCCATGCAGGCTGGATACAATTGATCCTTCACGCCCTCCAAAAGAATCCTTCGACACTTTGTTGTCTTCTTTTGCCAAGCCTCAACGTGAGCAGCATCATTAGGCTTTGGGACCTCAACATCTATGAACTCCTTCAACCCATTGTCACCTAACACCACCTCCATCGTCTTTCCATGCAATATAATTCTAGCTGCCTTCAAGAGCATACTCCAATCGCAATCCGTTGAAAGACATTTCAACTTCGACACCAAGAAAACACTGCTGCAAATTCGAATTCCACCAGCTCAAAACTCAACCGATTCTGATCTAAAATTCGTGAGAACAAAGTATTTCTCGTACAGAGATTGACTGTATGGGCATTTACCGGATATCTCACCTTCCAAAAGAAGGATGAATCTAGAGGCTACCCGGCCCGATTACAGACTCTGCCTGAAGAAATAAAACGTAATCACTTTTTGAATAATAGATCTGATGATCAACTCTGCTCTGATACCATGTAGAAATTTGAATAATATAACACTTATTCACAGAGATTAACCTGATTATACACTATTTGCAGAATGCATGCATAATACATAACCTCCTCTACTATTGATCATCAATTTGCGGAATTCAAAAACAATCGCATGCGCACATTAAAAACATCAATCACACATATCAACGAAGTATGTACTAGGGAAGGAATACAGCTGAAAACCCCCGACTATCTGTATATTATAATGATAGAGAACATGTAACAATACATAGTACAATACTCCTCACAAGTACTCAGTACTATCTCCACCTGCTACACACAAACTAGCTCAGATCTGAACAAGTCACGGGTTCAAATCTCCTCCACTGTTTGTCTGCCTCTACTGCGCAATCCAAGTTGAGAATAGATCAGATCCAAGTTTGAATTCCCTTGGCTTGTACTGCGCAATCCTCATTGGCAATCTCAATCAATGATTGTGCAAATCTCATGCACACCTATAGTCACAACTGATAGTAGTCTCACCCTTTTACCCACCTCTAACACTTGTCTCCACTGAATTGTCCATGCACTGAGTTAACTGATGTATCCTTTAGTTGATTTATGAGTTAATAATTAGTGAATTAATTAATAATTAATTCACATCACTCATCACTAGTGTATTTGGTAGTTAGACTAAATACAACTAGTTCAACTAAGTCAAACTGAACACAACTCCATCAACTCCTCAATCAACTCCACCAAACTCAATCACTTGAGTTCTAACTGAAGTCCATCATGCAATAGCTCAACCAACCCATAGGAAAAGTGTATTTCCTTCTGGCAGTTGCATGTGCCATATCCGTAGCTCGAACTGAAGTGCTGCAAGAGGATAAGATAATGTTTATAGTCCAAATATTATTAAGAGCTAATAATATTCGACTGCCAGTCTAAAAATAGACTCCGCCCATATGTCTAAAAATAGAGGTCCATCTATTTTTACCAACATGACCAATCATCCATAAAAAGCATCCTGCAACTCATAGACCATGATCCATATGTCTAAAAATAGACATAGTCTAAAAATAGACTTTGCGCCAAAAATAGTCTGTGGGCCCACTTAGTGAAGGCGACTTCTTTTCACTAAGCTCCATCATCTTGTTGCATTTTCAACAGAGGATCTTCAAGTAGGGGATAAACAAGTAGAGGATATTCAAGCAGAAGATTTCCCATTCAAAAAGAACAAGGCAACAATTCACATCAGGAAGAATCATCAAGAGGAGATTTTAGAGGATGGAGACCATATCAAAGAGGTAGACATATATATTTTCTGGTAAGATGTTATACATGTATTAAAATTTCCGATAAATCTGATGAATGTCCCGAAATATTTTCTAGTCATGGTAGGACACATATGGCACAAACTTATACATAGAGTGTACAATCCTCTACACATGAAAATGCACCTGAAACTGGTGAATCCTTAATGATGAAAATAACTTTATTAAAGTATCCTAAAGAAGTAAACGAACCTACACAAAGGAAAACACTATTCAAAATTGTTTGTACCTCGGGAGGAAAATGTTGTAAAGTCATTATTGACAGTGGAAGCACTGATAATATAGTATCCACAGAAATGGTAGAAAAGTTGAATTTAAGGAAAACTAAACATCCTACTCCCTACAAAGTCTCGTGGTTGCAAAAGGGACATCAAATATTAGTTAATGAGCAATGCGAAGTGGAGTTTCAAATAGGATGTTATAAAGATAAATTTCTTTGTCATGTTATTCCTATGGATGTTTATCATATTCTGCTTGGAAGACATTAGCAATCTGACATGAAAGCAACACATGATGGAAGGATCAACACCTATAATTTTGAAAGGGATGGAGAAAATCATGTACTCTTGCCTTTGAAGGGTGAAAAACCACAAGAAGAAGACCAATCCAAGGTAATGTTACTTAGTGGAAAAGAGTTCCTTCAAGAAATCAAGCATGAGGAGATAAGTTTTGCTTTGATTGGTAAGCCAAAGGTAGTCCTCACTAGCACAAATCTAGATGATCTTCCAAAAGAAATTAAAAATATGTTGAATGAATTCATTGATATTGAAGTGGATGACTTACCTAATAATTTTCCTCCCACTGAAACTATCAGCCATCATATTGATCTCATTCCAGGTGCCAACCTTCCAAACAAAGTAGCCTACATAATAACTCCAAGGGAGAATGTGTAAATATTCTCGATCCATCAACAAAATCACAATCAGGTACAGGTTTCCATTGCCTCGTATTGATGATCTCATAGATTGTTTAAGTGGTGTTGCATATTTTTATAAAATAGATTTTAAAAGTGGATATCATCGGATCAAAATCAAAGAAGGTGACGAATACAAAACAACATTTAAAACTAATAATGGCTTATATGAATGTTTGGTAATTCCATTCGGACTTACCAATGCTCCCAGTACCTTTATGAGGTTAATGAATGAGGTCCTAAAAGAATTTGTTGTTAAATTTGTTATAGTTTATCTTGATGATATCCAAATTTATGGTCAGTCAAAAGAAGAGCACTTAAGACATCGTAAGATGGTTTTGAAGAAGTTACAACAAGACAAATTATTAATCAATTAAAAGAAGTGTAGTTTAATGAAATTATAATTATTGTACTTAGGTTTTGTGATTTCAAAGGAAGGCTTAAATATGGATCAGGAGAAAGTGAAGGTCATAATCAATTGGCCTACCCCAAGAAACATTTCAGAGGTAAGAAGTTTTCATGGATTGGCACATGGAATATGTGCTCTAATTGTAGAAACCATCAAAGAAAGAAATCAACCATTCCATTGGACAAAAGTAGCTAATAAAAGTTTCAAATTATTAAAGAAAAAGATTAGAGAAAAACCTTTTTTAGCATTTCCAGATTTCAATAAGTTATTTCAGGTTGAGACTGATGCCAGTGGAACCGCAATAGGAGTTGTTCTAAGTCAAGAAGGAAGATCAGTCGCCTACTACAATGAAAAACTAAATGAAGCCAAACAAAAATAACCTTCTTATGATAAAGAAATCTATGCCATCATACAAACTTTAAAAAAATGGAGACAATATCTTATGCCAAAAGAGTTCATCCTTTACACAAATAATATGCTTTAAAATATATCAACATTCAGACAAAATTGAGTCAAAGACATGTTAAATGGATTGAATTCTTACAAAATTTTACATTTGTTATCAATCATAAAAGTGGGCATTCAAATAAAGTATCAGATGCACTAAGCAGGATTAACTAAATTCTACAAGAATTCCAAGTGAATGTCTTAGGATTTTATGAGATAAAAGATATGTATAAAGATGATCCAGATTTCAAAGAAGCTTATGCAGCTTGTGAAAATCCTGTAAATAGAGATAGAACTCCATGGTTAGATTACATGATCCAAGAAGGACTTTTGTTCAAAGGAAGACAGTTATGCATTCCAAGATGTTTTATGAGAGAAAATGTGTTAAAAGAAAACATAGTGGAGGCTTAGTAGGTCATTTTGCGCAAGATAAAACTCTAGCACAGTTACAAGAATTTTATTATTGGCCTCACATGCAAGAAGATGTAAGAAGATTTGTTGAAAAATGCAGGAAATGTCAATATGAAAAAGGAAGAAGTCAAAACAATAGATTATATAAACCCTTACCAATACCAAATCAACCATGGGACTATATAAACATGGATTTTATACTAGGATTTCCTAAAAAACAAAGAGGAAATGACTCAATATTTGTTGCTATTGACAGATTCTAAAAAATGGCACATTCTATAGCCTGTAAAAAAACAAATGATGCAACTAATGTAGAAAACTTGTTCTTCAAAGAAATAGTTAGATTGCATAGATTACATACAAGTATTGTTTATGACAGAGACACTAGGTTTGTGGGCCATTTTTGGAGAACCCTATGGGAAAAGTTAGGAACCAGTATCAATTTTATTTCAGCATACCATCCCAATACTGATGGTCAGACAGAGGTGGTAAATAGAAGTCTTGGAAATATCTTGAGGAGTTTGGTAAGTGGACATCCCAAACAATGGGATTAGGTACTTGCTAAGGCATAATTTGCATATAACGACTCACCTAACAAAAGCACGGGATTAAATCCATTCCAAATTGTTTATGGAATGCATCCAATAGGAATTTATGAGTTAAGGAACCTTGGAAAACAAGAATTTAGAAGTGCATGGCGAAGATTTTGCAGCCAGTATGCAGGAAATATAGGACCGAGTCAAGCAGTCACATTACAAGAAAGTAGCAGCAAGTATAAACAAATAGTATATTCCAAAAGAAGGCAACTAGATTTTGAAGTTGGGGACTTGGTTATGGCACATCTTTGGAAAGAAATATTTCCTAAAGGGGAATATAATAAGTCAACACTGAAAAAGATCGGACTATGCAAAATTTATAGGAAATTTTCCTTGAATTATTATGAAATAGAACTACCCAAAGGCTTTGGCATCTCACCAATATTTAATGTTTCAGATATATACCCCTTTAAGGAACCAATAAATGATTATACATATGCACCTACTAGTGATAAAGTTCAATGGGAGATGCAGTTATCTTCAACACCAACAAAGTAGATTGAATCAATCATTGACAAAAGGGTGGCTAAAAGGACCAGGAATAAAGAGTATTTTCAATACTTGGTTAAATGGAAAAATCAACCAGTTGAAGATGCTACTTGGATGACAACAACAAAGATTTCAAAATATGGTACCAGTATTGAAGAACTCCAAAAGCAAAACATATGAATGTATCTTTTTCCCCTCGGTAGTATGATGTAGGAGCATCTCCTATTTTATATTTGTTTATTTATTTAATTTGGAGAATCTTAGAAAATTCTAGATTTTATAGAGACTTCTAGAATTTGTTGGAGATAAAGTAGTTAGGATAGATTCCTAGACTTGATAGGATTTCTCTCAACTTCCTCCAAATATCTAGGAAGTAGTTCTATCGTTTAGGAATTCGAGATTTTTCCTCCTCCAGAATAAATAGCCATGTAATTCATTTCTAGAACCAAGTTTGGAGAGAAAATAATTTAATAAATGTTATGTTTGTGTTTATGAGTAATTTGTTCCTCTCAAATTTGCATTAAATCCTTGTGCTTGTCATTGAAGGCTTGTTGCATTTGGGCCTAGGTAGTGATGTTGCCTCCAGGTAAACTCATAAACTAGTGCAAGGGTGCATCTTTGAGGGTAGATGGAAACAACTTCAACTTTTGTTCATCCAAGGCATAGTCATAGGTCCTACAGACAACAAAAAATTCAAACATGAAGGTGTCAGGATCTTCAGAGGTTAGGCCATGGAAATGTGGAAGGGAAGCAGGGCTTATATTATTCATTCTGGACTAACAATTGGTTTCTCTTATAGGGAAGAGCTCATTTTGTCTATTTTTAGCCTTGGTTTGGGTAAGTGAGATAGGTTCTTCTTCCCCTATGGGTTCCTCAAAAAATTTAGGTTGATCTCCTAGAGGGTCTTCTAACTCCCCTATAGCCAAAGAGGGAAGTTCACAATCACCAAAGAAGAATGAAGGTTGACTACTTGAAGGGGTGGGGGTTTTTGGTAAGAATTTCCCTTGACTATCCCTACTCCTACGAGAAATGAAAGGACTAGCTTTGTTTTTTGAATTACTTTTCTCTTTTTTTTAAGCTTTTAAATCAATAAGACTTATGCAAAAAAAACAAGTAAATCTTAAGTATAAACAACACCTACTTGAACACTTCCCCAGAAATGACGCCAAAAAGTGATGATCCTTGGAATTGCATCAAGGATGTTGCAACTCCCAAGGCTCTCAACTTAAATTATCAACCCGGGGTTCGTACAAACTTAGAGGTGATAGTGTTATATGCATAGTAGGTTAAGTTCTACTCATGTCATCCTCAGTCATTAGATTAGATCAAGGTATTCAGAGATCACTCCTTCAACTAACTACAAAGATAATTTCTTATGAAATCATATCATGATTGCAAGGAAATGAACATGATTCTAACTACAGAAATGAAAATACCATTCATTAAATGTAAAGGCTAATTGTAATTGCATGAAAGGAATAAAATAGTCTAGTTGCAGAAGTAAACCATGCCACCCTACTTTCACACTAATCAAATCAATAATATACTTGCACGATTCATCTATATAATTACAACTTGCTTGAAAAGAGGAATTCAATCTTCAACACAACTATGGAATTCAAAAGTACTAAGACTAATTATACTTGCTATATTGTGATTACAGTGAGGAAAATATGGGGTTGGAGTGGTCTTGGAATTTTCCTTAATCATTAAATTAAAGCCTAGGGGCCATTATTCAACTTCAAAATGCAAGATTCAAAGTTTAGAGCAAATCTGGTGGGATTTTAGCAATGCTACAAGAGGAGGTATGAGACCTTCTGAGAGCAAGGATGGTGTCTTAAAGGTGGAGGAAGGTGGATGGAGGTGAATGAAGGGTGTGGGAGCCATTTTTCTGAGCCTAGTACCCCTAAGAGGCATATCTTCCACACAAGTTCATGCCCATGATGTCCTTCATTTGCCCTATAAGGGTGATCTCAATGACAAATTTTGAGAACAGTGTGAGATGTCCAGTAGGAAGGTGGAATGGTCTGAGTGGATGTGGATGAGTGTGCCAACCCCTGCAAGTCAACAACAATCCTTTCAGACTAATCAAGTACATGCATTAAATGGTCAATATTGCAACAACATGAATCAAAGTGGAAAGGATGAATTGAATTTTATTTCTTTAAGATCTACTCTAACATATGCCTACTCTAATTTTGAAATCAATGTTACTAACTTCTAAGTTGCAGAAACCAAGCATGCAGAGGAGTTTCAATCCAAAACCTAAAAATTTCCCAAGAAATCATAAACACATGTTTTTGGCTTGTTGTTGTAGATATTCCAGCCACCCTTCCCACAGGAGAGGTAGTGATCACCAACAACTACAATTTTATAATATAATTCCTTGTCCAAGTCATTCATATTTTTCCGTGATTGAAGGAAAGATGCTTGGCTAAGCTATTCCAAAACAAGAGATAAAAATTGGTCCTAATAGGATCCAGGATTTAAAGCATCACCTTACCGAGACATAAAAAGGAAATCCAATCCTTTTTAGGGAAGGTCTATTTTTTAGAAGAATTGTGCCTAAATTCTTAGAATTAGTAAAGGATTAACGTGTTGAAAAGGGGTTATGAATTAAATGGTCTGAGTCATTCAAAGGTGCTTTTAAACTAATCAATTTTGCCTTAAGTGAGGCTTCAGTATTAGTAAGCCTTGGTTTCAATAAAGAGTTCATAATATTGTCTTTTTCCTTGAATCGCACCATTGCAATTATTTTACTACAATAGAATGACCAAGGATTTGAGTAGCTTAGAGCGTTTTCCAATAAAACCTTGAGAGATTCTGAGCTCAAGTAGTAGATAATGGAAAAACAAGATTTCACTCTATTTAAAGCTCTTAAGGAATTTTGAAATAACATAATCCATTCTAAAATAAATACATGTGTGCCCCACTCTGCAAAAATTACTGATACAGGGAGATTTCCATTGTAACAGGGGAAAATGGATTGCAAGAATCAACCTGCATATTAAACCAACTATGCTGGGAAAAGTCCAAGGTTTGACAAAATTAGCATATTAAACCAACTATGTTGGCAAAAGTCCAAGGTTTGACCAAATTATTGGTTGACTCTAACCTTAAAGTCTTTGTAATTAATTTATGTCAAGTCGATATACCTTTTGAGGTCTGTCATGTATACTAATCCCACAATAATCAATATAAGCCATGTCAAAATTAAGGTAATATCCCCATCCTCACCAAATATGTTGAATCCCCGGTAACTTAAATAAACAATAAGCCTAAGTTATAAAACTCAAAGCTTTGAGATATTGTTAAATAAAATTTTATACTGGAAGGACCTCTCGATGTCCTGCTTAACTATCTCATACAAGAAGAAACTAGTGAACTTATAGACCAACACCATAGCGCATTGTGTGGTGGCCATTTTTCATGGAAATCCACCACTCATAAAATTTTGAGAAGTGGTTTCTACTGGACTTATTTTTTTAGCCAAATGTTCACTGGGAAATAAAATTTCCCAAACCTGCCCCTCAAACCAGTTAGAATTAGTGTACCTTTTCAACAGTGGGAACTAGATTTCATAATAGAAATCCATCTTTCATCTAGTAGTCAACATAAATGGATCCTTATGGCCATTGATTACTTTGCTAAATGGGTAGAAGTTATTCCTGTTAGACAATAAAATGAAGCCACCATTATTAAATTCTTAGAATAAAACATTGGATCTAGGTGGATATTGGTGGCCACCCACCTATTCCACTGGCTTACAACACAATTTTCCCTTTTTGGCAATTTTTTATCTCTCGCAATTTTTAGGTTATGAACTTCTAGAGTTGTTTTGAGGCCCTAAATGACCTTTTTTTGGAAATGGGTTGACTTTAGGTATTGTTTGTTTTCAATAGTTGGAAAACGTACCATCAAATAGTCCTTTCCAATGGGCTATCATCTGTGCGTAATGAAGGTCGTATGCCAAAGTTATGACCCAGAGAAGTTGATGTTCCAACTTACCCCATTGAGGCCCATAAGCCTTTGGTGCTTCATCCCCTAGGGTTAGGTTTTTGGGTGTCTATGTTTTCTCATTGCATCTCCATGATAAAAAGGCCTCTAAGCCTCATTGTAACACAGTTTAGGAAGGCACATAGTTGTAACATCTCTTCTTAGAGATAAGCTACCACCATTTGAGCTAGTTTGATTTCATTTTGCATGTATGCAATTTCAACATTTTCCATTTATTAATTGAGGTCAATTTTCAATGATCTTTGTGTTTTGGTTATAAATATGTATTTCATTATGTTCCCTTCATAATATCAAATCAACATCCTTTGCAGTTTTGGTTCTCTACGAAAGATAATGTGAAAGCATTGTCTTCTTCAATAGTAGTCAAATTTTGTCAAGACTATAACATCATCTTAGTCATTCCACAAGCTATCACACTCAAAGGAATGGATTGGCAAAGTCATATATTAAAAACCTTATGTGCATCATTAAGAAATTTTTATCAGATAATAAAATAAAATGGGATTCCAAACTTAAATTTGCTTTGTGAGCTAATAGGATTTCTATTAAAAGGTTTATTAACACTTGCCCCTTTCAACTTGTTTATTGTGTTGATGTTATATTGCATATTCATCTTCAAATCCCTGTAATGAATGTCTTAGAATATCTTTGAGAAGAGACAAATGATTTACAATGCATAATGTATCAATAATTCATAGTAAATAAAAGAGATAACAATGATTCCCATTATAACATATATCAAAATAAAATGAAAACAATCTTTGATAAGAAAATAAAAGCTATATTTATTTTTTTAATTAGGGACTTAGTATTGAAATAGGACAAAAAAAAAAGAGTGGAACCATGGAAACATAACAAGTTTAATAATTATGGGTAGGTCCCTTTATCATAAAATTTAGAGAAGGGGAACATGTCTTTGTATTGGAGAACTTGTAAGGAGAAAGTTGACCCCATTAATGGACATTTCCTTTAACATTTATTTAGTTAAAAATCTAAATTTCATCATCGCATTGAAATTATCCATGATGACCCTTGAAATAGTTGAGTCGAGCTTCCAACTTGTTTGAAACAATCTTCATTATCAAAATTTAAAGTGTAATTATGCAACTATGACAAAATCAGTTGTACCGAGAAAGAAGCCTTATATTGGCTCTCATTAAAGAGAGAAGATGTAGTAGCTTCAACATATACTATTTCCAGATTCTTTCACTTTATTGATACTAAAAATCATTCGTGGGCATTTGAAGGCACTTTCTACTTGCCAATACAAAGTCCCTTCATCAACAAATAGTCATTCCATACACTATTTCAAGAACAAAACACCTTAAGGGAAATGATTTCAGCAAGGATGACTCCACCGGGGCTACGAATGTCTGCGGGAAAATGAGAAACATCTGAAGGAGACCCCTTGGTAAAAGATATATTGTACTCATAAAAACCTCCACAATTTAACCCTCAAAATGTGATTTTTGAATATCTTGAGTAGCAAGCAACCATTATAGAGGTTTGATCTACCAATGTCTATCTCAAAAGTCTGAGTCAAATAAAGGAATTTTTTCTTTAAAAATATTATCGCTGATATACATTATAGTTATTCCATGAACTATTTCTTCAAATATGAAGTTGTTACCGACCATCTCCAACACCCTTGCTTTTCTCAACCAAGTCCAAGTGAAATTAGGAATTTATTATACAATAGGTTACCATTTGTCTTTAAAACTTTTATATAAGAATATTTAAGAATTAAAATAATAATATATTATTTATTTACACAAAACATATACAGGATAAACGAGATAAGGGAATCACAATGCATAAAATTGTACTCTACTCTTGGAAAAATAAAATGACGGTGATAGTACATAAATAAATCATTTAGAAGCCCACACCAGATAGCAATATAATGTACAAAGTCTTCCATACACTCTCTTGTAAAAACTTAAAAAAAATTTACAAAGTTGATATTTCATATCATCATGACATCAAGACACATATTGACCCCAATCATATTCCTAAAATAAAAGGCACATTCTTCATCGAGCTCTATACAGGGACATTTATCAACTGGTTGTTTACAGTTCCATTCTAAATTCCCAGAGGCAACCTAGTTCAAGTAGAATCATCACTAATGTCCATTATATCCATTGAATCACTAGCTCTTTCCTTTCTAGCACAACTCTTGCAACGCTTGTAGTGAAAGACATGTAAGTCATCCCTAATGTCAACTAAGTCAACTAGGATCTAGTTTAGACTCATAATGATCTCTATATAAGCATCCAAATCGCATCCTGTCATGCTCGGTCCTTCCACCTCTAATACTAGAGCCCTCCTTCAAACTTCGGGACAGCTTCTTGCAACATGAGCAGGAATGCTTGACCAAAAAACTATAGGTGTAGCAGAAGAAATTGAACTCACTAATTCTTGACATTCAAAATCTACATTAGGGTGTTCCTTAGTAATATTTAACTTCTCTACCTTATTGACAGTTTTTTGTTGTTTTCTACTCTCTCCCATCCTATAAACTACAGTTTTAGCTTGAAAATTATTGACATGTCTAATATGCATCTACTATATAATCAAACCAACATGATATGATATGTCATGTTGTGATTAGAGGCCTTAATGACATCATCTATCACACAACTTTCCCCTCACATGATATTTGAAAATTTGTTGGCAGATACTTGAAACCATATCCTTTCAAAAAGGCATTGCTATGATAATTCTTATCACTCTTTGAGGAAGTGTATATCCTTAGATGGAGGGAATTGTTGTAACATGATTCAATTACATCATTGATCAAAGGCCACTTAAGAAATCGTAAAGCCACACTTTTGATTTGCTTGAGAAATCTTAAAGCAATCAATTAACTTAACTAACTTCCAATAATTATCCCTTTAAATGCACGCGAGACCCGCCACTCAAATCTATTGAAGAAACATATGATCATCGACCAAAATCCCAATCCCACTGAGGAGATTCATTTCAGTCGAGGAACTTGCTTAATCGATATTCAATCAAGTTGGGGCTAAAAGTAGAAATTGCCTTTGATTTCTGTAACAACGCTCGTTAAAAATTCATGTAAAAAATATAATACCATGGTCATGGGACATCTATTCCAAGATGAATTGTGGGAAAATCATCCTAGTGGGTTTTCATTTGGTTTATAATGGCTAAGGAAATTGGCAAAGGCAATGTCAAAGGCTTTGGAAAGGCAAAATTGCATTTTTGGCACATTTATTTATGAAAATAATGGAAATTAGGAGAAAAGGAAGATGAAAGGTCAAAAGTTGCATGCGAGGAAGAAAATGAAGGAAAATAATAGAAAATGAAGAAAATAGAGGCCTCATTGATAAAAATGCTTTTGAGGATTAGTGGACAGGCTTGGTTAGTGTAAGATTTTTGCCAGTTCAGTTTTGGAGCTGTCATTCTATTCTCTCTCTCTCATACTCTTGGACACTTTGATTTTTCTTGAAGCACTCTTAGGGAGTGTGGCATAGTTAGATGCTTGGAGCAAGATGGCAAAGGAAGAGAAGGAAAGCACAAGAGGACATCGGGATCAATAGCTACAACAGGTTTTGCTTGTAGGTACCGAGTTGCATGTATGTTTTCCTTACTAGTTTTGGCATGCATTGCACATGCATGTGGTTTCTTGGTTAGGATCTATCATTGGCATGGAGAATTGCCTAGATTGACAATGGATTTTTCTAGCCTTTCCATTTCCTGGATAGCCATGGTGCTGTGATTTTTACTTTTGTTTTTTGGTTGGTTTTCTTGTGCCTTTGGTTGTGGGTTGAGTAATTAGTTCTTGGAAGCCTTGGTTGGACAAACACTCTGGAAGCCCTGTAATAGCTTGGGTTGGGTTACTAGTCTTGGAAGCCTTGGTTGGACAAACGATATGGAATCCCTATAACAACTTGGGTTGAGTTACTAGTCCTGGAAGCCTTGGTTGGACAAACGCTCTAGAAGCCTGACGACAGTTGTGGTTCGAGTTACTAGTCCTGGAAGCCTTGGTTAGACAAATACTCTAGAAGCCTGACGATAGTTGTGGGTTGAGTTATTAGTCCTGAAAGCCAGGTTGGAACAAATGCATTGGAGCCTTGGACAACATGGGTAGAGACCGATCTGGTGATGGTTAATGATGTCTGACTGTGAGGTGGAACCACTGATTGAGGGTTGAGATGGTTTGGCCTCTAGAAGCCCTGGTTTGGTTTTGATGGATTTGTTTCATGATATCCCAATTCATGCTTAGAACATGGCATGGGGGTGACCAGCTGAAAGAAAGATTTGGTTCAGCCTAGTCTATGGTCGGGTGGTTCATGGAAGTCCCATACCTGGTCAGCCTATTCAATCATCAATAAAATATCTCTTTCACCTTGGTATGTTATGGGTAAATAAACTTGTTTATATGTGGTTTATATGGTTGCTATATCCTTGATATTTCGTTGTTTATGTGTTGGTTATGAATGAGTTTTATGACAATGGAAATGTATGGATCTCATCATGTTTTGGTTAATCACTGAATGTACAATGAATATATGACTTAATAGATGGTAATGTAGTTATTGTGATGAGGCATCAATGCTTCTTAGTGATTCTCAAATAAGTATGAGACCCCTATGCTCACTTATATTGTTTAAACCTCTAGATTACATCTTTGAGACATATTTTACAAAATTATTGTCATGGATAGTAGGGGTCTAGTCAAGTCCTTGTTCAAGTAATTACATTAGTATCAATATTTCATTGTTATCTTTCATTTTTGGAAGTGTCATTGAGTTTTGGGCAGTGATCTAGGCTCTAGTCCTAAAAAAGTGGCACAAATCTCACAGTCGCAAGCACAACACTGGGGAAAAATGTTCCCAGAATCTCCCTTGCCCTTGTTGTGGGAGCTTCTGGAACCTCTCAGACGCACCCTTGTCCATATCAAGGGAGCGTCCAAGGGTTTGATGCACTAAAACTTCAGTTGGTCTCAAGGGTTGGTTACCTAAGTGGTTGGGATGGCTCTTAGGAGTTTTGTTGTTGATGTGGAAGGTATGTGTGATGTGTTCCATTGGTTCCACTTCCTTAACTGACACATAGGGAGTCGAATCATATCATAGTAACTTCTCATCACATGTTTACCCTAGTTGGTGGGTTACCTAGGTAGATGTGGGAGGAGGGTGTTACAATTTCTATGAACCAATCACAAGTGCTTCACTCCATTGAAGTCCCAGGAAAAATTACTTGAGGCCTGGGGTGAAACCACCTAGATTTTTCTAACCTGTGGGGAGATAGGTGCAAAACTTAATCGTGTCCATTCTTATTATTCGAACTATTACTCCACCTTAAATCTAACGTCTTAATTATCCCTAAAATCATTCTAACTATCAATAATTGAAGGTGAAGTACATAGCCATCATTTCCAAAGTATCCAATTTCTATAGTTTTGGGTACTTTCTTTTTGCTCCTACTCTTTAGAGAAGTTACTTTCAATAGACTATGGCTCCTAGGAAAAGAGGAAATTTCTGAAAGAATCTTATAGAAGAAGGTGACCCCCCAAAGGTATTCCTAGAAAAAGATAGGGATATTTTTGAGTTGACCATAATTAGAAAAACCTTAGCCATGAGGCCCGTTGCCAATTTGTGGAACATTCAAAATCTTTTTCGCCTTTACACTCATTCACATATTTCTTGATTGTAAGCCATGCATTCTTCTTGTGAAAACATGGTGAGTCTCCGTATCTCTCCTCCTCCTTTGCTCCCATAAATCCAATCCATATAAGGATCCATGTAAAGCATTCAATGATGACAATACAAAAGCATATTCGTTTGACTAGTATGAATTTGATACTCCATCTTCAACAACAAATAATTAAAAAGAAACTACTTCGAGACTTGAAAGAAAAGGACAGAGAGATGAAATAACAAGCATCGTAGATGGCTCAATAATGGAACTCTTGTAAAAAAATGATAATGGAAATTAAAATTGAAAAATATGAATCTTCAGATAATGAGTTAAGTAAAACCATTTTTGAAGAAGTCCCAACTACATAATATAAGGCTAACAAAGGGTCTTTCCGCTATTTGTTTATTTGCACAAATCCCACAATTAAAAGGTTTAACATCATTATAGCAATCAAATTAGAAGGTCTGGTGGTATATCATATAGATGTATTCATATACTCTATTGCAATGTTATCCTATGCCAAGTACCATGCTATCTTGACCTACTTTTGGAATATTTGTCATAACAAAATTTAGCTAAGAGTTGTTACTCTCCCTCTAAACCATGTTTTTGAACAAGCTATCGACTCTTTGGTTAAGATCAAAAAGATATGTAGCCAATGTGAATTAAGAAAGGATGATGTCCTTTTTGACACTATCACTAAGTTCAAAACTAAGTGTTGTAGTGAAAGACCATATGCATTTTGGTCTTAGGAAAACTATTTTGTGGACTTACCATATGCATAAAACTATAAGGATATTCCACAAAAAGAAACGATATATTTTATCAGCCCAAAAGAGCTGAGAACTTGTAAAGAAGAAATGTATATTTGCTACAAAAGGGCTTGATCAAAAAAACTGGGAGCCTAGGGGCCTGCCCTGCTTGTTATGTTAATAAACATTTGGAGAATAAAAGAGGCAAAAAGAGGTTGGTAGTGATGTAACATTTTTATTTTTGATAAGTTAGTTTTATATATGTGTGTGTGTGTGTGTTAAATGAAACCCGATCAAAAGAAAATCAAAAATTGTACAAGTGAGCAAATTTAAATGCCACTTCAAAGGAATAAATTACATTGTAAATAAAATAGGGTTTTGTGTGCAACTTGTTTAAAATGCCACAACCTGATGTTTTGATTTGAATCATATAGTTTAATCATGATCAAATCATTTAAATTTATGTTTTTATATTAGTGAATAAGCTCACCAAATTGTTTAATCTTGGTAGAACATGATTAGATAGGATAGAATAGAATAAATGATGGCCTAACATGCTCAAAATTTGGCCAAGTGATGTATTAGATTAGGGTTACAAAGAAATTAGGCAAGAAATTGGTTGCTAGTCCAAATGCGCCCAAATTTAGATTAAGGTTTGTTTAATTAGAACTTAATTTCTTATTAAAGGTGATAAATTTTGTATAAATAAAAACTTACGATGTTTTTAACCAAAGTCATAAAATGATAAAGGAAATTTGTCGTGAAGCACTAACAAGCCAATATCTTTGGACGACGATCCTCTTCCCCACCCAGATCAACGATAGGGAAGCCATTTTGCACCCCCTTCGACCATTGCTCGATAGCAGCAAGGAGGGGGGTCTGAAAACCGGTTTCCCTTATGGCGATCTGATTGCAACGTGTCACTCCCTCCTTACTTAGCACTCCCCCCACTCATTACAACTTACCACTACCCCACCCCTTCTGAAATCCGCTCATCACACTTCATTCATACGTCATATTGCCAACAATTATCCCCATTTCTCATGCATGTTGTCCACTAATCCTTTCAGTCCATGTGTCCTTATCCGTTATATTCCTATCCATTTTACCTATCCATTCTAGCTTCTCGTTAGCCATCAATGAACACCCTCCCGTTTGGTAACAGTTCCCTTCTAACAATTATGTGCTTCCTCATTATAAATAAACCCCTCATCCCTTTCGCGTGATTTCTATGGTGCTATTTCATTTCTGATTAACAGGTTTTCAAAATTTCACTGCTCTTTGCGCCTACTTTGTGGCATACCCAGATTTACCATCAGAACGAAAGCTGCTCTCTGTTAGGTATTCTTACTCCTAGCCTTCTATTGTTTCTTCCACCCATTTTTGCAAATAATGGCACCAAAAAGAAAGGACCAGCCCTCTAGTAGTAAAACCTCATCGCAGGAAAATCCCAAAGTCACTGATACCCTAGACCTTGACCACATTCCCTTAGCTGACCAATTTTTCAAAATTGTAGACATAGAGTGTGAATTCGATATGTTCGAATTGCACCATTGGTTAAAACAAACTTATCAAGACTCAGAAGATGAAATTAACCTATGGGAATCTTTATTTCCCATGTTCATGTTTCCTCAGACCCATCCATTTCCTGATTTAGTCATGTGGTGTCAAGCTAGGTACAATCCCCTGTAGAGAACTGTGGTAGCTCAAAATGGAGACATTCTGATATCTATCACACCTGAAACCATCAATAAAATGCTTCTTATCCCTGAGAATGATTCCCTTAGCTTTTTCTCCACTATTGTCCTCATGGATCTATACCATAAGCTCACTTTCCCCCAAAGAGCTCAAATTTTTGAGATCTTTCTTCCATAAGATGTTGGAATTCCTAAAAGAAACCCTCCTTATTCAAAATCCAAGTTCCCTAAGAGAGTTAAAACATACCATTTCTTTAGTTTCTTTCTTGTTAGGTTACCAAACATATCAATGGGTAGATGAATCTATTCTAGGTTATCTATCCATCTTCTCCAAAGAACACAAACCAACTTTCATGTATAATTACAGTCAATTTTTGGTTGAAAGTATGCATGAACAATTAATGAAAATCACTACTAAAGGAGTATTCAAGTATTCTTTTGTATTAGTGCATATGATCCTTTTTCAACAAGGAGATGTGTTGCCTATAACCTTACACAAGCAGGATGATCAGCAAGTAAGTCAATCAGTCACACAGTGGACCTCATTGATCAGGAGGAACTCAACTGAGTTCAAATTTTCAGATTTCATTGATTGTTTTATTCATCCAGTTGCACAGATTCTCAGTAGCCAAAGTGAGCCTAGAATCAGCCCAAAGATTAAAAGAATTATGCACCTGAGTGACCAAGCCAAGACAGGAGAGAGGTATCCTTACTAGAATTACACATAATTTAGGGTGTATGGTTGTGAATTAGCTCCACGCAAATCTCCTAAATATGTTCCAATGAGAATTTTATCTCTAGAATATATAAGGCAAATTATCAATATGGATGAGCTACATTTTATTTCAGGGAAGAGGAAACCTTAGTTTAAGATCAAATCCCAAGTGGGATCATTTATTTGCAATAACAGATCAGCAGGCATTGAAGCAGACTCAATCCTCAGACATATGGGATTCCAACCAAGTTTCACCTAGTCTTATGACCCATTTAGTATAATCTCCAACTTAAGGGTGGAACTCAAAACCACACCTTACAATCATACTCCAAGACTAGAGATTGAAAAGTAAGGAAATCAGGAATAATGGGAGGAAAACACACTTCAAGAAGCAGAAGAACATATTTTACCTCCTTCTACCCTCCAGACTCCCACTTCTCAAAGCAAGTAGGAAAAGAGGCCAAGAGAAGAATCTTCATCTTCAGCAAAGGGTGCAAAGGAATTCATTATTTATCAGAAGAAACCAAAGACTGACTCCAAAGGTACTACTACTCAAGGTTAGAAAGAGCCTATAATCATCAATTTGGATGATTCACAGGTTTCTACAAGGTCAGAAGAAAATGTATCACCACTCCATCCTCCTCTTCAGTTTCACAGAATTTATTGGAGATCACCCAGTCTACAGGAGTAAGTGAGCAAGAGGAGCCAAACATCTTCACCAATTTCCTTGAAATTAAACAAAAGAATGAATCTTTGAAGGCAAATGTCTACGCTCAGTTTGGAAACAGACATCCACTTCACAACACAGGTCATTGACAGCCTTTGACAATGAAAAAGGCAGGATGCAAATGGAATTCCTACAAGCTAAAGTGCCTTTTCCAAAGGCTTCTTCAAACTCCAAGAAGACCATATTTTCCTTTGATGCCAACCAGATAAACCTGATCGACCAGATGGACATGCACACACAGTGTGGTGAGATGCTTTTCTCTACCATGACTAACACTGCTATGGCATTATCAAAATTAAGGACAACTCTTTCAAATGTGCAGTCACAATTAAATATAGAAAATATATCCTCTTTGGCAAAAGATAATAGGGTAAAATCACTAGAAGACTTAGTGATCAAAATTGGGTATGACCCATTGATGTTAAAGTTACAGAGGACATTATAAAAAAGAAGAATGTAGATATTTCAGCATTAAGGAAGCAGCTCAAACTACCTTCTACAAAGGATCCTCAAACTAAGGAGATAGAAGAAAGTGAGCAACGCAAAGAAGAAATGCTCGAATTAATCATTAAGCAAAATGTACAAATAAGGACAATGGAATAGCAAATAGAAAAAATACTTAAAGAAAAGGAAGAATCTGCTCAAGTAGCCATAGTTCCAATTACAACTATACCCATTACAGTGGCAGGGATAACAGTGATCCAGGTGGATATTGGTGGCCACTCGCCTATTCCACTTGGACCCACACCATTGTTTCTTTCAATTTTTCAGTTTCCTTATTTGTAGCACAATTTACTATTTTTGGAAATTTTTCGGGTCCTGAACTTCCGGAGCCGTTTTGAGACCCTAAACGACGTTTTTTGGGAAAACCAAGAGAAACATGGGCCATATATCAATATTTCTCACTCAAAAGTTGTAGTCCTCGGATAGATATTTCTAACGAGGTATTTTGCGCATCAAACAGAGATCGTATGCCAAAGTTACGATCCTGGGAAGTTGATGTTTCGATTTATCCAAACGGGGCCCATAGTTTGGTGCCTCATCTCCTAGGGTTAGGTTTTTGGATGTTTATGGCTTTCCATTGTTTCTCAACAATAAATAGGCCTTTGAGCATCATTGTAACACAGTTCAGAGACATGTAGCCGCCACATCTCTTCTCAGAGATAAGATACCATCTCCCAAGCTAGTTTTATTCCCATTCTGTCTCTAAGCATATTTCAGTGTTTGATATTAATGAAATGTAGTGTTATTTCTACTGCATCTTTGTACTTATGGTTATATTTGTAATTTGTTGCGTTCCTGTTTAAATCCGGATCACTGGTATCAAAGGGGTCTACTCTTTCTCTGTTTTTCTTTGCATGTCCCCAACGAGGTCAGGATATAAGGAGTTAGGGCTTGAACTGGTCAAACATTTGCAAGACCAGCTTTGCAAATCCCGACGGCCTCCCATGGAGGATGAAAAGAAAGACGAGGGGGTCGTAGATCCTATCAAATTCTTGCTTGAAGAAGCCTTCGAGTGACAAAGGAATGTGATGATGGACAACTTTGCCCAGAGCGGCTAGACAAGGGCGACACATCTACTTTCGAAAGCTACTCTGGGAGCGCCACACCCTTTAAGGTAAAATTTAACTTTGACATTCCCATATTTGAGGGTCAGAAAGATGCAGACATTGTAGATAAATGGTTAAATCTGCTATAAGGATATTTTTTCGTTCATGATTTTTCTAGCCGGGAAAAGATCACTTTTTCACTTCTCAAAGCAGCCCCCCACATTAAAGACTGGTGGGAAACCTACTGTGAGTAGAAGGATAAAAGTACAAACTCATTGTTTTCAACCGCACCCACTTGGAACTCGTTCCAGGATGCCATAAAGGAGCAGTACTACCCTATCAGGAGCTATGAGGATAAATACATCAAGTGGACAACGCTGTGACAGGGAAGTGACCAAGATGTGCCAGAGTTTACCAATGTTTTTTATACCCTTCACATGAAGTTGGGTATCAAGGATTTTGAGAAGAATTTGGTTCTCAAGTACCACGGCTGCCTATACAGGTACATCTAGGATGAGATGGAGTTCCTGGACATCTCCTCGCTCAGCACGACATACTGATATGTCATCAAGATCGAGAAAAATCTTAAACAGAAGAAGTGAGACTTTGGATTTGCGAATATGAAGCAAGGGAAAGGTGCCCCCAAAACGCAGAATAGAGGACCAAGCCAAGGTAGGGCGGCCTAGGACAACCCACCAAAGTTGAAAACAAAGAACAACATTGTGAAGCCGAATAAGGACACGAGAAAGTGGTGTGATTCCCTAAGAGCTCCACTCACAACACAAGTGAGTGTCGGCCAAGCAGTCACTGGTGGCCGAGCTAAAGGCTTCAGAATCAAGTGCATGTTCCGACTCTAAGACAGAACCTGACAAGGGGAATGACAAAGGGAATTAGATTATCGATGTGGAGCCCAACAACATCGTTGCCACCATGAAGATCTAGAAGGAGGAACCCGAAGATCCAGAGGAGGAGGAGCACCTCTTCCACTCCCAGATGTGGGTAAAGGGTTCCCCACTACAATTCATTGTCGACAGCTGGAGCCAAAAGAATCTCATTTAGGCAGAGTTCATGAAGTGGTTGGGCTTATAGACCACATCACATCCACAAATGTACACCATTGGGTGGCTTCACCAAGGACGATATCTTCGCGTGATCCAGCAGTGTCGCCTTCCATACAGCATCAAGCCCTTCACAGATGAGGTATTATGTGACGTTACTCCCCTTGATGTTTGTGATGTATTACTAGGCCAACCATACTTATGGAAGCAACATGTTGTGTATGAGTCAAGGCCTCGTGTTGTTATTGTTACTTTGGGAAATAAGTTGTACAGGATACCGAAGGTAGCACCGCCTACCACCATCTCTTTGGTTACTGCAAAACAATGCAATAAGCTCATTTCCAAAACCGGGAAATTTGTTTTCTTGATGATACGCCCTCAAGGAAAGAATAATACGGTGGACACAACCTCAAGATAGGGCCCCTTCTCACAACAACAACAGATGGACAAGGTCATGGAGGAGTACGAGGACATCTTCACCTCCCCCGTAGGGGTGCCTCTGCAATGTCAGGTCAAGCACTCCATCAATCTGACCCCAGGTGCGCCGCTGCCAAATGGACAGATCTATCAACACTCCGTTCTGGAGAACGATAAAATCAATAGGCAGATTCAAGAGCTGCTGCAGAAAGGTCACATCTGACCAAGTTCATCGCCCTATGGGAGTCCAATCGTGTTGGTACAGAAGAAGGATGGGACTTTAAGACTCTGTATTGACTATCAGGCGTTGAACAAGATCACTGTCCGGAATAGGTACCCAATCCCATATATTGATGATCTTTTGGACCAACTGAAAGGGGAAAAATATTTTAGTAAGATAAACTTGAAATCAAGATATCACCAGGTACCAATCGAACCCTCCAATGTGTGGAAGATTGCCTTCAAAGCCAAGGAGGGCCCTTTTGAATGGTTGGTTATGCCTTTCGGGTTGACGAATGCTCCTGCAACCTTCATGAGGCTGATGGATGACATCTTGCAGCCATTGACCAACTCATTTGTAGTGGTATACTTGGATGACATCCTGATCTTCAACCAGAGTTGGGAATAGCACCTCCACCACATCCGACAAGTTCTCCAAACACTGCGGCAACACAAGCTATGTGCCAATTTGGAGAAATGAACTTTTGGCATGACCCAGGTTCGGTATCTGAGATACATTATTGATGAATGGGGGGTGCATGTGGATCCAACCAAGATCCAAGTCACTCGATATTTTCCAGCTCCAACCTCTCTGACAGAGCTCCGCAACTTTCTAGGTCTTGCCAATTTCTACCGTAGGTTCGTGTTGGGATTCTCTCATATCACTTGGCCCTTGAGTCACGTCACCATGGGAGGAGAAAAATACAAATTCTTTTGGTCTAAATCTCAATAGAAGGCATTCACAGATTTGAAACATCACCTCTACTCTGCACCAATGCTCACATTACTAGACTTGCAACAGCCATTTGAGATCTAACTATGCTATTGGGGTAGTCCTTTCTCAACCGGGGCATCTAGTGGCATATCATAGTGAGACACTTTCAGACACATTCCAGAAGTATCCCACTTATGACAAAGATATGTATTCCATTGTGTAGGCTTGTCGACAATGGAAGCATTACATTTTGGGGAACGAAACATTCATCCACACAGACCACTAGCCCCTGCAGTTCATACAAACGCAAGGGAAGTTGTAGAATGATCGCCATCAGAAGTGGTCCACATACCTGCAACAGTTCCATTTGAATATCAAGTATAAGAAGGGCAACACCAATAATGTTGCAGATTGCCTCATCTGACCACCTATCATGGCGTTAACCACTGTGCTAAACTCTCGTGGGCACAAGACTTCTGATTGGCCACTTCTCTACAAAAGCGACCCAGAATTCGGCCACACATACCAAACGCTCTTGAAGGGTCCGCAAGTTCCAGATTTTCACCTCGAGGATGCCCTATTATGCCACCTGGGACACATTTGTGTTCCTTCAAGCGAGCGTGCCAAGATGATTTTGGAAGCACACTACAGTCGAGACATTGGGCGTTTCGGGGTCGAGAAAATGGTGGCAGTACTGCAGAAGTATTTCTATTGGTCGAATCTTCGACAGGATGTCGAGAAGTACATCAGATCCTACACTTCCTGCGCCATTGCCAAACCCACCATCAAGAAGCAAGGCCTCTATACTCCGCTGCCTACTCCTAGTCGACCTTGGGAATCCATCTCCATGGATTAAATCTCGGGCCTTCCTTCTACTGGGCATGACAATGACTATGTTTTTGTGGTCGTCGACAGATTCTCGAAGCTGGCCATTATGGCAGCCTGCAAGAAGAATATCATAGTGGAAGCCACTGCTAAACTCTTTTTTGAAAGAGTGTGGGTACACTTTGGGATCCCACAGTCTATCATCTTAGATCAGGACAGTAGGGTCCTCAGTAAATTTTGGTCCAGTCGTTGGTCGATGCCGGACACCAAGCTCACTAAGTCCACAACTTTCCATCCACAAACTGATGACCAGATAGAGGTCGTCAATAGGATGATCATACACATTCTGCACATGTACAACTCAAAGCATCCACGTACATGGGATGAGAGCCTCCCCTATGTCCAGGAAAGTCATAATCGGGCTCTCCACAGCTCGACTAGCCACAACCCTTTTCAGGTGGGCTTGGAATTCTAGCCACTATGTCCCATTAATGTGACCATTCCATTTGCAACTACTCGGGCAGATTCGGCTCATGTCCAGTCCAAAATCGATAAGGAAAACAACTTCATTAAGCACTTCCAACATATCTGCCAGTAGGTCCACGACATTCTGGAGAAATCAAATGCCAAGTACAAGCAGTGACATGATCAACATCGAGTGCCACACAAGTTTCAGGTGGGCGACAATTTCTGGTTGCATTTGCAAAAGGATTGCCTTACCGGAGCCTATCGGAAACTCGGACCACTCTGATATGGTCCTTACACCATTACCAAGGCTGTGAGAGACAATGCATTTGAGCTCAACATTCCCCATTCCTTGGCCTACACCCAATGTTCAATGTGGACCGCCTTCGACCATACTTCCCACCATTGCTAGACACATCAGACATTACAGAACAACTCACACCTACAGAGTTAAATCCAGATTGCATGGAACAAGCCACAACTAATCGGATCATGGACACACAAATCAAGACCCGACAACAAAGGATCGAACTATATCGAGTTGTCAAAGCAGGCCAATTCCTTCACCAGGGCAAGTGGCTCACTAGGGACTAAGTGCAGCAAAAGTTTCCTCATCTCATGGAGGAACTCAACGCAATGGGGACCATTACTTCCTAAGGCAGGAGGAATGATCCAGGTGGATATTGGTGGCCAACCGCTTATTCCACTTAGACTCCCAACATTGTTTCTTTCAGTTTTTCAGTTTCCTTATTTGTAGCACAATTTACTATTTTTGACAGTTTTTCGGGTCCTGAACTTATGGAGCCGTTTGAGGTCCTAAACGAAGTTTTTTGGGAAAATTGGGAGCAACATGGGTCATGGGCAATGTTCCTCACTGAAAATTTGTAGTCCTCGGATAGATATTTCTACCGAGGTATTCTGTGGATCAAATGGAGATCGTAAGCGAAAGTTACGACCTTGGGAAGTTGATGTACCAATTTACCCAAACGGGGCCCATAGTTTGGTGCTTCATCTCCTAGGGTTGGGTTTTTGGATGTTTAGGGTTTTTCATTGTTTCTCAACAATAAAAAGTCCTTTGAGCCTCATTGTAACAGAGTTCAGAGGCATGTAGCCGCCACATCTCTTCTCAGAGATAAGCTACCATTGCCCGAGCTAGTCTTATTCCCATTTTGTATGTAAGCATATTTCAGTGTTTGATATTAATGAAATGAAGTGTTATTTCTACTGCATATTTGTATTTATGGTTATATATGTAATTTGTTGCGTTCTTGTTTAAATCCGAATCAAGTAGGGGAATCGAGATCAGCAACAACAGAGTCTACATCAATAATAGGTGATTTAAACAAAGTTATACAGGACCAGGTGTTGGGGATAATAATATTTATCTTTGTGATATGCCCTACAATCTTTTGCCATGTGTCCAAAGTTTGTACAAACATAACAATAACCAAGAAATAAACTTTGGTACCTCGGAGATGGAGACTTCCTAGATGTACTTCTGAAGTCTTCCTGCCTTGAGATCCTTTGATGATAACCATTTCTTCTTGCATCCTTGACACCATCTGCATTTCTTCTTGGAATGAGAATTCCTTCATTGTTTCCTTAACTCTTATCCTTGCCTTTGCTAGAACTGGGAGCATCAATATTTCTTTCTGGCTTCCTCACATCTTTGTTTTTTGAAGCATTATCATTCTTGGTTGGGGATTCACCTTCATAGCCAAGACCTGATTTATCAAATGGAGATCTTTGATGACTGAGAATTTCATCCAAGACTGGAGAGCTCTTCAAGACTTCGTCCATTCTTTCAACCTTTTTCCTGTGGGATACAATCTCTTCTTCCAATATTTCACAATCATTATTCTTCTTAGCAAGTTGTTTCTCACTTTCTTCCTTGATACAAGTTGCTTCATTTGCTTCTATTTTAAGGAAGATGATATCTAATTTCATTCTAAAAATTTCTTCATTTTCCTTAGCTAGACTGCTCTCCATTTCTTCCATGAACCTTGTAGCTTTACATGTTTTGGCCTTGAGAAGGTTGATGTCGGATTTTAGTTTAAATATTTCTTCATCCTTTGCTTTTAGTTGACATATCATGGTGTTTCTTTCCTTTTTTGCTTCATCAACTTGTCCTTCTATGATTGCCAGTGCTTCCATTGTCTTCTCATCACCTTGTGCTAGCTTTCTTGCTTCTTCTAGTTGAGATTTAAGAGAGGAGACCTCTTTGAACAATTTCTGCTTCAAGTTTGTTCAAGCTTTTGTGCCTTTGTTCAAGGTGGCTTGACAAGGTATATTCCCATTTCTTTGCCTTATCCAATTGATTTGTCATGGATATGACTTCTTCATGATGCTTTCTTTTGTTTTGGTGAAATTCCTCCTTAATATTGGTAAGCTCTTCATCCCTTCCTTGTACTTGAAGCTTGACAAGGTCAACTTTATTCCTTGTTTGCTCTTGGTCACCAACTAGTGCTTTCTTCTTAAGTTCCTGGTTTTCCTTTTTCAAACTGATAATCTCTTCGATGGCAGCCATAAGTTTAGTGAGGACATCTTCTTCAAAATCTTTTTCATTCTCTTCATCTTCTAGGTCTTCCTTAGCCTTGATTTCATCATTCTTATTTTCAGCTTCCATGATGGGTTATGGATTTCCTTCTTTATTTCCATCATCTTCTTAACTAGTGGTCATAGTCAATGCTCCTTTTGTGTGAAGTTCATGAAGTTTGTCCCATATACCCTTTGTTGACGAACACTTTTCTAAATTGTCCTTTATAGAATTTAGTAACCCATTCAAGATTTCCTTCCTCGCTTTTGCATTGTACTCCTTGGATTCTTCAACCATCATGTTATCAACAATCACTGATTTCTAGACTTCAATGCCTTGAGTCTTTAAGAAATTCCTCATTCTTGCTTCCCATATATCAAAGTTTCCATTGAACAATGGAGCCTTCACATATTGATTGATTTCAATTTCGGTGGTTGAGGGAGACACATCTTTAGGAGGATTGGATACTTTCTTCCTTGGCTTCACCATTTGTGTTCTAATTGATTAACCTTGAAGCTATTAGGCTTTGAGTGAAGGTATTGGCTTTGAAACCAATTGTTGGAAATATTGAGAGGGGGGTGAATCAGTATTTCTTTTCAATTGTTACTTTTACCAGTTAAATCAATTATATTTTGAACACAAAATAAGAAATAGGAATAAAAGTTGTTATTAATAAAATATTTATAATGAATCAAGTACAATATATAGGGCTCCAACTCTTGATGAAGACACCGATCTTCAATTCCCCAGGCTCTGACCTATTTCCAAGCACCAACTTGGTCTTTTGTGAGGCTCCAACCTCCAAGGCACCGACCATATCTTCTCAAGGCACCAACTTTGCGTTTAGAGGCTCCAACCCCTAGGGCACCAACCATTCTCTAGTACATGCTCCGACCTGATTTCTTGAGGACACCGATCCTCTAGGGCTCCAACCATATCCTTCAAGGCACCTACCTTGTTTGCTTGAGGCTCCAACCTTCAGGGCACCAACCCTCTGCGCTCCAACCCACTGCTATATTTTGTCTAGATATGTTTTATAGTGATTCACGACTCCCAAAATCTTCTTCAATGAGCCTTATCAATCTTTAGCAATGCCTTCAGTTAGTCTCCACAGTACTTTATCAATGACACCCTTCTCTTACCATGAAAGTGTCACCACTATTCTTCATATTTACCCAACCACTTTCTCCAAGGTCACTTCATGATGATTAATGCATCATGGTCTCCAAGATTAACTCTAAGGACAGCTATGGCTTCTCAATAATGTGTCTTCAATAAGCTGCACTAAGCCTCAAAAGTTTGCACCAAATAATTCTCTGTTTCGAGCCTCTGTTCTCACTATCGCGGTTACTGCTTTAGGAGTGACTAATTCAGAGGAATGACTGTCATGGATTTATATTGTGCATTCACTTAAAAACAACCCTGTTCATACTCAGATAATATTTTGAACTGTCATCTGAATCACTATCAAACATAGGTCCAAGTGGTATGAATGATCCTATGCGCAGTCAGTCTCGACTTTCTTCATTCTTCAACTCTTTAATGCTCTTGTCTATCTCTCCTTTGATTGACCTTCGGTTTCCTTCTTTCCTACTCGACCTTCGGCTTCCTCTGTTCCTTCAAGTTCACGAGTTGTGAACTTTTTCTTCTTCTCTGTAATTGATGCCCGAGATGCCCACTTGAAGTGAAGTGTTTTAACTCATTTTTATACGAGTTTCACCAATGACCAAAAGACACGTTTATTGGAAAGGAGGCCAAATTATATATTAAAATATATCTCAGAGGTCCTTTCATCCAATTATATCATAGATTTGTTTATTCACAAAACCCACATAGGAGAGGCTATACCCACATTATAATAGATGTATGGCGGTCTCCACATGCCACTTCACTACTTTGATTGCAATCACAACTTTATGAAAATCCCGCAATCGCAACCCTTTGGCTTTACGATGTAACACTTTCGATACCCCTACTGCATATGGATTAGATGCGATATTCAATAAGTTGTTTTTAATAAATCTTCGGGTCCACACCTTTATCGCATTCGACAATCCGTGGGGTCCACAAGCCTTATTGCAATCGACGGTTTTATGCATCATTCCTTTAAAACTCGTGATACTGTGGCTGCAATATTACAACAGGGCTTATTATAATGGAGCAATCGGGTCCGCAACTCAAATCGCAATCGAAGGTTTCAATTGTGACAAGGCTTTATGAACTTGCGATATGGAGGATGCAATATTGTATTAAGGCAGATGTAACGGAACCATCGGGTCCACAATGCCCATATCAAAAATCGGGGATTTCAAGCAGTGACACATAAGAAAACCCGTCGATATTATATATGTCGATGTGTTAACTCCTTCATTTTGTTTTATTCCATTTGCTGTGAAATTTTAAAGGTTTCCACAATTTATTCCTTCCTCTGATATTTCTACTTAGTTCCTTCATTATAGCTCTTATTCTTGGGCATATGCTTTTTCATAGCTTGTCGATCCTATGACTTCCAATAGCTACTCTTCGATTCTCGATATATTTCTCTTGCTCCAATATGACTTCTAATGGCTTCCTTAATGGATTTCCTCCTTGGCTTCTTGCTCCAGTTACTTCACAGATGTGATCTACTTCTCCTTGGCTTCATATCATCATTTAGTATCCCAAAATATTTCCTAATTAACATCAATGACAATCTAGATCAACAATCTGCCCCTTTGTCATTGATGGCAATATTCTTCTTCTCTCCCCCTTTGATTTCAATGGCAAAGGAGTGCACAAGGAATCCCCCTGTCGAATTGCTCCCCTTATCAAGCTGCTTCTCTTCTTCATGAATAGTAGATTTTCATGGATATGTTACTCCCCTTGTCATGGTGTTCTTCTTTTTACTCAACATAGAAAGATTGTTGCCTCATCATCAGCTAGCACATTATCCCTTCTTCATGTCTCAAAAACCACTTTATCATGGCTTCAACAATGTTGCTCCAAGAATGTCCCAAACAGACCTTTAAAGTGTTGAGAATAGCAACAAGAAATGCTAAAATAGTATTCAAAGTATTCCAATTTTAATTCATCCTTGAATTAAAATTCGAATTTAGTCTCACCGGCTGCTTGAAAAATAATTAATTAATTCATTATGGATTAATTAGTTGTAGAAATTCAAGCTAGAAGTCTTTGTGAAGTCATGCAACGGTTATCCCTTAAATTAAGGAGATTATCCCTTAATTAAGGAGATAAGGATGAGTTGTATTTGAGTTGTAATTAGTTAGCTCAGTTAACTGAGTTATGTCCAGTTAAATTAGTTCCAAACAATTTGAGGAACTAATTGTGAGCTCAGTCAGTTAATGCATGCATGCATCCAACTAGTGTACTCTAGATAATTGAAGATTCCCTCATAAATAACTCATGCATGTCTATTCAGAGAAAGACCCAGTTGAGATTAAAGACAGGGACATTGTACTATCAGTTGCATGTGTTTGCATATAAAGGAAACACAAGTATGCAGTCACGGTAAGGTTCCTTGAGGATTGCATAGTTCTAATAGTGTGTTAGAGTAGTGTGTGAGAGCAGTGTTACACTGGGTGAAGGAGATCATCCCAGAGGTAACTGTGCAAGGAAATAGGAGGCTTGGAGGGCAGAGGATAAGGTTTGTGAGAAGCCTTCTTTGCTTGTGAGCATCCAGGAGGATTGTAATGAGAGCTGGCTAGCTGTGAGAGCTAAGGCTTTGTATAATTCTGATGTATTTCCACCTTGTATGATAATACAGTTAGCGGGGTTTTTAGCTGAGGCTTTCCCATGAGTATTTTTTGTGTTTCATGTGCATTGATTCTTCTTCTAGTTATATTTGTTCAACTTTATCTTGCTCAAATCTATTAAGCTTCCTCAAATTTGATAGTAGAAGTAGATTATAGTATTTTTCTTTGGTATACTGCATTATCGAGTTAATCTACAATCAGATTTTGTACATAGATCTCAGAGGTAGATTTGTAGAGAGTTTGCAGAATTTCTACATGGTATCAGAGCCAAGTTTATCGGAGCAATGAACAGTATACGAAGAAGAGAATTCGAAAAATAAAAATAAATAATAATAATAATAATAAAATTGGGGAACCCTAGCTCACGACAGGAGGAAATGACAACATCAACTGCAGTTGCTGCAGAACAGGGACGCAGCACCTCACTTCTGGTTGAGTCCTCAGCGCCCATTTTCTCCCCTGAAGCCCGTCCCGCCACCAGATCTGGTGCGATACATGCCAATCCACACTACTGGCTTCTGTGCAACAAGCTCTCGCTAATGGACAAGCCCGGATCTGATTTGGGACACGCATATAACCGGTCTGAGTTTGAGGAAGATATCCTTTTTGCCATCGATGCACAGACTGTTGACATCCCTCATAGCAGCGATTATTTGGTGCGAAACCCCAGGGCACGAGATCTGGCTGTATATAAGGGGATCCAACAGAGAAACCCAAATCTGATATTCCACGTAATCCCATTGGCTCCGACGAGGATAAACTACCCTCTTTAAGGTAGCTTTGCAGCACTAGGACCCCTGATAAGATTAAAGCTCTCGCAATTTCCTCAGATCCGAAGATCTCTATAGCTCCTCGATAGGGAGATCTTGACGGGATCGCATGGCCCTCGGGGGACTCGGAAGGCCTACCCCTCTTTGAAATACGATATCCCTTACAGATCTGGAAGGGGATCCTCAAAAATAGGCCGCCCAATAGTATATCAGGCCAAGCACTGGCTAGATCTGGAAAATCGCCAGAGAGAGCCTGTCGGCGAGCCTGAACAGGAGATAATAAGACACAAACAGACTCCCATTTTTCGGGTTGCCTTTGGGCAGACAGAAAAGGCAGATCCAGCAAATTGAGGACTGGACAAGGTTGATCCACCATGTATGAATGCAGATCTGATGCACATCTTTATCAAATCGATAGAAGGAGGACATTGTTGCATACAGATCAAAAAAGGGATGAGCATACAAGAGCTATAAAAGGAGATCCAGATAAAATTGGGAACCCCATCAACATATCAAAATCTGATATATACAGGACTCAGCTTGCAGGACCATCACTCACTACAGGACTATGGAGTCATTAAAGATTCAATTATCATTCTCAACCTGAGACTGCGATCTGGATGCAAGGGAGCCAGTTCAAAAGCTTCAGGCTCTTTTCGCGATGCAGTCAAAGGAAAAGAACCACAACTAAACAAATCGGCACCCACATCAGAGCTACCAGGCCCCTACATCGTGGAACAGAAGCTGGAATCACCAACGCTTACAGTATCTCTACCAGAGGTAACTGATCTATACACTAATTTGGCCCATAATGATGTTATATGTAGATTCAATGGTTATTGGCCAAAATCGGATGCACTACATCAATGGATTTTCTCATCATGGTCATCTAACTGTGAAATATATCTATGCCCTAAAGGGTTTTTCATAGTTAGATTCAGCACAGAACAGGAACGAGACAACATCATCAATCAGGGGTCTTGGTTTTGGGGCAATGCAGGCCTCTTCATCACCCCCTGGTTCTCGGAATTCGATGCCAATACCATGATAGTTTCAACAATGCCAGTATGGGTAAGGCTGCATAACCTTCCACTACATTTTTAGCATCAAAAAGTTTTAATAGCCATTGGAAACTCCTTGGGAAAGTTCCTTAAAACAGATGAAGACAGAGCTATTCGGGGAATTTTCACATATGCCAGAATATGTGTAGAAGTGGACCTGAGTCAAGGACTACCAGATCACATCACATTGAATTTCAATAATTCACTGTGGATACAACCGCTTGACTATGAGAACATAGCATTCAGATGTCGCAGCTGCTTACAAACAAGGCACCTACAATATGCCTGTCCACTGACTAGCAAGGAGCCTAAAGGGAACAAGAAACAACAGAAAAAACCCAAAGGTTGGCAGCATACCGAACCACTGGAAGAGGATGAATTGAAGACAAAACCTACAGGCACACAAATGAGACAGGAAAACACGCAGGAAGAGAACACCCAGGGGCCAAACCTAGGGCAAAATATTTTGAAACAACAACAAGAATTACAACTAGAAATAAGTGGAACCAAACGAACACATGGTTCCGAAGGATCGGAATCTGACAAAGAACAACCAATGAATACATTGGAAAACCTACTTGCCATTATTGCTCCCACTCCCAGCACTAGAGGTTGGAGAAGAGTGGAGAAGAAGAAAGGCAGGAAAGTATAGGCCAGATGGAGCAATTCTTCTTTTCTTGTTTTTTTTGTATTTTTTATGTTACCTGATTATTCAGAAACAGCTCATATGCATATGCTTTAAGCATCTGCAAAATGTAATTTTCTTCATATGAATAAAATTACGACTTTTTTCTACGGGAAAAAAAAATAATAATAATAATAAAATTGGGCTCCGACTTTGCAGAGCAGATATGGAAATTTTTGTGCAAAATTTTTAGAAAAAAATAACACATCTGGATTCCTTGTGAAAAAATACCCAAATTCAAAAAAAAAATCGGTTGAATCGGAGTTCGTATGAGGGAGATATCGCTAATTTAAAATCAGTTTTTTTTCCAGAAAATTTTGTGATGACGGGAAAGATGAAAGAGATTGGTGTGCTAGCCAAGAACCTGTATGCACTTGAGGTACAAGATGCATGCAAAGCCTTTAGGAGCAAGGCAAATATTAGAGACTTGGTGGTTGAGAGGGAGAGTAAATTACCTCTCAACATGCAGTCCCAGAAGAAGTCTCAGACAATTGTGGAGGAGCCACAATTGGAGATGCTGAGAGGAGACCAAGTGGAGGAATCCACTCATGCAGAGACCTCTAGTAGGGGGGAATTACGATCCAAGTGGGCAGAGGGATCACATACAGCCATACCTCCAGGTGTGAGGTGGGGCGATGTGAAGTGATAGTCTCAAGAAGGCTAAAATTGGGCAAGGTCCATTGAGAGGTTTTATCTCATGGATCGTACCTTGCTACGGGAGCCCAAAGTACATAGTAGCGGGAGGAATCAGTGGGATTGATGCAGTCAGAGATCAAACTGACAGAGGCTAGAGCAGTCAAATAATGAAGAGCACAGAGAAGGATTGACAACAGTGCAGAAAGGCTGAGTCAGCAAAGACGCAGAGTTTTCAGTCGACAGAGGTAATAGTAGTCAAAGACTTTGATGACAGATGCATCATTCTAATTCAGGTTGGATATTTTTTGTTTCTGGAGTTACTGGAGCAACAAAACTAGAGAGAAGTGTTGCATGCAGAACTTTCCATAGGTTCAGGATCGGGATCGAGTTGAATTCCTTTCTTATTGAGAGGGAGTGTTGAGAATAGAAACAAGAAAAGCTAAAAATAGCATTCAGAATATTCCAATTTTAATTTTTCCTTGAATTAAAATTTGAATTTAGTCTCACCAGCTGCTTGAAAAATAATTAATTAATTCATTATGGATTAAATAGTTGGGGAAATTCAAGCTAGAAGTCTTTGTGAAGTCATGCAACAGTTATCCCTTAAATTAAGGAGATTATCCTTTAATTAAGGAGATAAGGATGAGTTGTAATTAGTTAGCTCAGTTAACTGAGTTATGTCCAGTTAAATTAGTTCCAAACAATTTGAGGAACTAATTGTGAGTTCAGTCAGTTAATGCATGCATGCATCCAACTAGTGTACTCCATATAACTGAAGATTCTCTCATAAATAACTCATGCATGTCTATTCAGAGAAAGACCCAGTTGAGATTAAAGACAAGGACATTGTACTATGAGTTGCATGTGTTTGCCTATAAAGGAAACACAAGCATGCATTCAAGGTAAGGTTCCTTGAAGATTGTGCAGTTCTGACAGTGTGTGAGAGCAGTGTTACACTAGGTGAAGGAGATCATCCTAGAGGTAACTGCGCAAGGAAATAGGAGGCTTGGAGGGCAGAGGAGAAGGTTTGTGAGAAGCCTTGTTTTCCTGTGAGCATCCAGGAGGATTGTATTGAGAGCTGGCTAGCTGTGAGAGCTAAGGCTTTGTATAATTCTGATGTATTTCCACCTTGTATGATAATACAAATAGCGAGGTTTTTAGCTGAGGCTTTCCCCTGAGTATTTTCTGTGTTTCATGTGCATTGATTCTTCTTCTGGTTATATGTGTTCAGCTTGATCTTGTTCAAATCTATTAAGCTTCCGCAAGTTTGATAGTAGAAGTAGATTATAGTATTTTTCTTTGGTATATTGCATTATCGAGTAAATCTACAATCAAATTTTCTACATAGATATCATAGGTAGATTTGTAGATAATTTGCATAATTTCTACATAAAGTTTGCCTTTAAGCACGCTCAATTGTGGGTAATGATGCCTGCTCCAAGATGGTTTAGGATGCTACTCCAAAAAGAAGAACTTTCTCAAGATGTTTCAAGTATCAACCTTAGATATATTCAACTACACAACATTCTCCTTTCTACATTCCTTTTGATGAGCCCTTTTTTTGTGTTCTTGCAAGTTATCTCCACTAGCATATTTTGATATCCAATTTGTGACTGTCTTTTAAATTCTTTCCACTGATTGAAAACTGCTCTTGCTTCAAGATCCATTCCCACATGTATCTGTTTGTTTGAAGGTTGCCTCTATTTGTGTCCATAATTTACCTGTTCTTACATCATATCCCTGAGTTGAGACATTCAACTTCTGTAGTAGTAGTAACATAGTTCTTCGCCCCATTTCTTTAGCATTAGATGGCCTTCTCTGTTACTCCAATTTCTACTTAGTAATCAAGTAGAAAAACATTTTCAACAACAGTTCATTGGATAGATAAGAGATCATGTTCTTCAATGGAGTGTTCCTGAGAAATGATCTATCAAAGAATTATTGTTAATATAGCTCATCAAGGATTTCATAGGGACCCTTTCACGGATAGCTTTTGCAATAATGATCAAGAATCACAAGCTCCACCTAACTGTATGCATGGTCTCTTTTTAGTACAATCCCATTATCAAACACTTAGAATATCAAGGATTTCTTCATAAAGTCAACGACATGTGTTTTTGGTGAGAGTGTTCAAGAGTTTTTCGGATCCAGTTTGCTTCTTTCTCCATACTTGTATAAGTTTCTTCTCTGACATGGTTCTAGTTTATGTAGGAGCCCAAGTTAAGTAACAATCACGTGCTATATGACCAATGTTATGACACTTGAAGCATTCTATGTTGTTCATGAATGAGAATTCACGATTTCTTGCAAATTACTTCTCGAAGATTGTTGGGGACCATAATATTTATCTTTCTGATATGCCCTACAATCTTTTGCCATGTGCCCAAAGTTTCTACAAGCATAACAATAACCAAGAAATAAAATCTGGTACCTTAAAGATGGAGACTTCTTAGATGTACTTCTGAAGTCTTTCTACCTTGAGATCCTTTGATGATAACAATTGCTTCTTGCATCCTTGACACCATCTACATTTCTTCTTGGAATGAGACTTCCTTCATTATTTCCTTGACTCTTATCCTTGCCTTTGCTGGAACTGGGAGCATAACATTTCTTTATGGCTTCCTCACATCCTTGTTGTTTGAAGCATTATCATTCTTGCTTGGGAATTCACCTTCATAGCCAAGACCTGATTTATCAAATGGAGATCTTTAATTGTTGAGCATGTCATCCAAGACTTGAGAGCTCTTCAAGATTTTGTCCATTCTTTCAACCTTTTTCTTGTGTGAGACAATCTCTTCTTCCCATCTTTCACAATCATTATTCTTCTTAGCAAGTTGTTTCTCAATTTCTTCCTTGATACAAGTTGGTTCATTTTCTTATGTTTTAAGGGAGATGATATTTGATTTCATTCTGAAAATTTCTTCATTTTCCTTAGCTCGACTGCTCTCCATTTCTTCCATATTCCTTGTATCTTTACATGTTTCAGCGTTGAGAAGGTTGACATTAAATTTTAGTTTGAAGAATTCTTCATCCTTTACTTTTAGTTGACATATCATGGTGTTTCTTTCCTTTTCTGCTTCATCAAACTGTCCTTATATGATTGCCAATGCTTCCATTGTGTTCTCAGCTCCTTGTACTAGATTTCTTGCTTCTTCTAGTTGATATTTAAGAGAGGAGACCTCTTCCTTGTATTTACCAATTTCTACTTCAAGTTTGTTCAAGATTTTGTGCCTTTGTTCAGGATGGCTTGACAAGGTATCTTCTCGTTTCTTTGCCTTATCTAATTGATTTTTCATGGATATGACTTCTTCATGATGTGTCTTTTGTTTTGATGAAATTACTCCTTAAGCTTTGCAAGCTCTTCATCCCTTCCTTGTACTTTAAGCTTGAAAAGGTCAAATTCATTCCTTGTTTGGTCTTGATCACCAGCTAGTGCTTTCTTCTTAAGTTCCTCGTTTTCCTTTTTCAAACTGATAATCTCTTCCATGGCAGCCATAAGTTTAGTGAGGAGATCTTCTTCAAAATCTTTTTCATTCTCTTCATCTTCTAGGTCTTCTTTAGCCTTGATTTCATCATTCTTATTTTTAGCTTCCATGATGGGTTATGGATTTCCTTCTTGCTTTCCATCATCTTCTTAACTAGTGGTCATGGTCAATGCTCCTTTTGAGTGAAGGTCATGAAGTTTGTCCCATATACCCTTTGTTGACGAACACTTTTCTAAATTGTCCTTTATAGAATCTGGTAGCCCATTCAAGATTGCCTTCCTCGCTTTTTCATTGTACTCCTTGGATTCTTCATCCATCATGTTATCAGCAATCACTAATTTCCAGACTTTAATTCCTTGAGTCTTTAAGAAATTCCTCATTCTTGCTTCCCATATATCAAAGTTTCCATTGAACAATGGAGCCTTCACAAATTGATTGATTTCAACTTCGGTGGTTGAGGGAGACACATCTTTAGGAGGATTGGAGACTTTCTTCCTTGGCTTCACCATTTGTGTTCTAATTGATCAACCTTCAAGCTGTTAGGCTTTGAGTGAAGGTACTGGCTCTGAAACCAATTGTTGGAAATACTGAGGAGGGGTGAATCCGCATTTCTTTTCAATTGTTACTTTTACAACTTAAATCAATTATATTTAGAACAAAAAATAAGCAATAGGATAATTGCTTTTATTAATATAATCTTTATAATGAATCAAGTACAATATATAGGGCTCCAACCCTTGATGAAGACACTGATCTTCAATTCCCTAGGCTCCAACTTGTTTCCAAGAACCAACTTGGTCTTTTGTGAGGCTCCAACCTCTAGGGCACCGACCCTACCTTCTCAAGGCACCGACCTTGCATTTAGAGGCTCCAACCGTTAGGGCACCAACCCTTCTCTGGTACAAGCTCCAACCTAGTTTCTTGAGGACACCGATCCTCTAGGGCTTCAACCCTATCCTTCAAGGCACCTACCTTTTTTGTTTGAGGCTCCAACCTTTAGGGCACCAACACTCTGGGCTCCAACCCACTCCTTTGTATAGATATTTTTATAGTAATTGACGGCTCCCAAAATCTTCTTCAACAAGCCTTGTCAATCTTCATTAATTCCTTCACTTAGTCTCCACATTACTTTATCAATGACAACCTTGTCTTACCATGAAAGTGTCGCCATTGTTCTTCATATTTACCCAACCACTTTCTCCAAGGTCACTTCATGATGATTAATGCATCATGGTCTCCAAGATTAACTCTAAGGACAACTAGGACTTCTTAACAATGTGCCTTTAATAAGCTGCACTAAGCCTCAAAAGTCTACACCAAATAATTCTTTGTTTCGAGCCTTTGTTCTCACTATCACAGTTGCTGCTTTAGGAGTGACTAATTCAAAGGAATGACTGTCGTGGCTTTATATTGTGCGTTCACTTGAAAACAACCATGTTCATACTCAAATTATCTTTTGAACTGTCATTTGAATCACTGTCAAACACAACTTCGAGCTGTATGAATGATCCTATGCGCAGTCAGTCTCAGCTTTCTTCGTTCTTCAACTCTTTAATGCTCATGTGTATTTCTCCTTTGATCGACCTTTGGCTTCCTTCTTTCCTACTCGACCTTTCGCTTCCTTTGTTCCTTCAAGTTCACGATTTGTGAACTTTTTCTTCTACTCTGTAATCAATGCCTCAGATGCCCACTTGAAGTGAAGCGTTTTAACTCGTTTTTATACGAGTTTAACCAATGACCGAAAGACATGTTTATCGGAAGGGAGGCCGACTTGTATATTAAAATATATATCGGAGGTCCTTTCATCCAATTTAAATCATAAACTTGTTTATTCACGTAACCCACATAGGAGAGGCTATACCCACATTATAATAGATGTTTGACGGTCCCCACATGCCACTTCACTGCTTTTATCGCAATCGCAACCCTTTGGCTTTACGATGTAACATTTTTTATACCCCTACTGTCGATGGAGCGGATGCGATATTCAATAAGTTGTTTTTAATAAATCTTCGGGTCCACAACTTTATCGCAATCGGCGGTCCGTTGGGTCCACAAGCGTTATTGCAATCGACGGTTTTATGTGTCATTCCTTTGAAACTTGTGATACTATGGATGCGATATTACAATAAGGCGTATTATAATCGAGCAATCAGGTCCACAACTCAAATCGCAATTGAAGGTTCCAATCGTGACAAGGCTTTAAAAACTTGTGATATGGTAGACGCGATATTGTATTAAGGCAGATGTAACAGAACCATCGGATCCACAATTCTTATATTGCAATCGGGGATTTCGAGCGGTGACACATAATAAAACCCGCCGATATTATATATGTTGATATGTTAACTCCTTCGGTTTGTTTTATTCCATGTGTTGTGAACTTTTAAAGGGTTTCCATAGTTTATTCCTTCCTCTGATATTTCTCCTTAGTTCCTCTGATATGTCTCTTATTCTTGGGCATATGCTTTTTCTTAGCTTGTCAATCCTATGACTTCTAATATCTACTCTTTGATTCTCGATATGTTTCTCTTGCTCCGATATGACTTCCAATGGCTTCCTTGATGGCTTTCCTCCTTGGCTTCTTTCTCCTATTACTTCAAGGATATGCTCTATTTATCCTTGGATTCATATAATCATTTAGTATCCCATAATATTGCCATATTGACATCAATGACAATCTAGATCAACAAACTGGAGATTTGCTTCAAATTAATGAAATGATTTTGGATTTGCCTCAAATAGTTTGTCTCCTTGTGAGTTTTTCTTATTTGTTCATTTCGTTATGTTTTTCTTCATGTATTTAAGTTTTTATGGAGAAATTTGGGTAAGATTAAACTGAATATTAGTCCATCTTAAATCCCTTGTGAAGTTATAAACAATAATTAGAGATTAGTTTATAAAATTGTCTGTTATTATAAACTCCTCTATATCTATAAATTGTCACACCCATCTGCGTAAGATTAAATACATTTTGTTGAGCAAGTAAACATTGTTTACCTGCATTCTTTCTTATAATTAATTAAATATTCAGTTTGAATATTTAGTAAGTTGTAATTCTTTAAAACTCTACTATTCATTCAATTAAAATCAATTAACTATTTGAAGACAAATAAACAACCCTTTCATTTTATTTGACAAGTGTTAAAGTTTAAGCACCTATTTTCAAATTGTTCATAACATTGGTCATCCAAAAACTTTAAAACAAACAAAACATTTTAGATGCTCTGGCATGATTAATTAACCTAGAATCATCTTAGAGGACAACATGTAGTAAACTAGAGAAAGCTTCATGATGCATTGATGCCAATCGGAATGTCTTCAATCTTCATTCTGATTTGATGATATCCCGAACGAAGATCCAACTTGGTGAAGTAAATTGATCCATGCAATTCATCCAGTAATTCATCAATAACAGGAATGGGGAACTTATCTTTAATAGTGAGCTTGTTGAGCTCCCTATAATCCGGACACATGCGCCATGATCCATCCTTCTTGTGCACCAATACTACTGGAGCTGAGAAAGAACTTTGACTCGGTTGAATTATACCAGCCTCTAGCATTTCTGCAACCATACGTTCAATTTCACTTTTTTGGACATAGGGATATCTGTACGGCCTGATGTTTGGAGGAACACTTCCTGGAATCAGATGAATAGCATGATCATGATCATGCATAGGTGGGAGACCTTTCGGAGTCTCAAATACCTTGGAATGATTGTCCAGGACTTTTTGGAGATCTGGAGAAATAGATGATTCCAATGTGGAAACATCTAGCGAACATAATTGTGCAAATACACCTCTTTGCTCCTTTTTTAGAAGCTTTGTCATGCCATTAGAGCTGATTATCTTTCATGGTTTCCCTGCAATACCCCTTAATTCAACTTCCTTTCCTTCTGTAGAAAATTTGATGAAAAGTTCTTGAAAATTAAAAGCTATTGTACCCAAGGATTGTAGCCATTGGACTCCTAGTACAACATCAGCACCTCCCATTGGAATGGAAAGCATTGGGCTAGTCAATACATATTCTCCCATGGATAGCTTGATATGATGGCACTTTCCATAGCAATTTATTGTTCCTCCATTTGCAATCATCACTTGACACTCTGGTGTTGGATATAGGAAGCAATTCAATTCTTTTGCTACCCTACAATGAATAAAATTGTGGGTGCTTCCTGAATCAATCAACACTATTACCTTTTTCTTCTTGATTTGTCCTTCTATCTTGATGGTTTGAGGAGTGGTAATTCCCGCCAATGCATTACAAGATATGGTTGGATTTATTTGTTCTTCATCTAGGCTTTGTTCCTGAAGTATATCTTCTTCTTTTGACCTTTCTTGCTCCTTTTCTTTTTCCTCTTCACAATCTATGTAGAATAATTTCTTCTCAGCACACTTATGATCTTTAGTGTATTTGCTATCAAAACTGTAACAAAGCCCTTTTGCTCTTTTTTCTTCCAATTGTTGTGGTGTCAACCTTATAGGTTGTGGAAGACTAGGGCAACAACACTTCCGTCTTTATAGTTGTGAGTGGTATGCTTCCTGGTTGCCATAATTTTGCTTTCCATTTTTCTTGCTAACCTGAATGCCTTCTCTAATGAATCAGGTTCCCAAAGGTGAACATCATGTTGGATATTATCCTTTAAAGACCCTATGAACACGTCAATCCTATGCTCCTCTGGAATATCTTTTACCCTTATGTTTAATTTTTGGAACTCCTCAATGTGCTCCATTACTGAACCCTTTTGTTTGAGACTTATCAATTGGCTAAAAAAAGTGTTGCTTTTTGTATCTTCATAATGTGCTATCAATTCTTCCGTAAAAATTGCCCAAGTGATAAATTGTTTACGAGAGCAAAGCCATTGATACCATACAAACTGATTTGGTTCTAAATATACAGTTGCCATACGTACCTTTTGTGCGTTTTGCACATTATTGAGATCGAAGAATTGCTCCATCTGTAATATCCATGTGGCGGGATCCTTGCCATCAAACTTCTTCATATCAATTTTTGGAATATGGTGATTCTTCGATCCAACATTAGCGTCTATGGAATCATGATTAACATTTCTTTTGTTCTCATCATGAGTTTCCTTTACTACCTTTTCACCATTAGTGACCCTTTCTTGTAGAAACTTCTTCAATTCTTCCATGTCTGTCTTCAAATCTATCTTCAAATCTGCCATGTCTCTCTTCAAATCTGTCTTCGAATCATCCATCTTAGCTTCCACGCCCTTTATCTTAGATTCCACACCATTTATCTTAGATTCCATGCCACTTATCTTAGCTTATGTTAGCTTTTGTGAGCGTGACATTTGTTGCACTTGTTCTTGTAATTTTGATATATCATGTAGCATTTCTTCCTCTTCTTCATGAGTCATGCTAGAGCTTTCAGGTTCCTTACTAGGTGTTTGCATTTTCTTTCCTCGGGGCATCAGTTAACGATAATAATACTTTACTATTCCCTTTGAATTCCGTTAAACCAAGCTTACACAAAAATTTAAAAAAAAAAAACTACACACCTTTTTTTCACTTTATAGAAGCCTGATATTGAATCTGATGTATCTATGTAATATCCAGTTCTGAAATTGCTACCTATAGTAGCCTTCTGCGTCCTCTTTCCAATGCCACAAGTCTGAGCCAAATTGGATTCTCCAAGGAAGCGTTATGTGAAATCTCCCACAGTGACTTGCTTGTAGACTGGTTCAGTAAAGCGAACTTGTACGACGTGCCACGAGTCACTGCTTCAACCTTTGAATCTGAAACACACACACAAGAAACGATAGTCTGTCCTCTTTCTGTACCTTCTTACGAAATTTCAATCCGATCCCCAGAGAGAAAGTTATGATGATTTTCCCCAGGTCACCTGTTTTGAATGTAATTCAGGAGTCTGCAAAAAGACCAACTTCCTCAGATCATATCTCTGCAAATATCGCGCGAAAAGCTCTGAAATTCGAAACCAAGGTTCAGCGCGATTTATTCTCAAATGGGTTTTTTTGCAACTTCTGAAACGTCACAGAAAAAAAGTTATAGCGAAAATTCCACGATGACCTGTTTGGAGCAGTGAAACCCTAGAATCCAAAGCTCTGATACCAAATGTTATGAAACCAGCTCAAGAAAAGATAGAAAAGATAGATCAACGCCTTAGAATTCAGCCTCTTCGAGGGGGAAACCTCATTTACATTACATAAATGAACAATTCTTGGATGATACAAATGACAAATCCTCCTTTCTATATATAGGAGTCTAAGGAGTCACAATATAATCCAGCCGACCTAACAATAATAATATAAAGCCACAAAAATAACAATAGAGGGATTCTATGGGGCACATAAATAACAATATGGGGGTAATAGGGGCACAACAATATAAATAAGGGGTATAACTACAATAGTAATGGGGTAATCACTAGTATTATAGGGACCCAACAACACTTCACTCATCATTGGGGACAAAAAGTTGAGTTGAAAGATGAGAAGAGATAAAACCAGGATAAATAAGGTAAGTTGAGGGTGAATGTATAGGGTAACAGGGAATCGATGAGTTAAGGAAGAGGAGTCAACACAGAGGGAATTAAGGATAAATTAGGGGAAAATAACATAAAGAGGGGAGAAATATTAATATAAAATAAATATAGTATAAATAATAATATAATACATATAATATTATTAATTATGATATATTATTCCTAGGATGAGTGAATAAAATTATCATTATTAATTATAATATATTAATATTAGATGGGAAGCATTACATAGGAAAGAAAATTAAAAATGAAAATTGGAAGTTAAGAGATACAAGGGAGAGGGTGAGGGGTGTGATAAATAAGAAAATGAAATAAGGGGCGCAATAAATAAGAATGAAAAGTGAATAAAGGAAAAGAATTAAGGTTAAAAGATTGGAGGAGTGGGTTTCATAATTGTAAATAAACAATTGAATGATTAATATTAATTAAAATAATTATTATTTATAAGGAAAAAAAAATCTAGAAAGGGGGAATTAGAGGGAAAATGATAAGGATAATTAGAATATAAAGAGGGAGAGGAAACAAGATAGAAAGAAAAGAAATAACTAAAGTTATAAATTAAAAGGTAATTTTTTTAATTAAAAGGGGGTTTAATTTTAGAATGAAGTGTTTCACGATTAACAATATGATGTTGAGGATTTTTATTTCTTGAATTATTGTGTGCTCTTATTGATGTGTGTAACATTTCTGGCGAACACTTTGTAGAAATTCTCACTGTAGATTAAACTGACTATGCAATGTACTAAAGCAAAATACTTAATCTACTTCTACAATCAAACTTGCGGAAGCTTAATCAATTTTGAGCAAGATCAACTAGAACATGTATAACAGAGAAGTAGGTTCAATCACACATGAAACACAAAAGAATACTCTGGGGAAAGCCTCATCTAAAAACCCCGCTATCTGTATTATCGTACAAGTGGAAAAATCTCAGGATTACACAAAGCTTTAGCTCTCAAGCTATCCAGCTCTCAGTACAATCCCTCACTGTTGCTCATAGACAAAATAGACAACACATATGCCTTCTCCTCTATCCTCCAAACCTCCTATTTCCTTGCACAGTTTTCCCTGGGTCCTCCAGCTGTAACCTGTGTGATTCTCACCTCACACACTAATCTGACCTCCTCTGTAGAAACTACGCAATCTTGAAGGAATGAATTCCTTCTGCATGCAAGAGATTTTCTTATAGGAAAATCCTGGCAACTGATAGTACATTGTCCCTGCCTTTAATCTCAACTGGGCCTTTGTCTGAACTGACATGCATGAGTTATATATGAGAGAATATTCAGTTATCTAGAGAACACTAGTTGCATGCATGCATGTATTAACTGACTGAACTCACAGTTAGTTCCTCCAACTGTTTGGAACTAATTTAACTAGACTTAACTCAGTTAACTGAGCTAACTAATTACAACTCAAATACAACTCATCCTTATCTCCTTAATTAAGGGATAACTTCCTCAATCAAAGGAATAACTGTTGCATGTCTTCACAAAGACTTCATGTTTGAATTTCTCCAACTAATTAACTCAAAATGAATTAATTAATTATTTTTCAAACAGCTGGTGAGACTAAATTCGAATTTTAATTCAAGGACAAATTAAAATTGGAATATATCCTGAATGTTGTCTATAGCAATGTTATTTTTAGCATTTGTTGCCATTTTCAACACTCCCTCTCAACAAGAAAGGGATTCAACTCGATCCCGATCCAGAACCTTTAGAATGTTCTGCATGCAACACTTATCTCAAATGTTATTGCTCCAACAACTCTAGAAACAAAAAAAAAAAATCCAACCTGAATTAGAATGATGCCTCTGTCATCAAAGTCTCTGACTGTTATTGCCTCTGTCGACTGAAAACTCTGCACCTTTGTGCTCTTCAGTATCTGACTGCTCTAGCCTCTGTCACTTTGATCTCTAACTGCATCAATCACACTGATTCCTCCTGCTGCATCCATGCTACTGCTAGTCCTTTCTCCTAGCACTGCATCCGCACTGCACCTCCTCTCATCATGTTGCATCGTGCTACCCACTATTGCACTGCAACTCAGTTATTGAGAAGTAAGTAACTAATCTCCCTACTGACCTCCCTTTTGGGCTAGAAACACCCTCTTATGCTGAAGCTCCCTCTGCCGCTCCATCTGCATCTATCTCTACCCACTCAGCCAGTCCTGCTACTCCTCGTCGGGGCTCCCGTAGTAAGGTCTAATCAAAGAGGTTGGGTACCTCAAGTATCCTACCCTTATTTTAGCCTTCTTGGGACTATCACTTCACATCACCACACCTCCCACCTAGAGGTATGGCTGCATGTGATCCTTCTACCCACTTGGCTCGAAATTTCCCCCTACTGGAGGTCTTTACATGAGTGGATGCCTCCACTCGGTCTCCTCTCGGCTTCTCTAATTGTGGTTGCTCCACAATTGTCTGAGACTTCTTCTGGCGATACATGTTGAGAGGTAATGTACTCTCTTTCCCAACCTCCAAGTCTCTAACATTTGCCTTGCTCCTCAAGGCTTGGCATGCATCTTGAACCTCAAGAGCATATAGGTTTTGTACCCATGAACCGATCTGTTTCACTTGACCCGTGGTGATGTGTCTAAGGAAAAGCTTTCCTTTACTGAAGACTACATCATAGCCTTTGTCTTCCAACATCGCAACTGATACCAAGTTTTTCTTCAGTCTAGGCACATACTTTACATCAGTCAGGGTGAGAGGCGCTCCTTGCTCCCTTTGAAACACAACCGTACCTTCACCTGAAACACAGTACTTTCCATCATCGCCCATCTCGATGCGCATCTGGAGGTCTTTCTCCTCCAAGGTAATGAATAAACTCTTATCGTCGGTCATGTGGAATGAGGCTCCACTGTCAAGAAACCAACCACAACCCATCATCGATGAAACCATGCATGCAATGAGGGTAAAATCCAATTTGAACTGAGAGGCTAGGTCCTCACCTTCAGATCCTTCCGAGAATCCCTTCTTGGATTTATTCACTGGATAATTGGTTGCATAATGGCCCACCTCATGATCTCTGTCTCTCAATGAATAGGCCATCTCCGGATCAAAACCATCCGGGAACTTAAGAAGTGCTGATTTTCTAGATGGCCTCAAATCATCGGGAATAGCATTATAAACTGTATTGAACCTGATTATGTAATCTTGAACAGACTCACCCGGATTACGCTTGAGGTTGTTGTATTCGGCATTAATTTGAAGCGGATCCTTTCTGATTTCCCACCGATCTAAAAACTGATTCTGAAGTGCTTCCAAAGTAGTAATGTTGTTAGTTGTCAATCCTCTGAACCATTTTCTAACTTCTCCTGCAAATGTTTGCACGAATAACCGCATGGTGACATCTTCCTCATCTAACTCATATAGATCAAAAAATGTGGTCATCTTGTCGATATGTTGCTGAGCTGTAATACTTTGTGGAGTGCCATCAAACATGGGGATTTTACTTTGGTAATCAGCTGGCATATCATGAAGATTTGCAGGTAAAACCAATGGGGCAAACCGGGCAGCCATTGCTCTAGGTGGGGGAGTAGGATGAGTATGAGGTGAAGGAGCTGTGATAGCAGGGATTATAACAAGAGGAGATGTAGTTTGTGGAGTTGGGGGAGTCAGAGGAGTAGGAGAAGAAGGAGGAGAACCGACTGCTGATTCAGGATAGGTGATTATAGGTGAAACTGAAACATAAGGAGGATAAGCTTCTTCGTGAGCCGTGATAGTTGATCCAATGTGATCAGAAATATTCTCAACAAAATCAGCAAGGGTAGTAGCTTGAATACGTGACTGAAGATGTCTAAGGATGAAATTTTCAACCAATTTATTATGTCTCTCAAACTCAATAGCAGCTGCAAAATCAGGGTCAAGAACTAGAGAATCGAGTGCACTTTCAGATTTAGCTTTAAACAGAGATAATTCAAAGCTTTCGTCAAAATCTAAATCTTCAAGATAATCAAAAATAGTTGGACATGAATGAGATCTAAAAATGGGTTTAGGATTTGTAGCCAGCTTGTTTTCTCAAAATGACTAGGAAAGAAAAAGCATTCAGCCTGTGAAAACTCTCAACCTATCATCCACGGCTTAGAGTTAACAATTAAACTGGTATAGGAGTTCAATGAAGCACTATGTTCACAAGCTCATGGAGATTGACTGAAGTAGCGTTTATCTACTTGCGCTGATGTAAAACAAGAGCGTTTTCGAAGGCTACCTGGCGTAACTTCAGGCTCCGTCTAAGACCTATGAAATAACACGTCAATGAGCAAAGGATTAGATGTTCTCCCCAGTATGGTTGCCAGTATGTTAGCGCTTGAAATTTCACCTCAGGCTGAGAAAGGTAAACCTCAAGGCTACATCAAACCATTCAGCCTCGTAGCTAGCCCTACGGGGCAGTAGAAGGCTCTCTCCGGTCAATCTCGGTAAATCTTCAATGGGATGAGATGACCAACAAGGTAACACTGATATTAGGCTAGTAAACTGATTAAAAAGGTGGATTTGGGGTTTTTTGGGTTTTTGGTGGCAAATTGAGGAATTGCAATTTTGGGTGCGGGGATTGGACACAGTTTCTGCAGGGGGTTCCTTGGGGCAAGGTAGGAAACAGTTTTGATGCCTTAAAGTGAGATGGATGATCAGGAATGAAAGATAAGGAGCTAAAGAGAGCAAACAATGACTTTGAATTCCCTTTAGACAGTAGAAAACATTGAAATTAAACAAATTTAAAAGCAGAGCATGGCTAGCATGAATTCGTACTTTAACACTTCATTTGTTTAATGTGCAGCAGTAAAGAAAGGAAATGAATCACATAACAAAGCTTACAAGAACATTGAGAAACACACCATCAACACATGAGTCCACAAGAATCCCAAAGATGACTGCAAAACCCTGGTCTTCCTTAGCCAAAAATTGCAGAGATACAGTGAAAATATACAATGATAGCTTCTCCCTCAAGAGTCCAACCATGAAAATGAGCAAGAAAGTACATAATATAGATGATCTAACCTCTTTCCCTGCCTCCATGGGTCGAGCTCACTATCCTAGGAGCTGTTTCAACAACTTCTAAACTAGATACTAGAAAATAGGCAGTCAAAACAACTTGCCTCTATAAACTTGGAAACCAGTTCATACAATCAATTTTTACCCTTTACATGAATGAATCTTCTAGAAGTGTTAAACAAGAGTAAAAGTGTCTTAGAGTTACCAAAATTACATCAAAGATAATCATCTTCAACCCCAAAAAGTCAAACCAAGTCAAACTGTGCTTTTCCGAGCTATACAGTGAAATCTGGCAAAGTTTGCTCAACGGGTCGCGCCCCCCTGCTCAACGGGTCTCGCCCCTTTGGAGCTCTGTTTGGGGCACTTGCAGGTGTCAGAATTGGGTACAGGATAGCTCGTTGGAAAGGTCTGTGAGTCTACTTTCCAACCCAATTGGAATTTTTTAATTTGGAGGTCATTTGCCTAGTCAAAATTTAATTCTCCCAAGACTGCTTTCTGCAACTCAAAAAAGGGGCAGAAAGTCAAATTTTGCATGTATTTTGACCTTCTGGAGGCCCAAAACCCCATAAAAACTCAAGTCCATCCATGGGCATATGTAAATTTGCATAAAAAATCGCGAAATGCTGAGTTTTTGTGAAAAGGAGTTGCCATGACAAAGGGTCTCACTGGGGGTGAGACCCGTTGAGGAGCCAAAACCTGTAAATTTCCAAAAATTGCCAAAATTACCCAAAATTCTCAAAAATTTTTGGGATTTGTGCTATGGCTGAGCTAGTGAGTACCATGATCTTTGAGGGATTCCTCAGCCAAGATACGGAGTGGATTGGTCTTCTTCCTCCGCCTAAGAGCCTCGGACAACCTCCTTTGGAACATTTTCATTTTGGCCTTGCATACATGCATCCTTGCCCAATAGTGATTCTTCATGTTTCTCAGCAGCTTTTTCTCTTGGTTGGCCTTAGCCAACAGCCTCTCCAAGCGGGCATTCTCCTGAATGAGCATAGACTCTCAGTCAGCAGGCAATGGATCACCGGGTCTTCTACGGTTCAAGAATCGGTCGCTACGAATCCTCCATAGCTCATCAAGTGCTTTCTCCTCCTCCAATTGTTTGTTCCGCTGCTCCAGGTAAGTGATATTCCATTGGGCACCCTCAATTCTCCTCTGCAAAACATCATTTTCAGCCTTGAGATGCTAAATGATCTCCTTCGCCTCTTGGCTAGGAGAACTGGCCTCAAGATCAATCACCGGACCCTCATGAATCATGGGCTCTTTGCCCCTCTGTAGTACCTGTGCTGGTGAAGAAAGCGAGGCCCCTTCCACCTGATGTGGAGATAACACTCGCTGAGCTGAAGATGAAGGCGAGACCCCTTCCACCTGCTGTGGAGATAGTACTCGCCTAGTTGCTGCAAATAAGGCCCTCGGGCCTTTCTGATATGTGAGCCGAGGTGAAGAAACAACATGTCTAGTGACCAGAATATCAGGCTGCTGAGACGGTCCACCCTCCTCATGAATGACCTCGGGATGTGGCTGGGGTGGTGCTGTGCAAAACTCACGGGAGATGAACTCCTCCCATGAGATGCCCTGCTGAGTCAACTGAGGTGAGACTATGAGCTGAATCAAACCATAATGACATAAGCTCATGTACTGCTGGGCCGGGGTCTTCTTCTGCAACATGGGCACCATCCTCTGAATGTTATGAAAGAAGAAGACCGGGATGTTCATCATCCTCACTCGCGTGAAATGCATCAAAAGGCGAATGTGATATGAGTACACCTGTGAAAATCTGCCCTCACAGGTAAAATAATGCATAATAAGCCTCATGATGGGAGCATACTCGCTCCGGAGAAATCTGAATGGAAAAACACCCGCCAAATGTCTCACGAATGGTGGCCGGACATAGGGCTCAAAGTGAACAAAATCTAGCAACCTGCGCTTAGGCCACACCTCACCCACATTCGATATCCCTGTAGCCTGTGAGATCACCTCGGGTGTCAATGTAAAGCTCACCCCTGCCAGAGTGACATGTCCATCATGGAGGTGTAAAACAAACAAGCGGGCCAACTCTCTATGGTGCTGAATCCCATAAATCCTCTCACAGAACTCATAACAAGACATGTACCGAAAACAAGTGACTGCCATAGGACAGGCCTGTAATTCTGCCAAAGAGGTGGGCTCCTCTCGCTTATGATGTCCACCCTTACCACCCTTACGAGGCCTCCTCTGTACCTCAGCCTCTGTAGATGATGAATGGTCATCACTTTGCTCATAACTTTCAGTTTCTGACATGGTTTAGGAGCAAAGTGGACAAACTGAACTGTTGTCTCTGCCTGCAAAAAGTGCTGAACTCTATGTTGTTTCAAGGGGAAAAAGACATGAGGGAAATGTTAGGGGAGGGATCTTTTAACAAGGAATGGGAATATATAAATATTACAGGGAATTTTTAAGGGAAATTTTGCAAATCATTATGCATATAGGAACACATATTTGTAATTGGGAAATCATTTGCAAAGATCATTACATATAGGAAAAAACATGTATGAAAGTGAACATGGGAATATGCATACATGTATTAATAGGGGAAATAGGGAAACCATACACCAAACCTGCTGATATATTCATCAACATTTTCTTTTGTTTTCACATGAATTTTTCCTTTTGTTTACACATGTATATGGTAGAGGGAAATTAGGGTTTTGTATGCTTTGGGAAACGGGTAGGGTTTACATTTTTAGTCATTAGGGACGGGGAAAGATTTGCATTTCATTTGTAAAATAATATGGGAAAGGAGATGAACATATAAGGGTGAGTGAAAGGGAAAGGAGGGAAACAAACCAAAGGGAAAAATAACTTGAAACAACATAAACCCTAGCACAGTTTGCTCATTAACATTGCAGCCATATAATGTATTTTCACTTGCATGATTTGATCATTCAAACATTTTCAAGACATCCACCATTCATAACCAACAAGATTTTTTAAGATTAGACCACCTACCTCGAACAAATTTGTGGCTTGGAGAAAGATTGGGTAATTTTGTTTGAAGTTTGCAGCAAAACAGTTCAACGGGTCGGGCAGGCCGCCCAACGGGTCGCGCAGGCCGCCCAACGGGTCGCGCCCCTCCCAATGGGTCGCGCACGTTGCTTTTCTGAACCGCGGAAGAGCTCTCAACGGGTCGCGCACCTGGTTCGACGGGTCGCGCCCCTCTCTGCTGCCCGAAATTGCTCCTCTTTCGCTCCTTTCTCTCAATCACTCTCTCTATCTCTCTTGCAAGCGTTAGAATGCACAATGAGAGTGAAAGGAGGGAATTTGGGCTTTTATAAGTCTCATTTGAAAAAATTTCATTTACAAACCCACTTTCTAATGTTTTTTCTTTTGACACTTTATAACACTGATTTTTGGTTTCCTCTATCCTGAATTTGACTCATTGAGTGCTTTGACTTGATTCTTTTTGCAGGTAGATCATCTGAGAGACTTTGGCAAGGGGACCAGGGTTACTGCTGTCCTTTTGAAGACTTTTTGGAATTTCATTCTTTTTACAAAAATTTAACATGACCTTGGCTTTAAAAACAGAGTTTTTAAATCCAAGGTTAAAAATGAACTGTACATGATGAAAATATCAAAGAAACATGTTTACAATCCTCTCTCTGGCTTGCTGGGCACTCAAGGACTTTCAAAGACATGACCTTGCAGAGATAAATGACCAAAACCCTAGACCTAGGACCTTTGACCTCAAGACAAAACAAGACAAGCTTGAAAGAGCTTAATGACTGATATGACCTGATCCAGCAAAACCAAGAGGGGCATAAATAAACCAGCTCCTCCTTCAAGGCTATGGCATGCCTAACGGGATGCAAAACTTAACAATGATGAGACACCTACCTATGCAAATGCAAAGAGCTTGGGTCACTGATGGAGGGCTTCAAGACCGACACTAACAGTCATAATGCTTAATACATCATTGCCACCTTTTTACAAACGAAAAGGACTAGGCGTGGGTGAAAATCCCAGAAAACACTCTCCTCTATTTACACAGAGAAATACACAGAAGACACTGAAAAACAGTGGAAAATCTGCCAAAGCCAGACTTCAAAAGATATATAGTTTGACTTATAAACCTTTCGGGTCTGCGTTCTATCGCTATCGCAAGTCACAGTGATCCAAATGCCATGGTCCCCTTTGTATTTGGGTTTATAATGGAAATACGAAAAAATACATTAAAACACTAAAAAACTGGATAAACGCTTCATATCGGATTTCAAATTTTATACTGCCACACCTATAACCCTGTCGGGTCCACTCATTGCCCCTTCATACATCACATGTCGCTTCACTTCCCCAATCTTCGATCGCACTGATCGGCCTTATCGGTTATCGACGTATCGCTGTTTCATTGTCTCCAGTCCTCAACTTTTCCGATCAGCGATCGTCGATTCAATCACAATCATTGATCTATACTTATTGGATCCGACGGTCCACAGCGATTTCGGGTGAACAAATTTCTCGACACTTAACCAACTTTATGGACCCAATGGGAATTATAAACTCCCAATCTATTAGAGTTTGGGTCTGATTTCTTAATTAAAGTCCGATTACTTTAGCACCCGATATTCGTTGGGTGATCAGATCTTTCGATCCTGAGGTTATTCAACATACACATGTTTTAACTTCACTTTGGTTCCATGCGATGTGATATTGGTAGTTGATCTGGACCGTTGATCTATGCGCTCGATCAACGACCCTCCTCAAATCGCGTTGATCGATGTCGCAATTCCTCAAGGCAACGGTCTTTTAACACTTCACTTTGGTTTTTGCTCGATGCGATAATGAAGCTCCATTGTAATATGTGTGTGTGTGTGTGTGTGTGTGGAATGCGATGAAGGTTTTGCTGCTATACTCTGTTTTTCATGGTTTAAACATATATTTCTCCGGTGCGATAAAAGGCTACGATGCGATAATTCTTTAAGGGACTTCGAAACATATTTTCCCATTGTAAATACAATTGAAGACTTAAGAGGTTTTTCCAAGATCCATTTTGGATCAGGCCTCCCCACTGAAAAGATTTTTGGACCACAAAAAGTTGGTTTTAGGCATCGATCAAGTGAGGATACAGTTCCCTCACTTGTCCAATTTCTATCCATCGTGCCTTGCTTGGATTTGAACCTTTGAGTCCTACTCTTAGGTACTCAACATCCCCTTGACATGTAGTTCTTACCTTCCTGTCCAGAACTGTGTCCTCTTGTAACTCATTGAGATACTCAGGCAACAGATCCTCAATAGAAGGCAACTGACTTTGCTCTTTAGGATCTTCAATCAATGAAGGTTCATACAATCTCAAGTTTTCTACATTTATGACTGAGTAGATCTGCATATAAGTTGGCAAATCAAGGTGAAAAGCATTTTCACCAATTCTTTCAAGTATCTTGAAAGGTCCATACCTTATTGGTTTTAGGTTCTTACCTTCACCTTGCATTCTGTCTTTGCTGATATACATCATGGTTGTAAGCATGCTGCACATAACACAAATGCTCATCCCAAAGCTTGGGATGCTTGTTGCAAAAGCCTCTGAGCAACTGGATCATTGTCCTGTTGACCAATTATGTCTGGTCATCTGTTTGTGGATGGAATTTTGTGCTCTTCTTCAACCTGGTGTCCATCAACTCCCATAGACTTGACCAAAACTTCCACCCGAATTGAGAATCTCGATCAGATACAATAGAAGTGGGTAACCCAAAATGAACCTATATATTCTGAAAGAACAACTTTGTTGTTTGTTCAGTTGTAACCTGCTTGTTACATGGTATCAAAATACACATTTTACTGAACATTTCCACAACAACATACAAATAATCATGACCTTTCCTAGACTTTGGCAACCCCCCAACAAAATCCATGGAAACACTTTCCCAAGGACGAGAAGGAATTGGAAGTGGAGTGTACAAGCCTAATTTCCTATTACTAGGCTTGCTTATAGCACACATTGTACATCCTTTGATATATCTAGAAACTGTCTCATGCGTTTTTGGCCAATAACAGAATCTTTGCAATTATGCAATTATTTTACTTACACCAAAATGACCTAATATGAGAGAAGTATGTGCTTCTTGGATTATGTTAACTCTTTCAGTTTGTGGAATGCGTAACTTTCCCAAATGATATAAGAGTTGGTCCTTTACATAATAATCCAATTCTTCTACTTGTTTGCCATGACTTAAAGTTGCATATACATCTTTAAAATCTACATCTTGAGCATATTGTTCAATGTAACTTTCATGCATTATTGAGTTATGCTTAAGTATAGTAGATGCATTTATGATTGGTCTTGACAACATGTCTACAACCTTATTGTGTATGCCCTTCTTATATCTGATGACAAGATGAAATTGTTGTAGAAAAATCATCCACCTATAATGTCTTGATTGTTGCAATTTAGTTTGTGAGTGCAAATATTGAAGTGGCTGATGATCTGTATGTATGATTGTTATTTGCCCATTAAGTAATGTTTCCACTTTTTCACACTTTGTACTAATGCATACAATTCTTTATCATATGTATTATAATTAACTACTGCAGAAGTAAATTTCTTAGAATGATAGCATATGGGCTTTCTGTGTTGCATCGACACTGCTCCTATGGCATAGTCACTGGCATCTATCTCAATCTCAAATGGATGTTGAAGATCTGGAAGTGCTAGTACTGGTGTTGTACTGATTTTCTCTTTTAAGGTGTTGAATGCTTTCTGCTATTTGCCTCCCCACTGAAACACTCGTTTCAAACTTGTTAAAGGATGTAATGGAGCTGAAAGCAATGAGAAGTTAGCAATAAACTTTCTCCAGTATTGTGCTGCCCCTAGGAAACTCCTAACCTCTGTAGAAGATTTGGGTTTAGGCGAATTCACAATGACTTCAACCTTAGAGGGATCTACCTTCAGTTCATGTTGGCCAGATAAATCGATCTTGCGGACAAGACCGATCTCCCTAGTATCAGAAGATAGTCTAGCAACAAACAGACAAACAAACCTATCTTTCTCAAGACATATGCGATTTATAAGTAAATACTACAAAGGTGTTAAGACCCTACCTTAGATCCAGTACTTGTTCGTAGTAGTCGTCCTCCAATCGTTCGAAAGAGTTACCTTTGAAGACCTGCAATCACAAACAAGCAAACATTAAATAACACCTACATAGCAAATATTATAAATCGTGTCTATTATGGTGATAAAGGAATCCATAAAATAAACCATGAATTAACAGCTTATTGAGAAAAATAAATATATTTGTATTAACTTTGAATAGTAGAATAACCTTACAACCTTTTCAGCCTTGATGTTGAACAAGCTCTTCCTGGGGTCCGAAACAGGAATTTCCTTTACTTTGACAAGTCTTGCACTCTTCCAAATGAGATCTTAGAGGTATGTAATCTCTCCTCATAAAAACTCAATTAAAGAAGACTAAGTTCCAGCAGAATTTCACCTCAAAAAAAATATTAAGCTTCCAACTCCCAAGTAACCAGCTCAATGCTTCTTTTTGTAGTGCAGAGGAGGAGGTTACTAGTCCACCTATGAAGGGATAGAATCCTCCTTCAAAGGGATAAGCTCCTCACATCAAGGGATTAGCTCCTTAAGGTATGGGTTACATGAACCTTAAAAGAGTGAACTTGCCACCTCAAGATTCCTTCCAGAAGCTTCTAGAAATAACTGAAAGTGAGTTTTTTTCATAATATACTCATGCCTTTTTAACTTTCATAGGGGTCCGCACCTTTAACACAGAGACAGTGCTGTCAGGTGTGCAGAAGACATGACCATTAGGTGCGGGACTGCAGGTAAGACAAATATAAAGTGCGAAACCAGAGTTTTAAAGACTTTTGAAATCTTTTCTCTTATTTTCCAGACTTGATATGAGGAACTGATGTTTTAGACTTGCAGAGGAGGAAAGTATGAGTGGTAATGAACTCAAATCCCAAATGAGATGGATTCAGATAATAACTCAATCACTGCACTATACTCTGCAATGTTATTCATTGTTTGATCGAGGCTTACCCCATGCATAGACACTAACTCATCAGAGGGTGAATAGATAACCCAAGCTACGGAAGAAATGTTCCGTGTACTATGACAAGCACCATCAGCAAAACCAATGTATGTTTGAAGAGACGTCGACATCTACAATATCAAGAGTAAAATCAAGATAAGCAGGAATAGTGATAAGAGCACTCTCTAAACTAGGCACACTTTTCTAATCTAAAACACACCAGCTGTAAAGAAACTAATCTAACAAAAAATCTCCACACAGAATTTAAGCATAATATCTCTTCAGATAAAGTCCATTTCTGCGTTTATTCAAAAAGACACCGTCAAAATGTATCAATTCATAAGCCCCTTTTGTTAGCTTTTGCTTAACAATGTAAGGACCATGCCACATAGGTACAAATTTTCCAGCCCCTAGCTTATCGTTCGCTTGATCATATACTAAAACTAGGTCTCCTTCTGAAAAATTATGAGGTGTAACACTTCTGTCGTACTAAGCTTTCATTCTTTTTGCATGAGTCTCGTTTGCTATTACAGTAATGTGTCGATTCTCATCTAGCTGAGCTAAGTACAAAAAAATGTTTCTCTTCTTCAGATTTAGTTGAGAGTAATTCTATGGCTAATTGTAATGATGGAATTTCGCATTCAATAGGTAACACTGCTTCCAAACCGTAGACCAGTTTAAAAGGAGTGGAACCAATCGATGTTTTCACTGAGGTCCGATATGCCCAAAGTGCTGAAAATAGCATGGTATGCCAATTGGACTAATGAATACCAATGATTTGTTTAATCGTAGTGACTAAAACTTTATTGATAGCTTCAACCAAACCATTAGCTTGCGGGTAATACGGAGTAGAACTATCGTGGTGCAAGCCAAGTTGATCTGTCAATTCAGTCATCATGATATTTCAAAAGTGATTTCCATGATCAGTAATAATAGCTTGAGGAACACTGAATCTAGCAATTATATGATTGAATATGAAAGTTGCACCAGTCTTGCCATATGCCGAAAATGTAGGCATTGCCTCGGCCCACTTAGTAAAATAATCTACCACTAGGATAATATATGCATGCCCCCCGGCCGAGTGAGGGTTATATGTAATAAAGTCAATACCCCCATTTGCGAAAGGACTGACAACAATTATAGGGTGAAGATCAGTTTCAGTTGAACAGGAATCAAAAAACGACTGTACAGCCTGATATGCAATTTCAAAGGGACTCAAAGGCATCGCGCCATCAAATGAATCCACCTCAGAATCAGAAGGTACAATCCAAGGATCATCAAAAGTAACAGTATTCGATGAAATCATATGAATATTTGTAATAGAAGGCGATACATTAGGAGGAGGGAAGGAAAAAGTTCCCAGTAAACCAGAATCTTTAATCAAACCTACGCCAACATCCTTGTAAGGGATAGTCGTTTTACCGATGTGCTGAATACTATCTGTAGAGGCTGGGTCGGATGAGAAATAAGTCAGCTGGTCTATCGTAATGATCTTTCCATTATGAGGAAACTTGATAAGCCGAAAAATCGATGAAACAATAGCAGTCATAGCATAAGACCAACTACAACCCAGGAGAAGGTTGTAATCTAGAGGGGCATCAACCACTTCCACATATAGATTTACGGTTTTTCCTTCAACCCCTATAGTTAAATCGTGAAAAATACCAAAAGGATGGAACCCCCGACCATCAAAAGCCTTTAGAATTATCGGAGACTGATTGAGTGTGGGAGAACCAAGCGATTTCCAACACTGGATCGACATAATACACGTAGAAGCCCCTTCATCAATCACAGTCTGAAAGCAAGGTCTGTTTTTGACTAAAACTGGAATCTGGAAAGCCATTTGATGAGGTAGGCGGGGTGTACTATTCTCTAAATCGAAGATTATTAGGTTCGAATCCTGAATATCGATAACTCCTATAGTAGACAATAGTAATTTATGTTGTGCTGGGCACGATTGCAACACTTCCAAAGCCGACATTGTTGAAGGGGAAATAGCTAAGTCTTCAACAATGTTGTAATTCTGAGCAGCTCTCGCATGTGGATTGAAAGCTGATTTACGAAGTACACCTTTAGCAGGTGGTTTGATTACTAAGTCAGGGTTGGGTTTCTCGATCTGTAGTGGATCGGAACCAGGAGGAGGTGTAGTTGATGTGTTTGAATTAAAAGATTATGCTTCTTTACCACCAACAGGAATTTTACTACCATAATCTTGTGATCGTGTTGCAATCCTGACATGAGACATCATCATAATGGGTTCTTCTAAGGCATTCGAGGAAGAACCAATCATCTTACTATCTTGAGTAGGAAAAGGATCCTTTAAGACAACAGGAATTTGAGAACCTTTAAGGAAATTTGAAACCTCTACTCGATGTGGGCATTCTTTGGTAAAATGATCCTCGTCATAAATGAAACAAGGATAGCGAGGTTTCCGTTTTTCATCAGTAGATTCATTTTTATCCATTTTATCTTTTCAATTTTGTTTGTTTTTCTTCTTCCCCTTCTTTTTACTACCGGATTTTGATTTGGTTGTAGATGATTCTACGACATGGATGTCGGCAGAAATTTCAGCGGAAGAATATCTTGTTAGGGAATCAGGTAAAGTTATTATAGGAGAAGAATTCTTTGAAAATTTCTTCTTACTTTTAGTACTAACTGAACCAATCATACCATCAATGGCATGAGACCCTGAAGGAGCTGCAGTTATTTGACCGTGTTTTGGAAGATCAAGGATTTTTTCATGTAAAGTACCTGACTGCATATAGACGAGGTCAAGGTACTGAGCCTAAGCAATGACTTGCTCTTCAGTGAAAACTCCTCCCTTAGCTACATCTTCAGTGATTTTGGGTAACAATGATTTAATGAACCATTCCGCTAAAATTTGATTCGGAATGAAAACTTTCACTAAATGCCTTCTACGTCGCCATTCATGAATATGATCAGAAATATATGTGGACGTGGATTGTTTCAGTGAAGTTAACAGTTCCGTGCCATTGTCGTATCTGACAGGAAACTGAAAATGAGTTAAGAAAGCAGTGGCTAACTGATTGAAATTATTAAAAGAGCCTCGTGGTAACTCAATGTACCATTTGGCGGCAAGACCAATAAGAGTTCGTTGAAAAAGATGCAATCGAATTGAATCATCAATGATTGAATTAAATGCACACCAGAGGTGATAAGTCATAATGTGATTTGATGGATCCTCTCCTGACTTACCCTCGAATTTCAGGATATCACTAGGCAACTTACTAGGCATTGGCGGCCAATACGGAAGATAGTAAATCAGATCGTTCGTAAGGCGCGACAAATCAGGTAAATCCAAAGTTGCAATAAATGGTAACTAACGGTTAGGGTTGCAAAAACCTTGAGTAATGAGACCAGTTCCAGGAGGAGGATATCCAAGATAACTTGGAATCGGATTTGCATTAGGAATGTTATAACCTCCTGGAAAACCAGGATTAACCGGACCAAACTGGGGTTGTTGAGGCTGTTGATAAGTATAGCCAGGATATGGTTGATACTGATAAACTGGGTTTTTTACAGTAGGACCGAATTGATACTGTCCCTGGAACTGTTAATATATGAATTGCAGTTGACTTGTGGAAAACGTACTTGTCCTACAGGCATCTGGACCGAAGTCTGAACTCTAGGTCCTGACTGTGGCACAGAGACTTGAGGAATTTGCACTGACGCGGGGATAGTAGAAATCAGAGCTACAGAAACTCCAGAAACAGGTGTTGTAGGTTGAATAGAAGTTGCAGCAGTTTGAGATGGAGTACGAGGTGTGCTAGGTCCAGGCTGCTGAACTAAACCAGGTGCAGGGATTTGAACAGTAAGTTGGACAGGTTGCTGGGTTAGACCAGAAACCAAAGGTTGTCTAGGTTGATTAGGTAACTACACATTAGGTTGCATAGTCTGTTGAGTTTGAGACGGATCCCACACCATGTTCATTCCGGAGTATGGAACCATAAAATATTGTGCATATGGAGGACCATAACCTGGTTGAACGTAGGGCTGATAATTAAGTGGTACATTTCCAGCTCCTTATAAAAATGATTGACTAGAAGACGGTTGGAAACCTTGAGTTGGGTATTGACCTTGAGGTTGATAACCCTGAGGCATGTACTAAATCTGGGGTTAACCTTGGGGTATGTACTGAGTCTAGGGTTGACCTTGGGGTATGTACTGAGTCTGGGGTTGACCTTGGGGTATGTACTGAGTCTGGGGTTGACCTTGGGGTGTGTACGGTCCTGAAGGTTCAAAACCTTGAGGTAGCCCTCCAGGCGATAATTGACTACCTTGAGGTTGCCCCCCAGGCAGTAACTGACTACCTTGGGGTTGCCCCCCAGGCAGTAACTGACTACCTTGAGGTTGAGGATTTGGAATACTACCAAACATCATAAGGATTTGCTCTGCGTTCAACATTTGAGTTCCATTACTACCAGATGATAAATCTTGTTCAGTCGGTCGAGGAGTTGCTCCTGTAAAAGTACTAGAGAGTGATTGGTACCCCGAAGGAACAGAAGGACCGCCAGATAAAATGTTTCCGTGATTGGGAAAACATAGATGACTGTCTTGACATGATCGAAGAAGGATAATAACCTCTTGGTGTAGGATGAAAAGGAATTCGAGGTGGTGAAAAACTAAGACCCGGGTTTTCTAAAAAAATTGTCAATGATAAATACCAAGCGTCACTCCTAAAAGGACTGTAGAATATTGATTCACGCTCCCTAAGATTTAAAGTCTGTTGGTTTTCGGGAAGAGTTACATCTTCGTCTGGACTAACAAGTTCTTCAATAGAAATGAGGCCAGAAGGAAGATTTTGAGTAATGATATTTCTTACCCTAGGTGAACCAGGATCACTAGAAGTTGGAGTAACAAATCCTGAAGATGGTTCCAAAACAGCAGGTTCAGTGTCAGGCTCAGAAATTTCAGGTTCTTCAGCTAATTCACTGGAAGGAGAAATACTACTAGTAACTTTGGAAAATGAAATTGGCTCTTGAATATACTCTATTGTTTGTATTTGATAATCAGGATGAACAATTAAATATGACTCTCTGGCTTCTGGTGATCCAACTCTACTGTCACTAGGTGATACGAGAGCTCACAACCCTTCAAGTTGGCTTGGTGTGTACTCAGGAGGTTTCCCTTGAAGTCTACGAGATTGTCTCAGTAATTCAGCCACGATTAAATATTAATTAATCACACGCCAACAAAGAAAATTTCAATAAAAACACCTAAAATCTCTAAAGAAACAAACAGTTGAATCACACACCTAAAAAATCTAAGAGTTCAAACCACGCACAAACAGTAACTTCCCGTACTAAAAACACTAGTTGGTGATGAAATCCAACTTAGTAGAAGTTTAATACAGAAAGGGCGGTTGGAACAGTTACCCCGACAACCTGCTTAATGAAACAAACTAGCACAAGTTTCTTCACAAAACCATCTCGAGTGAAGAGAACCCCCCCAGAGAGTCCAAGTGATTTTACTTGACATCTGCTCCAGGTACAGTGAGATCTTTCCTTCACCATCACCTTAGGAAAAAATCTTAAGTTTATGGACACTAAGGTTACCAATAGCAAAAAATACAACTGGGGGAACAGTCTACGATCCGATCTACGCGCAAGGGCAAAGTAACAAAGCTCAATCCCCTTGAAGGCTCCTCGACATTGTCAATCTGAGGTTTACCAACAAGTGACCCTAGGCTCCTCAACAATGGTTAATCCGAGGTGTTATCACTAAAAATTCTGTTGACTAAATTGTTCAGACTAGCTAAGGACAAAGTGTTTCAGCAGCGCATGAATCCTTTAGCAGTTTCGCAGCGCAACCTGTTTTAGTGATTTCGTAGCGAAAACACTGACCTTGCACTGGCTGCGCTGCGAAATTGGGAAATGACAGATATTTAAGGTGAATTGATGGAAACACTGCAGGAAACGAGGTTTATCAAACTGTTATATGTGGGCCTGTACTCCATTGAAGGAAGAGGATGATATGACTTGCCGTTGTCTGCATATGCTTTGAAGGGGAACATTCCAGTGGTAGTTCTACTTTCTCACAGCTGTTGTGGCAGGTTCTCATGATCACCAACGGAGGTCCATCAAAACTCTGTTTTATACCCAAGTCTCAAAATCGTGGTCCTTTTTGAAACCAATGCTCGATCAGAATCGGTTTATGAGAAGGTTGTCTTTGCAGCTCTTTATGACACATGGCAAGTTTCTGAGGGAGGATATATTGCTAATGTACATGTGCTGAGTGTTAATTAACTATTAGAATCGACTCTGGACACGGCATGTGGCAAGTAGTATATTCACCTCGACTACTCATGTACCTTACACCCAAATGACAAGCCAGCGTGAAGCTCTTGTAACTTTCCTTTTTCCCTTTTACCAACGATTACACTTGTCAGGCTACATATTATCCTCGCCATCCTTTCAGTGTGTTGTCCGCTACCCGAATTCTTCAAAATCCAACTGGAATTGAAAACCGACTTCACAGAAGAAATCAAGAAACTAGGGCTCAACCGAGACTCTAGAGCGTTCACAGGCTTGAATCACTGTTTCGTGCATCAGTTGGAATTCTTTCTGGCATTTCGTGTGGAAGTTTTCTTCACTGCATTCGATTTCTTTGTTCGTTGTGATCGCAGCAGAAAAAGAATGGGGAAGTGGAGACTGGTGATCCATCAAAGTTACATCAAGAAAGCGGAGAAGCGGGAGAAGGGGCATGTCATAGTTCAGCAGAGTCTCGAGGAACTTGTCGAGGATATGACCAAATTTCAGGACTTTGTGCATTGGCCCTCATACCGGCGCCCCCCTGCATTACAAAGTGCTTCCTTTCCATAGAGTTATCAAAGGTTTTATAATACAAGGTGGAGACATTTCAGTTCAAAATGGTACAGGGGGTGAATCAATATATGGATTAAAGTTTGATGATGAAAACGTTCAACTGAAACATGAGCGCAGAGGAATGTTGTCAATGGCAAACTCTGGACCTAATACAAATGTCTCTCAATTTTTCATCACAACAACAAGGACTTCCCATCTGGATGGAAAGCGTGTTGTCTTTGGGAAGGTAATTAAAGGCATGGGAGTTGTGCGTGGCAATGAGCATACTCCCACAGAAAGTAGTGACCGCCCTTCTCTAGATGTGGTAATTTCAGATTGTGGGGAGATCCCAGAAGGATCAGATGATGGAATAGCTAATTTCTTCAAAGATGGAGATTTGTATCCAGACTGGCCAGCTGATCTTGATGAGAAATCTGCAGAAATTTCATGGTGGATGAATGCGGTAGATTCTGCGAAATGTTTTGGGAATGAAAATTACAAGAAAGGGGATTATAAGATGGCTTTAAGAAAATACAGAAAGGCATTGCGCTATCTTGACATTTGCTGGGAGAAAGAAGGTCGTGATGAAGTTGATATAAATGATGAAGTGCACTACCTGATTCGAGATCTGGTGATGCATATGCATGAACAGGAGCAAGACCTAAAGAATAACATTATTGGTTTTCTTACCAACATATCGGTCCCTGGAGCAGCAGTGACTGTTTGAACCAATAGAATGACATATGAATAAAGTTGCATCACCAAAGGTTGAACGGATCACTGTATAGGTCCTTCTATTGGTTCTGTTTGTTGCTTGTCGTTAGAATTCATGTTGGGTTTTCATTAGTGGCTGTTTGGAGGACACTGACATGAATACAGTCATCAATTACAACTACAGGATACCAATCATATTCATAAGCAGAGCTATGATTTTATGATGTTCGATCTTCTTTAAAATGATGATGATGATGGATCAATGATAATGCGGCAGTACATGACATCATTACAACACCCATACTACAACTGCAATGAAATTAAGTGAAAGTTATGTTTTGCAAGAACCTGTACCAGCCCCAGTGTTATGCAGAATATAGTAATGTTGTAAAGAGGAGGTTCAGTAATGAAGACTGTGAAGTGGAGCGAGCCCTGGTTTTGTAGGCCTGGGGAAGTAGATCAAGATAAGAAAATCAGAGTGTTACCTTCCTCAAGCCACATTCTAGGATGTGTTTCAAGGTCCACGTTCTTCATAGTAGCATTGATATTGAACAAGTAACAAGAGAAACTACAGGTCAATTTGTTTTCTTTCTATTGAAAGTTGCAGCTTTAGAGGTGGTACGAAGGACTTCTGAAGCAAAATTTCCAGTAGTATGGAGGGGTATACAAGGACTTGGGTTGCTTAAATGCCCACCTTTTAGCTGGTTGCAGAGGTGGACTCCATTCAGACTTCTTGCTAAGAGCACACAGGAATTCTCAAGGCCAGTGTTGTTTTTTTTTTTTCAATTGCTACCACATTTCTGGGTCAGTCCAAGGATTGTGACTTGTCTGCAGATTCTCAAGCAAATCATTTACCAACTACAGATTCATTTGCTACGGAACAAATAGAGGTTGTTAACAGCAGTTTCGTAGCGCGCTACGAAACTGCTGTAGGTGGTGATTTTAAACGCAGAGCAGCTATTGTGATACTGTGAGCGAGACATCTATCTATCAATATCACCTACAGCACATCAGAAACATGGCAGCATTCCATACCTGGGGTTATTAAAAGAGCTGGGACATGTTGCTGAACTTTCGAAGGATGGTAGGAGACAGGGACCTTAAAAATAGGTGTTTTGATCCTGATGATAAATGATCCATCAGCGCTAACAGGTATCCAAAGTCAGCGTTCCTTGCATCTTTAGCTCAGCTATCTCAGCCTAACTGAAGGAGGACAGCTGTCAAGGATCCAAGAAGAATCAAGCATACGAGGAGAATGGAATTAGTGTTTTAGTTTGATTAGGATTTTGTGTAATTACAGTTCAGCACTTTGTAATTAATGAATTAGTTAAATAGCATGTAGGAGTAGTTAATAGGGCCTTCGAGCTCGCTCTAGAGAGGGAAGAATGTATTCCTATAAATGGATCAAATTAGGATGTAATAGGGGTTGGAGATTTTATAAAAAAACAGAGTTTTATTTGGGCCGATGTAAAAGACTTATTACAGTAATAGAAAAACAGCTGTTGTTTCTTCTCAAGATTCTCAATAGATTATATTGTTCAAATGTAATGGTGGTTTATTCTCTTAATGTTCTTTTACAGCCTTGTTACAGAATAATCACTCAAAATTCATGTTTAATGCTCTGACTTCCTGTATGTTTGGCAAGCTGTGGTTTATGTAAAGTATGTTTGAACATCTGATGTAAAGAGCCTTGACTTCCATGAAATGACTGTGCTTTTGTTTACTGAATGTGTGAGACTCCATAGCCCAATGAAGACTAATTTGATATTTGTCCAACCAGCTTTGTTTTCATAAATGTGTGAAGAGTTAGCCATCTGTTGTTGTGATTGATTCTTATCAAAAGTCTGTGAGAGAGCCCTCTCTGACTAAGGAGGCTAATCCTTAGTCTAAAGTCTGGTTGAAAGAGTTACATAAAATCTTGCTTGGTTGCAGCCCTTAGTACTGATTTTGTGATAACATTTTGGTGCGTCTGCCGGGAGTCGAATGATTACTCATTCCCGAAGTTTTAAGATTGAATTTCTGAAGGTAGCAGGAGTTCAAAGTGGTTTTCGAGGCTGCAAAACTACCTTGGCGACTCCATTGTTGAAGAATTCGAAATTCATAGGTTCATGGTGATTCCACTGGAGTTATGAAGGACCCAGAAGCTGCCATTCTTAGTTCAAGGTATGCATGCATAGATTTCTCAGGAATTCATGGTTTCCCAAATCATTGTCCCAAAGATGCATATTTTCTAAGGAATGGTCCCAAATTCAACGGAGAAGATTTGAGTTTAACCTTGAAGCATATATCAGATTTTTGTGAATTTTTAGAGCTTCTTAGAGTTAAACATGAGGATGTTTGTATAAGGTTATTCTATGATTCACTTCAAGGGAAATGCAAACAGTGGGTTGAATGCTTTCCTGCCAAATCCATTAAGTCATTTCAAGACCTTTGGCTCATGTTTTTGGAGGAATGGATAGATAGGTCAGAGTTGGTGGCAGACTCTCCCTCAGTTGCAGATTTTAAGCAATGGAATAATGATTATAGCAAAGAAGAAACAAATGAAAATTTTTCTTTGTCCTTGTCCTCATATCTAAAATCCTTTGACTACAAGGCAGAGGATAAGATGAAATTTTTTGATGAATTTGTCAAAGACATTGAGAAAGAAATTGAAGGTTTAGAAGGACAAATTCAGGCATACAGTTTTCATGATCATGATCATTATTCTCAGAAGTTTTCTATGGCAGAACGCAAGGAGACTATGCTGGTTCCTTTCTCTTTCACGATTGAGGAACTGAACACTGTGGTTGAAGATCAGTTTGCACAGCTGGAAAGTTACAAGGAAAAACAAGCTGATCATGTGTTCTGGGATCCTATAGCTGATTACATGGAAGAGTTTTACTCTCCAGTGTTTCAGTTTTCCTATAAAGATCAGAGGCAGTTTCAGTGGCAGCGGTCATCACACTGTCAGATTGGCTCTGAACTCCAATGCGGTCAAAGAAATCAAATATCAGATAAAGCAGAGGATTGGCTACATTGGAAATTTCATATTGATTGAGCAGAAGGAAATTGAAATTGTTAGGGTAGGTAGGTAGGTAAATTGCAAATAAGCTCAAGGTTGACTGAGCATTTATTTTTCAGTAGATGTAGTTTTCTTTCTCCTACAGTCATGCTGGTCAGGCAAATTTCTGTTTGTCAAATAAATTTTATAAGGCACTGGAACTGCAGGTTCTTAGTGTACCACAAGGGCACACTATCCCAAGTGGAGCCACTGTTATCACTAAAAATTCTGTTGACTAAATTGTTTTTTTTTTTTTTACAAAGTCGGTTACTCATGTATTAAAAAAAACCTTCTGAATAGAGATCTAGTACAAGGTGAGGGAGAGTATGAGAGCTGAGGCACAAAATCGGGTACGCAGACCCATAATCCTCGTAGCTTCTCTTAGTTGAACGCAAAGCTAAAAACAAACGGCTATACTGCCTTACATAGGATCCTCCTAGCCAAGCAAATTTACAATGCATGAAATCAAGGAAAGTGTTGAGTGACCGAGTCTTCCTTCCGGGCGCTGGCTCTGGTCGATGTTTCTGCCTGTTGGCTTTCAGTGAGGGTGCGAAGATGATCGATTACCGCCTCCATGTGAATGCAGCGGTCCTTTAAGTCTTCAATCTCCTTTTTCCTTTTTTCCAGCTTCTTTCGTTTGGAATTTCTATCAGCATGGTAGTCCTCTGTTAACTCCTTCAGTTGTTTTTTCAGACTGTTAATCATAATAGTATGTGCCTTGCACATATTACATTCTTTGTTATTGAAGATGTTCTCCAAAGGGTCTCTGTTCTGGGCTTGGTTGGAAGGCTGGCCTTGCTGATCCGCCATCGAGATGGCCTGAGGATTGATAGCGGAGAGCGCGCTGGTGGTGAGAATGCCGGAAACAGCTTTGGAGGGAGCGGAATCACTGAGATGCTGGAGCTTTAGAAGAAGGAGAGAAGGTCTCGAAGGCTTCGGGAGGGCGCTACTGAGAATACAAAAAACACTTTTGATTAGAAACAGAATCACATGAAACAGGAAATGTCTTACCCCGGGATCAAGACGGAAGACCAGAACACTTGGAGAAGAGAGAGCTTCCGGGCTGCGCCAAGACTTTGAGAGGGCTCCTATAGCTCGATCCCTGACTGTATAGGGGTTGTGAAGCTGTCCACTATTTATAGATGGAGGGAGGTCCCTAACTCGGGTGGAGTGGGACTGAGTAAGGCCGATCTTGGGAAGAATTCGGTCAACACTCATGATTACCCTGTTGTCCATTCGCGTACCTGAGATATGGGCTTTGCTGGGTTTGCAGAGAGGGCCTGCTTTGAAGGGGTGAGGGATCACGCATACTCTGGGGGTGATGATTAAATTTGTGGCCCGAAATCGAGAAGATCTCTCTTTGTACCCATTTATGCTGCTTGGGGATTTGGAAGGAGATTCGAAAAGATGGCCTGAGTGCCTGAGGTGACTTCTCCCTTGAGATGGGGTGGCGGGGGGCTTTTGGTTACGGGATGTCCCTGACATAAGTTGTATCATTCTCTCTAACCTGACCGAGTTTCCTTCTGACCGCTTGGTTTGCTTGCTGATCTGCCTCCTTATTATTATTCCTGAGAACGTGTTTGAAAGTCACTTCTCCTAGTGCTCTGATGTTCTCCATGATTCGGTTCTTGATATTGTTGAGGGCCAATTGCTTAAATTCTCTCCCTTTGATCATGGCTGCGATTATAATAGCTGAGTCCCCTAGGATAAGAAGGTTCTGGAGGCCGAGATTCCTTGAGATAAGAGAGCCCAGAAGTAGGCTATAGGCCTCTGCTTTGTTGTTGGACATTTGGCCTAACCCCCATTCAAAGGATACCATGAGTTTCCCCTGCGAGTCCTTTATGACCCCGCCAGCACCAGCTTGACCCGGGTTCTTCTTTGAGGCCCCATCGAAATACAAGACAGGCCTATTTTGGCTTCTTAACCATTTGCTAATTTCCTCCTCGGTGCCACGAAGCTTCCAGTCCTGACTGCCATTCTTTTCTCTGATACAAGTTCTTGGATTTGGTTTAAGATTGAATTTTCCCAGCCACTCCTTGAGCCTCTCATCCTCGACCTCCATGTCTTTCTGAGAAACCCCTTTTGCTTCAATAGACTCCGCAATGAGGGCAATAGATTTGGCCACAATGCCTGTGATGCTTGGCTTTTCATTATTGAAAATGCACTTATTTCTTGCAATCCAGATCTGCCAACTCAAGTTCGAAGGGATACTATTCCAAAGCCTGTTCACTATGGATTTGCCTTTTTTGGATTGAAAGAGTCTTTTGTCCCAATTTTTATGGAGGGTCGAAATCTGAGGGGGAAGGGCTTCTGAAGAGATTGTACCAGAGAGAAGATGCCAACAAGCTTTGGCAATCGGGCACTCAATGAAGAGATGGGTGATATTTTCTTCTGCTAACCTGCACATGCAACACATAGAAGGCCCCTGTATACCTCTCTTTCTGAGGTTCTCTGTAGTTAGGATTTTGCCATGAAGAAGAGTCCAATTGAATAGATTGACCTTGGGGAGGCATTCAGGATGCCAAGCAGCTTTGTACAGGGGCCAATTGTTTACCACTGAGATGTCCTGAAGGGCTTTGTAACCTTCTTTAACCGAGTAGTTACCTCCATTAGGGTCCCAAACGAACTTATCTTCTTTCCCTCTGTTGATGGGGGCTGAGCCACTGAGGGAGCACTTGAGCTCGTCCCAAAGCTTAGCTAAACCTGGGGAAGATTGAGAGGAGTCCAGCCTGCCCAACAATCGTGATCCCACAGGGAAATGTCGGAGAGAGATTTGAGATTAGACTCTGCCATCCACTGTTGGAGGGGATAAAGATGAAGAATTGAATCTCTGGCCTTTGACCCCATAATTCTATCTTTCCAGATACTTACTTCCCTGCCATTCCCAGGAGCTCTAGAGATAAAAGGTTTGCAAAGGGGGAGCGATTTCTTGATGAGATTCCAGGTTGGAGTACCTTGTCTATCTATGATATTTTCTGTTAGGATATTGCTATTTGGTCCGTTCAGATATTTCTTCTTTATAACGTTAGTCCACCAAGCTTCTTTTTCGTTAAGAATCCGCCAGATAAGTTTGAAACCCATTGCTAGATTTGCTAGCCTAGGAATCCTGATTCCTAGCCCACCTTTTTCCACTGGGAGGATCACTTTTTCCCACTTAACCAAACTGAACTTCTTAGTGTTCTGCTTGCCTCCTTGCCACAGAAAGCTTCGGATTATTAACTCCATGTGCTTATGGATACTGGCCGGAGCTAGAGCAATAGCAAACTGATAGATGGGGAGTGAGGCGAGAATGGACTTGATTAGAATCAATCTGCCTGCTAAGTTTAACTAGTGCACACCCCAACTTTGCAATTTGCCTCTGAGTTTTTCGATGATCTTAACCCAAATCACTGATTTGATTGTCTCTTTAGCCAGAGGAAGCCCCAGATACATGAAATGGGACCAATTTAACTGAGCTGGTATTTCCATGATGAGGGCTATACGTTGTATGATATGGTTAGGGACGTTCCAGGTGTATATCATACATTTGTTATTGTTGAGTTTGCCACCAGAATCTTGAAGGAAGAGGTCCAAGGCTTTTTTGAATCTCTTCGCCATTATGCAAGAGGCGCCTCCAATGAGAAGGGTGTCATCTGCAAACAGAGAGTGATTAATGCCTTTCGACCCTCTGACAATTTCTATCCCTATTATTTCTTTTTTCCTCCTCATGTTTTCCAGCTTCGAACTTAGAGCTTCCGCCATGAGAATATAAAGGAAGGGAGAGAGCGGGCACCCTTGTCTCAGGCCCCTTGAGCTTTTGAAAGCTTTACTGGGTCTTCCATTAATGAGGGGGGCTGTCCAGTTGCCTGAAATGCACTCCCGCACCCTGCTAATGAAGAGCTCGGATATACCAAGCTTTTTTAGAACGGCCTGAGGAAAGGAATGGTTGACCCTATCGAAAGCGTTTGCCATATCCAGTTTCATTATCATACCCTTTTCTTTTCTGTTGATACTGCTTTGAATAGCCTCTTGAATGAGTATTACATTGTCGGCTATTTGCCTCCTTGGGACAAAACCACCTTGGTTCTCAGAGATGAGAGAGGGGAGAATAGGTTTGAGTCTGTTGGCAAGGATCTTAGTTATGATCTTGTAGGACACATTACAGAGGGAGATAGGACGGAAGCGGTTAAAGGTGTGAGGATTGGGTTCTTTGGGGATTAGAGCTAAGAAGGAGGACTTCATTCCGCTGCCCATCTTGCCTTTTTGGAAGAAATTTCTTACTGCTCTAATATAGTCCTTTTTGATGGTGTCCCAATGTGTCTTGTAGAAATCTACCGTGAAACCATCAGGTCCCGGGGCCTTGTCTGAAGCCATGTTGCGGATTGTTTGCTCTATCTCTTCTACAGTGATCTCTTTGTCCAGCTCAGAGTTTTGGACATCAGAGATTTTGCTTTCCATCGTATCAATGATTTCCATGCCATCCCCGCCTTGCGGGTCCTCAGTGAGAAGGTCTTGGAAGTGAGCGGTCGCAGCCTCCATAATTTCCTTTTGCTCTTTTATTTCTGAACCATCCACTATAATTTTGTCAATATTGTTTCCAGCTCTCCTCATTTTCAAACTATTATGAAAGAAGGAAGTATTCCTGTCTCCCGACTTGAGCCATAGACACCTTGACTTTTGCCTTTGTTCCTCTTCCTCTTTTCTGTTCAAATTGTACAGTTTCTTTTGAAGTTCCATCTCCTTGATCTGCTCCTCTTCCGTGTCTTGTCTAGAATATTTCTCTTGGTTCCACTGCATTAACTTACCTTGGAGTTCTGATTTATTTCTATTCTCTTCTATTGCCTTGATTTTTGCCCACTGTTTTATGGCCGATCGAAGGATCTTTAGTTTGGATTCCCAGACGTAGTGTGGGGATCCTCTGATCTCTGTAGACCACTGCTCTTTTATCAGAGATCGGAATTCCTCCTGGTTATCCCAAACTTTGTTGTACCTGAATGGGAGCGGGCCCATATTTGTTCCTTTATCTAATTTTAGAGCCACAGGCTTGTGATCAGAGAAGTATCCTTGAATGATGAGGCTTTTGATACATGCAAATTTAGCAACTATTCGCTCTTGAACCAAGATGCGGTCCAATCTTTCTTTGATATTGTTGCGCCCTGCTCTCTTGTTAGACCAGGTAAAGCGCCCGTTCTGAGGTTGGAAGTCCACCAGATTATGGTTTAGAATGATTTCTTCAAGGGCGTCCCTTGAGGAATCTGCCAAGAAGGTTCCCCTAATCTTTTCTTCAGCGTTTCTTATTAGGTTCAGGTCCCCCCCTAGGAAAATGCTTCGGCCTTGCGTTTCCAAGAGGTCTTCCGCAATTGAATTCCAGCAAGCAGCTTTGTCACGGAAGTGAGGAGGGGCATAAACGTTGTAGATAGTATATTCTTCTGTCTTTGCTGTATTTTGGATGTCTGAACGGATCCACCAGCTGCTTTGCCTTTGGTTTAATAGATTCCATTTTCTTTTATCCCAGATGGTCCCTATACCACCTGAGGCGCCAGATGCGCTTACTGCTGTTACTTCATAGGTTTTGCTATTTTTTAGGTAGTTCTTGAAATCCTGCTCATTGATTTTGGTCTCCTGGAGGAGGAGGATGTCTGGATGTTCTGATTTGAGAAGATCGCGGACTGCATTAACCTTGAGGGAGGAGCCCATCCCCCTACAGTTCCAAGAGACCAGATTCATCACTTACTTGTCTTAGTGTGGGAACCTCCTTTCTCTTTCCCTTTCTCTCCACTTCCTTTCGTCTTGTCCAGATAGGTGTCCATTGGTTGCTGAATCCCTGTGGTCATTTCTTTTGCTGCAGTCTCGTCCCTAATCTCCTTATTGGATTTCCTTCCGACTTTTCTTGGGGGTTCTACAGATGAGTTACTTTCCTTAGACTTGTTCCTGGTTAAGATTCTCTCTACTGTGGGGGGAGGGGAGGTAGGCGGGGGGGAGGCGGGGACAACAGGGGGAGCTCTCGGGGATGGGGGAGGGGAAGGAGGATCTACCTCGGATAGGGTTTCGAATTGGTAAGAAGATGAAGGAATGGTCGGGCCAGACTGAGAAGGGGGAGGGGGGGCGACTATAGGGTTCTTGGGGTTTCCGTGAGGGGGATTGGGCTTCTTCTTTTTTATTGTTTCCCAGACTTCCTCTGTTGCATCAGGGTTAGATTCGGAAATCTTAGAATTTACTTTGCTACATCTATTAGCGAAATGCCCATACTCGTGACATACCTTGCATTTGAATGGCAGCTGTTCGTAGTCCACTTGTTGGATGTGTGTCCATTGATCTACTTTGAGTTTGATAGCTTCTGGCAGTCCCTTTCCCAGATCCACTTCTACGCATATTCTTGCGCATGCATGCATGTTCTCCTTCGGCTCCGATCTGTCTATGTACTTCCCCACTGCGTTTCCTATTGCTTTCACTGACTCATCTCCCCAACAGTGAAGGGGCAGATGCGGGAGCCGGACCCAAACGGGAACTGCATTGGGGACGTCCATCTCCGGGTCGAAGTCGAGGGTCCATCTATTCAGATAGAGGCCTCTTGTGTCCATGAAGTATGGACCATTCCTGAAGATTAGGTTTCGGTCTTCCACTGTTTCGAAGAGAAAGGTGAAGAACCCTCTTCCACAGAAACGAATCGCGATCTTGCCTTGGACCATCGAGTTCCAGTTTCTTTCCACCCATCGCTGAACGGTGCGAGGGGAGGGCCATAAGCCCGTGAACTGACCGACTAGACCTCTGTCGGCTAAGACCACAGCCGCTCTCCTAGGAAGGGCAGGAGGGAGCGGGACTTCCGGGATCTCGTCCAGCTTTTTGATGAAACGAGAAGTAGCGGGCCTGATCCTATCCGAAGAGATTTCCTGGGTGAGGGATGCAAAAGATTTCATCAACTCATCCGGATCCAGACCTGAAGGGCCCAAGGCCGCCATGATCGGGGCTTCACAAGGAGCCAAGAGGGGGGAGCGACCTAGCAGCAGCGCTGCTAGGCGCAGAAGCGCAGCAGGAGCAGGACCCGGGGGCGGGGTCAGGAGAAGATGAAGGAAAGAAAGGGAAGGGCAGGGGGCCCGGGGTGAGGGGAGAAGCGCAGAGCAGGGGATCACGGGGGCAGGAGGCCCAGCAGCAGAGGGGCGCAGAGCCTCGCAGCGAGGCTGCCAGGCACGGGGCAGCGGAACGGTCGAAAAATCACTCAATTTTCTGTTGACTAAATTGTTTAGACTAGCTAAGGACAAAGTGTTTCAGCAGCGCATGAATCCTTTAGCAGTTTCGCAGCGCAACCTGTTTTAGTGATTTCGTAGCGAAAACACTGACCTTGCACTGGCTGCGCTGCGAAATTGGGAAATGACAGATATTTAAGGTGAATTGATGGAAACACTGCAGGAAACGAGGTTTATCAAACTGTTATATGTGGGCCTGTACTCCATTGAAGGAAGAGGATGATATGACTTGCCGTTGTCTGCATATGCTTTGAAGGGGAACATTCCAGTGGTAGTTCTACTTTCTCACAGCTGTTGTGGCAGGTTCTCATGATCACCAACGGAGGTCCATCAAAACTCTGTTTTATACCCAAGTCTCAAAATCGCGGTCCTTTTTGAAACCAATGCTCGATCAGAATTGGTTTATGAGAAGGTTGTCTTTGCAGCTCTTTATGACACATGGCAAGTTTCTGAGGGAGGATATATTGCTAATGTACATGTGCTGAGTGTTAATTAACTATTAGAATCGACTCTGGACACGGCATGTGGCAAGTAGTATATTCACCTCGACTACTCATGTACCTTACACCCAAATGACAAGCCAGCGTGAAGCTCTTGTAACTTTCCTTTTTCCCTTTTACCAACGATTACACTTGTCAGGCTACATATTATCCTCGCCATCCTTTCAGTGTGTTGTCCGCTACCCATATTCTTCAAAATCCAACTGGAATTGAAAACTGACTTCAAAGAAGAAATCAAGAAACTAGGGCTCAACCGAGACTCTAGAGCGTTCACAGGCTTGAATCACTGTTTCGTGCATCAGTTGGAATTCTTTCTGGCATTTCGTGTGGAAGTTTTCTTCACTGCATTTGATTTCTTTGTTCGTTGTGATCGCAGCAGAAAAAGAATGGGGAAGTGGAGACTGGTGATCCATCAAAGTTACATCAAGAAAGCGGAGAAGCGGGAGAAGGGGCATGTCATACTTTAGCAGAGTCTCGAGGAACTTGTCGAGGATATGACCAAATTTCAGGACTTTGTGCATTGGCCCTCATACCGGCGCCCCCCTGCATTACAAAGTGCTTCCTTTCCATAGAGTTATCAAAGGTTTTATAATACAAGGTGGAGACATTTCAGTTCAAAATGGTACAGGGGGTGAATCAATATATGGATTAAAGTTTGATGATGAAAACGTTCAACTGAAACATGAGCGCAGAGGAATGTTGTCAATGGCAAACTCTGGACCTAATACAAATGTCTCTCAATTTTTCATCACAACAACAAGGACTTCCCATCTGGATGGAAAGCGTGTTGTCTTTGGGAAGGTAATTAAAGGCATGGGAGTTGTGCGTGGCAATGAGCATACTCCCACAGAAAGTAGTGACCGCCCTTCTCTAGATGTGGTAATTTCAGATTGTGGGGAGATCCCAGAAGGATCAGATGATGGAATAGCTAATTTCTTCAAAGATGGAGATTTGTATCCAGACTGGCCAGCTGATCTTGATGAGAAATCTGCAGAAATTTCATGGTGGATGAATGCAGTAGATTCTGCGAAATGTTTTGGGAATGAAAATTACAAGAAAGGGGATTATAAGATGGCTTTAAGAAAATACAGAAAGGCATTGCGCTATCTTGACATTTGCTGGGAGAAAGAAGGCCGTGATGAAGTTGATATAAATGATGAAGTGCACTACCTGATTCGAGATCTGGTGATGCATATGCATGAACAGGAGCAAGACCTAAAGAATAACATTATTGGTTTTCTTACCAACATATCGGTCCCTGGAGCAGCAGTGACTGTTTGAACCAATAGAATGACATATGAATAAAGTTGCATCACCAAAGGTTGAACGGATCACTGTATAGGTCCTTCTATTGGTTCTGTTTGTTGCTTGTCGTTATAATGCATGTTGGGTTTTCATTAGTGGCTGTTGAAAGACATGACATGAAGACAGTCATCAATTACAACTACAGGATACCAATCATATTCATAAGCAGAGCTATGATTTTATGGTGTTCGATCTTCTTTAAAATGATGATGATGATGGATCAATGATAATGCGGCAGTACATAACATCATTACAACACCTATACTACAACTGCAATGAAATTAAGTGAAAGTTATGTTTTGCAAGAACCTGTACCAGCCCCAGTGTTATGCAGAATATAGTAATGTTGTAAAGAGGAGGTTCAGTAATGAAGACTGTGAAGTGGAGCGAGCCCTGGTTTTGTAGGCCTGGGGAAGTAGATCAAGATAAGAAAATCAGAGTGTTACCTTCCTCAAGCCACATTCTAGGATGTGTTTCAAGGTCCACGTTCTTCATAGTAGCATTGATATTGAACAAGTAACAAGAGAAACTACAGGTCAATTTGTTTTCTTTCTATTGAAAGTTGCAGCTTTAGAGGTGGTACGAAGGACTTCTGAAGCAAAATTTCCAGTAGTATGGAGGGGTATACAAGGACTTGGGTTGCTTAAATGCCCACCTTTTAGCTGGTTGCAGAGGTGGACTCCATTCAGACTTCTTGCTAAGAGCACACAGGAATTCTCAAGGCCAGTGTTGTTTTTTTTTTTTCAATTGCTACCACATTTCTGGGTCAGTCCAAGGATTGTGACTTGTCTGCAGATTCTCAAGCAAATCATTTACCAACTACAGATTCATTTGCTACGGAACAAATAGAGGTTGTTAACAGCAGTTTCGTAGCGCGCTACGAAACTGCTGTAGGTGGTGATTTTAAACGCAGAGCAGCTATTGTGATACTGTGAGCGAGATTTGTGGGAGAGAGACATCTGTCTATCAATATCACCTACAGCACATCAGAAACATGGCAGCATTCCATACCTGGGGTTATTAAAAGAGCTGGGACATGTTGCTGAACTTTCGAAGGATGGTAGGAGACAGGGACCTTAAAAATAGGTGTTTTGATCCTGATGATAAATGATCCATCAGCGCTAACAGGTATCCAAAGTCAGCGTTCCTTGCATCTTTAGCTCAGCTATCTCAGCCTAACTGAAGGAGGACAGTTGTCAAGGATCCAAGAAGAATCAAGCATACGAGGAGAATGGAATTAGTGTTTTAGTTTGATTAGGATTTTGTGTAATTACAGTTCAGCACTTTGTAATTAATGAATTAGTTAAATAGCATGTAGGAGTAGTTAATAGGGCCTTCGAGCTCGCTCTAGAGAGGGAAGAATGTATTCCTATAAATGGATCAAATTAGGATGTAATAGGGGTTGGAGATTTTATAAAAAAACAGAGTTTTATTTGGGCCGATGTAAAAGACTTATTACAGTAATATAAAAACAGTTGTTGTTTCTTCTCAAGATTCTCAATAGATTATATTGTTCAAATGTAATGGTGGTTTATTCTCTTAATGTTCTTTTACAGCCTTGTTACAGCATAATCACTCAGAATTCATGTTTAATGCTCTGACTTCCTGTATGCTTGGCAAGCTGTGGTTTATGTAAAGTATGTTTGAACATCTGATGTAAAGAGCCTTGACTTCCATGAAATGACTGTGCTTTTGTTTACTGAATGTGTGAGACTCCATAGCCCAATGAAGACTAATTTGATATTTGTCCAACCAGCTTTGTTTTCATAAATGTGTGAAGAGTTAGCCATCTGTTGTTGTGATTGATTCTTATCAAAAGTCTGTGAGAGAGCCCTCTCTGACTAAGGAGGCTAATCCTTAGTCTAAAGTCTGGTTGAAAGAGTTACATAAAATCTTGCTTGGTTGCAGCCCTTAGTACTGATTTTGTGATAACACGAGGTTTACCATTTATAATACGCGCAGATCTGCTATCTTTCCCAATGAAATAGAATTGATTGTCTCAAAGGTTTGAACATGATCTCGTAATTGACTCCTTTAAGAGAAGCTTCCCAGACTGTATCAATTACAATTGGATTTATTTCCTACCACAAGATGTATCTACTTGTTTGTTTTAACTATCTTGGAGAGTTAATTACTCCCTACTCCAAGATACTAGCCTAAGCTATATCGTTGATAAGAGCCCTAGAAATAGAAAAGATTACTAGATCAATTTTAATTAAGCGTTGCTTTTATGGGTTGTTCTTTAAGTTGATAGGTATGGAAATGAAACTTTGATGGTGTGAAGACTCGACCCCAAACACACTAAAAAAAATGCACCTAAAATGATAAGCAATTCGTTTTTCTTTCAATGAAATTCTAGCTAAAAGAAAGAGTTCGAGAATGCAATTCTTTAAGAAACAATTGTTTCTTTCAACATGGAAATGGAAAGAAAATATTTTTTGTCCTTTTAATAAGAACTCAAAACGAGACAAATAATTAATTCTCACAATAAATCCCTTTCCCTTTTTCAAAACTCGTAACTACAAAAAAAACAATTTGCTTCAAAAGAGATCTACAACTTCTAGAAAAACACTCAAAACTACAAAAACTAATTTTGAGATCTAAAAACTTTAAAAATCTAATTGAATAAAAGCTTCAATTCTTTTTTAGGACGTTTTGCTTAGCTGTTCGTTAAACTAAGGATTCATTTGCACATAATAACAAACCAATCAAAAAACATCCAGATATGTTTTCTTTTATAAAAACGAAATTCAGAACTTATAACAAAGTTTGTTCGAAGATTTGCAATGAGAAAACTAAATCTATTTCTCACAAAGGATAGATTTCACAACCAAGTCAGACTCATCAAGAAGACGGAAATACATCAGGGTGATCTAAGTTTTCTTAAGCTTCTGGTCTTTGAATCACTACAGAGACAAAGTGAAAACCACTCCAAGCATGCAAAACTTCTATAAAATCATTCAAAACAAAAATACTATCGGAACTCACTCACAAGAGATTTTTTATAGGAAAAATGCAAATCTGGGTAGACACTAAAAATCCTAAATCAAACCTAAACTTAACTGGAAGAAGATATTTTAGGTTTTTCAAAAAAATTTAACAGGGTCCGCAGGCTCCAGAAGTAGCAGGTGCGGTTCCGCACTGTTTACTAAAGGAAAATGCAGAGATGCCTGCACTGTCTGTAAAGAGAAAGTGCGGTCCCTAGAAAACTTCAAAAAAAAAAACTTCCAGATTCTAAAAGTTACCCAAGCCAGTATACATCAATCAAAACCCATAAAAGAAACAATTTTCTCAAGTCAAAACAAAGGAAAACCAAAAATCAAATGCTGTCCCCAGTGGAGTCGCCAATTTGTTGGCTGGATAAATCGATCTTGCGGACAAGACCGATCTCCCTAGTATCAGAAGATAGTCTAGCAACAAACAGACAAACAAACCTATCTTTCTCTAGACATATGCGATTTATAAGTAAATACTACAAAGGTGTTAAGACCCTACCTTAGATCCAGTGCTTGCTCGTAGTAATCGTCCTCCAATCGTTTGAAAGAGTTACCTTTGAAGACCTGCAATCACAAACAAGCAAACATTAAATAGCACCTGCATAGCAAATATTATAAATCATGTCTATTATGGTGATCAAGGAATCCATAAAATAAACCATGAATTAACAGCTTATTGAGAAAAACAAATATATTTGTATTAACTTTGAATAGTACAAGAACCTTACAAATTTTTCAACCTTGATGTTGAACAAGCTCTTCCTGGGGTTTGAAACAGGAATTTCCTTTACTTTGACAAGTCTTGCACTCTTCCAAATGAGATCTTAGAGGTATGTAATCTCTCCTCATAAAAACTCAACTAAAGAAGACTGAGTTCCAGCAGCATTTTACCTCAAAAAAAAAATATTAAGCTTCCAACTCCCAAGTAACCAGCTCAATCCTTCTTTTTATAGTGCAGAGGAGGAGGTTACTGGTCCGCCTATGAAGGGATAGAATCCTCCTTCAAAGGGATAAGCTCCTCACATCAAGGGATTAGCTCCTTAAGGTATGGGTTACATGAACCTTAAAAGAGCGAACTTGCCACCTCAAGATTCCTTCCAGAAGCTTCTAGAAATAACTGAAAGTGAGTTTTTTTCAGAATATACTCGTGCCTTTTTAACTTTCATAGGGGTCCACACCTTTAACATAGAGACAGTGCGGTCAAGTGTGCAGAAGACATGACCATTAGGTGCGGGACCGCAGGTAAGACAAAGATAAAGTGCAGAACCAGAGTTTTAAAGACTTTTGAGAGCTTTTCTCTTATTTTCCAGACTTGATATGAGGAACTGATATTTTAGACTTGCAGAGGAGGAAAGTATGAGTGGTAATGAACTCACACAGATAGCAGAACGTCAAGGTGACAATTTTTAGTGCAACAGTTCACCACCCCCTACAATATAACCCAAATAATTTAAAGATGTCCTACCAAATTCACATTTGACAGCTTTACATAGAGATTTTCTCTTCCCATGTCTTACTGAAAACAATAATGTCATCTAGATAAACAATTACAAAGTCATCAATAAAAGGTCTCAGTACATTATTCATAACTTGCATAAATGTAGCAGGAGCATTAGTTAAGCCAAAAGGCATAACCAGCCATTCATACAGCCCTTGATTTGTCTTGAAAGCAGTCTTCCATGCATCTTGTTCTTCAACTCTGACCTGATGATAGCCACTTCGTAAGTCTAACTTAGAAAAGTAAACTGATTCTTTTAATTGATCTAACAAATCATCTATACGGGGAAGAGGATAACGATTCTTGATCGTTATTTTATTCGGTGCTCTATAATCAATGCACATTCTCCATGAACCATATTTCTTTCTCACCAGCACGATTGGCAATCCACATGGTGATGTCCGTATAAACCCTTTATCGAGCAACTCCTGTACCTGCTTCTTTATCTCTGCATTCTCTAAAGCTGACAACCTATACATTCCAATGTTAGGTAATGGAGCATCTTGCTGCAAATAAATATCATGTACTATTTACAATATATTCTATTCCATCTTTAGTGAGTTTATACTTATTTTCAGCTCTATAGAAAATAGCTTTCCTATCATACAAGTATGGACTTCCCAAAACAATACCACATATATCCAATGGAACTATATATAACTCAACCTCATCTACAAATGTTGATCCAATAGCAAACCTAAGTTTACATTGTCTTGTTACTTGTAGCTTTGCTTTATCACACACCCAACCTAATGGATATGGCTTCCCATGAGGTTTTGTTTGTAATCCAAACTTCTTTACAATTGTTTCAGAAATCAAATTTACTTGTGATCCACTATCAAATAAAGTATCAATCTTATTATGCTTGGAAATTACTCTAATACGAAAAAGCTCATTTCTTTCCCTCTCATTACTTTCATTATCAACAGATTGTGCAGAATTACCTGTGGATGCTTTAGAATCTTTACCTTTAATACCTGTGGCTGTAACTGTTGTTTCATCACCTGAATCTGATCCCAAGTCATTATGAATAGCAGCAGCATTCTTCTTCTCCTTTCTGCCAAACTTCTTGGGTTTTTGTTTTGGAAGCAAAGACTAGCAGCGTGCCTCATCGTGTCCTTCTTTCTTACAGTGAATGCAAGAAGGTTTTCCCTTCTTTGTAGTGTTTTTCTTTCCTCTCCTTCCATTTTAGTTTCTTCTTTTCCTTATTCTTGTTTACAAAAGGCTTAGAGGACTTCCCAACCTCTGGGTTTACATTCTTACCTCTAGCCTCTAGATGTGTTGCTTGAATTGATACATCATCTAAGCTAGTTGGATTAAACATGAGTATAGTATGCTTTAAATAACTATGCAAACCACCTATATACTTCAATAAAGTCTCAAGTGAGTCCAAGGATATACCTAGAGTTAAAGCTCTCTTTTTGAATTCCCGAGTATAACTATGTACACTCTGACCCTTCAATTGACGAAGAGTTTGCCAACTCATCATTGCCTGCTGCATGTAAGCTAAAGGATAGAATTTCTTTTTGATAGTAGAAACAAATTCATTCCAGGTAGAAATGTTTTTACCATGTTTTTTCAGATTAGCTTGTGTCTTGTCTTCCCACCATACTAGTGCAGTTCCTCCAAGTCAAAGGCTAGCCCGCTGAATCTTCCTCCTTTCTGAATCAATGTTCTACACCCTACAATATACATCAATTTGTCTTATCCAATTATCTAACCTTTCTGCATTGAGTTCTCCATCATAAATTGGAAAATCAAACTTCGCATCTAATTTAATCAAAGAAGTTTTCTTCTTTTTCTTATCAGGGCTAGTTTTATGCGAAGAATATGATGAAGGTGATGAAGGTGATGATGGAGGGGATGGTGGAGGAGGCATTCCTCCTTTTCCTTTGCCTTCTGGAGAGGCAACTAGAAAAGGTTCCTCTGCTCCTTTGTTTGGTTTGGGAGTTGAAGTGCTTTCACCTCGACCCTTCTTAAACTCTAGATACATCTCTTCCACCATGGCTCGCATGGCCGTAAAACTGTCCATAAACTGAGATTATGATCCCAATGGAGCTTCTTCTGTCATTCTCCTCTGAGAATGGACTCTTCCAATCTTTGGATTAGCCTCAACAAGTTCTCCTTCTCCTTGTCTGAGCTTTAATCTAGTTAGCATTCAAACTCCCAGCACAAGCTTGTATAACCTTAACAAAACCAAAAAAACAAATGCAAAACCAAAAGCTCTAATACCACTTGATCTGAAAATGGGTTTTTAAGTCTATATTTAAGTTATTACAGACTCATGTGCAGGGAATGCCTATTCCACTTAATGCAATGGATCGATAAGATTGCAATGAAACAGACAATCAATAGTAATTAAAACACAACAAAACACACATATCAACACAGTCAAATTAATAATGGAGTTCACCAAACTTCCTGGCTGTGTCTCTTTGTCCAAGCTATCAGTGGGGGGCTCTATATTATGTCTTCAAGTGCAGATTATTACAAGAGTGAGCTCCAAAACAGAGTCTGAACCAACAGTGACATTCACAGGGATTCACTCGGTAACTTCAAGTCTCAAAGAGTACACAGACTCTCCATCTATCCTGTTATGCTATTCGGTTGTTCACTATCCCTCTCTATCTCAATCTGTCTCCTCTCTGACTCCGCCTCTGGGCAGCCTCTCTCTGAACAACTCTGTCCTCTGTCCTTCCATGTGATGGTTTTTAAGCCTATCGGTGCTTGTCTGTTCGTCTCCCTTTTCAGGCTCTCTGGCTCCCGGTGTTGCCCCTTCATCTTCCTGTTGAGCGTTAAACAATCATTGTCATAACGCTTAAGACATCATTGCCACCTATTTACAAACGGAAAGGACCGGGCGCAGGTGAAAATCCAAAAAAACACTCTTCTCTGTTTACACAGAGAAATACACGGAATACACTAAAAAACAGTGGAAAATCTGCCAAATCCAGACTTCAAAAGATATATGGTTTGCCTTATAAACCTTTCGGGTTTGCGTTCTATCGCTGTCGCAAGTCGCAAGGATCCAAATGCCATGGTACCCTTATTTGGGTTTATAACGAAAATACACAAAAATACATTAAAACAGTGAAAAACCGACAAACGCTTCATATTGGATTTCAAATTTTATACTGCCGCACCTATAACCCTATCGGGTCCGCTCATTGCCCCTTCATATATCACATGTCGCTTCACTTCCCCGATCTCCGATCGCCGATCGTCCTTATCGGCTATCGACGCATCGGCGTATCGTTGTTTCATGGTCTCCAGTCCTCAACCTTTCAGATCAACGATCGTCGATTCAATCATAACCGTTGATCTATACTTAGTCGATTTGACAGTCCAAAACGATTTTGGGTGAACAACTTGCCCGACACTTAACCAGATTTATGGACCCGATGGGAATTATAAACTCCCAATCTATTTTTTTCTATGTAAAACTAATCTATTAATAAAAATATAATGTATAGTGAGGCACCGGCCTCTATGGGTCTAGGTCAGCCATATGACCATTTTAAACATCAAGTCTTGAAATCGAGACTACCCCATATGGGGAAACTAGTTCGAGAACGAGATAAAAATAAGTTCATTCTACCCACGCAGGGGCTACAGTTCTAGAACTCAAAATTTACTACCAAAATTGACCATTGTGAAAAGACTGTAAAATTCAAAAAAAGCTGCCAATATTGACCACTGTAAAATTCAAAAATGGCGGCCAAGATTAACCACTGTAAAACAAAAAAACGAAACTCAAAACCCGGGCTGGACACGTGACCTATTGCATGCAGCTGCAAGGTGTCTTAGGATGGTGGCTTCTCTTCCACGATCAGACACCAGCCATATTCTCCTGAATCAGTTTCCACTGACTGCCTGCCACCTGCAGTGTCCTGTGGCTCACGGTCTTCCACCTGTATGCCTTTGTCTTTGCTGGTGGCGTTGCCTCCCGGAGTCTTCTGTCTGTTGCTGGATGGATGGTCCAAGTCTTTCGGCGGATGGCTGGAGCTCGGCTCCCCCTGAATATTGACGTGCGAAGGAGGGACCTGGTACATCCCAGGGCTTTGTTCTGGATCTACGCACGAGCCAGTTTCCTCCCTGAAGTCCACCGAGATGGTAGCAATGATTACCGGTCTATCCATGGAGCAAAGAAACTAGAATTGAGCCTGCTGGGAAGAAGCAGTGAAATTGGTGTGCTGGGTGGCTCCACCAGTACGCCGAACCTCACGGGAGCCAGCTCGACCTCGGCCGCTGCGAGTATCCGGATATCTGCCATGGAAGCGGGAAGAGGAAGGGTTGGGGGGCGGGGAGGCTGAAGGGGAAGTCGAAACAGATGGAGGCAAAGACGGGGGGCGGATGGCATTGCCACAACTACCACCTTTCCTACATCACATGCGATGGCATCGACGCATAATTCCCTGGGTTGGAAGCTGCAGCGAGAGATAAACCATAGGGGCAGGGAGCGGGGCAAGAACAGCGAAGGGGAAATTGTGAAGAACAGGGGGAGTCAAGTTCGGGCCAGAGACAGGGGCTGAAACCTCAATTTGCAGGGCACAATGAATGGACTGAGAGAAGTGATGACCATTTCCCAGGTCGACGCAGCAGAGGAGTCTGCAATGTCTACCCGTAGCGGTGTGAAGGCTTGGCTCTGCAACGATAGGGTGGTAAGAGCAACTCAGAGGCCAAATGGAGAATTGCACAGGGCTTGGATCCATATTTTTATATATGCAGGTGATGTCTCGATCCGCACATCGGATTGATGGTATCAGTCGAGGGGCAGTGGCCTACCTTAAATTCCCACAGGGGAAGGCGCAGGTTACCATGTGGTTCAGCCGCATTGATTGCCTATCTACCACCCGCATCCGGGGATAAACTCCCAATCTATTAGAGTTCGGGTCTGATTTCTTAATTAAAGTCTGATTACTTTAGCACCTGATATCCGTTGGATGATGAGATCTCTCGATCCTGTGGTATGTTGTTATTCAACATACACACATTTTAACTTCCCTTTGGTTCCAAGCGATGCGATATTGGTAGTTGATTTGGACCATTGATCTGCGCACTTGATCAATGACCCTCGATAAATCGCGTTGATCGTTGTCACAATTCCTTAAGGCCACGGTCTTTTAACACTTCGCTTTGGTTTTTCCCCGATGCGATAATGAAGCTCCATTTTAATATATATATATATATATATATATATATATATATATATATATATATATATATATATATAGATAGATAGATAGATATCTATCTATATATATATATGTGGAATGCGATGAAGGTTTTGCTGCTATACTCTATTTTTCATGGTTTAAACATATATTTCTCCGGTGCAATAAAAGGCTGCGATGCGATAATTCTTTAAGGGACTTTGAAACATATTTTCCCATTTTAAATACAATTGAAGACTTAAGAGGTTTTTCCAAGATCCATTTTGGATCACTCCATGAGAAGAACTCGATTTGGAATGGGAAGCCTTCCTTTTCCCTTTCCTTGCCTTACTTTCTAAGGCTAGATTTTCTTCATCATCATGCTTTGATGAAGAACCATCTCTGGTGCTTCTCCTGATCACCTCCTGCATCAGATTTGACCACAGTCGTTCCCAATCTTGTAGTTTCTCTCTTCCATTCACTGAGTCTTAGTAGCTATGCCAGCTCTTAGGAAGACCGAGGATAGCAAGACTCACCATATCATCATCAATTGTCGTGATTCCTACACTTCCAAGCTCATCTTTGCAGGTGGTGAGCTTGTTCATATATGTAGAGATCGTGTCGCCCTTTTCACACTTGATTTTCCGAAGCTTGTCCTTCAACGCCAACTTCCTTTGGTCGTTGTTGTTTTGATATAGATCCTTCAATGTCTTCCACATTGAAAATGGAGTCTCCTTCCCATGGAGACTCGAGACAATATGGTCTCGAACTCCCTCCAGAAGAATCCTCCTCATCCTCGCCACACATTTCTTCCATTCTGCCAATTCTTGGGCATTAACTGTTGTTGGCTTGGGGACTTCTTGATCAATGAAGTCCTTCAAACCATTATCTTCTAATACCACTTCCATGCGATCCTTCCAGGCTATGTAATTTGAGTTGCCATCCAGGGCATACTTGAGTCTCAAGCCATTGAATGCCATTAGTGAACTTTGAGATGTGATAAGAAATCAATTTTGTACCTACAATCAAGAACTTCAAACTTCGAACTTCTCCCTTCTTTGTATAATGTTCTTCGCTTTGATAACCTGGCTCCGATACCATGTAGAAATTCTCACTGTAGATTAAACTGATTATGCAATGTACTAAAGCAAAATACTTAATCTACTTCTACAATCAAACTTGCGGAAGCTTAATCGATTTTGAGAAAGATCAACCAGAACACATATAACAGAGAAGAAGATTCAATCACACATGAAACACAGAAGAATACTCTAGGGAAAGCCTCAGCTAAAAACCCTGTTATCTGTATTATCATACAAGTGGAAAAATCTCGGGATTACACAAAGCTTTAGCTCTCAGTACAATCCCTCATTGCTGCTCATAGACAGAATAGACAACACATATGCCTTCTCCTCTGTCCTCCAAGCCTCCTATTTCCTTACACAATTTTCCCTGGGTCCTCCAGCTGTAACCTGTGTGATTCTCACCTCACACACTGCTCTGACCTTTGTAGAAACTACGCAATCCTGAAGGAATGAATTCCTTCCACATGTAAAATATTTTCTTATAGGAAAATCCTAGCAACTGATAGTACATTGTCCTTGCCTTTAATCTCAAATGGGTCTTTGTCTGAACTGACATGCATGAGTTATTTATGAGAGAATATTCAGTTATCTGGAGAACACTAGTTGCATGCATGCATGCATTAACTAACTGAACTCACAATTAGTTCCTCCAACTGTTTGGAACTAATTTAACTGGACTTAACTCAGTTAACTGAGCTAACTAATTACAACTCATCCTTATCTCCTTAATTAAGGGATAACTTCCTCAATCAAAGGAATAATTGTTGCATGTCTTCACAAAGTCTTCATGTTTGAATTTCTCCAACTAATTAACTCAAGATGAATTAATTAATTATTTTTCAAACAACTCGTGAGACTAAATTCAAATTTTAATTCAAGGACAAATTAAAATTGGAATATATCCTTGTTGGAAATAATACTGAGAGGGGGGGGGTGAATCAGTATTATCATATTAATAAAACTTTTTCATTTCCATAATCAGATTCATATATGCTACATCCACAACTTCTTATGATTAAGTTAATCGATCTTCAATGAGTGCATTAGAACATTATCAACCATATTATCAGTTAACAGATGCAGTAACATAAAGTAGATCATCACACATAAGGCACACACATGAACACAATGATGTAAGGTGGAAACCCAATGCGGGAGAAAAACCACCTGCTGCAAGTCATCTCAATCTTCTTCTTAATAAGAAAATTCTTTTACAATATTTGTACTGGTGCAGCCTTATACCAGTACGGGAGCTACAACCCCCTTTGCTCTTGTACTAGCCGATCCATTTACTAGTACGCAGGCTACTACCTGCTACAATGCTCCAAAGATTTCCTTTAGCTCTTGTACTAGCTTAGATACTAGTACGTAGGCGCCGGCCTACAATCTTCTCTCCTTCAAGTACCACGTTTCATCAATTTTCATACTGGATACACTGAAGCACAACCCATAAACTGAAAGGCCACATTTCATCCAATTTTCATACTGGACCCAACAACAACATTGAAGCTCAAACAACACCCAATCAACTGAAGTAACCAGATCAACAATAATAGGACCAAACCCAGAACACAACAATGATAAACAAAGATTTTAAGAGAAGGAAGCACCCTGCTCAACTGCTAGCCTGAGTCCAGACTCACCCTGCTCAACTGCTAGCCTGAGTCCCGGACTCACCCTGCTCAACTGCTGGCCTGAGTCCCTGGACGCACCCTGCTCAACTGCTGGCCTGCGTCTCGGACGCACGCTGCTCAACTGCTAGCCTGCGTCCCTCGCACTGAGTCTACTGAACTGCCTGCGTCCCGGCGCACCTGAACCCTTCTGCGCCTGCGTCCGGCGCACCTGAAACTCTTCACTCCTGCGTCCCGGATGCACCTGAACCCTTACTTCACCTGCGTCCCTCCGGGCATAGATGATTTCAAGACTTTAGAAGTAACCCAGACAATCAGATCCACAGATCTGAACATGCGCCGAAGAGATCTCGGTCCATCAGTAGATTCGCCTTGTTTAGATCTAGACCAGATCTAGCCCTCATAAGATATTCAACCCAAGACTTGCAAAATCCAAATGATCTCCTTTGCTTTATATAGGCAAGCTCCTCCTCAAAACATGGAACAATACCACGAGCCGACACCATAGAAACATAAAACCGTCGGCTAGATACCACACAAGAAACCCCCACGTACTTTTCTCTGCCTTGAAATGTGTGCACTGGGTGGACGCACCCCCTGAACAGCTGGCCTGGGTCCCTGGACGCAGTTTCTGCATGGTGTACTTGCGGGTACGCACCTTCTGAACTGGCTTCCTGCGTCCTTCATAATTTTTCAATAAAATGAGAGCTGATCATCAACTTCTGCTGCTGACTTGAAGAATAGTGAACTACCACCTGAATGGGTTGCCATCAAGGACAACACTTTAGCCATAATGCCAACAATCTCCCCCTTTGGACTTGATGGCAAAGCTTACTAAGAACTTGCCATTTGATTCCTTTGAGCTGTCCTGCATCTATGTATTATGTTACATCTGATATCTCTTCTGAATGTATATAAGTGAGATGGTCTTCTATGAGGGGGGTTGCCATCAAGTACAACACATGCATCATAATGCCAACAATCTCCCCCTTTGGACTTGATGGCAACAACACCAAATCACTCTCCCCCTTTGACATCAAGGGCAAAGGGGTATGCTCCTCCTAAGAACATGCTCCCTTTGACTATAAACCAGATCTGCTGAAGTCTCTGAATGAGCTCCCCCTTTGAATATGACATGGTGCTCCAATCTGATAATGGTCTTTCTGAGAACAAGCTGAGATGTCTGCTCTGCTATATAGTGTTGTTCATGCTCAAGCTCCCCCTGACTGTAAGCAAGGTCTGCAAAAAGATGTTCTACAAGAAGAACATGACTCTATAAAATACATACATCCATCACCCATCACAATAAGGATCATCCATCCAACCAAGTGGGAATACATCAGAAATATGAAAACCAAATACATTACATCTTCATCCTATGCATAGTGGGGGGACATAGGCCGTTACATGACCTGAAGAGATGACGATAATAGATAGACTATTACAACATGAGTCTTGCTACGACCTTCCAAACATCTAAAGATCATGACAAACAACAACACTGTATAATCTGCTCCATAGTATCTGTCAACATCAACTCATAACCATCCAGATCTACATGAATCAAGAGCCATCAAATGAAAGCATCAGCATCAATCAACATATGTATGAATAATCATCCCTGTATCCAGCCAACAATCCTCATCCATTTGTGCCAAGAAAGAAATCATGCATCTTGCTCATGTCAACATCATCATGAAATGCATATGAGTAACTCATCATCATCATGTCTCCAACAATGCGACTTTGAATAATCATCCACGAAATCAGCCAACCTCATCCATATATGTGCCAAGGATAATAAAGACTTCATGCAAGCATCATTAGAGAATCAACCATACATCTGATCATGTGACCAACTCATAATAGCAAGATGAATCATAAGCATTGTCATCAAGGACCATAATGCCAACAATGAATTTAGGACATATGCTCCCCCTGAACCAGTGCCATCTGTTAAATCTGATCATGCATATCAAGAAGAATCAGCCAATAAATGCTTTGAGACAGGTACGCACTTCATCTTCTGCTGCGCTGCGTCCTGTTCTTTCAGCTTCCTCTGATTCTGGTATGTCTGTACATTGTACTGTGCCATCCTTTTCTAACTGTACTTCCTTTTTCCTCCATATCTTCAAGCGTGATGATGACATTTTCTCCTTTTGATATGGTGCCCAAACTTTGTTCCTGCATTCCTTGGCTATATGTCCAAGCTTGTTACATGCATAACATCTTACATGTTTCATATTCCTCCTGTAACAATCAGTAGCTTTGTGACCAAACATATTGCAAGCAAAGCAATATCCATAAAAGTACCTTGATTGAGATGACCTTTCTGCATAATGGTCTTGAACTCTTCTTCTTCTACATCTAGCTGCAACATGTCCAAGATTATGACATACATAACATTCAACATTATTCATAGGAGGAGTAAAGGATTTTCTTTGAGGAATCTCTTTCCTTGGTTGATGATGAGATTGATCTTTCACTTCTTCGTTGATCACTTTAGATTTCCTTTTAGAGTTTCTTGCCTCACCTTGTGAACTAGATTCACCTTCAACAGATTCATGGAAACCAAGACCAGTCTTTATAGCAGGGGACCTTTGACTATTAAGAATATCATCCAATACTTTAGAGCTATCTTGAAATCGTAAAAGCTTATCCTTTTCCTCTAGTTTACCTTTCAAGATATTTACCTCAACCTGAAGCTGTTCTTCCTTTTCAAGAGATTTCTTTTTCAAAACTTCTTCAGCTTTCCTTCCTTCTTCCATTTGTTCCCTTAGTTTGAGAATTTCTTTTTCTTGTTCTTCATACAGATCCTGCTGCATTTGACGAACTCGGAAGGCACATTCCAGTTGAGATTTTAAGCTGGTGACTTCGTTTTCTTGTTTTGCAACAGCTTGGAGTAGATCTGTATTCTGCTTCTTTGATTCTTCAAGATCTCCTTTTAGTGAGAGGATTGTAGCTTCAAGATTTTCATAGTAGCTGGATCTATCTTTGAGTTTCTTGATGGTTGCGCTTCTTTCGTTGACTTCTTTTCTTAATGATGTCACTTCATGCTGCAATTTTTGACATTGGTTTTCCTTGTCCTTGAGTAGCTTTCTTACCTTGTTTCCTTCTTCTAGTTGTGCCCTTAGTTTGGTAGCTTCTTCTTTGAAATCACATTCCTTTTTGTTTAATAGATCTTGTTGATCTCTAATTTTGTCTGTCAGCCTTTTAAATTCTGCCTCTATTTGATATCTTTCTTGTTCACCCATAAGAGCAAATTCAGTAGTTTCGCTATCACTTTCATCTCTTTCACAAGGAAATATAGCTGGAACATCAGAGGATAACACATTCATACCTGATAATGACTCTGAATCTGATTCTGAATCTGAAGAGCTTCTTATGCCTAATCCCCAATCGATTCTTCCACTGTCATAGTTCTTCTGAGATGACTTCTTTTTCTTATTAGCTTTCTTCTTAAGCTTCTTTCCCATTGTTCCACGGATCTCCTTCAAGCGATCAAGCTTCTATCAAAGGACCTGCTCTGATACCAATTGTTGGAAATAATACTGAGAGGGGGGGGGGGGTGTGAATCAGTATTATCATATTAATAAAACTTTTTCATTTCCATAATCAGATTCATATATGCTACATCCACAACTTCTTATGATTAAGTTAATCGATCTTCAATGAGTGCATTAGAAAATTATCAACCATATTATCAGTTAACAGATGCAGTAACATAAAGTAGATCATCACACATAAGGCACACACATGAACACAATGATGTAAGGTGGAAACCCAATGCGGGAGAAAAACCACCTGCTGCAAGTCATCTCAATCTTCTTCTTAATAAGAAAATTCTTTTACAATATTTGTACTGGTGCAGCCTTATACCAGTACGGGAGCTACAACCCCCTTTGCTCTTGTACTAGCCGATCCATTTACTAGTACGCAGGCTACTACCTGCTACAATGCTCCAAAGATTTCCTTTAGCTCTTGTACTAGCTTAGATACTAGTACGTAGGCGCCGGCCTACAATCTTCTCTCCTTCAAGTACCACGTTTCATCAATTTTCATACTGGATACACTGAAGCACAACCCATAAACTGAAAGGCCACATTTCATCCAATTTTCATACTGGACCCAACAACAACATTGAAGCTCAAACAACACCCAATCAACTGAAGTAACCAGATCAACAATAATAGGACCAAACCCAGAACACAACAATGATAAACAAAGATTTTAAGAGAAGGAAGCACCCTGCTCAACTGCTAGCCTGAGTCCAAACTCACCCTGCTCAACTGCTAGCCTGAGTCCCGGACTCACCCTGCTCAACTGCTGGCCTGAGTCCCTGGACGCACCCTGCTCAACTGCTGGCCTGCGTCCCGGACGCACGCTGCTCAACTGCTAGCCTGCGTCCCTCGCACTGAGTCTACTGAACTGCCTGCGTCCCGGCGCACCTGAACCTTTCTGCGCCTGCGTCCGGCGCACCTGAAACTCTTCACTCCTGCGTCCCGGACGCACCTGAACCCTTACTTCACCTGCGTCCCTCCGGGCATAGATGATTTCAAGACTTCAGAAGTAACCCAGACAATCAGATCCACAGATCTGAACATGCGCCGAAGAGATCTCGGTCCATCAGTAGATTCGCCTTGTTTAGATCTAGACCAGATCTAGCCCTCATAAGATATTCAACCCAAGACTTGCAAAATCCAAATGATCTCCTTTGCTTTATATAGGCAAGCTCCTCCTCAAAACATGGAACAATACCACGAGCCGACACCATAGAAACATAAAACCGTCGGCTAGATACCACACAAGAAACCCCCACGTGCTTTTCTCTGCCTTGAAATGTGTGCACTGGGTGGACGCACCCCCTGAACGGCTGGCCTGCGTCCCTGGACGCAGTTTCTGCATGGTGTACCTGCGGGTACGCACCTTCTGAACTGGCTTCCTGCGTCCTTCATAATTTTTCAATAAAATGAGAGCTGATCATCAACTTCTGCTGCTGACTTGAAGAATAGTGAACTACCACCTGAATGGGTTGCCATCAAGGACAACACTTTAGCCATAATGCCAACAATCCTGAAATGCTATCTATAGCAGTGCTATTTTCAGCATTTCTTGTTGATATTTTCAACACACTTCACCCATCTTCAAGGACAAAAATAATATTAATATAGGGAAATAATATTTTAAGATATTAATATAAATTAGGAAAAGGGGAGGGGGGAAGAATACGACATTTTAAGAGGAAACGAAAACCAAGGGGACAAGGGAACAAGGGGGGTGAATCAATGAAGAGCAGCGGGGGTGTTGAATGTTTTAGCTATGGTAAATCTTCATAATCAATGTTTTAACCCTTCAAATATATGTAATAATAAATTCCAAACATGTTCTTCATGTTGGCTCCGAAATAGAAATTTTGAATGTGTAATAATTAATTTTTTTGCTCCAAGAATGTAAATTCGACCCTCCTATAAACACACCTATTCATCCTACTTGATCACTATAAAGAAAGAGAGGGAGTTCAACACACTCATTTATATTATCCATCGCAAGATATGTTTTCGATTAATACGAAGAAGGAGACAAAGGAGGCCAAAATTTGACTTGATCAATTTAGCATTGACCAAGTTATTTTCTCTCTATTTTATCCCAAGGTTGACTTCACACATGTGGGGCAGAAGCAAATCCATTTTGTGAAGAAGGTCGAATTCTGGGCAGGAGGCCAAACTCTAAAATAGACCTATCTCTGGACAAAAGTTTGACCAGGTTTGACCTAGGCTTTGCTATTGGTCAGTTTGATTGTTTACTAAAAGGGTTAGATTGTCTCTCTTGTTGAATTGCATAGTTCTTCTATGGAAAAGGTTGTTGGGATTCCCTTCCAAGTGGGTCTTTCTAGGGTAAAATTCTTATGTTTCTTGTTTGTTTGTCTCTTTATGATCTTACTGGCATTTTATTTATGTTGTTGAGATATTTTGTGTAATTGCTTTATGATGAATTTGAATGCGAGAAAATATTAACTTAAGAAATCATAGTTGGTAATTATTAGTTAGAAGATCTTATGAAAAATCAACATGGTATCAAAGCTTGGGTGAAAGAGAAACCTTGAAAAATCTAAGTCAACATGGTGAAAGAGGAGCTTTGAAGAATCTAAGTCGACATGGTTTAGGGCTTGTTCTTTATTATATAGCGTTAACCCTTATTATCCTTAAAGATCAATGTAAAGGATCCTACCCTAGAAACAAACTTGTTACACTGGTGAGTTTCTACCTAACTATTGAAGGAAATGACAAAGTTCACATTTGTTGAAGAAATGCCTCAATGAAGGATGCACTCAGTTCTCCAGAATCAGGATGTAGGCTTAGAAGAAGGTTGAAAGGCCTCAATCCAGAAAAACTCAGAGTTATTTTAGGTGGGATGAAGGGCCTCAGTTCAAGATTAAGAAGGTTGAGAGAACAAGAAGCCTCAGAACCTTGCCAATACAAAATTGTGATGACTCGGAAATAATCAAAAGAATTTACAAATTCTCTGAAGAAGTTATTCAGTTACTCTTACTTGAAAAAGGAGAAGTCTGGAGTATTGACTATATACATTTGAATATATCTATTTTTTGAATCACTCCACTAGCCTCGTGTTTTCAATGTGAAAGCAAGAAGAATAATGTTTTATTCTAATAAGGCACAAGGGTTAAGGATCTAGTCGAAAGCCTCAACTAATGTAAACAAGTGTTTGAAACATCTCAAACTCTAGAAATATCAAGTCTAATAAGAACATTGTTTTGGTCAGACTTGAGACCAATTGTCCCATACAACTGAAGCAAAGGATTGTACATTTGTTTCAAAGTCTTTTTGAATCATTGAGATGAAGTCTCCATGCGAAGGAGTGGCAACAACATCTCGTGATTGATAAATATGAAGTACCCGTGAAGAAATATTTCAAGTATTGAAGATTTTTTGTTTGCATTGGTTAATGAAGCAAAGAATTCTATGAACGATATCTATCAAATTTGATGACCTTAGGGTTTGTAAACCCTAAAAGAACTATGTCTTGAATAAGGGTTGTCAACCACTACTCTATAACATGCAAGCTATCTTGAGAAGTAATGACATCCTCACATCTATGGATTAAGTATGAACCTGTGCAAGGACATTACCATTTGAAATTATGTTGCATAATATGCCAAGTCTAAAGTTGTAGAAACCAAAGTCTCTAGTATACCTTGTACCACTTTGAAAATATCTTGTATGACTAAGTAAGAGTTCTTGAATGATAACTTGCATTGACTGTGGCTATTGCTAAGCATATGAATAAAGCTACTCAAAATCATAAGGGAGCAGTAAGGAAGAAGCCAAGTTCCTCATCAAGTTTGAAGACAAAAGAACTAAAGATTTTCATTGTAAAGGACAAAATTTGTTGCCACTACTACACTTGTCTTGAAGGAGCCAAACTACTTAATTCAAAAGAGATCGAAAGCAATCATCCGTGTGAACAAATCTTGTGGACATAATTTTTCAATGACGTCTGGACATTTCTCATGCCACTTGAAGATTGTTCAACTTCTAAGAAAGTCATTGAAACATATTTTTGTTGACATGATTCTAATCAACAAAGAAGCAGATGAAGTATTCCTTGATAATAAGCTCATTAGATTTACAAAAGCTTGAGACCACATGATCTATTCCATCTACATTATTCGATGACCTGATAGGTATGTATTGAAGGAAAATGTTGCAAGATCATGAAGACACAATAATATACAAGCCATATTTTAGGAAGGATACTCTTCAGTATGCGTTGAAGGAGTAGAGATCTAAAATGTCTGGAATACTAATACCATACACATTCTACTACTGTATAAATACATGAGCAAGAATTTTTGTCAAAATATTATGTGGTTGAGATACGTCGCTAACATTAGAATTCCATTAGTTATTTAATATATAGCAGAGTTTAGATCAATGTAAGAACAAGTTGAAAAGAAGAGTCATAACTCCTGTACTATGAGACCTTTATTGGAAGATCTAATTCTCCTAGGGCTTATAAACCCTAGGTAATCTTGAAAATATAAGACTTAGAAAGACCTAGGATTTATGGAAAAAACCCTAGACCCAAAATACTGTAAGACGATGATTCTACTAGAAGAATAAACCCTAACTCATGCAAGAAAGGAATGACATTACGTTGATGATGAGGACAAGGTTTATAAATTTGCAAGATGGATGTAAGAAAGCTAAGATCAAGAGGGATATGACATTTCCTTGCGATCCTCAAAATATAAGTAACTTATATCTCTCTTCCTTGATTATTGTTATTGTTACTATTAGTTAGCCTCTTGTATTTGTCTCTTTTTCTTGGTTGTAATTGTTCTTTCATGGCCTCTTAGTGAGGATTGCAGGTACATAGAAAAAGTTGCCAAGGATTTAGCAACAGATGGTAGTAATGAAAGAATGAAGCAAAGCTTGCGACAAGAGGACTCTCCCAGAATCTGTGATTTGTTTAAGGAGAAATATTTCGGCGAAAATCACATTGAAATATTTTTGTCGATGCGTTTTGAACCAACAAGTGTGGTTCATTGTCAGGACAATTTGAAGAACCAGATCATGGCTACAAGTTAAATAGGGAGAGCAGATCTTCTAACGGCTATATTTGACTAGGAAACAACTATATTAGACCGGGCAATTTGACAAAGAAATGGCTAAATTTGACTGGTGAACTTGACTGGATTGAGGGAGAGGAGAAGTTATTAAAGTTATTGTTATATTCATTACCAACATTTGAATAAAAGTAAAGTTTGTATTAAAAATTAAGAAAATTAATAAAATAGTTGTCACCATTATAATTAAATAAATAAAAGGTTAGTAAAATAACATGGAGGTTAGTTATTTAATTAATTAATTATTTTTATTTTTATTTTTTTAATACCACCAAAAATGTAATCACTCAAACAAACATTAATCATTAATAATCATAAAAATAGCTAATATGGAATACTAATTAAATGAATATGTATCTTATGAAATCAAAAACATTTCTTCGAATTTAATATAAATATATAAATAAATAGTTAATAAGTTATTATGCAAGATAGTTTCTTTTATTATTAACATCATAGAAAAAAATTGAAAGAAAAAACTCACAAGACCCTAACCTATAAAAACAAAATCAATACACACACACACATATATGGAGTACTAAATAAATATACATGTATGTTATGAAATAGCTATATATCAAAACCTAAAATCATAATATGGAATGATATGTAAATATATACTTTCCAAATTACATATATAAATAAATAGTTAATTAGTTATTATACAAATTAGTTTCTTGTAAGAATTAACTCAGAGGACCTTAACTTATCAAAATAACTATTTAGAAGAAAAGAAGAAGAAGAAGATATTTATATAATATATTGTACTAGATGAGATCCAAGCTCAAAGGGAGTAGGAAAATCGACAAGCTTGAAGTATACCTTGATTGTGGATAAGAGAAGTGAATGGTGAATTTCAAATGGATCTACAAGATCTAGTGTGGAACAGATGACAACATAGACAAGTACAAAGATATATTTGAGAATAGAAGTTTCTCTCAGAAAGACGGAAAGGACCATGAAGGGCCATTTTCTCTAGTTTCCAAGAACACTTCTATTATAATTATTGTTTCTTTTATTATGGAATTACATCAGATAGATGTAGAGGTTATTTTTCTCCTTGAAGAAATTCAAGAAGAAGTGTACATGGGATCACCTCAAGGCTTTGAGGGTCATGAAGAAGTCTCCTGATTGGAAATAGAAGAATATACCTTGGACTTGGACTAACGGATCAAGGTTGATCATATATGATTTGTTTTTGGCAGGAGAAAAAGGATTAATGCGACAGAGGGAGCAATTATGGATTCTTCATGAAGCCTTGTTTTAGCTTCAAAAGAATTCAAGATGAAGGATATAGATTTGATGCATAATCTTCTTAATCAAAAGAATCATACTATTGAGATCCGCTAGATATTTTTGGGATATGGATTGTCATTGAGATTGTCAGGATAGAAAGATAATAAGCTACAATAACTAGAAAGTTGCAGTGGTAGAGGGAGCAACCAGGATTGCCATAAGAAGATCTGTTTCAGAAAAAAAACACCCAGTTAGGGTAATCAGAAAGTAGTTGATCAACTTATGGTTGAGCCGAGGCATGTGGCTCAACATGTGTTGATGTACCAACAAGGTAAATTGGTTATGGTACAACCATTTATGGTTTGAGATATGTCTCAAACAGTGAAGTATAATTGCAGGGACACACATATTCAACTTGGGTAGAGAGTGCATAAGACAAAAAGAGTTCATCAGGATATTGCTTCACTTTGGGCTCAATTATGATTTCTTAGATGAGTAGGAAGCAAACATCTGCTACAATCAGTACTGCATAAGTTGAGTATGTTGTAGCTTGCATGGTGAGTTGAGAAGTAGCTTGGCTTTAAAAGCTACTTGTAGGATTATATTGATCAGGTGCACGCGGCGACCATGGTGATAGGTCGAAGCACAATGAGATCTAGTACCAAGACATGGTACAAAAGGAAGTAGTGTGGCTCCAGTACTATTCTACAGTCAAGCAGATTGCTGACAAAGCTTCTGTCCCAGGATGAAGTCTGTATACTTCGAGGACAAGCTTGGAGTGATTGAGCATGTCTCTCTCAGCAAGAGGGAGTGATGAAATTGCAACATCAAGGACAATTATTCTCCTTAGGCCAGGTTGACCAAGATTAGGGAGAATGGTCTAACAAAGGACAAACATTCTTCATCATTCAATTATATTGACCAGGATTAGGATGAGTGACCCTGGAGCCATATAATTACTCAACCATAAAGTTGAGTAGGTGCCTTTCAACATTAGGCTCAAATTACTCTCTAGATAGGTTGAGTAAGTCCATTTAGCATCATGGCCTATAGTGAGGCCTTTGGATTTGGGACAAGATTACTCTAATGGATTGAACTCGTCCCCATGGTTTCACCATGGGTCAAAGAGATTGAAAAGGACGATGGTGAACTAGGACTCGTATGTATACTATTGGTTATAGGCACTAACCGTTGATTTGGGATAGTATTGGATGTGCTCTAGGCCTCAAATTTTGCAGGAAGGCTTTAGCACATGTATTCCAAAGAACTCAGAAACCGTTTTGGGAAATGCCACCCAGAGACAATTTTATTAAAATAATTAATATTTTAACGGGGTTCCTAAGTCTAAACTTAGGAGAATTAAAAATATTAATGGGTATTAATCTAATTGTGGGTGAATCTTCTAGATAAATATGAATATCAAGTCAAAATGATATGAGCCTTTGATTAGGAGATAATCTAGGTCGTTGGTTATCCAACAAGAAGATATAAGAAGGGGCTTAAGGGTCATTTGGAAAACACACCAGGCAGATACTCAGTTGCCCGAGTAAAATCGATTTTCTCACTGGTTGAAGTTTGACAAGATAAAATTGATTCAGAGGGAGAGTTGCAGGTGGAGGAGAGACATAGAGGGTTCAACATTAGTTAGGGAGACATGGACGAAGATGTAGAGCAGTAAAAGGACAATGCTGGGCAAATTGACATTGGGAGAGGAAGCGTTGGCTTGGGTGACACTAGCACTACGCAGGCCAGTCCAGGAGCTGGAGAACGTGATACCAGGCAAGCTAGAGAGACGTTGAGGGTGGAGGAACTTCTCTCTCGGGTCAAATACCTGTTCAGGAACATCTATAAATTTTTCTCAGAAAGCCTTGTTCTATATTGTTGGGTGTAATTTGTACATGTATTTTGTTGAAGAATAATAAAACCCTCATCTACTTCACTGGTTTTCCCACATTCTAGGGACAATTGTCCAAAAATAACCGTGTCATTGTGATTGTATTTGTGCCAGTATTTTACTTACATTTACTTTTTGCAATGTTTTAATTGTGAAGGTTGCATTAGAATATATTTCGATATTTGTCATAAGAATTACTGTAGATAACTTATTTCTGAGTAATAAATAGAAGAAATAATATTAATCACTGTAGCAAGATTTCTATTTAGAATTTTTCACACTAACCAGAATCATGATGACTAGTTGATGCTACTAATGTACCATATACTAGAGATGTTGACCAAAATTATGGTACCTAGTTGATGTTGTAGATTTTACCATGGGTCAAATTTGTTGGCCATGATAATGGTAATTGGATGATGTTGATAAATGATGAGCCTTTTCTTAGAGAAATTTGTTAACAAGAGAACATTTGGATAGCCATTATGAATACCTCCCTAGCTAATAAAGAGTGTTGAATTTTATAGCTATGGTCGGTCTTCATAATCAATGCTTTAACACTTTAAATATATGCAATAAAAAATTCCAAACATGTTCTTCATGTTGGCTTCAAAAGAGAAAATTTTGAATTTGTAAAAATTAAATTTTTGGCTCCAAGAACATAAAGTTAGCCCTCCAAAAGTACAAGCTAGTTGTCCCTTATAGACAAACATATTTGTCCTACTTGATCACTATATATAGAGAGAAAGCTCGTCTCACTCATTCATATTATTTATCACAAGATCTTTTGTTGATTCTTACGAAGAAGGAGACAAAGGCGGCTGAAGTTTGACCACATCAGTTCAACATTGACCAACTCATTTTCTCTTTGTTTTATCTCAAGGTTGAATTCACACATGGGGGGTAGAAGCAAATCCATTATAGGAAGAAGGCCAAATTTTGGGCAGGAGGTCAAATTTTGGGCAAGAGATTGAACTTTGGAGCAAACCAAATTTTGAGTAGAGTTATCTCTGGATAGAATTTTGACCAGGTTTGACTTGGGCTTTGCTATTGGTCAATTTTTCTATTGACTAAAAGGGTCAGATTGTATCTCTTATTGAATTGCATAATTTCTCTAAGGAAAAGGTTGTCGGGTTTTCCCCTAAGTGGGTTTTCCTAGGGTAAAATTCTCATGTTTCTTGTTTCGTTGTCTCTTCATGATCTTATTGGAATTCTGCTTCTACTGTTGAGATATTTTGTGTAATTTCTTTATGATGAATGTGAATGCAAGAAAATATTAACTTAAGGAATCATAAGAAGTAATTATTAGTTAGAAGATCCCATGAAAAATCAATAAGGGACAAGGAAACAAAGTTGGAGGGAAAAGATTAAGGAAGACTAAGACCTAAAGGGGATAAGATGGATCATGGGTTTCCACGAGTTGCTGAGCTTGTAGCCATAATATTAGTTGAAGTTGTTGGGGATTTTATCAATTTCAAGTGTTTCTCTGATGACTTTGGTGGATAATAAGGGGTTAGAGGCTAGTATGTTGGCTTTGTCAAAGAAAATTAAGTTCTTGGTGTTGTGAGAGTGCTCTACAATAACAAACTTATATGTACAATTATGGAAGCTTTGGATATATTTTGAGAGTCATTCTATTGTTAGGGATAATACTTGGTCTAGTTGGTTCACTCTTTTCCTAGAATTTTGTTTTATCCACGTGATGGTCAAGAGTCTTTACAAGAGTATTATTTATTTTTATGTCTAACCATGGATTTAGCCACAAGAGCACACCACCATGCCTATTTGAAATCCCAACATAATTTATAAGGTGTCATATTACATCCATAGATCCAAGATGAGTTTACTTTTCATGTTTGTGGATCCCACTTTAATTCACGTTTTCTTGTAGAAAAGACTCTTCTTGAACTCCAATATTATCCTTTTATATAAGGATTTTCATTGTCGCATCCACTTGCTCCACCATCTCTCTCTTGTTGATGTAGTAATGGATGACTTGAAGGATTACTATGAACAAGGAGGCTTGCACCAAGCTTATGTATCCCACGATGACCTAGATAAAATGTTTGATGGAAAAATTGTGTCTTCCTCTAACTTAATGTTTTCATGGTAAGCCCTGGAATCCTACCATATCTCTACCACCTCCTTTATGCCAAAATTGACTTGGAAAACTGTCTTCTCCCCCTCATAACCCACTAGTTATTTCTCCATATCTTTATGTTGATCCACACTCTCCAACCCAGTATGGAAGAAATGTTGTAATGTCTTGTCCTATCTTATTAAACATTTTGACTCCATCAAATCACATAAAAATAAAAATAAAATAAAATAAAATTAAAAAATAATAATAATTACAATTATTAATAAAACATTTTGACTGGGTCTCTTGGTAGATCTGGAGTTAAGATGGATCTAGGCTAGTTTAATTTCCTCCTTTAATTAGGTCATATTCCACATGAATACCATGGGTCAATACCATGAGATTGGTAGATCTAGAGTTAAGATGGATCTAGGCTGGTTTAATTTCCTCCTTTAAATAGGTTATATTCCACATGAATACCATGGTTCAATACCATGAGATTTCATAAATGCTCAAGTTTACATTATTATTTTAGTTTAAAGTTATTTTTATTTTAAAGTAGAGTTATTTTTGTTTTTCTTTTATTTGACCAACTAAAAATGTTTAACAAAGAGTTATTTTTATTTTTATTTTATTTTGATCTAATAAAATTGTTTACAAGACATTACATTACGTTACATCTCTACCATATTGGGTTGGAGAGTTCCTCTAAGCACAATTATAATTAATAATTAAATAACTTAGATCCATCTTAACTCTGGATCTACTAAGCTCTCATCGGGATCTGGGATCTAGGTGCAAACCTCTTTTAAAGTGAAAAGAGATTTAATCGCCCTCCGTGCTTCGTAGAGATCCTGAGTTAAGATGGATCTAGAGCGGTTTAAATTTAATATTCCATTCAGGTTTCCCTATGAACATCCCTCCCATCCTCCCCAAAACAATTTTTTTTTTAATTCATTTTCTCTAGTCTCATTTTTTATTTATTAATGGTTGAATATTAATAACATTAATTTTATTTTCTTCTCTCTTATTGGTTTAAGAGTTAATGCCCTAACATCCTTTCTCACGTTTGAGTTGATGCAATAACAATCAACTCTCCCCACTAGGGTTAAGTTAATGCAACACCATCCTTCTCATTTGCAATTAATGCAATAACATCAACACTTCTTGAAATAGTTTAATTTAATTCACTTTGAGAAGTGCAATTTATTTTTGGTGAGAAAATATTAATAACATTATCTTATCTTTCAATGCCATAACATCCTTCCTCACTACGATTAAAAACATTGAATAATACCATTTTTACCATTTTTTATTGATTATAAAAACATTGAATAATACCATTTTTACGATTTCTTTTTACTTGTTATTAAAAATTGAACGCAATAACCTTCTTTCTCCCCTAAACTAAATCCGGCAGGAATTTATTGGAATCGCAAGTTTGATAGGTCCCAGGGTGCTGAATCCAAATATGCAGTTAAAAAACCATTTTAACTGCAACAAATCAAGATTTAACCTCCAAAAAGTCGCATTATAGACAACTCCTTTTTTTAAGCAATTCAATATTAACAACATTATTTTATCTTTCCATCAATAACATCCCTTTAAACACTTCTTAAAACCATTAAAGATGACATTACCTTTTGACTAACTGTTAGTCACCTTATTTAATGGTCATATTAACCTTCTTTTTAGCCTACTAATATTTTATCTTAAACACTCCTTAAAAGAATCAAGGATGGCATTGTCTTTCTAACTAACTAGTCACCTTATTTAATGGTTAGGTATTGGTATTATCTTTATAGATATTAATAACAATATCTCATCTCACCTCTTTTCTTACCGGTTCAAAGTTAATTTAATAACCTACTTTCTCACTTGAGTTAACACTTCCTTACACTCTCTCTCCAACGCTCACAAATAATGGTTGCTAGTGTGAACCTTTTATATATATGACCATGTCAAATGCAATCCTTCTATTTTTATTCGCGAGCTTGTGAACGTTCTATATAAAAGCCTCGTCTCGGATAAAACTCTGTAGCGATTCGGACCTGATTGCGCATAAATTTGACAACATATTACTGTATACACGATATTGAATTGAACTAGCATTGTCGCCGGTACGCAGCGCAATGGAGGAGCCAGAGAGAAGAAAAGGCGAACGCAAGAAACGCGTGTTCGGCGACAACACCATCAAGGTAGCAATTCAATTACTGTTATCTCTTCTTTCTCTGTTATGCTGTCGGTTGAGTTTCAGATTGTTTGTCAGTCAATTGGGATCGACCTGCTAACCTTCCACGAGCCAATGCTGGCCCGCCAATTATAAAATAAACTCGCTTTACATTGGAACTTCAAGGATAACCTCTAATTGCCTCTCTTTTCGCTTTTAAATTCCAAGGATTCAGTTGCAGGATTAGACTTTGATGGTGATATTGGTAACGGAGGGCTGTATTTTACCAGATATGTTCTCACAATTTAAATTTTGTTATGAAATTAGGTTTCACGGTGTTAATTCAGCAGCCACAGTTTGAAGCATAAGTGCACTAAATAGATCCATTTTCAGGTTAAAGCTTCTGTCATGGAGGCAATGTGTGATCACAATTCCCCTTTACCCACTATATTCGCGTTTTATTCACTTCCCGACCATTAGTGCTCGAAAATATTTTGGCTTTTTCTGTTCTAATCGCTTTCATTCGGCCAGTCATTTGAAATAAAAGTCCTTGAAATGCCTCCATGGATAGTGAATGTTTGACGGTGTGATACGAATAATTATATTCTGTTTTGGAAGAAGAAGATTTTTGCGAGTGCATTTCCTATAAAATTTTGAGCAATATGCAAAATTGCTGCAGTTCGTGGGGCTGTGGTCTAGCTACAAGGTGGTGTGTTTGTTGCAAGATGGTATAGGGTCAAATCCCGAGAGGCAGGCCCTCGTAGAATGATTGCATCCGAGACTGGGTGGAGGTCCCAGAGACCTTGACAGTCAATAGATGCAGTTAATTAAGTCCCAGCGATCTTGACAATCAATCGATGCAGTGAATTAAGTCCCATCGACTTTGACAGTCAATAGATGCAGTGAATTAAATATAAGTGGAAAGTGGCTCTGTTTGAAGTTACTGTTGCCCAGGTATTTTTGTTAAAAATAAATTATACAAAATTGATACAGAAGACTTTAGCAAGAAGTGTGAGCTGCGCATCTACTCCACATGTCCGCCCGAAGTTAACAAAAGCCACTTAGATACATGCAAAACAGAGTGAAATTGGTATATTTTCCCGGCAGATAAGTAAAATGATTGGAAAACTGAGTTTTTCAGCCATTGTTGAAAAACCCTATTTTTATGTGAACGTCATAGACACAAGCTTAGTCATCGCTTTTGATCATTTTTTTTTTCCAGAAAATTCATAATTCGTGGACTCCCAAGTATTGGCGAATTTTGTGGCAAATCAATCAGGCCAGGTTCTGTTGTTTGTTCTACAATTCAGCAAAATGTGGTTAGGATTCATTTTTTCTGAAAACACATACGCGTACATATGTTTTTGAAAACTACATAATTGTTTTAACATATGTTTAGTCTTGACATTTAGTTAGAGTTATATTTGGATCAAATTTGAAGGGGTAACAAATGTTTATAATTGTTTTCTGTTTGAAATTTGAATATATGATATTATAACAAAATTTACTCAATTCCTTTTCATGACAAATTTTTGGCAATGGCGACTTTTGCCTCCAATTTTCATGGCCATCATTTTTGATAATGAGCAGGATCTGGGTGACTAATAATATAAAAATGGGCATCACAAACTTGGGATAAATGTTGTAGTATAATCATTTCATGTCTTCTTTCTGCTAAAAACAAGCCAGTCATCTCAAAGTTATGTTAAAGTTCGGTAATAACCATTGCAACATCAAGTTTTGGATAGGATTATTGAAATGTTGAGTTCTGATAATGAACAAAGTTATCGTTAATGTTAAGACGTAAACGATGCTTGTTCTGGCACATTTAGCGTGCTCTTAATAGTTCAAACTTCATACTTCATATCCATCAAGTTCGAGAGACAACATGAACCAACGTTTTATTGTATATTACATGTCAACATTCATCTGTCCTCGACAATGATCTAAAGGAGAATCTTTGCCCAATTAGTTTGCTCTTTGTTGCTAATATCACTCTTTATATATATATATATATATTACTATGTGGTTCATAGACCTTGCAGATCATTGACCACTACATCCACTGAATATACTAGGCAGAACCAACAAAAGTGGCATTCTCCTTTATTTTTCAGTTTCATCCTTTTACTTAAATTTTAACATTACGATGAAATGATTCAAGATGTTGTGACATTTCATTAGATAATATCATGTGAGGGTATGTGATTGGCATTTAATCAAGAGCAATAAGCTCTATGTGTACCCCAGCGTTGATGGTGTTGATTATTGAACTCCTTTGTCAAAACTTTAGCAAAAATGTTATTATTAAGGAAACTCTGAGATATTATCAAGCAATCAAGCTAATGTGGAAGCTTGAGTTTGATGAGTGATTTGTTGTAGGCTAGTGGCCTAGCAGCTTGAGTTGTAGCATTGTTTTTGGACTCTAGAGGCCATTTAGAACCTCATTGCTTATGTATTTTGTTGATGATATGTAGTGCACTCGGTGCCATTTTGATATATGCACCCTTACATGGTATATAGATGAGCAGACTTTGCATATTTTGTCTCTAATGGTTTGAGATCATGGTTTGTAATCTTATATATATATATATATATATATTTAAAAATAATTATTTTATGTATTTTTTTCAATTCTGGTTTATTGAATTTGGTTCCAGTTCGAATCACGGTCAGATAGGCGGCCAGTTTGAAACTCGGTTCCGTTTTTTAAAACTATGAATTGAACCCGTGACCTCTCAATAGCAAAAGATGCTTTAACGATGGGACTTGACCAATTGAGCTAACCCTCAAGGCTTATTCTTTCTATAGCTATTCTATTCAAAACCAGACGTGACATATGCATTTAGAATCTTCTTATTCCTATTCTTGAGTTTTGTAATACTATGCATACACGGCTTAGATTTAAAAGAAAAAATTAGTGGGAGTGATATATTATGGTATACTGCCTGTAATTGCTGCTGCATTTTTTGATTTTTTTCTATGGGCTGCATAGTTGAATAGCTGATTTGCATTCTGGAAACCTAACCAAAAACCTGTCAAAGATAAAGTTTTCATTCTGTGTAGAGAAAGTACATTCTTTGTTGCATTTTATACTGCATATCATCTCTGAATGTGCAAAATATATGACCAGGATAGACATATTGCTATACCACAATGAAATATTCAATACTTTATGTCTTCTTAAATATTATTGTGTTTTTGTGATATTCATGACGAATGATTGCTATTGATTATTACTTTAGTTTTTTAAATATTACCCTTTTGTTTCTGAATTATGCAATGCTCTTTCCTATATTGAAATGGAAGCAACGATGATTGGATGTTATTGTTTCTGGCATGTTTGCAGCATTTGGAGCATCTTCGAAAACAGGCTCGAGCATTGTCTGGAGAAGTTGTATGTAACATTGATCAAACGTGTTTAACTTTTGTATCTATGCATATCCTTCTCTAGCAGTATAAGTGTAGTAAGAAAAATGGAGATGTTTGAGGAAGATGCACGTATGCTAAATTTTGAGAAAAGTGATGTTATGGTGCTTATCATTGACAATGCTTTCATTGTTATATCAATTAGACACTGGGTTTGCTAGTAAATTGATTTCAGAAAAGCATTTTGAAACATTATATAACAGTTAATTACTAATAATGATTTTAATAAATGGGGTTTTCAGTATTTGATAGGGAAACACGTTTGTCACGGATATACATGCATGCATGCATACATGTTTTTGCTGTGAATTGCATCAAATTATGGGGGGTAAATTTCATATGTTCTTCCTGCAATCATTCTTAGGGATTATTTATTTTGGTTGGAGGGTATATGAATACCTGGGTTAAGGAGAAACACTTGTTACACAACTTTCCTTCTCTGTAGGAGCATGAGAATCAAGGATGTTCTTGAGAGGTTTGTTTGTTGTTTATGCACAATTGAGCTGTTAGATGATCCAAAAATACTATCTTTTCATAGGTTATAAAATTAGAATAAAATAATTATTAATTTAAGATATTAAATTAATAATTATTATTCTAGAATGTTTAATTATTTAGAATTAGTATATTGTTGTAACTAGATATGACTCTCCAAATGTGTCGTACCTTAGGCTCTATTTTAGGAGATTTGTTAGCTAGTTGGTTTGAATAGCTATTATTGTAAATGGACACTTGTTATTTAATAAGTGATCCATAATTAGAGGTAGTTAGGACATGGAGCTTATAAATAGCTCATTGCAAGATTGTTTAGATGTTCGGGTGTAAACTTTTGCAAAATCAAATTATGTAATTATTTTTTTCTGTTTAGTAAAATTACGTGTCTGAGGACACTTCTGCCACTATGAGCAAGAGGATAAGTGTTTTCATGGGATATGTGGACATTTATACATCTGATTTTGACACAGAATTTTGAGCGAGAGGATTTGTCCTTGGAGACTACACGCGTTAGATGTAAGTTTTTTTTTGAGATTTACTTATTAATTGAATTTAGTTTTGTGAGTATTTTTCCAATCTTTCGTGATCATATTGGACTTCTAACTTATAGCTGTTTTGCTTGCAGTATCCAACATTCTTAGAAAACATGAACAACTAAGAGAGAATATAACAAGGTGTGTTTTCTACAGTGTGTTGCCTATGTATTTATAGCATTGGATGCAGTCTGATTTGTTTTAAATCTTGAATACTTTTTTGTTAAAATATTTTTTTGGCAGACGCTAGTTGTGTTTTCTGTCACATTGGAAATGTGCTTGTTCTCTGAACAGCACAGCTGAAAATTATTTAAAAGTCCATCAATACCAAAGTAAAAGTATTCTTTCCATGTTCAAGGACAGTTTTTGTCATATATTATATGTTCAAAGCTTACATATTAGCATGACAGACGTTTTTGTTGTTGATAGCATTGGTGAAAGAATCTTTCTATTGCTTATAAAAGAGGGCAAAGACATGTAGAAGAGACAAGTGAAAGATCTGTAGAGGACCACCACCTGCTAGTTATTTTGAATGGCCATAATTTTTCCTTTATAGATAAAAAGATAAGATAGATAGATACATAAGATAAGTTTATTAATGTCCAGCAAATGGCAAAATTAGGTCAAGGTACATAAGTGGTGATACATGGCAAGAATGCAAAGACCACTCCTATAAAAGGAAAAGCCAAGTTATTCTATGAGCTCTAGGATCTATTGGTTCAAAGTCAGAGTGAAATATAATGCTCTGGGAAGAGGGTCCAAGGAAAAGAGCTTCAAGGCTCAAGTGCCTGTTGCTGGAAGAAGTAGAAAGGGGGCTGTTCTGTGAATTTTCCCTGTCGAGTGTACAACTCTCTTACTGTCTGAGGTTGGCTGCTGAAGGGTTCTCTGGATAGAGGACTGGCTGGGGAGCTGGATTTGGTCAGGGGATTGTCTCTCTGTCTTGGAAAGGTGGCCAGGTGGAAGGATGCTTACTGCTCTGGCATAAACTGTCCTAGGATCGAAGTTGCTAACTCTGCAGGGGTCTCTGGTGTGAACTGTCTGGTCATAGAAGACTTTATTTCTGTTCTTGTTTTATCTTTAGGCCCCTGGAATATAACATGCACATCATGTATCACACTGAAAATGTTAAACACTTTAAAGATATCATGCATTTCACGTGCATACCTTGAATTGATATTTTGTCAAAGGGCTATCCTATTGTATGAGATCACCATAATGTTTACCAATGTGCAATCTCATTGTATTAGATCAGCCTAATCTAAAACATATATAAATGACTATTTTAGAAGTATTGTTTCAATAACAATAGTTGGCATATATAATAGATATAATAGCTTGGCCAAAGATTGATTTTCATGTAGATTTATTAGATTCGTGATATTAAATTGATTGTTAAAAAAGAAGAAAAAGGTCTCAATAGCACTTAATAATTGCAAAAAGGTTATTCACCCATATTAATAGATACAATAAGATATCACCCCTTTGTGCCCCTGCTTCTGTATAAGACTGAACAAACTGCTTGGTGTTTGATTAAGCAATCAGCTACCTGAGTTGTTCCAAAACGAAGGACACCCAACCAAGCAATGGAAATGGCCATTCATTGTGACGGAACTGAGTGTTTGATTAGTTGTATTAGGCTTTAGCTATGTTATAATGTGGCAATTGAGGAGTACCCAATTTGATTATATAGCCTAGGTTTTTACATTAAGTTCATATATATTTTTTTGACAAAAAAAGTTCATGCTGTTTTTTTGTTCCATGTAACAAAGCATCCCACCCTCCAGCCCATAGGCAAGGGTAAGATATTCCATCGGGTACAAGTGTACAACGACAAGGGTTGAAGATATGAATTCAACATGTCACTTGTTTTTTTGTTCCATGTGATAAGGCATCCCACCCTCCAGCCCGTAGGCAAGGGTAAGATATTCCATAGGACACAAGGATGTACAACAAGGGTCGAAGATATGAACTCAACATGTCACCTGAAAGAATTGAACCTGGGTGGGGAGGATAACAATTATTCTTCCCAATCACCAGAGATAATTCATGATTATAAAGTCATGTTGTAATGTAATCATGTTATACAAGTCATGACTTAAGTAATACAACCATAGATTAGGTGATCAGGTGTTTAGGGAGTTTGTACTTTGCCAAATTTATAAAGATGACAATTTAATTATCCTTTAAGCATTGTAATTTTGTATCATCCAACGAAATTGTCTCTTTCACTTGTTATTTGCCTTTTGTATTTGTGTGGATCTATGACATGGTACTAGAGCCATGGAAGGAGTCAAGGGAGTCATGGTGAAGGAATTTGAGGGACTATAGAAGATAGAGAAGGAGGGGAGGGATTGTATTGTTAATGTGAGTGGTAGCATCGGAAGGTCTTCTGCATCGACTTGGTGTCTTAGCATGTAGAAGACATTATTTGCCTCTTCTTGTGGTTTATGACTTCTTTCTTAAGTCTAACTTAGGAAAAATACAATAATTAAAGTAAATTTATTATTGTGGACTATTGAGTTATTTTCTAAGGATAATCTCAACTGTTGATCTTCAAGATGGTTCTAGAACGAAGATTGGGGTTAGGTATTTGGACTCAATGAAGATTATAAAGGGAGCTTAGCAAGGAGGTGAATACACAAGACGAAGAGCACAAGTTGTGTGAGTGAGTCATCATGACGAGAAAGCGATTTTCGTTGAAGTGTATGTGGCTCAGTGGACCAGTGTACAGAGAAGGAGAAATGCGAGTGGGTTTGTGCGAATCCAAGGAGGCCGAGTAGGAGGAGATTGCAGGTCTGAGTTGGAGGGAGATTGTATTTGCTTGGAGGAGGTCGAGTTGTTGGAGTGCTGGGTTTTTCCCAATGCACATTCATGGCAAGGCATAGATCTAATTGTTGGAGGGTGTAGATCGAGTTGCTAGAGGCTGAGTTCTTCAGGTCGATTTCATTTGGAGGCATATTTCCTAGAGGCCGAATTCATTCTGAGGGAGTCGAGTTGTAGGTTCTAGATTTGTATTTTTCCTTGTATCTTTGTGGGTTGAAAAACCTAGATTTTCTAGATAATGAATGACATAGAATTGTTGTGGGTTGATTAATTTTGCAATGTGCGATTGATCTTTTTGGTTTATTCTGTTGCAAATTTCTAATTTTAGAAGTTACAAATACAAATGGTTTTATTTTTTGGTAAATTAGTGTTTATTTGGGTTAATAAATAAACTGACCATAAATTAATTTGCCATGAGAAAATAAATTTGGCTGTTATTAGAAATTAACATGTCTTCAAAGTAGTCTAGAAGACTTTGAAAGAGAGATCTGAGATCATGAGGATTTGCAGTGGTGAGTTTTCCTTTTTGTAGTAGCATAATTATTTCTTAAAGTTTGCAACTGGGTTTTGTGGCCACGGTTGATTTGTGGAGATGACATCATTGTTTTGTTTGAGATATGAAGACAAGTTGGATGGGGTATCAAATTTCAACCATTGGAAGGAGTGGATTACCTAGATTCTGAAGTCGAATGGTCGCTGGGATTTAGTGAGTAGAGACATGCAAGTTCCTTTAGATTCGAATCTTGTAGCCGATCATAGGGCGAAGGATATGAAAGTGAGTTACATAATTTTGGATGGTGTGAAAAGACAAATGTGGCTAGCTATGACAGGCCTTTATCATAGTTCCAATGAGAACAAGAAAATGGTGTTGAAAGAGAAGTTGAACGGTATAAAATGAACAGATCTATGGCTGTGACATCTTATCTCACGAAATTCCAATAGGTTCGTAACGAGCTTGCAATTGTTGGGGAAATTGTGCATGATTTAGAGTTGGTCAAAATTACTCTGAAAGGTTGCATGAAGCAATGGCCCACTTTTGTGGATGTTGTTCTTGCTTGTCAACAACTTCTTAATTGGAGCCAGTTATGGGATGACTTCCCCTAGAAGGAGATTTATGAAAATTTGTTGACCGAAGGATAACGAAAGGGTGTTGAGGAGAAAGATGAAGTTGTTCTTGTTGCACAAGCAAAAAAGGGCAAAGCAAAGCCCAAGTAGAACCAGGGTGGAGGATCATCTTCACAAAACAAGAAGGAAAAGAACATGAGAAAAGTTAGATTCTTTGCGTGTCATAAGCATTTTGCTAGTCAGTGTCCTAATAAGGCCAAGATGTAAATGTGGAGCTTGGTGACAAGGCCAAGTTTGCAGTCGAGGACATTGGGAGTATCGAGTTTCAAATGGACTCAAGATGCATCATGGAGGTGAACTAGGTGTTATACATGTTGGGGTTGGAGAAGAATCTCCTTTTAGTTTCGACTATGGAAGACAAAGGACTAGAAGTTAGCTTTACGAGAGGTGAAGTTGCTTTTGGGCCTAAATGGATTGATTTTAGCAAGAAGAAAGTGATTGGTAGAAGCGAGAGGGATCTCTATATGTTGCGAGGGCAACTAGTGAAGGCTTTCATCCATGAAAGTGACAACTGGAGCAAGATTTGGCATAGGAGGATGGGGCACCTACATTACAAAGCTCTTCTGATGGTGCAAAGGATGGTTACTAGTTTTGCGGAGATTCGGGTGGAGCAAGATAGAGTGTGCAAAGGGTGTGCGCTTGGCAAATAAGCCAAGATTGCGTATCCTCATAGTGAGACCAGGTCAAAGGGCATGTTAGACTTGGTGCATTTTGATATTTGTGGTCCTATGTCCGTGATGTCGATCACAATGTCCTTACATTTTGTGATATTCATAGATGATTATTCCAGGAAAACTTGGATATACCTAATGAATACCAAGGATGAGGTCTTCGATTGGTTTCAGGAGTTCAAGGCTCTTGTGGAGAACTAGATAGGGAGGAAGATCACGGTTATGAGGTCATATAATGGAGGAGAGTATACTTCCAAGGATCTCATTGCCTTCTGCAAAGATGCAAGGATTGAGAGGAAGTTGATAGTTCCTTATAACCCTCAAAAGAATGGGGTTGCCAAAAGGAAGAATAGGCCCATCATGGAGGCTACTAAGGCAATGATTCATGATCAAGATTTACCCAAGTTCTTATGGGGAGAGGCATTCAAAATGACAGTTAATATTGAGAATAGAATTCCTCACTGGATTTTGGGGAATAAGGCTCCTGAAGAGGCTTTCACAGGTGAGAAACCAAAGGTTGAGCATTTGAGGATCTTTGGTTGTCCAATCTACATTCATGTACCCAAGGAGATGACAAAGATGGGGCCTTCTAGGAAGAAGGGAACATTTGTTGGATACACTGAGACATCAAAGGCTTATAGGACAACGGTAGGTTGAGATTAACTGTGATGTTACCTTTGATGAGGATGCAACATGCTAGAGATCCGAAGGATCTCACATCAATGTTGATGATGAGGAGGAGGTGGCTCCCAAAGATGTGGGTTCAGGTCCTTTTGTGTTGGAATTTCTAAGTTTATCCCGTTAGAAATTCTTCCTGTACTATCTGATTTATTTCTTCCTACTTGTTCAATTACTTAACAAGTTATTTACTATGTAAATACTGAAAATAAATACAAGTACAGTATCAACATCTACAGATCATCAACTGAAAGTAAACAAGCACACAAGTGACACCGTTATTTTTGGACCAATGTCCTTGGAAAAACCCAATGTGGGAAAACTGGTGCAACTATTCAGAGGGTTTTATTATTATGCAGTTTTCAGAATACAACTAGGGTGCTAGAAATGGCTCACCCAACAGAGAATGCCCTTGGCAGTGGTACCTCTCCTTGGAGATAGATATTCCAGTTGATTAATCACTAGGTGAATGATCCCACAACAACACTTGCAACTTATACTGCTTTGCGTCACTCTGATAGGGACTGCGTCACCCTATCTGGCTCACCAGCTCCCAGTCTGTTCCACGAAATCCTCAAGCGCTGCCTCTAGGACTTCCGTTAGCTTTGCTAGCCTCTGTGTCAGCCCCTAGAGCCTTTGCGTCTCACACACTAGCCTCTCTGGCTCTGTGTAGCTCCTGGCTGCCTATGTGTAGCCTCCAAATGCCTCTGCGTCAAACTCACTGGGCTCTGTGCTGCCTCTCTGGTACCAACTCTGCCTCTTTGCTATGTATTCACTCACTCGATTTCCTTAACAAACCTTGCCCTAGAAAATCAAATTCTTAATCTCTCTTGGTGTGTTCTCCAACTGATCCTCAAGCCTCCTCTTATACTTTTTTCGTTGGTCCATCGATGGCCGAGATTAAATCTCTAACCATGACTTTTGGACCCTTCTAACCCAGTTTTATATTAATACCCAGTAATATTTTATTTTTCCTAAGTTTAGATTGAGGAATTCCATTAAAAATATTAATTATTTTAATGTCTCCCAAATTGGTTAGAATCTGCCGAAACCATTTCTGGGTCTTGGAGATCTCATGTGCTTTAGCCTCTCCACCAATTTTCATGGCTAGAGCACATCCGATGCTACCCCAAATCAACACTCCCTCTTAGCGATGACTGTGCTCTAATAATACTCCTCACTGAGTATCACCTTGATCATCTAGCATCGGTCCCTGTGCTGATGCTAGACCTCCCTGCCCAACATCCTCTGCACTGCTGCATCATGTACTGTTGCCCATGGCCCTGCCACTGCCACTGCTACATTCTTACGACAACTCCCTCTACATCTGTGCTGCCACTGGTCCTTATACCTAGCACTGTATCTACATTGCACCCCCCTTTCCTCACGCTGCATCGTGTTGGCCATAGCACTGTCACTGCTAACTGCTACATTGCAACCCAGTTACTGAGAAGGAAGTAATTGATTCACTCAACTCTGATATCCCTGTCAGGCTAGAGACTCTCTCAATGCCGAAGCTTCCTCTGTCGCTAACAAGTGCTCCCTCTACTGACCTCTGCGCTGCTGCAATAACTCCATGCATCTCGCACCGTTGCACTCCTCTCCGTGCCATCCTGCACTGGTGCAGTACTCTTGTGCTTCTCGCACAATTGCATCCTGCTAGCCTCTGCGTTGTCCTAGGACTCATGCACTGTAGCACTCTGTGTGGCTCCATCCGCATCACTCTCTATCGACTTCTACCAGTCCTGCTACTCCTCTTCGGGGCTCCCGTAGCAAGGAATAATCCAAGAGGTTGGGTACCTCAAGGATCCTACACCTCATCGTCTGTAGTCTGTCTGACTACAACTTGATGTCACCCCACTTCCTCTCAAGTGGCGCATGAGCACTCATGGCACAGTCGTCATCCTTGACTTCTTTTTCCGCCCTTGCTGGCGTTGCCTTGGTCTCAGAAGCCTCTCCCTTGTTCTTCTTCCTAGGACACTAGTTCGCAAAATGACCCAGTTCCCTACAATGGAAGCACTTGACCTTGGAGAGGCCCTTCTTCTTTCTCTTTTCTTACTTTCCCGCAGATGCAAGAGCTGCATCTTCTTCTTCCTCCTTGATTCGGACCCCTTTTTCGCTACACCTTGCCTTGGTCACCTGTCTAATCTCTTCTTGACGAAGGGCCGCCCACAGTTCCTACCAATCTGGAAGGCTCGACCTGCCCAGTATGCTCTGGACAAATACCTCCCAATCCTTTGGGACTGCGTTCAATGCAATCCTCACCATCTGTTCCTGATCCGACGTGGCCCCTATGGAAGTTAGCTGGTCACGGATCTCCTTCAATCCACCGAGGAAGACATCTATCTGCTCACCCTTCTGCATTTGGTATGACTGCAGTTGATTTTCAAGTAACATCTTCCTCTGCACGGAAGTATGTGGTACAATTTCTTCAGGGCATCCCACATCTCATTTGCTGTGTCCTTCTCGGCAATATGTGACACCACATGATCCTTGACCCCATCAAGGATGATGCACTTTGTCCTGGCCATTGCCTCCTCTTACTTCTCATTTTCAGCTGGGTCAACTGGGATCGCTATTGTTTTCAAGGCGAAGTCCTTGATGCGATATCAGTCTAGAATGGACATGATCCTTGCCTTCCAGACCATGAAGTTGGATACTTCGTCCAACCTATCTTGATCTGTCAGTGCATTCACGACCATTATGCTGCTCTTCTTCCGACTCCTCTGAGTCTCTCCATTTCCCTCCTGGAAGTCCTTGGTTCGACTCCCTTTAAGTCTCGATTTCCCTTATGGAAATCCCTCCTCCTTGGTCTTGTCCTGTTAGGTACTGTTCTAATCACAGTACCCCACCAGCTTCACTTTGCAAATTATCCCCAACCTCCTCCTATACCCCAACAACTTGAAGGACTGAGCTTCTAGGCTTTGCGCAATCCCGACACCGGCAATATCTGCACCTCTTGGCCACGGCGTCGATCCTTCCTTACTAAGTAAGATGATCGGGCATTGCGTAGGTCAGGTCTGGTCTTCTCTACCTCTGTGCTGATCCTCCTCCTGGCTTGAACTTATGACGCAGGCCCTCAACGTCACCCCTTCCTTACTGCTTTCTGCTAGGAACAACTTCTGTCACTCGAGACAACTGTTTCTGTTGCCACTGCTCTGCTCGGCTAATGCCTTCAGTTATCCTATGATCTACAACCACGCTCTGATACCATGTTGGAATTTCTAAGTTTATCCCATTTGAAATTCTTCTTGTACTGTCTGATTTATTTCTTCCTACTTGTTCAATTAATTAACAAGTTATCAACATCTACAGATCATCAACTGAAAGTAAACAAGCACACAAGTGAGACCATTTTTTTCGGACCAATGTCTTCGGAAAAACCCAATGCGGGAAAAGCGGTGCAACTATTCAGAGGGTTTTATTATTACACAGTTTTTAGAATACAACTAGGGTGCCAGAAATGGCTCTGTTATGAATATAATTCATAACAAGTAAATAAATAAAATAATTTAAATATTAAATAATCAAAAATTGATTATGTTAAATAGTCATTAAGTTAAGTGAAAAGGCATGTCTAAAAGACATGCCTAATCATGAAAGGTCACTTGCTTAGGTATAAAAGCAGGGCCTCATTGTAACATTCATATCACATATACATTTTATATATATAATAAATTATTATTACAAATACCTCTTGTGTATTTTTACATTCAAGTCTCCAAGCTATTAGTTTTCATGCTTTAGTAACAATTTTTATGCTTCAGTGGTATCAAAGCCATGGCGCACAATATAATGATGCGAGTCTTTGAACATTGTTTGCAGGCTGCAGCACAGTGTGCCATTACATTCACATCTTGAATGCGTTGAACAATTTAGTAAAATTCAAGAAGTATTTCAGTGATTAAAAAAATCATGTGCAGAAGTTAAAGCATGTCGAAAGGAAAATGATAGTGATGAAAGTGAAACTTTTAGTGGAGATGCTTATGATGACTAAGATGAAAGGTCATTGTTTGAAGATGACGGTGAGGCCAATTTGGAGATGCCTTTAACAGATGCAGAGGTTCAAGATCTGATTGATGAGTTTTTACAGGTTGAAAGCAAGGCAGCAGAAGCGCAAGAATCATTAGAGGAAGAATCACTTGCCTGTGTTGAAAGGGATGTTAGGTCTGAGTTATCTGAGTCATTAACTGGGAAATATTTAGAAGATGCTGTTGAGAACGAAATGGAAACCTTCAAGGAACAGTGGGAAAGCACTCTTGATTGTTTGAAGGATGAGAGTGCAGTTTTGCTAGAGCAACTTGATGATGCTGGATCATTTTCCTTCTTGTTATGATATTGTTCATCTTCTTGTTTCTCAAGATAGTCCTCATCCACATCATCTTCATCTGGATCATCATCTTGATATTTTTTCGTTTCTTCATTGTCGCTATTATCTTCCTTATCATCAATTTCCTTTTAACATGCTTTAGCTTCTGCAATTGATTTTTCTAAACGTTGAAATGCTTTTTGAATTTTACTAAATTGCTCAACACATTCAGGTCGTGAACTTAATGGCACATTGTGTGGCGAACAACGTTCAAAGACCTGCATGATTATATTATGCGCCATGGCTTTGATACCACTGAAACATAAAAACTGTTTCTGAAGCATGAAAACTGATAGCATGGAGACTTGAATGTAAAAATACACAAGAGGTATTTGTAATAATTTATTATATATATAAAATGTATGTGATATGAATGTTACAATGAGGCCCTACTTTTATACCTAAGCAGGTGACCTTTCATGATTAGGCATGTCTTTTAGACATGCCTTTTCACTTAACTTAATGACTATTTAACATAATCATTTTTTGATTATTTAATATCTACATTATTTTATTTATTTACTTGTTATGCATTACGTTATAGACATGCCTAATCATGAAAGGTCACCTGCTTAGGTATAAAAGTAGGGCCTCATTGTAACATTCATATCACATATACATTTTATATATATAATGAATTATTATTACAAATACCTTGTGTATTTTTACATTCAAGTCTCCAAGCTATCAGTTTTCATGCTTCAGTAACAGCTTTTATGCTTCAGTGGTATCAGAGCCATGGCGCACAATAATATGATGTGAGTCTTTGAACATTGTTCGCAGCACAATGTGCCATTATGTTCACATCCTGAATACGTTAAACAATTTAGTAAAATTCAAGAAGTATTTTAGCGATTAGAAAAATCATGTGCAAAAGTTGAAGCATGTCGAAAGGAAAATGAAAGTGATGAAAGTGAAACTTTTAGTGGAGATGCTTATGATGTCGAAGATGAAAGGTCATTGTCTGAAGATGACAGTGAGGCCAATTTGGAGATGCCTCTAACAGATGCAGAGGTTCAAGATCTGATTGATGAGTTTTTACAGGTTGATAGCAAGGCAACAAAAGCGCAAGAATCAATAGAGGAAGAATCACTTGCCCGTGTTGAAAGGGATGTTAGGTTTGAGTTATCTGAGTCATTAACTGGGAAAGATTTAGAAGATGTTGTTGAGAACGAAATGGAAACCTTCAAGGAACAGTGGGAAAGTACTCTTGATCGTTTGAAGGATGAGAGTGCAGTTTTGCTAGAGCAACTTGATGATGCTGGATCATTTTCCTTGTCGGGTATAGAAGGAAATTCTTTTCCTTGTGGAAAGCATTCTGGTTTTGTTAATTCTAATAATTATTATATTCCAAATTTCCACAGCAATTATAATGCGAACTTTGTGAACAATAGTTGTGTTCTTGGTCCTGTAAACTGTGCCAATTATTATATCAACCAAACGATGAATTATTTTTTGGCTTCCGATGCAAGCGCCATGAGTCTAGAACAAGAGAGAGAACGTAGTGCCAGCCCAGTTGTCAGCCAAGAATTGGATGTTCTCGGCATTCCTAAATTTGATTGCCTCGATCAATATCGATATCCATATCGACATACACCCAAAGGAGAGCCAATTCCATACGTGCCTGATTTACGTAAAAAGTCCAGTAAAACTGAGGAAACCAAGGAAAATGTTTGGGAGGAGAAATTCAGTGATCCATTCCATTTTTCCCAAGAAAGGAATGAAGGTGCAGTCCAACCTGATCAGAGGAATGAAAATGTTAAAGCATATGGAGGGATACATGAAAGCTATTGGCATGAACATGTGGGAAATAATAGCGAGAACCTAACCGAAATCAAGGGTGATTCATCTGTTCCAAATTCTTTGGAAAACAACAATGAACATTCTCAACCGCCCTTCACAAATAATTGCAAAAACCTAAGTGAAATCAAGGGACACAAGCGTTATCTAGAGCCCGTTACTCCTGGCAAGGATCCATCATCTAAACTTTCTGCTTTCCGTCATTTCCCTGGTTTGCGTAAGGTTTTTGCTATCTGTCATTGCCCTGCATCTGAACGAAGTAAGGCTTTTGCTATCCCTGATTGGCTTACATGTATACGAAGTAAATCACAAGATTTGCACCTGGATTTGAGAATTATACTAACAATGGAGGAATGGCTCTCGTGCTACCACCTCGATCCGCCCTATGATCTCATCTCAAAGGAAGAGGATCTGGTGCCAGTGATCAATTCTATTTTTGGGCGAAATCTCGATGCCTTGGAATTGAAGACAACGATTTTAGAAAAGCCATTGTTGCTCAGTAACGGAGGTGCCATCTGTTGCATGGCCCAGTTTTGACGTTTCCCGCAACCCTCTGTCTACTATGTTGTCAATGCAGTCTCTATCGTTGTTTTCTCTACATCGACACCTCTATTCCGTCGCTCCATGCCTCAGCCCCGCCACTTTACCTTCTCACCTTTCCAACAGCCGAGAAACTCCATTCCTCTATCCCTATTGTCTGTGCTATCTGTTGTTTTGATTGCGCTGTCTCTCATCGACCCAACCAATTGCCATTCCAATAAGATTAAACGCCGTAGCAAGTTTGTTTGGTACACCGTTTCGTGGGGTTTGGCACCGATTCGTACGGTCCTGTGCGTAGCATGTCCCTTTGGTACATCATTTCATCGTGGGAAATACATTTGTCAGCGAACTATAATTACATACGCGTATGAAGTTTTAAACCAACATACACATATCAAGTATCAAATACCAACATACACGATAATTACATACACATATCAAGTTATATTATCAATTTAATTCAATAAATTTAATTAATTAAATTATATAAAAATATGTGTATATATATATTATGAAAAATATATATATTATTACCCAAAAAAACTTATTAAAAAAAATTGAGTTATTAAAAGAAAAAAGAGTTTTAAAATTTTTTATAAAAGAAATTCAAAAAAAATCTAAGGGAATATTACTGATGAGCTATAAGACAAGAGGATGGCCAGATTATACACATCAAGACGACAAACACTAGGTGAAGAAAATCCACAGCATTAAAGCTTTGAGGACAAAGCTTTCAGATGGCTAGATTATACACATCGAGACGACAGACACTAGGTGAAGAATTTCCACGGCATTAAAGCTTTGAGGACAAAGCTTCTGAAGAAAGGGGCTATGTTATGAATATAATTCATAACAAGTAAATAAATAAAATAATAAAAAATTGATTATGTTAAATAGTCATTAAGTTAAGTGAAAAGGCATGTCTAAAAAACATGCCTAATCATGAAAGGTCACTTGCTTAGGTATAAAAGCAGGGCCTCATTGTAACATTCATATCACATATACATTATATATATATATAATAAATTATTATTACAAATACCTCTTGTGTATTTTTACATTCAAGTCTCCAAGCTATCAGTTTTCATGCTTTAGTAATAGTTTTTTATGCTTCAGGCTCACCCAACAGAGAATGCCCTTTGATTTGAAAATGGGGCACTTAGGCTTCTTGTCTAATTTACAAGAATCTCTCCCACTCCCAAAGCTTAAACATTCCCAAGTATTATTGATTAACCAATGTGGAATTAAATATGCCTTAAATGCTGTATGTTGATATCTATTTTCAACTGATTATGTGCCTTAAATGCTGTTGTTGTGCTGTAAGTTGATGTGCTCAAACCAATATATAAATACATATAACAGTAAATAAAGCAACAGAGACATGGCAACAATAAAACACACACATAACAACAATATTAATTAGGAGTTCACCCAAAACTCCTGGGCTACGTTTCCGTGAGCTCTAGTCAACTCAAATAGGCTCTCTGGGATTATGGTTTGAGTTCGTTTTACAAGCTCTTTGGCTCAACTCCACTGGTTTACACAAAATTCAGTGGGCTTAGAACACCATCTCTTCGTGGCTCTTGAAGCTCTCGGCTTTCTGGCTCTGGCTCTGGCTCTAGATCTTCGGTTCTAGATTCTTTGGCTCTCAGCGATTTACAACTCTCTGGCTTTTCACTTGAACTCCAAGTGACTCCCTTAGCTGCTCTGCGCATTCAACTTTTGCTCTTTCCCTTTTGCTTCTGCCTTTTGCTTTTTGTGCTCCTGCTCTCAATTGAGCTCTTTCAGACCTCTGTGTTGCTTGCTTAGGTTCGGTTTCAGCAACAACTCCAACAACCTCTTTTGTTTCTAACATTCATGGCTTTTTAAGCCAACTGGCGCTGTCCGTTCATTTCCTCTTTCGGGCTCTCTGGCTTTTGGCCTCTGTCCGCTCGAATCCCCTTCTAAGCGTTAGCAATCATTGCTAAACGCTTTCAGGGATGGTGGCCACTTATTCTGTAACGGAGTGAACCATCGTTGCATTGAAAAGCCCAAAAACGGCAGTTTTCTGTTTACACAGAGAAACGCTGCAAAACATGGGAAAATCTGCCAAAACATTGTTCATCGGATTTCAAATATTCATAAATCCGCACTATATTTCCATCGGGTCCGCCTTTTAAACCGCTTATCGCATCTCCATCGTTGATCTGGGAGATCCAGATCCAACGACTGTGATTCATTTCAGGTGGCTCTTCCGTACGGGGGTTAACCGTCCGATGAGGGTGGTTTCCTCTCTTCTTAGCCAGGAGACGTGGCATCCAATGTATGGGATCGGGCGGAGCCCAACCCAAACCACTTACCGCCTTCGGTCCTCCCGAAATCCGCTTGTTTCCTTTGTATCTAAAAATACATTAAAACGCTGAAAATCTTGCAAAATGGCCATATGGCAGATTTGAAATAATATACATTTGCATTTAGAAACCCCTTTCGGGTCCGGATTTCATCGCATTGGCGCTTCCCTTCGTAGTTCGTTTATCAAACGAAATACGCCAAATACATAGCAAAATACCGTTGGGCAGATTCCAAAATATATCAACTGTCGCCTTAGCCCCTTCGAGTCCGGCCATCACATCGCATATATATATATATATATATATATATATATATATATATATATATATATATATATATATATATATATATATATATATATATATATATATATAACAGCCTCGCTGCTTTGCAATGTTTCGACGTGATATCGCAATGCGACTTGTCGCAATCGCATATCGCATAAGTCCGGGGTCTTTCCATATGGTATGGCCTATGCCAACGCTGATTGTGATCCGCCAATCTGATCATCGGTGATTGACAGATCTAGGTCCGGATATCGCATCTCTGTTTGCCTCTGATCCGATGGATCGAAGTTTCCTCTGCCTTCGCGTAAAATCCGGCCTTTGCCTTTTTTCGATGCGATTTCCCTTTTTAAGGGTTTTCTTGCCATTTTTAGGGGTTTTTGTCTCTTTTTCCAATGAAATTGGGCATCTTCTGCATGCGATAACTTTTGCATCCTAAGTCCATTTTAACCCATTCAAGTTGCAGTAGATTCAGAAGGAAAAGATCTCTGCAATGGGGCTATTTCCAGGAACTTCCTTGGACTTTCATTTTTCCTCTGTGAGGACCACTTAGACTTAGGAGTCTATCCAAAATCCATTTTGGATCACGCCTTCCCACTAAAAGAAATTTTGGTCTCCAAAAGACTGATATACTGATCTGAGCAGTAAATGAGAGTAACAACACCCTCTTCTTTCAGCCTCCATACACTTGCCTTGCATAGTGCCTATGGACCAAAGTCTTTGACCATTTTCCTTTCTAGATGTGCTGGTCTCCTGGGAAGAACTGTCTTCCTTCTTGCCTTCATGCAGAACTTCTGCTGAAATGGTCACAGAAGGTAGTTTGAACTCTTCTACCCTGATCATTGATCCAAGGTGGCTCAAACCAATGTGAAGTACATCTGCTCCACAAAATTTTCACTTGTACCTGTTTCAAAAGCTGTCAACAACAACTGGATGGCCTAAACTCCTGCTTCAACAAAAGAAATAGATTTCATAGCTTGTGAACACCTCCCTGTCTTACATCTGCATACAAATGGTAGACTAGATAACAAGCCCATAAAACATGCCTTTAAACAAATGACCCTTCAAGTCAAGCATGTAGAAAAAGACCATTAGGACTCTCTTTCAATAGATGAAATACTTCATTATTATTCTCCATCTTGGAGATCAAGTCAACTTTTCCCAAGTCAACATTGCATCACATGCATGTCAAAGCAATTAACCCTGCAAGTTAATTACACATACATGTTCAAAAACAAGGAAATCATCAACATCCCTATGTTCATGCATTTCATCCTTCAACTTTCACTTAAGCACACTGTACTTTCGAAGCTGAAATGAAATATAATGTAGATGCATCAATAGACATACGATCATAATCGGATAAGAACTCTAACTGTTCCTTACCAATCCCTTTCAAAGGTACTACCTTTGTCTGCACATCAGCATCAACATGTGAATCATCCTGAGACACATTAGTCATGGACTCTTCCTTTCCATTTCTGCCATCTTCTCTTTCCACTTTCTTCAGCTTTTGTGGAAGCATCGCTAGATTCAAAGTCCAACATTTTGCAGCAAGATGTCCTTGCTTATGGCAGTAGGTGCATTGCATGTGCATCTTCTTGACAGCATGATTTCCCTTGTCCAATGGACCTTTGGCTTCTTGCTTCTTTTCCTTCAAAAGTTTCCTGTATGTGGCCATTCTCTTCCAACATCTAGAAACATTATAGTTATTCAACCCACAAAAGGAACATGTAATTCTTTTCCCATACATATGTGGAAATTTATCATGCTTTGCACAATCAGAGGGAAAATGTTTAGAACCAGATTTATACCTTTCTCTTTCACCTTTATTGCCTTCATGAGGAGGTGAATCAAATGAAGAAGTGGCTCCCTTTGGGACACCATCAATCTCTTCAAGGCTGTTAGAGTCTCCCCAACTCTCTGGTTCAAGTGTGTACTTCTGAACACCTGCATCCCGCAGATGATGTTTCAAGCTATTGCATTCCACCTGAATACAACCTTCACACTCTTGAAGACTTGCAATGCAACTCCTTCTTGGAGCTGTTTTAATGGTCTTCATGGCAACTTTGGAACTTTCTCCATAAGCTTGTCCATAGCCAAGACCCAAATACTTAGGCCTTTCCTCAATCATTATTGGCTCAACAATACCTTGTGCATGTCTATCCAAGCCTTTTCCTTCATAGCCCCTCTTGGACATTAGCTTGGAACCTATGCCTCTAGTATGTTTTTCAAAAGAACCAATAGGAGCATCCTTAGAGGAATTTGAAGACAAACTGGAATGGTTTACCTCTTCTTCATGCTGATACTTGAATAAGGCTTCTTGGGCAACAAAGAGCTGTGTCTACAACTCATGCATCCTTTTCAAGTTCATATTTGCAATATGAAGTTGCCTCTCCATTTCCTGCAATTTATCAGAAAGCAACTGCTTCTCTTCCTTCATGGAATTCAACTGCTCCCTAAGTATGATGCTCTTCCTTCCTCATACATTTCTCTCACCATATCCATCATCGTGGACAATTCTTGCTTCATGTCCTCATCAAAGAATCTTGTGAAGAAAGCAGAATTTGAGGATCCACTTGTAGAAGTTGTCATTATGCCAATGAACAAAAAAACTTCAACAAGATAATAAAGAGCTTATTTAATCAACCTTTTGCAAGAAACCTCTTGTGCTTTGTATTTCCTTGAGGTCCTTTGGGATAGAAGAATATCTTTAGCGCTTCTTCCTTCTTGTCCTTCCTGGACTGAGCTATCAATAGCTTTCCCTTTGCCTCTGCAAACTCAGAAAATAGTCAGTCTGCAACAAGCTTACATCAATCAGACAATCAATTCTTGACTACCCAAACACCTTTTAGATAAGCAATATTTGCTCTGTCAATCGAGCATTTTGATATAACCTTCTTTGAAGGTGGAGTTAACCAATCTGAAGCTCTGATACCACCTGATCTGAAAATGGGGCACTTAGGCTTCTTGTCTAATTTACAAGAACCTCTCCCACTCCCAAAGCTTAAACATTCCCAAGTCTTATTGATTAACCAATGCAGAATTAAGAAATGCTTGAAAATATAGGTGTATGCTGATATCTATTTTTAACTGATTATGTGCCTTAAATTCTGTTGTTGTGCTGTAAGTTGATGTGCTCAAACCGATATATAAATACATATAACAGTAAATAAAGCAGTAGAGACAAGGCAACAATAAAACACACACAGAACAACAATATTAATTAGGAGTTCACCCAAAACTCTTGGGCTATGTCTCCGTGAGCTCTAGTCAACTCAACTAGGCTCTCTGGGATTATGGTCTGAGTTCGTTTTACAAGCTCTTTGGCTCAACTCCATTGGTTTACACAGAATTCAGTGGGCTTAGAACACCATCTCTTCGTGGCTCTTGAAGCTCTCGGCTTTCTGGCTCTCGGCTCTGGCTCTGGCTCTTAGCTCTTGCTTTTGGCTCTGGCTCTGGCTCTGGCTCTTTGGCTCTAGCTTCTTTGGCTCTCAGCAATTTACAGCTCTCTCGCTTTTCACTTGAACTCCAAGTGACTCGCTTGGTTGCTTTGCGCATTCAGCTTTTGCTCTCTCAGCCCCTTTTTGCTTCTGCCTTTTGCTTTCTACGCTCTTGCTCTCAATTGAGCTCTTTCAGATCTCTGCACTGCCTGCTTAGGCTCGATTTTAGCAACAACTCCAGCAACCTCTTCTGTCTCTGACATTCATGGCTTTTTAAGCCAACTGGCGCTATCCATTCGTTTCCTCTTCTCGGGCTCTCTGGGTTTTGGCCTTTGTCCGCTCAAATCCCCTTCTAAGCATTAGCAATCATTGCTAAACGCCTTCAGGGATGGTGGCCACCTGTTCCGTAACGGAATGAATCATCGCTGTGTTGAAAACACAAAAATGGTCCTTTTTTGTTTACACAAAGAAACACTGCAAAACGTGGGAAAATCCGCCAAAACACTGTTCATTGGATTTCGAATATTCATAAATCTGCACTATATTTCCATCAGGTTCGCCTTTTAAACTGCTTATCGCATCTCCACCGTTGATCTAGGAGATCCAGATACGAGTGTGATTCATTTTGGGCGACTCTTCTGTACAGGGGTTAACCGCCTGATGAGGGTGGTTTTCTCTCTCCTTAGCCAGGACACGTGGCATCCAATGTATGGGACCGGGTGGAGCCCGGTCCAAACCACTTACCGCCTTCGGTCCTCCCGAAATCCGCTTGTTTCCTTTGTATTTAAAAATACATTAAAACGCTGAAAATCCCGCAAAATGGCCTTATGGTGGATTTGAAATAATATACGTTTGCATTTAGAAACCCCTTTCGGGTCCGGATTTCATCGCATCGACGCTTCCCTTTGTATTTCACTTATCAAACGAAATAAGCGAAATACATAGCAAAATGCCGTTGGGCGGATTTCAAAATATATCAACTGTCGCCTATAGCCCCGTCGGGTCCGGCCATCGCATCACACACACACACACACACACACACACACATATATATATATAGATATATATAACGGCCCCGCTCCTTTGCAATGTTCCGACGCGATATCGCGATGCGACTTGTCGCAATCGCATCAGTCCAGGGTCTTTTCATATGGTATGGCCTATGCCAACGCCGATTGCGATTCGTTGATCTGATCATCGGCGATCGGCAGATCCAGGTCTCGATATCGCATCTCAGTCTGCCTCCGATCTGATCGATGGGATTGATGGATCGGAGTTTTCTCTGCCTTCGCGTAAAATCTGGCTTTTGCCTTTTTCTGATGCGCTTGCCCTTTTTAACGATTTTCTTTCCATTTTTAGGGGTTTTTGCCCCTTTCTTCAAAGAAACTGGGCATCTTCTGCATGAGATAACTTCTGCATCCTAAGTCCATTTTAGCCCATTCAAGTTGCAGTAGATTCAGAAGGAAAAGATCTTTGCAATGTGGCTATTTCCAGGAACTTCCTTAGACTTTCATTTTTCCTCTGTGAGGACTGCTTAGACATAGGAGTCTATCCAAAATCCATTTTGGATCACCCTCGACAGTGGTACCTCTCCTCGGAGACAGATATTCCGGCTGATTAATCACCGGATGAATGGTCCCACAACAACACTTGCAACTTCTGCTGCTCCGTGTCACTCTGATAGGGTTGCGTCAACCTATCTGGCTCACCAGCTCCCAGTTTGTCCCTCAAAATTCTACAGTGCTGCCTCTAGGCCCTGCGTCAGCTCTGCTAGCCTCTATGTCAGCCCCTAGACCCTTTGCGTCAGCTTCTGGAGCCTCTGTGTCAGCCACTAGACCCTTTGTGTCAGCCCCTAGACCCTCTGCGTCTCACACTCTGGACTCTCTAGCTCTGCGCAGCTCCTGGCTGCCTCTGCGTAGCCTCCAGTTGCCTCTACGTCAACCTCACTAGGCTCTGCGCTGCCTCTCTGGTACCAACTCTACCCCGCTGCTATGTATTCATTGCCCCTCAGCTGCAACTCAGATCACTCACTCGATTTCCTCAGGAAACTCTGCCCCAAAAAATCGAATTCTTGATCTCTCTTGGTGTGTTTTCCAACTGACCCTCAAGCCTCCTCTTATACAGCCGAGATTAAATCTCTAATCAACGGCTAGGAGTAGATTTGCCTTGATCCATGACTTTTGGACCCTTCTAACCCAGTTTTATATTAATACCCTTAATATTTTATTTTTCTTAAGTTTAGACTTGGGAACTCCATTAAAAATATTAATTATTATAATATCTTCCAAACCGGTTAGAATTTGCCCAAACCATTTTTGGGTCTTGGAGATGTCATGTGCTTTAGCTTCTCCATCAATTTTCATGGCTAGAGCACATTTGATGCTACCCCAAATCAACATTCTGCACCTTTGAGACATCATTTAGATCATTAGGAAGAGCCAGAAGGGCCCATTGAGTCAGTGGACCCACCTAGGGTCATTGTTCGAGAATCCCAGAAGAGACCAGCATGGCTTTAGAGTATGTTGCAGGATGGAGAGGGACATGCAACTCCCCGTGGCACTTTTAGGGAAAGCAAACTTCCTAAGAACTACTCAGGATATGCAGCACTGATGAATCACATCATTGATTTTGAGCTGTCCAACTATGAGGAGGCAACATGCCAATAAGTTTGGAAGAATGCCATGATGGAGGAATATCAGTCCATCATGAAGAATGATGTGTGGAAGATTGTGCAGACTTGAGGGTAAGTCAGTGGTGACTCCCAAGTGGATCTACAAGATCAAACATGTGATAGGTGGCAACATAGAGAAGTACAAAGTGAGATCGTGGCAAGATAGTTTTTCCTGAAAGAGGGAGAGGACTATGAAGAGACATTTGCTCTAGTTTCTAGGTACACTTCTATTAGAACTATTATTTCTATTGCTTCTATTATGGGTTGGAAATTGCATCAGATGGATGTGAAGACCTATTTCCTCAATGGAGTGATTGAGGAAGAAGTGTACATAGAGCAACCTCAAGGATTTGAAGTACATGAAAGGGAGCCTCATGTTTCTAGACTAAAGAAGGCTTTGTGTGGACTCAAGCAGGCACCTGAAGCTTAGTATTACTATTCAATGTAATTTTAGTCTTCGTAATGTAATAAAATGTAATTTTATCATTGATTATATTCATTATTATTATTTTATTATTGTCAAATCATGTTCTTCATGCTTATAGGTCTAGTTGGGTCAAAAGAGAATTTATTATGAGTCAAAGAAATGTATTTGAGTCAAGTCCCATTTGGAATTTTATAAAGAAAAAGAAAAAGAATTTTTATTGAGTCAAAGTCCACCAAAATTGTTAAGTCGACCCTCATTCTGAACAAGTCGGCCTGGGCTCCCATGAGCCACCTATTCGACCTCCTTGACAGATATATATATATATATATATATATATATATATATATATATATATATATATATATATGGATAGTTCTATCACTTTGGAGGACATTTTTTTCACTCATCATCATAATACATATCTTCTGCACCTAACTAACAAAGGAAAAGACTAAGAAGAAGGGAAGGAAGAGGTTGCACATGTAAAATTATTTCTGTGAGGAAAGGGACAAATTTCAGAACATATTACAACCCTGAACTTGCAGGAGTGAGATTTTAGGAAGGCCCAAAGTTTTGGGAAGTGAAACAGTTTGACTTATGTTGACTCTGAATGTGGAGGTGACTTGGAAGAAGGATGAACTTGAAGTTTTGGTGGCAATTTTGAGTATGGTCTTGGTTTTGGATATCTCATTTTGATCTGATTCTATAAGAGAAGGATTGTTGTGGTGTTTTCCCCCTTTTGGGGTTTTGCCTTGGCTTGGAGCCTAATTTTTGGTATCTCTTGTCTCTTGATGATCTTTATATTTTGAATATTTGTATAATTGCTTGATGAAGAATACTTAAGAAGTGACAAGAAGACATTAATTTATCGTAAGTAATTATCAAGATGGAGAAATCAAACATCATCCTACTTGATTTCTCAATAGGATGTTGCTTCAATTTGGGTTATGCTATGATATCCTAGATGAGCAGGAAGCAGACATTTGTCAAACTTAGCATTGCAGAAGCTGAGTATATTACAACTAGTTTGGCGAGTTGTGAAGCAGTATGTGTTCGAAAGCTGCTCACAAGATTGTTGGATCAGGTGTTAGAGATGACTGTGATATATTGTAACAATCAAAGCTGTGTGAAGCTTTCGGAAAATCTAGTTTTCCATGTCAGGTCAAAGCACATTGAGATCAAGTACCACTACATTCGAGACATGGTACAAAAGCGAGCAGTGAGGCTCTATTACATTGCTGGCATTGTCACAAAGCCTCTGTCCCAGATGAAGTTTGTATACTTTAGGACAAGCTTGGAGTGGTTGAGAATGCCTCCCTTGTTGAGAGGGAGTGTTGATGTTGTAACATTAGGGCAGACATTCTCCCTAAGTCAAGGTTATTGACCAGGTGCCATGTAATGTGGCTATGAAGAATGGCCTAGTGAGCATCAGGACCTAGAGTGCTCCACCTGTTAGAAGGTTCTAACCATATTGCCAAGGGTGACTTTACTAGTGGGTAGAGTGAGTGCCCCATAGCATCGAGTAAGTATTTTTACTATTCAAGTGCCATGTGATGACTATTGTCGCCCACACTGTATAGGCAAGATGTGACAATGCTCAGGGTGGGGGATGTCACTCTGATCCTTTCCCTCTCCGTTCTAGTTGTCTCCCTACAACAAGCTATGGGGGTAGTCCCTATGATTTGTATCATGGACCATTGCTAGAAGAGGTCTTCCAATGACTCTGTAGAGTCCTTCAAATCTAGATCCCAATGTGAAGGCATCTTTCATAGAGGATCCAATAGGCCAAGTAAGTACTTTTTCTTTGTTGAATGCAACCCTCATACCTTTGTCTTCCAAGGCACATATAGATACCAAATTCTTCTTCAATCTGGACATATGCATCACATCATGAAGCAAAACAGATTCCCCCAGAGTGCAAGTGAAATTTAACAGACCCAAAGCCTTTAGAATAATCTTCAAACTTGACTCCCTATCTACTAAATTAGACATAAATTCCTTATACCCAGAGAAATGATGAGAGGCCCCAACATTAACCAACCAAATATCCCAAGCATCTGGAGGAGAGGAACTAGAAAGAGCAGAAATAAGGTTATATTCAGATTGATTAGTAGAATTGCTTTGATACCTAGAATTTCTTGACCTCTTTTGTGGATGATAGCCTTCTTCACGGTCATCAGGAGAGTTTCTTCTTCTCCTATCATTCCTCCTACCATCTCTTCCATTATCTCTTCTATCATATGACCTGTTGTTGTTGTATCCACAATTATTGTTGTAGGACCTTGAAGTGTTTCTTCTTGGAGCATCTCCCTTCTCAAGGCATTCTCGAGCATAGTGATCTTTTAGATGACAATTGTAGCATTCGATATCTCTTTCTTGTCTTCTTGAGTCCTTGGAGTCTCATTTTGCTTGAGGATGCCTTCTTGAATTAGATGGATTTCCCTTTCCTTTCCTTTTATTCTTCTTCTCCCCTTGAGCAATGAAGGCTGTAGGCTCTCCTTCATTTGGCCTTTGAATTCTCCCCCTAGATATCATCATTCTTTCCTTTTGATTGCATAGAGCAAGTAGTTCATCAAAAGAAGGGATCCTTTCCCTGTTGATAGAAGTAATGAACATGTCCCATGATGAAGGAAGACCACTAAGGGCAGTCAACACTAATTCCCTGTCAGGTAAAATTTCTTGGGCAGTCTAGAGTTGATCCCTAATTTCAGTGATTCTCATGAAGAATGATTGTATAGTCTTTCTCTTGTGCATCTTAGATTCTTTGAGTTAATTTTTCAAATCCATAATGTGGCCCAAATTGTTCACTTCATACATGCGAACAATCTTATTGTACATTTCCTTGGATGTCTTCAAAGAAGAAACATAAACAAGTAGACGATCTCTTAAAGAATCAATAATGATCTTCTTAGCTTTAATCTCACCTTTCTTGTACTTGGATTTGACAACTTGGGGAGCATTCACTGGAGGTGCTGAAATCTTTCCTTCCACATATTCCAAGACATCACACTCATCTAAAGTGACATTGATCCTGGTATTCCACGCTGCATAGTGAGATGTATCAACTAGCTTTTCATTGTCCTTGAAGTACGAGGTAGACATTTTTTTCTACCAGACCAAAAATCAGCTGCTAGAGGATTGATGCTCTTGCTCTATGTTTCTTGGGCTTGTCTTCACCTTGGCTCTGATATCATGTTAATTTATCATCAAGAATTGTTCTATGCTGCAACTACTACTTCAACAATTTCCAATAGAATCAAAATTACAATTTCCGCGTCTTCAGTTAACCTATAATGGTAGAGAAATAGTAGATAGAACAATTATATAAATACACAATGAAAGATAACCAAGAGACACTATTTGGTCAATGAATAGGGAAAAACCTCACAAGGGAGAAAACCCTTTTCAATTCTTCTTTATTAGATTGTCTTCAAATGTTTAGCAGAGAGAGTACATCATCCAAGAGTCGAAGTCAAGCTTTGACTAGCCAATATCCAATATCCAATCTAGTTAATATGTCAATCAATTTATCCAAAATAGAGGCAAGAGAGAGTCAACAAAAGTCAACTCTTGTGAAATCTGTCCAAGTCAACAACAGTCAATAGTAGCAATGTGTGCCCTAACCAGTCAACAAAATAGTCCTCCAAGGGCTCGTTCAAAGGTCAATGAATTCGGCCTTCTTTGCTGGTCAACTAGAAGTCAAAATAGTCCAAATCTGAGCAGTCAAACTTGGTCAAAACAATGATGAAGCTTGCGGTCAAAGTCTAGAATAGGTCTGCAGTCAAAGTGCCCAGACTTCCTCAGTTTTTTTGCCAAAAAGAGCAATCTGCCCAATTAGAAAGATGCCCAAAAGATCGAACCAAAAAACATCCCAAAAAGTCAAAGTCAACAATGGTCAAAATTGCAGCCAGCTTCAGATTTCGGCCACTTGTGATTTTCGTCCTCTTTCTCCTTTGCACATGTGAGAGAAGCTTGCAATTCTTGAGTTGTAAGAACCAATCAAAGAAGGAGAGAGAAGAATGTGTTGTGTGATGTGATGCCAAATAAGGAGGACTTGACTTGTATTTATATGTGATGGGGGGTTGCTCATTTTACCTTTAGGCCGACCTGAACAAATGTGCCAATATGAGTTTTCCAACAAAAATATATTATTTCTTGTCCAAATTGAGTGCTTTAAAAGTCAATTTTGGTCCATTATTTCAACAATAGATGGTCGAATTTACGAAACCAACACACAACACCATTTGAGACAGCATAAGAGGAATACCAGAATAGATTACATGTTTAAAGAAATCGACAATATGAGAATCGTGTACTTGAGTAATTTGGTTTGGAAGCCTTCTTCATTAGCTGCCCTATTAGCTTGTAACTTCAAAGGAGAAGAGTTGGCACAAGGGGGTGGGTGAGAGTTGATATTCAGGGGTGCTTGTGTAGGAGCAGCATAGAGGGAGATTGTATGGGAGAACATGGAGTGTCCAAGTTGCTAGGGAGAGTGGTATGTGTAGGGAAAAGTGTGCCAAAAGGTTTTAGGCGAATGGTGAAAGGACTCACAAAGCTTGCATGGTCACAAAGAAAGGAAAGCCCATATTTTATGGAGGAGCAGGCAATGGTAGCATTTACACATATGGGGAAAAGTGTTTTTTCGATAGACAAACAGATGAAATGGAATTTGGCGTCACTATTGGATTCTACATTAAGGATCAAAACTTTTTTTAATGGTATGATCAATGCCTAGAGTAAAAATAGATATCTCTATCAAATTATCCCTTGAAGCATGTTTGCGCATCTTATTCTTTGGTGTCACATTTCTCCAGATTTTGCACATTTCCATAGCATATATTTTAGATAGTCCTATCTTTTTTGCCAATATAAACTGTTCTCGCTCACTCCCCATCTTGTGACATACCTTAGCTGTTCTATTTTGTCGATAATTTTACGCTTTATATTAGTTTATTGCTATATAAAGCAAACATGTTACTGGTTAACCTTGCATTGATCTATGACCTTGTTTGGAGTGTTTGTGTATTTTCATTTTATTAGAGCATTTACTCATAATAACATCCAGCCTTTTGGTTTGCTATTGTCAATAGTTGTAGTGGTTTTTGTTTTTTTTCATTCAGAGCTGATTGGTAATGGAAGTTAAAATATATTTATTTCTTTCTTGAGGTAGAGAGAAACACCTTTCTCATATTTAACTGATCCTTTTTGTCCTGGAGAAGGGAGGCTGAAAAGAGTGTTTATCAGTGCCTGCAACAAGAATTTGAAGCTGCACGAATTTCAGAAACTCAGGGTGAGTTGCTATTTTATGTAATTTATATTATGTGCATATGAAATAGCTATATTGTAATTCTTGTAAGTTGTAATTTGTCTCGGCACAGCATGCTGCAATTTTATTTTGGTATGAATGGACGAAGGTGGATGTAATGAAAATGTTTAGGCAGTGGCAGATATTTAACCAGTTTTTAGTCTCACACAATGGTACGTTCCTAGCTGGTCTGAGAAAAGCTGGAAAATTACATCTATCACCTTGTGGAACTTCAGTTAATCATAAATTCTATAGGGATTCTGCTTGTATCATGATTCATAGGCATTGCGTATGAATAGTTTGAAAAAAAATATTCATTGTTATCTCTTTCTCTATATATTATTTGTTACGAAAAATATTAAAGTTTTTGTGGTCAAGGGCCAAGGCTATCTATTGTAAATGATAATGTCGTATATTAATTATTCTGTATATATTTGTCCTGCAACCCCATCTTCATTTAGTCATTCTTCTGCTACAAATTCGATATTTATGTGTCATCTTCATTCTATGTAGTGGCTTTGTAGCCTTTGCTATTGAATTTGCATTTGGAGGTTTTGTTTTGTTTTTTGTTTTTTTTTTAACTTGTTTGTTTTGTTTTTTTTTTTTAACTTGTTTGTTTTGTTTTTTTTTTTCTTTTTTCGATTTTTATTTTTATTTTTATTTTGGTTTTTTTATTAAGGTTTTTTTGTTTTTGTTTTTTTATTAAGGTTTTTTTTTTGTTTAAATTAAATTTTTATTCTTTTGTTCTTATCTCTTTCTTATTTTTGGTTCGTCTGTGTAGCTCTTCTGGTAAAACTTAAAAGTGGAAAGAAAGATTATATTATTGTATGATGACAGCCAAAGTGGCTAATGTGCAGCCATTGTAAACATTGCAATTTTATCACAAAAAATTGGGAAATCGCGAGATTTTGTCTTCACCAGTTTTTAAGGGCGAAAAATCATGGTTTGATTGTAAACTGCACAAAGAATTGCAAGTTGATGGAAAAGATCGCCGGGCCACAGACAACTGGCAATTTAAGTGAATCTTTTAGACTTTTAAATTTTTGTATATTTTTTTTTAAATTGTGATGATGATTGGCGATTTTCCCATTTTTTACGATTTTTTGCTTTTTTCGGACCCTTGCTTGCTTTATCGTGATGCTGATGTCAGCAACATTGCTAATGGGACTGTAAAGGTTCAATACATCATTTTGTGTTGGTACCAAAGTGATAAGATCTTGACACTTGTGTGTCTGCTATCATTTATGAAATTAAATTGGGAACTGATTCAGTAGAAGTAAAAGTATATTCAATTACATCCAGTAATAAGTTCCCAAAGAATTCAAATACTGGAGAGGGAGAAAGGCACAAGACACAAGATCTGCTTTTATAGGGGGGTCTGCATTTGTAGTCCCACAGTGTATTGATTCTTACCTAGCAATTACATTGACCTATTTATGATCACTTGTTGGACATTGATAAAATTATCTTATCAAGTTGGAGGGTCACATGGTCCATCTCTGCTAGACCTTACCAAAGGTCTAGGATGTGAGATGGAAATTGCAATTGTAATGCTCACGGGAATAGAGTACAAACAGATATAATCCAAACAATAGTTAAATCATGAATTATTCTGAAAATAGCCAAAACATTCAGACAACGTGAAGGCTATAAAGGCTGGGGATATCACATTGCTTTGAAGTGATGGCCTAGAATTTGGTTTCCCTAACGAGGTAAATGGTGCACCTTGCTACCCACATGCAAGGGACAGTGCCATGGACACAGGATAAATCTATACAAGAGATAATTACCAAATGATGATCTAAGCTGAACTGCCCATATTTATACTAATAAATTGACAAAACCCTAATCATAGGGCTAATGTGGTCAATAGACAAAATATTATAAAATATTCATAGGGAAGACCTATTGTTAGAATTAAGGGTGTAATCTTTACATTTTGTCATGGATGACACTAGTTATATGTTTATATAATATTTCTGGTTTTGGCCAAGGCCTACCTAGTCAACTCAATGTAGGCTCAATCCTTCCTTAGGGAAAGCACCCTACCACTCTAGGTGAGGTTTGGTTCCATGGGTTCTGTTGTTGACCCTCATAAATCTGAACACCATTTTTTCTAAGTATGCACTCTTATTGTCAATGTTTTATAGCTCAAGGGGTTAGGTGGATGATTTGGTCTCAAGTTTAGTTGCCATAAATGACATGTTGCCTTGTTGTGATAAGGCTAAAAGGGTAGACACCCCCTTGCGAGTGGGACCCCCTTGTGGGTGTGTCTCCAGATGCCTTGGCCCTTGCTAAGTCATAGGTTTCTTGTGAGGCATTGGTTTGAGGGTTGTTGGCACTAGCCTAAGGGTTATAGTGCCAGGGAACTGGCTTTGAACCTGGGCCTCACCCAAGTAATCCCGATGAGTTACTGATTTCTCTAGATCCAAAGAAGATGTATGATTCTCTTATCACGAGTCAAAGTTGGGAACTGGTTTCCTTACCCAAAGGTAAGAATTGTGAAAATTCCAAGCTTAGGTGACTAAAATCCTGATGATCTCTATTAAACAAGTAATCACGGAATTTAATTGATGCTGAAAGTAAATTCAACCCATAGCATCAATCACTCAATAGTTGGAAATTAAATAATGGAAGTATTAGAACTATTTCACACATACACAAGTAAATACTCCATCAAAATAAACTTTGTATTCCTTTTAAAAAGTTAAAAGGGAATCTCCACAAGCTGCCAAAACGAAGCAGCTGCACAGTTACCAAAATCCACCCTAAATTGAGCAAAACGACTTGCCTAAGAACTACGATATGATGTGTGGTTGTATGGACTATCCGTACAGACTGTAAGGGTACATGCAGTCGTAATTGTTTTATACGATTGGAAGGAACTCTATAAATCCTTGTACGATATTTACTTGCTGCCCAGGTTTGTCTCTACCTGAATCCTTGCTCTCTCTTCCTCTCTCCCCCTCTCTCTCCGTTGCTCAACTACTCAAGTGTTCAACTATATGTAAACCTTCTATCTTGACCTATTTTTATTGTTATGAATATAATTTATATAAAAATAAATATAAACAAATGTAAATAATCATAACGATTAATTATATACTCATTAGTTAAATGAGTAGGCATGTCTAAAAGACATGACCATTCATGAAAGGGCACCTGCCTAGGTATATAAGCAGACTCTCATTGTAACATTCAGTCACACTTGTACATTCATCTTATTAAAAAAATATTAGTTACAATACATCTGCGTATTTACATTTTACAGTGGAATCAAAGTCATTCGAACCTTTGGACGTTATCCACTGCACAATCTACCATTAAGTTTAAGTCCCGAAATCATGCAATTAAGTGAATATCATAAATGGTAAATCTAAACTGTTAAAGGAAATTGGAGAAGCATTACAACAAATACAACAAATAAAAAAATCATTTGCAGAATCACTAAAGGCCTTCAAAACACCAGATTCAACACCTATAATGGGAGTTGACATTGACATTAAAGGAACTAACATAAAAAAATGTTATAACGGAGAAAATGCTGTTGAACGTGTTGAATTAGGATCTCCTCAGGGTGACTTAAATAAGGTTGGTAATCAAAGTGGATATATGACAACTGAAGATAAAAAAGCTCTTCGTCAAGATGACAAAATGTGTAGAAGAACTGATGTCGCTACCCATCAGCCAACTTTTGATGAGAAGGTATCATCAATTCAAGCTCCTAATATTACGATGGATGAAAGCAGGGAGGAAAAAATGAATCTACAGAAATTATTCATGAAGAATCGATACATTCTGCAGAAGATCAGGAAGACGTTATATCAAATATAAATTGTGATAATGATGAAAATAACCTTGAATCAATTGGAGTTACATAGAATGTTCCCTTAATTAAATTTAGCAAAGCTTGGTGTAGTAATATTCATCTTAGTAGTTTCTGTAAAAATTTCTGTTTTCCCACCCCGGTTTTCAGTTTCTCCTTATTTCTCCCATGTAGTTAAATGCCCATTTCCATAACCATACATTTAACAGACCGAAAAAAATAAATATTGCTGAAAACACAAATTCTGGAAATTTTTCAGAATGCTGGAAATTGCAGAATTAAAAATCAGCAATTAAAAGAAGCCATTAAAACACATTAAAACACTGATATTTTTGGTCAACTTGACCCTGGAAAAACCCCCTACAACTCTTGGGGAAAACCAGTTTGAGAGCTCTTCTTTATTTCTGAAAATTGTCTTTTTACAGTTAGAATTATTCAGCAAAAAATCAGCAAACAAATTTACAACTTATCTCCTTTCCCGTGCCTCACAGCAATCTGGAAATTACAGCAAACAGGACAGCAATAAATGCTGTACGACCTCCGTTTTGTGTGCAGAAAAATCAGCAAACTGCTCCTCGATTTTTGTGCAAAAATCTGCCTTTCACTATGTGCTGAATCAGCTGTACAAATCTGCTCAACTGCTGCCTTGGAATGTGTGCCAAGCTGCTGTCTCCTTCTCCTTCCTGCTCAGAAATCTCTCTTGCTCTCTTGCTCTCCTTCTCCCAATTTGCTCATGAAAGAATGAATGACCTTTTCCTCCTTTAATATAACTCCAAGTGACTTTTGGGTGATCCAAGTGACTTTTGGGTGATCTCTAAATCCAATGGCTGAAATAGATTTAGATCAATGGTTGAGATTAAATGCTCATTTAAATCTCACTTTCTATTTTTTAATTCACCCCACTTTAATAAAGACCCACTTAGTCATTTATTTCCAAAGTCACTTTTCCTTTTTAAATTTTCATTGACTTTATAAAAGTCACTTTAAAATTAGACTTAATAACTTTATCACTTAAATTCACTTTTAAATTAGATTTAACTTTATAAAATTATAAAGTCACTTTAGGAGAAAAATTAAATTCTTTTGGACACTTTTCCCTAGACCAAAGATCAAAGCCTAAGGGAACCACCTGTCCTCCGGTACCAAATTTCAACACTCCCTCTTACCGAGGAAGGTGTTCCTCACCACACCCATCTTGTCTCTGAAGTAGACATGCTTGCCCCGTGGTAAGGCTTTGGTAAGGATATCTGCAACCTGCTCATCAGTGGAAATATACTCAAGCTTCACAACTCCCTTCTGAACATAGTCTCTGATGAAATGATATCTGATCCTGATATGCTTTGACCTGTCATGAAATACTGGATTCTCCGTGAGTTTAATGCAACTCTGATTATCACAGTAAATCACTGAAGGTCTCAACGGCTGACCAAATAAGCCAAACAACATCTTGCGAAGCCAGATGGCCTCACAACTAGCTAGACTGGCTGCCATATACTCTGCTTCCGCTGAACTCAGTGCTACTGACTGCTGCTTCCGGCTGAACCATGACACTACTGCTGAACCCAACCCAAAACAACACCCTGAAGTGCTCTTCCTATCAGAAGCACAACCTGCCCAATCAGAATCAGTGTATCCTGCCAATCTCACTCCATCTCCCTGCCTGTAGTCCAGACCATAATCCACTGTCCCCTGCAAGTACCGCAAAATGTGTTTTGCAGCCACCCAGTGAACCTTCCTAGGCTCACACATAAACTGACTCATCGTGTTGACTGCAAAACAGATATCTGGTCTAGTGTTGACCAAATACATCAAAGAACCAATCAGCTGCCTGTACAATGTGGGATCCACCAACTCGGAATCCGAAGCATGAAGCTTCTTCCAGTTGGTGATCATCGGTGTCGACATGGGTCTACAATCCTCCATGTGGAATCTGCTAAGGATGTCCACAATATACTTCCCCTGCCCCAGGAAGAAATGCCCCTCCTCCTGCCACACCTCCAAACCCAAAAAGTAATGCATCAAGCCGATGTCCTTCATCTCAAACTCCGCCGCAAGATCTCTCTTGCAGTGCTCTATGAGTCTCTCTGCACCTGTAATGATCAAGTCATCCACATACAGCACCAGAATGAGAGGCTCCTCACCAATCACAATAAAGTAAAGGTTCGGATCTGCCTCACTCTTTGTGAAACCCATCCCCTGCAAGTATGCATCTATCCTGGAGTACCAAGCTCTGGGAGCTTGCTTTAGGCCATAAAGGGCCTTCTTCAATCTGCACACATGGGACTCCTTCCCATGCACCTCAAAGCCCTGTGGCTGCTCAATGTACACCTCCTCCTGTATGAAGCCATTGAGAAATGCGGTCTTCACATCCATCTGGTGGATCTTCCAACCCATCTCTGCTGCTATCGATATAACGGAGCGGATCGAAGTATATCGAGCCACAGGAGCGAAGGTCTCCTCATAATCAACTCCCTCTACCTGGGAGAACCCTCTAGCCACAAACCTCGCTTTGAATTTCTTAATGCTGCCATCTGCAGCATGCTTTACCTTGTAAAGCCATCTGGAAGTAACCACGGATTTGTCCTCAGGCCTCGGCACCACCTCCCAAACATCATTCTTCATGATAGAAGAATACTCCTCCTGCATGGCCTCTCTCCAGACCTGCTGGCTAGCTGCCTCCTCATAGCTAGAAGGCTCAGAGTCAAGGATGCTGGTAACCATCGCCATATAACTACAAAACCTCTCAGGTGGTCTACTCTCTCTGACCGGCCTCTTCGGCTCAGCAACAGATGTGGCATCTCTCAAGGTGTCCTGAAGCCACTTGGGCTTCCTCTTCCCTGAGCATGCTTCTCCCATAGGAGAATGAAACTCCTCCTCCTCATCATCATCAGTAGCCTGAACTCCTGACTGTCTGTCTGCTGTCCTCCTGCCTGCACCTGAACCTGTAGAAGCTGAGGTACCGTGTGAACTGTCCATCAGTGGACTCCCTAGTGAACTGCTCTGTGAACTGCTCTGCATGCTGCCTGGAGCACCACCCCTCTGGCTCGGCGAGCCACTGCTCACTGATGGACCTGACATCCTCATAGATGTACCTCCGGATCCTCTTGATCCCTGCCCACTGGATCCTTGCGACTGACTCAACTGCTGCTGAGGGTCTGGCTGATCCAAATACTCTAACTCCCGTGACCTCCTAAAGGCCCTGTCCTCCTCGAACTTCACAACCCGTCTGACAACAACTCTCCTCTGTGTAGGAATGTAAATCCGAAAGGCCTTTGAGGTCTCACTGTAGCCCACAAAGATACCCTTCTCTGCGGTGGGCTCTAGTTTGGTCCTCTCCTCCTTGGGTATATAGGAGTATGTAATGCATCCAAAGATATGAAGATGACCAATATCAGGCTTCTTCCCAGAGAAAGCCTCCTCCGGAGTCATGTGCCCCAAAGCACGATGCGGACTCCTGTTCTGCAAGTAAACAGCTGTGTTGCAGGCCTCTGCCCACAAGAACAATGGCAACCCCTAATCATGTATCATGGCTTTGGCAGCCTCTATGATGGATCTGTTCTTCCTCTCCGCAACCCCGTTCTGCTGGGGGTTGTAAGGAACAGTGAACTCCCTCCTAATGCCTGCCTCCGCACAATAGTCAACAAACTCTCTAAGGGTGTACTCTCCTCCATTGTCCGACCTCAAGGACTTGATCTTTCGACCTGTCTGAGTCTCCACAAGAGCTCTGAACTCCTGAAACCGCTTGAAGACCTCACTCTTGGTCTTCAAAAAATAAATCCAGGTCCTCCTGGAGTGATCATCAATGAATAAAACATAGTACTCATATCCACTCAAGGAAACATGAGACATCCGACCGCTCACATCGGAATGAATCAAATCAAGTATCCCCGTCGCTCTGCTGTCACTGCTGGGAAAAGGGGATTTGGCAAACTTGCCCATCGCACAACCTCTGCAAGTATCAAAGTGATTAGTACTGAAATCTGGCACACCTGTAGTGATCTCCCGCAATGTCCTCAAGGCTCCATGATACATATGTCCCATCCTGCGGTGCCAAATCTCACATAGCTCAGAACTGCTAGCTCTGCTGTCGGTACTACTGCTCAATGCCAAAAGGGGCTGGATTTCAAACTTGTACACCTTTGCATGGCGTACACCTATCACTCTAGCTGAATCAGCTGGAGCGTCCCTGGGATACATCAACACCTGTCCTCCCCTGAACAGTACCTCATATCCTCCGTCCTCCAAAGCTGAGACGGATATGAGGTTCTTCCTCATCCCTGGCACATAAAGAACCTCTGACACCTTCAAGGGAGGTTTGGACTCCCTCTGAAATGTCACTGTCCCCACCCCGACTGCTCTAACAACTCTGTCATCACCGAGTACTACCTCAATATCAGTGCCACTCTCTGAAAGCTCTGAGAAGTACTCCCGGACTCCTGTCATGTGACGTGAAGCCCCACTGTCCACATACCAGATACCTGAAGATGCTCCGCTAATCGAGGGAAAAGCATGCTCCCTCTGAACCTGTGTGGCAGGTGATCCTGTACTAGAGGACTCACATGTAGTGAACGCAAACTCTCGGTCAAAACGACCAGCAAAGTCCTCAATCTCTGCTGAAGCTGCCACGTCCTGGTTCTTCCCCTTCTTCTTCTTCTCCGGACACACAACTGCATAGTGTCCCATCTTTTGACAATTCCAACACTTCACCTTGGAATAGTCCTTCTGTGTGTTCCCCTGTTTACCTTTACCTTTGCCTTTGCCCCCACCACCGCTTGTGGAAGCCTGCTTCTTCCCTTTGCCTTTCTTGCCTCCTGCCACCAGTGCTACGTCCTCATCCTGCTCAACTGGCTTGGCTGCCCCAAGCTGTCCTTTCCTGATCTCTGTCTGAATACAATCATCCCAAAACCTCTCCCATGTGGGAAGGGTCTCACGTGCACAAACCCCATCAGCAAAGTTCAACCATGAACGGGGGAGGCCATTCACTGCAATCCGCACCAACTCAGTGGATGGAATGGCCTCTCCAATCGCTGCCAACTCATCTCTCACATTGGTAATCTTTGTGAGATATCCAGCTGCACTATCATTCCCCATCTTAATGTTCTTCAGCTTCTCCTTCAGGACCATCTTCCGGTTCTCATTGGTACTCTGGTAGAGATTGGACAATGCTGTCCACATCTCATGGGCATTGCTCTTTCCTCTCACATGAGGAATGCAATGGTCTTTGATTCCGTCTAGAATCAGCCTCTTACCCTTATTGTTCTTCTTTTTATACTCAGCCAACTGAGTAACATCAGTGGGCACAACAACAGGGTTCTGTGCGGTATGCACCATGATATCCCAGACTTCTGCCTCCTCAAAGATACTCTGCATTCTCTCCTTCCAAATGCTGTAATTTATATGCCCATCCAGCCTATCCTCCACCCTCAATCCCAATGACATCCTGCTGTCCTAAAACTGAAAAATAGCACTGCTGTAGTAAAGATAAAACTGCTGTTTATGAAAAAATCAGCTTGCTGGAATTTTCTGAGTGAAAAATCAGCAACTGTAATTTTTCCTTTTTGCTGTCCCAAACTGCCCTTCAGCACTCAAGCTCTGATACCATGTAAAAATTTCTGTTTTCCCACCCCGGTTTTCAGTTTCTCCTTATTTCTCCCATGTAGTTAAATGCCCATTCCCATAACCATACATTTAACAGACTGAAAAAAATAAATATTGCTGAAAACACAAATTCTGGAAATTTTTCAGAATGCTGGAAATTGCAGAATTAAAAATCAGCAATTAAAAGAAGCCATTAAAACACATTAAAACACTGATATTTTTGGTCAACTTGACCCTGGAAAAACCCCCTACAACTCTTGGGGAAAACCAGTTTGAGAGCTCTTCTTTATTTCTGAAAATTGTCTTTTTACAGTGAGAATTATTTAGCAAAAAATCAGCAAGCAAATTTACAACTTATCTCCTTTCCCGTGCCTCACAGCAATCTGGAAATTACAGCAAACAGGACAGCAATAAATGCTGTACGACCTCTGTTTTGTGTGCAGAAAAATCAGCAAATTGCTCCTCGATTTTTGTGCAAAAATCTGCCTTTCACTATGTGCTGAATCAACTGTACAAATCTGCTCAACTGCTGCCTTGGAATGTGTGCCAAGCTGCTGTCTCCTTCTCCTTCCTGCTCAGAAATCTCTCTTGCTCTCTTGCTCTCCTTCTCCCAATCTGCTCATGAAAGAATGAATGACCTTTTCTTCCTTTTCCTCCTTTAATATAACTCCAAGTGACTTTTGGGTGATCCAAGTGACTTTTGGGTGATCTCTAAATCCAATGGCTGAAATAGATTTAGATCAATGGTTGAGATTAAATGCTCATTTAAATCTCACTTTCTATTTTTTAATTCACCCCACTTTAATAAAGACCCACTTAGTCATTTATTTCCAAAGTCACTTTTCCTTTCTAAATTTTCATTGACTTTATAAAAGTCACTTTAAAATTAGACTTAATAACTTTATCACTTAAAGTCACTTTTAAATTAGATTTAACTTTATAAAATTATAAAGTCACTTTAGGAGAAAAATTAAATACTTTTGGACACTTTTCCCTAGACCAAAGATTAAAGCCTAAGGGAACCACCTGTCCTCCGGTACCAAATTTCAACAGTTTCCCTTCACCTACACATGCACAAGTAAGGGATAACCATTTTGCATCAATTGGTGGTCCAATATTACCAAGAAAAGTGAGTGCTCAGATAGTTTCCTAGACAATGTAGCAGTAGATGTCTACCCATTTTTGCTGCTTTTGGTAGTAGCACCAGAAGAGTAACTATTCACTCTTCGAATGAGGCCAAGGTTGCACGAAACGGGGAAACATGTACGAGTTTCTGAAACGAGAAGCGATACGAAACACAACCTCCCCAAATTTTGGAAACGGGGAAACGCGAATATATATATATATATATATATAGATTAGGACATTTAAGAAATATGTGCAATCATAAAGCATATATGATACGTTCTAATTTATTACATTATGATAAAATTGTCAATTGTCAAAGCATAAACTATAAGTATCTAAATTTACATCACATTTACTCATGAATAATCACATAATGAAAATAGAAATATCCAAAATCAGCCATGAGAAATTTCTAATTTTTTGTCTTGTGATTGATTGGGAGTCTCCTCCTACATAGCCAAATGACCTTAGTGCTCTTGATTAAATACAAGTTTCATACCCTAGTACCCTACATTCTCTTGATTATTGGGAGTCTCCCCAGCATAGAGGGCTTTGTTCTCTCGATTAAATACAAGTTCCATACCCTATTACATGATAAAATCCAATGGAAACATTGCAATCCTCCCAATCTTGAAATCCTAAAAAACAGATAAGTCTGCTGGATTTTGAGTGAGATCTAAAATTCTACTTTCTCCATATGAAATCCAATGAGGGCGAAACCACTCTCAAACATCCTGAGTCATTTCATGGTAATGTTAAAAATTTAAGTAAAATGATGAAAATAAAAAATAAAGGAGAATATCACTTTTACTTAAAAAAAAATTTAAAAGAAACACAAGTAAATGCTGAAACGTGGGTCGGCGTTTCAGGCCGTACTGGCCACGTTTCAGTTTTGTGAAACGTGGCAGTACGGCCTGAAATGCGTTTCAGGGCTGTTCCAAACGTGTTTCAGCATTTCGTACTCATTTCCGTACGGAAACGCCCTCCTACCCTACGTTTCCTGCAACATAGAATGAGGCAAAAGGATACTTTGGGTGAATTTTATAGGAGGGCATGTGAGCTCTTCAAACTCAAATTTGAACAAATTCACATTTGGAATTATAAGGGGAGGACAAGACACAATCTTTTTGTATATTGCGAAGATGAAGCTCTTGAGGGAGCTCGAATAGAGATGGGTCAAGAAATTCCGCTGGAAGTTGATGGAATGTCTTCTTATAACAACCATTATCCAAATAAAGGGAAGAATTCTAAAGAGGTCTGAGCAGGAATGGCCGCAGAAGCAAAAGGCAACCAATGTCAGAGAAAGAAAGAGACAATGACAGTGCACGTAACTCATGCGCAACAAACACAAATTTAATGACCGGACTTAGCGATGAAGTTGTGTTGGGTGAAGCGGTTCCTCGGTTGTATAAATTTAGAAAACAACCACTTCTGACACTGCTAAATCAATCGTGGAATAAAGCCCTAGAGAAGTGTTTCCCAATCTATCATCAACGTCTTCACAACCCTCCAAATATTCTGCCTAATGCTCTCATTCTCTCTCATATCACAAAAAACCCTAACTCCCACGAGGAGGATTCCTATAGAGTTCTCAGTCTTTGGGTGTGCAAACCAAAAAAAAAACAATACCAACATTGGTGACTCTGCTATCATGGGATTGCTACTTGAACATCCAGTACACAGATACACAAAATACACAAAATTTGTGTGTGATGATCATCGTGTATTTTTGCTCACACCATCAATTGTAATAGAAGAACCTGAAGTCTCCTGAGATATTTACAATGCGTGGATGCTTGATTTCAGAGACTTCAGCCTTCATTGGAATAGAATTGTAGTGTTGCCATGGTTGGGGGATTGTCATGTGTGCGCTTCCTCTTCCTGAAATGGAGATGAAAGCAATTATATATGGCAGCGACGACTCAACGATTCCTCGGATGTAGAGGGCTGGAAATTGAGACGGGGAGACAACGACATGAATTGTTTGAATTGTGAATGGCATTGGGTTTCTGTTAATGTTAATACTTGGCCTCCCAAAAGCTTAAACTTTGTTATAATGTCGGGGAGGTTCCCATTGTATGTTGAGATTAAAGAACAGGCTAGCCAAATTGTCTTGAAAAAACTATATAGAAGATGTTCGATCCCTGAATTCACACTAACCTGGTTCGATTATCGTAATTATTGTTTCATGTTTCTTGATGGCAACATCAACGGTATTAGTGGATTCAATTTTTGCTTCATCACATATGAGGGCAGTAGACTTTGCATAATGAAGCAAGGGTTGGATGAGGAGAGGACTAGAATTGTCGAAGAGCACGAAACCTTACTGTGACTTGTCGTGTTTATCGTGTCAGTCAAACTATCACGTTTCCCTTTCCTTGCGGTTACATCCATTCGTTTCGAATCGATATAAAAACATATCGTTGGTATATAGTTAATACAATTATATGAATTATATAATAGTTATAGCTAATACTCATTAATTATAATTAACCTAATTATAATTGTTATGTGATTAATAATTATAATTATATTATAAGATTATAATTATTTTATTTAATTTAAATAAAAAAATAAAAAACTATATATATATATACATTATTTAGTAAAAAAAGTATCCAGAGAGGAAAAGGGAAAACCTTGATTCCAAGATAGTACTGTCGACAACTTACGCATGCCGAAATGATGTGGGCAAGTAATTTTCAGCGATTAAGCTTTGAGGACAAAGCTCCTTGAAGAAAGGGGCAATGTTATGAATATAATTTATATGAAAATAAATACAAACAAATGTAAATAATCATAACGATTAATTAAATACTTATTTGTGAAATGAATGATTAATTAAATACTCATTTATTAAATGAGAAAGCATGTCTAAAAGACATGGCCATTCATGAAAGGGCACCTGCCTAGGTATATAAGCAAACCCTCATTGTAACATTCAATCGCACTTGTACATTCATCTTATTAAAAAATATTACTTATGATACATTTGTGTATTTACATTTAAAAGCACAAACAACTCTAAATTTTTGTCGTTACATTTATACTTTTACTATATTTTTGACTTTACTCTTAGTCTTTGTCATGCATACATGAGATTAATTTTTTTTTTAGACACCATTGATAAATATAAGAATTTTTCCTTTTTTATTAAAATGAATTACAAAATAGAATTACTTTATGAAAATATATCGAACTAGCTCTTGTACATTCACGCTAAACTTGTGTGGAAGTTTTTGTTCATGCTATAATTCTCAACAATTCCTCTTAGCAAGGAAATAATTATACACTAATCCAAGTCTATCTTTGAATGCCTCAAACTTCCCTCTTGTAAAGGGGTTGGTCATAATATCATCTATTTGTTGATCCATGGGAATATACTAGAGCTTCATTGCTCCCTTTTAAACCATGTCTTGTATGAAGTGATATCTTATCTCTATATGCTTGAACCTATTATGAAAAACTGAGTTAACAAACCTTCAAGTCACTTGCAAAGCCAGATGGCCTCACAACTTGTTGCGCCAAGAGGCACTCTACAACCTAGTGTAAGGCTTTCATCCGGTATCTTTTGCCTATCTATCTCATGAAATCGAACTCTCTTGGAGCTGTTGAGCACAAAAAGAGAAGTGCTGTTTAGCACAAAAAGAGAAGTGCTGTTTAGCACAAAAAGAGAAGTGTTGTTTAGCACAAAATTGTCAAGCGAAGCTTCACCCTCATTTCTGAGAACTTTGTCTCCCTTGCGAGGAAGGTGGGGAGTCTACTGCCCGTGCTTCCACAAAGATTATTGTAGGTGTTTTCACTTAGTTCTGCACACTAGCTGGGCACAGAAGCAGTTCAAATTTCCCATTGGAGATCAACTACATAGATTTATAGCTTTGAAGGATTTGGTAGAGTTTTTCTACATCTTATTCGAAGATTTTACAGTGATTTTGCAAGGTTGTAGTGCATGGGATTTGTGGAGCTATTTCTCTTGATTTTTGGCAGTGCACATGGGTTTCTAGCTGGGCCTGCGCAGGGGAGAGAAAAATTTGAGTTGAGGAGGGATAAGGCTTGAAGGGAGCCCTTTTCAGAGGAGGATTTTGCAGTGATTGTAGAGACATTTCAATTGAGGATTTGGGCATTGTTTTGCAATGACATTCTTGTAGTGCGTAGATCTAGCCAGTTTGGGAAATTCACATTTCTTGGGGGCTTCTGGGTCGGTTGGAATTAGCCCAAGATCTTTCTTGGTTTTTATGGGTTTGGTTTTTATGGCTCTCAATACATTGTAGTAACTATCATACAAAAGAACCGACCTCTCCACCACAAAGCTTTCTCTTATAAATAAAAATCTGAAATGATTAAACAATAATTGCACTCAGATATGGAGAGCCAAATACTCCTATTCATATTCAGGCATTTTTGCTTCTTGACGAGATGATCTGATAATCACCCTATGAGTGATCTCAGTTAAGAGTTATTAAATGGAGGTATTACAGACTCATGTGCTGGTGTGTGTCTAGGTTATTTAAGCAACGGATCGATCAGATTGCAAATACATAGACACTTGAAATGGAAGACAACAGTAGAGAAACACGGTAAGCAAATATAAAAACACAAGAAATTAATAAGGAGTTCACCCTATCCTCCAGGGCTACCTCTCCGGTCCAGCTTTCAGTGGTAGCCTTCTTTTATTGTGTCTTAAAGCAGAGAATTACAGAGAAGGAGCTCAATATGAGTCTCCTGTCATAGGATAGCTTAGCAGGGTGGTTCTTGGATTCCCTAAACGACTAGAGTACACAGACTCTTGGCCTTACCAGCGTTTTGACCTTGCGGGTCTACAATGGAAGGAGCCCAATGTGGTGCTTGGTCCTCATAGATCCCCTTCAGGGATGGCTCGAATCTCTCAAGCCCTCTGGTGCTCGACGTTGCTTTTGGTCAGCTTGGCCCTCTGTCTTCTTCCTGCATTTTGCTCTCTCTGTCTGCCTTCCCTGTTCTTCCTCTGAGTGTGTGCATGGCTTTAAAGCCATTCGAGCTCATGGCTGTTCGATTGCCCTTCCAACTCCGTCAGATCGCCTACTACAGCTTCGCTTGGAGTTCCCTGTCTCGGCGTCATCATCAGACTCATAGGGAACGACCACTTGCTTCGTTAGTTCGGTTCTTTAGTTACATCGTGGAATGAGTCATCCGCCACCTTGGCGGTCAAAGCGAACCTCAAATTCTTCTAAATTGCGGCTTAATCCCTCGTTACATCCAGTCTTACCGTCGGGCGCAATATCAGCCGTTAGATCTGGAACACCAGATCCGACACCATCCGCTCATTTCGTGCAGTTGACTTGCTCGACCGTTAGCGCGCGATGAGTGGCGGTTTTCTCTCTCCTCTGCTTGCCATGCGTCGGCTGTTGAGTGGAATCGCTCCGTTTTCACCAAATCTGCTTACTGCCCAAGGATGCCCCCGATAAATACCGCTGGTTTTTGGAGCGCGGGTCCCGCCTTAGCCTTTAGCCTTTTTCCCCACGGTTTTCCCGGCTCCCATGCGACCGAGCGCTCGGGGCCTCTCCTTCTCGAGGGTTTTTGCCCAGCACTCGCGCATCAAAAACTCTCTCCGTTTCTCGATCTGGGCTTCCTAGGGGCTAGTTTCGCCTCCAGCGCAGTCTCCATGGGCCTCGGTCAGCGCGCTTTGACCGAGGATCGTTCTACACTGGCTGTCAACTGCCACTGTTTTAGAGGTGTTTTTGATCACTGCTTTCAATTCTTTGAAGTCTGTCCCGACCTGGTACAGCCATTGTTCTTTTGATTATTCTTTATGGATCCAATTCTTATCACTAGATCTAGCCACTAACTTTACTTAATGAGAAATATTCTTCACTTTAACCACCTTCTAGAAGTTAGTTAGCCGTTTTTTGACATTTTAATAAAAAACCCGAACAAAACCATCGGAAAAACTCATAAAAATACTTGAAGTGTGCACATATTTCAGTAAAAATCACCTACAGACACAACCGCTAGGAAGACTGCTAGCTCTCAGAGATATAGCCGCTCTCTTTCCATTGGCCTCCCAATGGCTAAGAGCCTACAACAGCTTTGTGCAGGCCTAACTCCCAGGGACCGTAACTTAATTTAGGTGAAACTTTCTCCTCTCAGTCCAAAGCTTTGCCACACTTCCTCATCCTCTGCAGCGCCTTTGCAACCTCCTGCAACTTTCCAGACCTTGTCAAACCTCTAGCAACACCTCTGGATCATCAAGGACATCGTCATAAGGACCAAACACCTGTGCATCAAGTCAATGTCATGAAGACCTAGTTGACCAAACACCTTTGCATGGATCAACATCTCCACATCAGATCAGGATCTCTGCTTCAAACCATTGATCGCTCATCACAAATCATGAGAGCTATCATCATCAAGTTGACATCAATGATATGAGAAATAGTACTAAATCCCTGTTGACATCAATTGCCAACATGCTCCCCCTTTGGCATTGATGTCAACCTCAACCTGATCTCCAAACTCTGAAGCTAATCTCCATACACTCCAAATTCTCTCCCTCTTTGACATCAATGGCAAAGGGCACTGCCAACACTGACAGACAATGCCAACCAAACCAACGTGAGGGGCTGAGAGAAGTATCCCCCCTGAAATATTCAACACCATGTTGACCACAAGCTGAACATGCTCTCCCTAAACATGTAATGAGGCTGCTACCATCTCTCCATGCTGCTGTACATGCTATCTGCTGCTACCAATGTCTCCTTGTCACATACAAGAGGCTACTCCACATGGACCAAGGACTATGACTCAATGATATGCAATGAAAGTATAGGGCTTCATGGGGCCTATAATCTATTACATGGCTACAAGAATGATAATACATGGCTATACAATGACTCCATATGCTCACTCATGGCTGAACCAACTTAAGGCTCTCCTCAAATCATGCATGACACCAAGACCAATTATCCAACTAGACAAAATAATGAATGCAACAATGTTACAGGGCTGATTTTGCCCAGATGAGAGCATACATGGCTGATACAAATTGTCTAATACAATGCATGCCAAATACCTCTTTTTCTCTCTCATACTCATCCAAAACAATGATTACACACCAGAATGTATATATGGCTGAAATGTACATCTCATGCATGATCACTACAACACACTATAACTCACTCCAATGTATGACAAACTCTATAGAGACAAATGAATGAAAGTATGAGTGAAAGCATAGCTTCCCCTAAGCTCATTATAACTCTAATGAACATGTTGATTTTGTGGATCTGAATGTGCAAATAAAATCACGATCAAACATGTTGCTGCTGCTACAACTCAAACATATGTGCATCATGCTGTCATATTGCTGCTCATCATGCTATCCCATGCTGCCATACTCTGCCACGTGCTCCCGTTGAGGCTATGAAGGCCTCACATGCATCTTTGCAGTCTAAGAAATCTGACATGCAAGAATGGACTGCAAAAAGGGCTGATTTCTTCAATTCAGAATCTGATGAGGGAGAGTTTTTCTTCGACCTCTTCTTTTTTCTCACTCTTCCCTTCAACACATACACATTATTTGGTGTTTTGACTCCTTTGGCAATCACTCTCTTTGATCCTTCTTTTTGGATGAAGCAACCTTTGGAGTTGAAGCAACCTTAGGAAATAATTAAAAAATCACCAGTTGAGATAATTGAGATATTTTCCCTAGGTGAAACTTAGGAAAAATTACATGGGCTTGGAGATAATTAATTCCTCCATGACCTTAGCCTTAATGCACCTCTCAAGACAAGAACACCTGTCCGAGCTACAAAATCTAACTGTTAACACATTGAAAAACAATGGAAGGCCAATAGTGGGGCGGCATTGGCATAATAGGAGGATAGTGAGTTTTGTTGGATAAGATTTATTAGACTCATAGTCCATTATGGGATTGCTTTGAATGATATTCTTGTAGAGAAACTGTGCACTTTTAGTAAGTTCCTGTTCGGCAATGCTTTCCTTGCTTTCATGGTTTAAAGCTTCTCCATTGTCTTGCACAAAGTGCACAATGCATATAGCTTGGTAGTCTTTACTCACTGCTTTTGTCATTGGAATTATTTCTTCTTTTTATTAGATAGGTTTTTATTATATTTCTAGATGTTGCTAAGCTAACATTAACCTTGGGCATCTTGCAGAGATATCTTTGGATGGCGATGAATGGAATGATGGTGTTCTTGCTACAATTAGAGAACGGGTATATTTTGCTTTACATTTTTTCCTTGATCTAGCTTTGGGTTGCTTATCAACTTATTTATTCCATAGCTTTGTTGTAGTTTGTAGTTTAAAGTTTTAACATGAATGTAATGTTAAGGGAATCTGTATTTTTATATGGAAACAAATAATTAATCTTTTTCTAGAAAACTGCCTGTTAAATTGTATTGTATCTTCATAAAGTAGATCGATTTGGATAACTCGTGTGATGCAGTATTTAACTTGAAATTCCTATGTTGGCATTGAAACCTATTGATGGTTTAATGGGCTATATATATGTCTAGTCTATATCAGTAGATGTCATGTTCAAAATTCAAGACCATATTATACCTTGTTTATGCGGCATACCTTCTTGTTTGATTCAAGTAATTTTGGTCTTCTTGTAACCACTGCACCCAGGTCCATATAGAAGCTGATGCAAGAGCTACAAAGGGTCAGTTGGATAGTAAACACGAGCAAATTATTCGCGATAAAATTACTTACAAGATTGGGAATAAGGTAAATCAACTTGTGTGCTGTAGCCTGTAATGTATGATTTAACTTGTCATCTCTTTGTCTCTCTCTATGTTGGGCGTTCACCATTATACCTATGAAACCTGAATTTTATTATCTCTTTATATACATCGAAATATATGTTACTTTTGCATCCAGTAGATTAATGGGTTTCAATTTTACTAGCTCAGGCATATCATGTCCAGCAGATCTGGTTGTTCGATCTTGTAACAACCATGTGTGGGTCTAGAAATCACACATTCTTGTGGACACTATTCCAATCATTCATTTAATATGTGATTCAATTCAACGTGGACACTTGATGAGGAAAATGCTTCTGATATATTCTTATTTCCTTATTTAATGTTGATCTTCACATTATTTCTTGTCACTTAGGTATGTTGCACTCTTTATTTATTGCTTATATAGTGATTAGATATTGATGTCCATATATGACCAAATAAGTTATTGCAACAAAGTAAAAACTTGTTAAAATAACTTTCAAGAAAGTCCACATATGGAACTTAGATTTAGAAATTGATCTTGAAAGATTTTTCATTTTCATTGTCAATCATTAATACTTGAGTGAATGCACAGAGGAAATAATCTTCAAACATCCTCAAATCTTATGTGCTATGAATATGTGCTTGATGGCTTAAAATTTCTAACTTTAGCTAGCTATTTCTAATATTGACTTTAGAGCAGACATAATAAAATTCTACATGCCTAGGGTTGTATTATCTGTAGATTTCCTCATTGATGGTCGATTCATGTCATATTAAACGAAAGGAAGTGGTTTGACGCATCTAAGAGTAATTGAATGGGGAGAAACAATTGGGTGAAATGACCATTTCCTAGAGAAGCTAAGATGCCTTTGAGTTCCAAACATGGGCATGTAATGTGGGGTTGAGCAAGGTGATAGCCTTGGAAGAGTAGTGTGAGGTAGGGTTACTTGATCACTCTCAAAGTTTGAGTCCTAAAAAGTTTGAACTCTATGTAGAAAAGGGATTAGATGGCATATGCCCTCAATGTGAAAATGCTGGGCTCTAAACTTTGCATGAACAGTGGGATGATGATCCTAAGAAGAAGGTTATTGGGTCTCTTGGTTTTGATCTAGTTGGTTTGTGTTAGAAAACACGAAAATGCAAGAGCTAGATGATAAGCGTGTGATGCAAATATTATTCATATGATAACACATAAATACCTAAATTCATGTCCTCTGGTTCCATCTTCCAAGAGGTCTCTTGGACGCCTCATTACTATTCAATTGAACTTGTGGCGTCTCGCCTTCCACACAAGCGAATATTCCAAATTTACTTAACCCCTAAGGATTATTTTTCCAACATTCCTCCTATTAATTCGAGGGGTTGTATATGAGTCCAATAAGAGAGCTGAAATATGAAGGAATAGTAGCTAATGGCTAGATGTGCTCTTTGAATTTGGTGGTTTAAGGAAGGCTACAAACCATATGGGGTGGAAAAACCCAGAGTCTTCTACTAGTGGTTGTTTAAGGTTGACCACATCTGATTGACTGCTGCACTCTGCTGCCTGCGCGAAACCTAAAAATCTTTGCTGCCTTGGCCTCTCGCTGCAGCCATGGCCCCTCGAGAGCCTCCTCCAGCAGGGGATCAATCTCTAGGATCTCCTCATTTGGCTCAACAGCCTCCAAAAGAGTCTGCTTCAGCCTTCACCTCTTTGATTTCTTCTCTTGGTCCTCCTCGATCAAGACCCTCTATCTCCAAATTCGTTAAGAAGCTCGAAGATATTCCAGAAATCGTCTTACCTCCTTCATTACCCCGTCAAGCAACTCTTTCTCTATCAGAACGAGGTTTGGTGGGTCAGTTTATAGGCCTCTGGCCTTCTCCAAAATCGGTGCAAAAATGGGTTGAGCGAAAGTGGTCACACTCAGCCAATGGAAAAATCTCCATTTGTCTCTGTGGTAGAGGATATTTCACATTTCACTTCGAAACTAAAGAAGACAGAGATCCGATATTTAAGAATGGGCCATATTTCATGGACACAAGGGGAATTATCTAAACAGATGGACGCTACACTTTGACCCTGAGCTGGATGTCCCAAGTGCTATTCCAGTGTGGGTGCGTCTCCCCCACTTCCCCCTCCATTGCTGGGGAGATGAGTCTGTAAAAGCAATAGGAAACACAGTGGGAACATATATAGATAGAAGAGAACCAAATGAGAATATGCACTCTTGTGCAAAGATCTGCGTTGAAGTCGACCTAGGAAAAGGCCTCCTGGAAGCAGTAAAGATCAAAGTCGATAGCTGGGCGCATATTCAACAACTAGACTACGAACATATCCCATTTAAATGCAAGGTATGTCATGAGTACTGTCATTTTGCTAATAGATGTCCAAAAAACAAGAAATTGAAGAAATAGAAGTCCAAGAAACAAAATGGGAACTAGTAAAAAGAAGAAGACAATGAACAAAACAACCTCCCAACAAGTTCCATCCCAATCAACTCCTTTGAACCCCCCTTCATTCAGCCATTCCTCAACCCCCCTCATCTAATCCCCTCCATGACTCCAATCCCATTGGGCCCCTCGACTCTGCCCTTGACCCCCTTCATGCCTTTCCTGAACTAGTCATCCCTTCCATTCCCCCCGTTTCCCTCTTGGCCCATCCTCCCTCCCTACCTCCCTTTTCCCTCTCCTCCTCCCCCAACATTCCTCTCAGCCCCCCCCCCCAATCCTTTGAAAGAATCCTCACTAGGAATAAAAAAAGACAAGGAAGAAAAACCAATAAAGAAATAAGAGACAAAGCAACCGCAAAGGAAATGGCTATGTGAACTCAACAACCAATGGATTCTTCCCTTAAAAAAATACGGGAAACAAGGAGAAAATTCACCACCCTAATCGAGGGAAAGGTCTCTCTGCACCAAACCAAAACAAATAATGAATTTGGTCTCCTGGAATTGCAGAGGAATGGGACATTCTACTAAATTCATTGCAATCAAAGACCTCTTATCAACTAAGAAACCAAATATATTTATGGTCCATGAGACCAAAATAAATGAACAAGAAATTAGGAAAATGATTCAAAAAATAAGGAATTATGATGGCATAGCTCTTCAAGCAACAAGGGCATCTGGAGGAATCTGCACAATGTGGAGAAAGGACAATTGGGAATTACAATATCAACAAGAAGACCAAAATTTGATCAAAACAGAATTAAGAAACAAAGTAAATGAGGTGCAAATTTGCCTTTTCAACATTTATGGTCCAAACCACTACAAAGAGAAAGAATTATGTTGGAACTCCCTTAAAGAAATATTACTTTAGGATCAAAACAAGAGCATCATTGTAGGAGGTGATCTAAACTTGATTATGAACGCTGAGGAGAAATTTGGAGGCTTGTTCCACGCTGATGTTGAATTTTCTAAGTCTATCTGTTAGAAAATTAATCTGTATTCTACTGGTTTATTTCTTCTACTTGTAAATTTTGAACTTGTTATTTAAAACATTTAAATACCAAATTAAACACAATACAGTCACAACATCTACAGATTATTTTTGGACACATGTCCTTGGAAAAACCCAATGCGGGAAAACCGGTGCATCTATTATGAGGGTTTATATTATTATACAGTCTTTCTAAGTACAACTGGGTGCCTAACCTGCTCACTCGACAGAGAAAATTCCACGACAACAATACCTCTATATTCGGAAACAGGTATTTAGAAAACCTGTCCCACGAAACCCTCTTCGGCACAACTGAAGCTCAGCGTTAGCCCTTTTAGCCTCTGCTTTAGCCTCCTGCTGACCTGCGTTAGCCCCAAGACCCTCTGCGTCAACCCTCTGAGGCACTGCGCAACCTTTGGGGCCCTCCACGTCACTCCAACAGCCTCTGCATGGATGACGCAGTCCCTTTGGCTTTTGCATTGACCTTGCTGGGCTCTGCGTAGCCTGGACTTGCTGCTGCTCTCGCTCTCTTTGCTTCTGCGCTTGGCTCTCAGTACTGTCTCTGCCTCGTACTCACTGCCCCTCGCTGCTGATCACTGATTCAACTTTGTTTAGCAAACCCGCTCTAGCAAAATGAAATGACTGATCACTGGTGTGTTCTCCAACTGACCCTCAAGCTTCCTTATACTTTTCTCGTTGGTCCTTCAACTACCAATATTGAATCTCTAATCAATGGCTAAGATTAGATTTGGCTTGATCCATGACTTTTGGAACCTTCTAACCCAATTTTATATTAATACCCATTAATATTTTATTTTTCCTAAGTTTAGACTTAGGAACTCCATTTAAAATATTAATTATTTTAATATCTTCCAAACTGGGTACAATCTGTCCAAACCATTTCTGGGTCTTAGAGATCTCTTGTGCTTTAGCCTCTCCACCAATTTTCATGGCTAGAGCACATCTGATGCTACCCCAAATCCTCACTCTTTCTTAGTGAGGACTGTGCTCTGGTAATACTCCTCACTGAGCATCACACTGATTATCCGACACTGGTACCTGTGTTGATGCTAGGCCTCCCCGCCCAACTGTTAGGATATTCCGACACATAGGATATAGTTAAGTTCAACTTGGTCTAGTATAGAGTTAGGTTAGAGTTAGGTAAAGTGTGTTTCTTTACCGTTGTACATTTTGTAACTTACAATCCGACGGTCACGATATGTAGTGATCCGACGGTTCACTCTCACCTCGGTATTACCGACACTTGATCCGTGGCTTGACACCCGATTGGTCCATGAGTTCTATTTAAAGCGCATGGAGGGTCATTGTTCGGGTAATCCGTGCATGAGAGAAGCTTATGTAAATTTTCATTCTTTGATTAATAAATTGTCTGTACCCACGTTGGGACAGGCCGTGGACTGTTTCCCTCCTTGCACTCTGAGGGTTTTAACCACGTCAAAAATACTGGTGTATTGATTTGAGATCTGGTTGTGAGCGGTGTCCTTTTGGTATTCTTCTGTGGAACTTACCCTGTAAATTCCTACATGGTATCAGAGCTATTTGAGGGCCGCGTCCGTTGGTGATCCAAATCTGAAGCCGGTAGAACTGCATGCGGCTGTCGTTTCCTAGATCTGCTGTTTCTGACTGCTTTCGGGCCGAGAGGACTGCTCTGTTGCATTCGGAGCATCTGTTTCAGTGAGGAACCCCTTTCGTTTCACGCGAAAAGGTTTCCGGTAGCCCTAGCTGCGTCATTTTTCAGATCGGGAGGTATACAGTGTTTTTTTTTGCAGTTTACTGTCATTTTCTCTCTGCTTATTTCGGTTTCGGTTTATTTAGCCTTTTTTTTCCCGGATCTATACCTTTCATTTCTGCGTATGCTCTTTGCCCTGCGACTCTGTGCGATCTGGGCAAATCAGAAACAGAAAGAAAGGATTTTTCTCATGCGTATGCTCTTTTCCCTGCACCTTAGTGTGATCTCGGAAAATCAGAAACATTGAGGAAAATATTTAGTTTTTCGGCTAAAAGCTAACTTTGAGATTTTTTTTAAAATTTCTAGTTTTTTGGCTAAAGCTAACTTCGAGCCGTAAGGTTCGTTTTTCTTTGGATATTCGTGTTGGGTTTTGTGTTTTGTGTTTTGTAGGGGAAAAGAGTCTTCCCAAGGCAAGCACGCAAATCGAGGCCCCCCCCCCCCCCCCCCCTCTCTCTCTCTCTCTCTCTCTCTCTCTCTCTCTCTCTCAAATCTTTTGTATAGATCAATTGGTTCAAAGACCTTTTAAGAGAGTAGAGGTCTTGGGTTCAAGTCTCCATTTTGTGGGGGCGGATTTTTTCATTCCCGCACATTCGCGCACTTTGCCGGCAACGTCAACAATTTTTTTTCAAAAAGCCATAACTTCTTCATCCGGAAGCCTTTTTCAGAGCCGTTTTTTTTAAAACCGCCTATTTTTTCGAGATCTATCCATTGGACCACTTACTTTCAGCATCTTCAGCTTCAGTTGTTTTTCAAAAATGGAAAGTCCATGCCAAGTCATTCTTGACAGCACTAACTACTTCCAATGGGTAGCCTACATGGGAGATTTACTTAGAAGTAAAGGTCTCTTCAGAATAGCCACAGACCAAGAGAAGAAACCCAAAGATGAAGACAAGGCCGAAAAATGGGAAAATCGACAAGATCAAGCACGTGGTTTGATAGGAATGTCTGTTTCTCCTGATCTTAGATTCCACATTGCAGAAATTGAAACTCCTCATGAAGCATTAGAAAAACTTGCTAAAGTTTTTGGGATTAAAAATGAAATTAGATCCCATCAACTTGAAAATGAGCTGCTTACTTTGGATCCTAATAATTTTTCTTGCATTGAAGATTTCTTGTCAAAATTCAAGAACCTTAGATATCTCTTGGAAGGTGTTAAAGTTAAGAAAGATGATGGTAACCTTATTTATTCCATCCTTACTAAGTTGGGCCAGCCTACTCTGTATTTGTTTCCACTTTCCATTCTACCAGGGAAGCTTTCATTTGTCAAGGCAAAGACTACAAGCCCCCTTCCTTTGACTCCTTTTGTGATTCCTTAATAAGAGAACAAGAAAAACTCTTACACCTTGGTCTTCTTAATCTTGGAAACTCTTCCACAAAAGCGTTAGCCGCCCAGCAGCAACCAAATTCAAAGAATCCTAAGAAGTCTTATCCTCAAAGGAATGGTCCTAAACCAACTCAGCCTCAAGATGAAAGATCATTTCAGCAAAATGATAAGCCCAATAAAAACAAATGGAAGAAGACTGAAAGACATTGTAACTTTTGTAATCGAGATGGCCACTTAGAATCTAAATGCTTTAAGAAGATGGAAGCCTTGGAAGCCGCAATGAAGAAACATAACATCCATCTGGAGCCTACTTCAACTTCAACTTCCGGAACGGCATTTTCTGCATGTCATCGTCAATCATCTCAGTCTGGTTATGCATTAAATGTATCTTCTTCTTCTTCTCATTCTCATGAGTGGCTCATTGATTCTGGAGCCTCTTGTCACATGGCCAAAAACCAAGCCATGTTTTCTTCTTTAAATGATTGTAACACCAAAAATATATATGTTGGTGATGATAGATCTCTTAATGTTGTAGGGACTGGAACTGTTCATCTAGACAATGGTCAGTTCAATGATGTATTATGTGTTCCAAACTTATCCTGCAACCTTCTATCTGTCTATCAGATAACTCATTCAGGTGAAGGTAAAATTGTTGAATTTTCACCTCATGATGTTGTAATCAAGGATCTAAAAGATCCTAAACAGATTCTAGCTACTGGTCTTGCTGATGATTCCAAAAGGTTGTATAAGTTTCACAACTTTGGGTCATCCCATCTTCCCTCAGTATTTGTTGCTCATAATGATGAAGTGAGCAAACTTTGGCATGAGCGGTATGGTCACTTAAACTATCGCTCCCTTCAGCATCTATGTAAAGAAAACATGGTGACAGGTCTTCCTATGGTATCTTGCAAAGATGGTGTTTGTTCCGGATGTGTACTCGGAAAACATCATCGGGACAGTTTTGACAAACGTGCCTCTTGGCACGCCTCAGCCCCTTTACAGCTTGTGCACAGTGATTTATGTGGTCCTCTTCCTGTTGCTTCATTCTCTGGCTGCAAGTACTTCTTAACTTTCATTGATGATTTCTCTAGACGCACTTGGGTATACTTCTTAAAACTCAAGAGCGAAGTATTTACCACCTTTTTGGCCTTCAAAGCATTCGTTGAAAAACAATCTGGACATCAAATTCTTAAGCTAAGAACTGATAATGGTGGAGAATATGTTAAAAATGCATTCATCACCTTTTGCACCGAAAATGGAATTCAAATGCAACATACTGTTCCATACACTCCACAACAAAATGGTGTAGCTGAAAGGAAAAATCGCACTTTAAAGGAAATGGCTAATTGTATGCTGCAATCTAAAGGACTCAGTCTTAGTTTTTGGGCCGAAGCAATTAATTGTGCAAATTATATAATCAATCGCACTCCTACTAAGGTTCTAGAGAATATCACTCCAGAAGAAGCTTGGAGTTCCATTAAACCAGATGTAAGTCACTTTCGTGTGTTTGGAAGTGAAGCATGGGCCCATATTCCAGATGAAAAGCATAAAGCCTTAGAACCTAAGAGTGAGAAATGTACTTTTGTTGGATATTCTGAAGATGTAAAAGGCTATAGACTTATTCCATTTAAGTCCAAAAATGTTATCATTAGAAGAGATGTAAAATTTGATGAAAATAAATCGGCCTGCGAGCCTAGTCCGGCGGATGTGCCACCTCTTCCCATCTCTTCTATCTTTGAAACATTTCTTCTTCTGATGATGAAAGCGAGGATGATAATCCTTCCCCACCTTCTCAGGATCCTCAACTTCCAAGATGGGTCCGTGCTACTCGGGATGCAGCAGGTGATCTTGCCGGTGATCCTACAGATCAGCGACGTACACGTTCTCAGTTTGAAAGAGCCTCTTCTTTACTGGCTCAAGCTCCAGTGAAATCATGATCCTGACACTTTTGCAGAAGCTTCAGGCCATCCACATTGGGAAACAGCTATGAATGAAGAATATCATTCATTGATGACAAATGATACATGGGATCTTGTTCCTCTACCAAAGGGACGCAAACTTGTTAGATGCAAATGGGTTTACAGAACCAAGTATGGACCAGATGGGAAAGTTAATAAACATAAAGCTCGTCTAGTTGCTAAGGGCTTTTCACAGGTTGAAGGCATTGACTACACTGAAACCTTCTCTCCAGTTGCCAAAATGAACTCTATCCGCCTTGTTCTTTCCCTTGCTGCCTCTTTAAAATGGGAAGTACATCAAATGGATGTTAAATCTGCCTTCTTGCATGGGGACTTGCAGGAAGAAATCTATATGGAACAACCCATTGGCTTCATACAAACAGACTCCAGCCTCGTTTGTCGACTTAAGAAATCCCTTTATGGCCTCAAGCAAGCTCCTCGAGCTTGGTATGCCAAAATGGATAGCTTTCTTTTAGAATCTGGCTTTTCTAGGTGTCATTCTGACAATACTGTCTACACCAAGAAAGTGGGCAACTCTCTCATCATCCTTGTTCTTTATGTTGATGATCTTATTCTTACTGGTAGTGATCCCAACCTTATAAACCATGTGAAGTCCAGCCTTAAAAAGAAATTTGAAATGACAGACTTAGGACACTTACACTATTTTCTCGGTCTTCAAGTCTTGCAATCCCAAGAGGGTATTTTCCTTTCCCAGTCCAAGTATGCTTGTGATATTCTTCGTCATTTTCACATGGAAGACTGTAAGCCAGCCCCTTCTCCCTTTCAGTCTGGAGTCAAACTTTCAGTCTCTTGTACTTCTCCTAAAGTTGATGCTACCTTATACCGTCAACTTGTCGGAAAACTCTTGTATTTAACCCATACTCGTCCTGATCTTTCCTTTGTTGTTGGCCTTGTTGCTCGTTTTATGCAAAACCCCCGTGAAAGTCATTGGAAAGCAGCTAAAAGAATACTTCGTTATGTTCGAGGTACAATACAGTTTGGGATTCATTACAGTGCCAAAGCAGCTCCTCTGTTAGTTGGTTTCACTGATTCTGATTGGGCTGGTGACCTTGATGATCGGAAGTCTACTGCCGGTTATGTCTTCACTCTTGGTTCAGGACCTATTACATGGGCTTGTAAGAAACAGGCTGCCATTTCTCTTTCGTCAGCAGAAGCAGAGTATCGTGGTGCCGTGGAAGCTAGTAAGGAAGCCTTGTGGCTTCGTCAGATCCTATCAGAGTTTGGCTTTGAGCAGCAGCATCCAACCACACTTTGGTGTGATAATCAAAGTGCCATTCAGCTATGCAAAGATCCAGTCCAGCATCAGCGCAGCAAACACATTGAACTACACATGCACTTCATCAGAAAGCTCATTCTTGACCATGTTCTTGAAGTGCAATATTGTCCAACGGATGATCAGGTTGCAGACATCTTCACAAAGGCTCTCACAGAGGCGAAGTTCACTAAACTTCGATATATGCTTGGAGTTCAGGAAGTTGTCACTAAGGGGGGATAGGCTCTAGTGCCTCCTTCCTTCTCCTATTGTGTCATATTTGTAAATCCTTCAATCCTATCCCAAGTTGTTCTTAAGGGGGGATGTTAGGATATTCCGACACATAGGATATAGTTAAGTTCAACTTGGTCTAGTATAGAGTTAGGTTAGAGTTAGGTAAAGTGTGTTTCTTTACCGTTGTACATTTTGTAACTTACAATCCGACGGTCACGATATGTAGTGATCCGACGGTTCACTCTCACCTCGGTATTACCGACACTTGATCCGTGGCTTGACACCCGATTGGTCCATGAGTTCTATTTAAAGCGCATGGAGGGTCATTGTTCGGGTAATCCGTGCATGAGAGAAGCTTATGTAAATTTTCATTCTTTGATTAATAAATTGTCTGTACCCACGTTGGGACAGGCCGTGGACTGTTTCCCTCCTTGCACTCTGAGGGTTTTAACCACGTCAAAAATACTGGTGTATTGATTTGAGATCTGGTTGTGAGCGGTGTCCTTTTGGTATTCTTCTGTGGAACTTACCCTGTAAATTCCTACACCAACATCCTCTGCACTGTTGCATCCTGTACTGCTTCCCATGGCCTTGCCACTGCCATTATTGCATCCATACGACAACTCCCTCTGCATCTGTGCTGCTGCTGGTCCATCCTCCCAACACCGCATCTGCACTGCATCCCCTCTCATCATGCTGCATCATGCTACTGCATACTGCTACTGCGCTGCAACTCAATTACTGAGAAGTAAGTAACTGATCCACCCAACTTCTGACATCCTTTTCAGGCTAGAAACACTCCCGATGCTGAAGCTCCCTCTGCCGCTCACAAGTGCTCCCTCTACTGACCTCTGCGCTTCTGCAACAACTACCTGCATCTAGCACCGTTCCACACCTCTCTGTGGCATCTTGCACTGGTACAACACTCCCGTGCCTCTTGCACTGTTGCAGCCTGCTAGCCTCATGCTGCGTGGGGACTCCTGCACTGTAGCGCCCTCTGCCGCTTCATCCGCATCAGTCTCTACCTACATCCGTCAATCTTGCTACTCCTCTTTGGGGCTCCCGTAGCAAGGTATAATCCAAGAGGTTGGGTACCTCAAGGATCCTGCCCCTCATTGCCTGTAGTCCTCCTGACTACAGCTCGATGTCTCCCCACTTCTTCCTAAGTGGCACATGAGCACTCATGGCATAATCGTCATCCTCCTCGACTTCTTTCTCCACCCTCGCTGGCACTGCCTTCGAGTCAAAAGCCTCTCCCGTACTCTTCTTCCTCGCACACTGGTTCGCATAGTGACCCAGTTCCCCATAATGGAAGCATTTGACCTTGGAGAGGTCCTTCTTCCTCTTCTCCTGCTTTCCCGCAGATGCTAGAGCCACATCCTCTTCCTCTTCCTTCTTGATCCTGACCCCTTTGTTGCTACTTCCGGCCTTGGTTAGCCATCTGATCTCTTCTTGATGAAGAGTTGCCCATAGTTCTTCCTAATCCGGAAGACTCGTCTTGCTTAGTATGATCTGGACAAATGTCTCCCAATCCTCGGAGACTATGTTGAGTACGGTCCTTACCATCAACTCCTGATACAAGGTGGCCCCTATGGAAGTTAGTTGGTCACAAATCTCCTTCAACTGACTGAGGAAGACATCTATCTACTCTCTCTTCTGCATCTGGTATGACCTTAGCTGATTCTCCAGGAGCATCTTCCTCTGCACGGAAGTATGTTGGTATAATGTCTTCAAAGTGTCCCACACCTCCTTTGTCGTTTCCTTCTAGGCAATATGTGGGACCACAGGATCCTTGACCCCATCAAGGATGATACACTTTGCCTTAGCGATTGCCTCCTCGTACGTTTCATTAGCTACCATGTCAACTGGGATAGGCATCACTCTCAAGGCGAAGCCCTTAATACGATGTTTGTCTAGAATTGGCAAGATCTTGGCTTTCCAAACCACAAAGCTGGACGCTCCATCCAGCATGTCCTAATGTCTCAGCCCATTCACGACCATCTCGCTGCTCTTCTGTCGACTCCTCCGAGTCTCTCTACTTCCCATCTGGAAGTTCTCTGCTAGACTCCCTCTAAGTCCCGATTTCCCTTCGGGAAATCCTTCTGTCAACTGTCAAGTTGCTCCTCTCTGATCGTCTGTGCAACTGCAACACTGATCCAGATTCCTTGGCTAGAAAGTTGCCTCGGCAACAACTCCCTCTACCTTGGTCTTGCCCTGTTAGGCACTGTTCTGACCACAGTACCCCACCAGCTTCGCTCCCGCAAACTGCCCACAACTTCCTTCGCCCCAACAACTGAAGGATTGAGTCTCTTGGCTCTGCGCAATCCTGGCACCGGCATGACAACTCCCTTAACCAACTGTGTCAGCCCTCCTGGCCTCTCTAAGTGAGCCTTTCTCTGCCCTCCTCAGCCTCTCTTTGGCTCAGACTAATGACGTAGTCCCTCTACGTCAACCCTTCCTCTTTCTCTTATGCAAGGATCAACTACTGTCACTTGGGACAGTTGATTCTGCTGCAAATGCTTTGCTCAGCTGATGCCTTCAGTGCTCTTGTGATCTGCAGCCACATTTTGATACCATGTTTGATCTAAAAATGAGATCTTAAACAATTATTAAGGTATTGTAGACTCATGTGCATGGATTTGCCTATGTTATTTTATGCAATGGATCGATAAGATTGCAAAATACATAGACAATGAAGCAGTTAAAGAAGTATAATAGACAACACATGTAAACACAACAAGTTTAATAAGGAGTTCACCCAATACTCTTGGGGTACATCTCCTGGTCTAGCCTTCAGTGGTGACCTCTCTATTATGTCTTCAGAACATAGTTTTACAAAAGTATGAGCTCAACAGATACAACAACATGAGTTTTGCTTGAACCTCTCAAGCCTCTCTGAGTACACAGACTCTCTCTATCACTCTCTATCTTTGTCCTTGCTTTGACTTAGCATTGCCTGCCTCTGTCTTCTGTTTTCTATGGCTTTAAAGCCAATCTGTGCTGCCTATTCGTTTCCTCTTCTCGAATTTCTGTCTCCTGGCCTCTCTCTACTCGAATCCCTCTTCTAGCGTTAAATAATCATTGCATAACGCCTTCAGGGGAGGTGGCCACCTATTCTGCAACAGATGAGTGCATCGGGCCTTTGAAATCCTTGAAATGGCCATTCTCTATTTACACAGAGAAACGCGTTCAAACATAAGAAAAACCGCCAAAACATTGTTCATCTGGACTTCAAATATTCATAAATGCGTCCTATTCTCCTATCGGGTCTGCCTATAAGTCGCTATCGCATGTCGCAATGCCCCTCTCCGTGGCTTCCCTTTGTATTTTGAAAATACGTAAAAACACTAAAAATCCCGTAAAAATGGCTTTGGGTGGATTTGAAATATTATTCATTTTCATTCCCAAACCCCTTCAGGTCTGGGTTTCATCGCATCAACGCTTCCCTTCGCATTTCGTTTAATAAACGAAACATGCGAAAATACATTAAAAATGACAATTGACGGATCTCAAATCTTATGAAATAACGTTTGTATTCCCATCGGGCCCGGCTAATCACATCGCATACATATATGTGCATGTAGCCTCTCTCCATTGTGTTTGCCGATTGCGATATCGCGATGCAATTGATCGCAATCGCATATCGCGATAACCCCGGGCTGTTTGGTGAGCGCTCTATTCATATTTTTCGACTGCGATTTTACGATGCAACGTGGGCCGTTGATCTGCGCGCTTGATCGACTATCCTCGTTAACTCTGCCGATCGCCATCACAAGTTTTATGTGGTGTGCTTCGATTTCCTCCGCTTGTCACTATCGATTTGCGATTTGCCGATTGGAACTAGACCGTTGATCGGCCAGATTCGATGGCTCCTGTGCATTCACTATTCAAGCCTCCAATAAGCCTGTTTTCCACTGTTCTTGGTGTTTTTGGCTGCCGATAGTGTTTTTCGATGTTTCTAAGGGTTCTTCCCATGCGATTGTTTTGATCTTTTGAATGATTTTTAAAGACTTTAGAGAGTATTCTAGGATCCATTTGGATCAATGATGAATTTTCTAAGTCTATCCGTTAGAAAATTAATTTGTATTTTGCTGGTTTATTTCTTCTACTTGTAAATTCTGAACAAGTTATTTAAAACATTTAATTACCGAAATAAACACAATACAATCACAACATCTGCTGATCATCAACAGAAAGAAAAATAAGCACACAAGTGACACCGTTAATTTTGGACAAATGTCCCCGGAAAAATCCAATGCGAGAAAACTGGTGCAGCTATTTTGAGGGTTTATATTATTATGTAGTCTTTTTGAGTACAAATGGGTGCCTAACCGGCTCATTCGAAAAAATACACGACAACAATACCTCTATTCAAAAACAGGTATTCAGAAAACTTGTCCCACGAAACCCTCTCCGGTACAACTAAAGCTCAGCGTTGGCCCTTGTTAAGATTAGGTATGTTCTATGCTAGAGCAATTTATTTAAATTTTCACAGTTAGCAATCACATCAGCATTATGATAAACTGCAGATAGAACATAAATATAAAACGCAGAAGACAAGCCAAGACAAGAGGACACAGGATGTGGCGCAAGCCAGGGACAAACCCCACAATGTGTTGGGAAACCCTTTGATCAAATCTTCTTTTATCTTCAAAGTTCAGCGGAGAAGGAGAGAGAGAGAGAGTACATTTACAACAGAAGTCAAATACTTTGACTTATCTAGATCTAGCATAGATCATTTCGTATCATGATGAGATCAGTTGAAGACATTCTGCTTCAACTGATTCTCAAGGTGACTCCTTCACCTATCATCATGCTGCATCTCGTCCATTTGCTGCACCTCACTGTGTAGCACCATCATGCTGCCCATGATCATCATGCTGCTCATGCTCTCATATATCACTGTACTGCCCATGATCTTCATCATGTTGCCCATACATCATGCTGTCCATGATCTACATCATGTTGCCCATGTCCACGATCTTATCCATCATCATGCTGCCCTTCATATCCATGATCATCTTTCAACTTCATGCTGCCCATACTGATGTGCATCATCATCATGTTGCTGCCTTAACAGATGACATTCTATCACTGCTATTCATTGTCATATGGCTGCTACAGGTATGCCATTCTATCACTGTAGATTATGCTTAGAGTGTAGTGGACACAGTCATCACTTAAATACTCTCCAACATGATCACATCAATGCTGAGACTGAGATAGCAACTACAGCATTACTATGATCTCCATTAGACCCAGACAGTGAGGATAGTAAGGGCACAAAAATACTTCTGTATATGCCGAGAATGTAACTATCATTGTCATTACTACAACAGCCTTTAACAAGATCTTACTTGATACTGAAACCATCGCCGTTACAACTTCACAGCTGTATCACCAAGATCATTCACTGCTGTATCTTTCCACGAGAGTATCCGGACTGAGACAGTGATCACAAATATGTGTGGTTGAAGCAAGAATGAAGGACGCTGAGGTATACTGTTATGAGATCATCAAGTTACAAGTATGCTGAGAATAATAGATCTGGTCTTCTCATTGTAATATATTCCTATGCCAAGTTATACTGCTGTCTGCTACAGGGATACTGTACCTTAGACCCTCCCGAGGATACTTCTAATCCATTTGACTGCATATAACAAGTGTACAGGACTGCATGTATCCTTTGCGTGAACAGAATTGCATTATATGATTCTTCATAAGCCTGCGGCTAGGGCACATTATGACTGCGGATTGGGCACCCACTGAACTGTACCTAGGGCATCTTCTTACCTGCGTTAAAGGGTCTCCTAGGACTGTGTCTATAGGGACAGCGAAGTCCCTCTTCTTGCTGCATATAGAACAGCGTATAAGAATCTAATTACTGTGCCTTCATGGACTGCATATTGAGCCTCCCTTTGCTGTGACTTAGGGCATCTTATGGTTGCGTTTAGAACCTCCTTTCTTAGTGGAATTAAGTCTCTTCTAGACTGCGTATAAGTGCCTCCCTTTGCTGCATTAGATTATCATTTATTGCTGTCAAGAGTACCCTCAAATGCTATGGCTAGGGCACCCTTAAATGCCGCTGATAGATTTACTGTGGCTAGGGCATCATAGGCCAGCGTACATTTTCATGGTGTCTCTCTCCTGCTCCAAAAACCCAAGACGTGGAGAGGAAGAGATCACCACAATAATGTATGTCTCAAATGACATCAAATCCTCTTTTATTTATACTAACTTGTAGGGGTTGAATAGACACGTCGGTTGGGCTTCTAGAGCCTACATAAGTGCTGGTCGGCTTGATAATAATTACATAAACAAAATAAATTCATATCTCCATAAATACTTTGGATCAATCCTACACCTCTCGACGAGAGGGATCCAATAAAAATATCAGCTGCCATAAATAAGCTGACCCACATGGAGTTTGGCCCTAGTTGCCAATTTAACAGCCCTTCTGGCCTCTGCGTCGGTCCCAGGACCCTCTGCGTCGGCCCTTTGAGGAACTGCACAGCCTCTGGGACCCTCTGCGTCACTCTAGCAGCCTCTCCGTGGATGATGTAGTCCCTCTAGCTTCTGCGCTGATTCTGTTGGGCTCTGCGTAGCATGGACTGGCTGTTGCTCTCGCTCTCTCTGCTTCTGCGCTGGTCTCTCAGTACTGTCTCTGCCTCTCTGCCTCGTACTCATTGCCCCTCGCTGCTGATCACTGATTCAACTTTTCTTAGCAACCCTGCTATAGCAAAATGAATGACTGATCACTTTAGTGTGTTCTCCAACTGACCCTCAAGCCTCCTCTTATACTTTTCTTGTTGGTCCTTCAACGACCGAGATTAATTTCTAATCAACGACTTAGATTAGATTTGGCTTAATCTATGACTTTTGGAACCTTCTAACCCAGTTTTATATTAATACCCATTAATATTTTATTTTTCCTAAGTTTAGATTTAGGAACTCCATTAAAAATATTTATTATTTTAATATCTCTCAAACTGGTTACAATCTGTCCAAATCATTTTTGGGTCTTGGAGATCTCATGCCCTTTAGCCTCTCCACCAATTTTCATGGCTAGAGCACATCCGATAGTACCCCAAATCAACAGCTGACCCATCTTGGTATTCCCATGAAAGTATTATAGAAAGTTACAATCTTTTGAATATTCCTCCAAAGAATGGGAAATACACATGGAATAACAAAACGATTGGCAAAAGCAACATAAAGGAGAGCTAGATCGTATTTTAATTCAGGACAACATTGTATCGAAATTGGTTCAGTGATCTCAAAAATTATCCTCTCATCTGCCTCCGATCGCAAACGTATGGCAATCAACTTAGGGACTTTAGGAAATCTATTTTGAATTTGCCCATCTTGGAACAACAAAGAAGTAGTGAAACAAATAATAGCAAAAGCATGGTCGCAAAAAGTTACTGGCTCGCCAAACTATGTTTGGGAAATGAAACTAAAAGCTGTGAAAAAGGAATTAAAAGTTTGGGCAAAGAACAATCACAATGAATCACATAAAAGAAAAGAAGAATTGCAAAAAGAAATGGAAACAGTCCAGGAAAAGAAAGAATGCATGGAAGAAACAAAAGAGAGTCAGTTGAAGGAGAAAGAATTATATTGGGAAATCTATAGAAATAATAGAAAGGAGGAAGAGGAATGGAGGCTCAAATCCAGAAATCTTTGGATGCAAATTGGGGATAAGAACACTGCATTCTTCCACAACACAACGAAGATGAGAAGAATAATAAATCAGATCGACACTATAAAAGGTGAAGGAGAACAAGAAATCAAAGGGAAAGATGCATTGAAGAAAGAAGCACACAATCATTTCAAAAACCTTCTAACAGCTGATCCAATAATTCTTGACTTTGAGAACTTCATAAAGAACATCCCAAAAAGGATAAATGAAGAGGTAAACTTAGATCTTTTGAAATAGGTCAAAGAAAGTGAGATTCAAGCTGCTGTTTGGAGCCCCCATCTTGACAAAGCTCCCGGTCCAGATGGGTTCTCAATAGCTTTCTATCGCTTCAGTTGGGCCAACATCAAAAAAGACCTCATAAGAATGATCAGAAATGTCTTTCGGAAAAAGATGCTGGGAGGCTACACAAACTCGACCTTTCTTGCCCTTGTTCCAAAAGAAGCAAGACCTTCAACTTTCAGTCATTTTCAGCCTATCTCTTTGTGCAACTCTTCATATAAAATCATCACCAAAATCCTTGCTAACCGTCTAAAACCTCTCCTTCCCAATCTTATCTCAGAAAACCAAGGCGGATTTGTGCCCAACAGACAGATCATGGACAATATCATGATCATTCAAGAAGCGCTGCACTCAAGTTTAGCAAGAAATGAGTAGGGCATCATCATAAAACTTGACATGGCAAATGATTTTGACCGAGTTAATCTATCTTTTTTATTAGTTGTTCTTAAAAAAATTGGCTTCTCTACGGAGTTAATAGAAATAATAAAAGCATGTACTGTCAGCCCATGGATAGCCCCTCTCATCAATGGAAGACCAAGTGAATATTTTTAAAGCTCTCGGGGATGAGAGAAGCATGCCCTTTTGTCTCCTTTCCTTTATATTTTATTTGTAGATTCACTGAGTAGACACCTTGAATATTGCAGAAGAGATCACACCTTGACTGGTCTATTTATAAGCTCAGGAATCAAAAGCATAAACCACTCTCTCTTTGCAGATGGCACTCTTCTAATGGGAGGGGCCTCTTGTATAGTTGCTCGATGATTTAAAAAAGTCGTGGAGTCATGGACAGTTTCATGGAAGTTTCAAGAGGTCTTTTCAACAATAAAAAGAGAAGAATTTATGGAGGGAATGCACCATCCTGTACCCTCCAAAGTTTTGCACAAATTTTGGGGATCCCCCTCTAGGCTCGATGGAACCACTTCTTATATTTAGGACTACATGTATCAAAAGAAAATTTGAAATCAGAATTATGGACTAAATACATTGAGAAAATGAAAAAAAAAGATTCAAAATTGGGGAATGATTTGGCTTAATCTAGCAGGTAGAGTAATCTTAATCAAGTCAATGTTGACAGCTCTACCCATTTATCAATTTGCAGCAATCTTAGCTTCGGCAAACATCCACAAACAAATAGAATTAATCATACAGAGCTTCCTTTGGCAAGGAGGAAAATCGGAAACAAAAAATTTCAGCCGTGTAAAATGGGAACAAATAACTTCTCCCTATGAGAAAGGAGGTCTCTCAATCAGACTTTCGGGACTTATGAATTTGGCCCTTGGAGCTAAAATAGCTCGGAGACTCATTACTGGGGACAACTGCTGGTGGAAGCAGGTTCTGGAATCCAAATATTAGAACCACTCTTGCTTCTCCCTCCTTTCAGAAAGAACTCCAATCAGGCCTTGCACCCAAATGTGGAAACTTATTAAAAAGGTCCTACCTCTCATCAAGGAAAACACCTCAAGACTGCCAGGAAATGGTCGTGAGATAAATGTTTGGGAAGACAACGTAATGGGAAAGCCGCCTCTTGCCGATCGCCCAGGAATTCAACGATTCAGAAGGTGGATGAGCTCAAAAGGGTTAACCTCATTTGAGTCAATTTCACAATGGCATCAACTTGATAGCACTTGGAAAAACTGGAACACTCCTAATCTTCCCCAAAATCTCAAAAAGCAATGGGAATCTTTAACCTCACTTCTCAAGGGTGTTGCCCCTATCAATCAAGACACCCAAGACTCCTTCATCTCGGATCCTTTTGGAGGAGATTACACAGTGAAATCGGGATACTTGAAACTCCAAAAACAGCAAGGGAATCAGGATTGGACTCCATGGAAAACGGTGTGGAAAATTGAAAGTCTACCAAAAGTTAAAATGTTTATTTGGACTCTTCTAAAAGGAAAAATTCTCATAGCTGATGTTATGTAAAAAATTAGTTAATCTTAGGTTTATTATTTAATTTTAGGTTTAATTAGACGAAAGGGCACGATCATAAGATCATGCCCTTTCCCAAAGGGTGCCCATGGCAGTATATAAGCCAGGAACCCCATTGTAAACATTCATCATCTGTTAATTCAATTATTAATAAATAGTTTTTATATATATTTTATGAGTATCGAGAAGTTTTACGCTTCATCTGGTATCAGAGCCAACACGCACTAGTGACACCCACAAGTTTTGTTGGCCATCAGGGCCTATGGGCTTTCAGAAAAAAAAAGCAATACGTGTGGACTGTGCGTAGTCTTCCTGGAGAAATACGTTAGGAGGAAGGAGCTGCGGCTACGTGGAATAATCTCTACAGGGGTTCCGTGTGGCATAACCTGCGGTAGTCTGCGTAATCTGCGGTGAGCTCGAAGGTGTATCCGCTGAAAATTCGACGGTCAACGTGGACCTGCGGCTGTGTGGAATAGTTTCTGCGGTGACCTACGGTTAATATGGTGAACCATCGCCGAAAAAGTGCGTCGTGGACCTGCTGTTCTGTGCGGTGATCTCTGTGGGCAGTTAAAACCATTCCGATTGCTCAAAAGACGTGACTATGGCAGGGGGACGTAACAGTCCGTACGATATATATATATATATATATATATATATAATATAATTATATATATCTAAGTTATATATGTATACAGTTTATTTAATTAACTAAATTTATTTTAATTAAAAAAACTTATGTCATATAATTAAATTAATTAATTTAATTTAATTAAAAAAAAATTCAGCTGGCAGAGAAATACACGCCTCCACATACTCGTTCAATGTCAATGACAATGGCTGATTTTTAGAAAAAATTGATTCACACAGAGCATAAGGTAAACAACAACCACGATGAGGTCAGTAAAAGATTAGATGAGTTCCAGATCAAGCTTGAGAGGCAGGCTGACGATATCAAAAATCACGCTGACAAAATAAAAAATCTTCAGGATACGACAAATCGAATAGAAATAAAGATGGAAAACCAACATGTCCAAACAGAAGTAGAAATCAGAGAGGCCTTAACAATGCTGAAACTTCTGTGTAAAAAGGCAAATTGTACACCCGCACAACTACTAAAAGAAAATGAAGAGAATCAAGAGCACATCTCATCAGATTCAACAAAGTCAACAGACTCTCATGAAAAAGTTGAATCCCCAAAAAAATCAATGACACCCCACCAAGAAGTGAGTAACGCAACCCTTACAAACAAGCAACTTTGGGATACCTTTACCAATCAACACCCTTTTTTCGCTCAACCATTAGCAACATACTAGCGAAGGGCAAAAGTCGAGATGCCTAAATTCAATGGAAACGAAAAAAACAATGTTGCATGGATAAATAAAGCAGAAGAATACTTTGAGATATATGACATCAATGACGATGACGAAAAACTCAAGCACGAATCCATGAAAATGGAAGGAGAAGCATATAACTGGTATATGTGGTGGAAAAAGACAACACACTTCATTCGCTGGAGTAAATTTAAAGATGCATTCTTTAAAAGATTCCAAGGTGTAAAAGAAGAAGAGTTCTTTTCAAAGCTCATCAAATTACGACAAAAAGGAAGTGTGGACGAATACACTCAAGAATGGGAGACCTTAGTAACACGAGTACCAGGGTTATCAGAATCTCGTTTAATTCAATCGTATGTCTGGGGACTCAAAACCCATTTACAAGTAGAACTTGAGATGCATGACATTTCATCAATAGAAGTAGCAAGACGAAAATAAAAAATAGTCGAAAAGAAATTTGAACAAATATTTTGGTCAAAATCCGAAAAAACATATTCAAGACGAAGAAAACCTCAGTATGCGGACACAAAAAATACAAGATATGTTCCACCACATCGACGTGAAGATGAAAAATCTAATGTGGAAACGCAAAGGATAAAAGAGGGAAAATGCAAGCGCCGTGGTGAGAAGTGGGACCCCAAAAATAGGTGTGCTAGAGGAAAAGAACCAAAGAACCTATATAATTGTGAATCAACCAATGATTCAAGCAGTGAAGATTCTGACATAGAAGAAACAGAAGATGCCCCAGAATTCTCACCAGAATTAGATGACGAAAGTATTCCACAAGTGTCATTATCAGCTATGATAGGTATATCACAACCTCAGACTTTAAAGTTAAAAGGACACAAAGAAAAACAACGTGGTGGTTCTCATCGACTCTGGTAGCACACAATTTTTTAGATACCACTGTGGCAAAGAGACTCAATATTTTTTCATTTCCCTTACCAAACATGAAGGTGATGGTAGCTGACGGTAAGAAGATTGAAAAGGTGGGGAAATGCCATAAGGTTAAATTGCAGATTCAAGACTTTAGTTTAGAGTCTCCATTTTTCACGGTACGTTAGGAGGAGTAGATGTAGTCTTAGGTATCCAGTGGTTACGAACTTTAGGTACTTATGCTGCCAACCACCGAGTACAATTTATACAATTCAAATGGAGAGGTTAGAAGTGCAAATTACATGGATTCCAAGCACCAGAAAATCAAATTGTATCATCATCTTAGATGATGAAGATGATTCGAAAGGGAGCACCTGCTTACGTTGTACAATGTCATTAGTTAGGAATGTTATCTGCAAATATGACCAGTGAAGAGTCACCCGAGATACAAGATCTAATTCGGAAGCATGAAAAAGTATTTCAAGACCTACCTATGAAGATGCCACCAAATAGGGAAATTGAGCATACAATAGAAGTCAAGGCAGGATCAGACCCGGTCAACATCAAGCCATACCGATATCCACATCACCAAAAAACAGAAATCGAGAGATTAATCCAAGACCTCTTAAAGTGTGGGATCATCTCGAAAAGTAAAAGTCCTTATGCTGCTCCAGTGGTGTTGGTAAGGAAGAAAGATGGTTCATTCAGGCTATGCATTGATTATAGAGGATTAAACAAAATAACAATCAAAAACAAGTTCCCAATCCCCTTTATCGACGAAATGTTGGATGAGTTACATGGCGCAAAGTATTTCTCAAAATTGGACTTAAGATCAGGCTACTATCAAATTAGAATCAGATTAGAGGACATACCAAAAACGACATTCCGAACACACGAAGGTCACTATGAATTTAAAGTAATGTCGTTTGGATTAACCAATGCACCAACAACATTTCAAGCAACCATGAACGAATTATTTCGTCCACATCTTAGGAAGTTTGTATTAGTATTCTTTGACGATATTCTAATTTACAGTAAAACTTGGAAGGAGCACTTGCAACATTTGGACAAAGTTCTTACACTACTTAAAGAACACCAATTTTACGCAAAAAAATCCAAATGCACCTTCAGAAAGGAAGAAGTAGAATACCTTGGACACATTATATCCCATGAAGGCGTAAAGGTGGACCCTAATAAAATCAAAGCTATAAAAGAATGGACCAAACCTGCTAATATATCCAAGCTAAGAGGGTTCTTAGGTTTGACTGGATATTATCGAAGATTTATTAAAAAATATGCACATATAACTGCACCTCTAACAAATCTTTTAAAGAAGAATTCGTTTCTATGGGATGAGGAAGCAGGAAGGTGTTTTGAAAAATTAAAGGAAATTATGTCTAATGCTCCCGTATTAGCAACACCAGATTTTTCTAAACCATTTATCATTGAGTGTGATGCTTCCGGATTCGGTATAGGTGCAGTATTAATGCAACAAGGACATCCAATAGCTTTTGAAAGTAGGAAGCTCAACAAAAGAGAACGCCTCAAATCCACATACAACAAAGAAATGCTTGCTATCATGCACGCACTAGCTAAGTGGAGGCAATATCTTTTGGGAAGTAAGTTTTCTATTCGAACAGACCACAACAGTCTCCAACATCTCCTTCAACAAAAAACACTTTCCGAAGAACAACAAAAATGGATTGAAAAAATTGCCGCTTTTGACTTGGAAATACTACATAAAAGAGGTAAAGACAATGTGGTAGCAGATGCCCTATCCAAGAAAGATGAAGAACCAACACTACTTGCAATTTTGGTTGTTGTCCCTGAGTGGCTTAACGAAATTCGAAGTGAGTATGCCAAGGATCCAGAAATAACGGCAATAATCAATAGCCTTCCCAACAACTCAAAATTTGAGTGGAAGAATGATATCCTATGGTATAAGGGAAGAATCTATCTAAGTACAAACTCCAAGTTTAAGTTTAAGATACTCAAGGAATCACATGACTCACCGTCAGCTGGACATGTAGGATTCTTTAAGACTTACTACAATGCACGTCAATCCTTCTTTTGGAAGGGAATGAATCGTAATATTCAGAAGTATTTAGCAAAATGTGACACATGTCAAAGGAATAAAAGTGAAAATATTACGACACCAGGATTACTTCACCCTTTAAACATTCCAAATCAGAAATGGGAAGAAATCTCGATGGACTTTATCGAAGGATTACCAATATCTGAAGGCAAGGACAAGATTTTCGTAGTAGTCGACAGACTCACCAAATATGCTCACTTTATCGCAATAAAGAAGTCATACTCGGCAAAAGAAATCGCTGTAATATTTTGCAAAAATATATATAAGTTACACGGTTTTCTGAAAGTCATTGTGAGCGATAGAGATGCCAAGTTCAAAGGAAATTTCTGGAAGGAATTGCTCAGCCATATAGGAACCTACCTAAATATGAGTTCCGCTTATCACCCTCAAACAGATGGCCAAACAAAGGTTGTCAATAAATGTTTGGAGGCCTACCTACGTTTCTACGCTACAAAAAAACAAAAGTGGGCTCAATGGTTACATCTTGCTGAGTGGTGGTATAATTCTACTTATCATACATCAACAAAAATGACGCCATTTCAAGCTCTATATGGGTATGAACCCCCAAAATGGAAGGATCTAGCTATTGTCCAGACAAATCTACCTGCTGTTAAAGACCAACTAGAGGAAACCCAAAAAGTTGTACAAATAATAAAAATAAATTTGAATAAAGCAAGGAATCGTATAAAGCAACAAGCAGACCGTAACAGAATCGAAAGAGAGTTTGAAGTCGGAGAATGGGTGTTTGTTAAGCTCCAACCATACAAACAATTATCCTTACAACAGAAAGGAAAAAACAAATTGGTACCAAAATTTTATGGAACTTATCAGATCAACAAAAAGATTAGCCAAGTCGCGTATGGTTTAAGCCTTCCAGAGACAAGTCGTGTTCATGTCGTCTTCCACGTATCTTGCCTTAAAAGGGCACTAGGTAACAATCAAACAACGCAAACAACACTTCCATCCCTAGATGATGAGGGAAGAGTCATTCTAGAACCAGAAGGTATTTTGTCTACTAGAGAAAGGAAGCTTCGATATTGTACTATCAAGGAATATCTGATCAAGTGAAAGGACTTACCCGAAGAAGACGCTTCTTGGGAGAATGAAGCATTTTGTCAACAACATCCATCGTTACGTATGCTTTGAGGACAAAGCATTCTTTCGAGAGGAAGGCAATGTTATGTAAAAAATTAGTTAATTTTAGGTTTATTATTTAATTTTAGGTTTAATTAGACGAAAGGGCACGATCATAAGATCATGCCCTTTCCCAAAGGGTGCCCATGGCGATATATAAGCCAAGGACCCCATTGTAAACATTCATCATCTGTCAATTCAATTATTAATAAATAATTTATCTATATATATATATATATATATTTTCTGAGTATCGAGAAGTTTTACGCTTCAGTTGATAATTTAAAAAAAAGGATCTTCCGGGCCCTCTTGATGCCCTATGTGTCACAAGGCAGAAGAGAGCATCCAACATCTCTTCCTCGACTCTAATTTTGCAAAAGAATGTTGGACTCTGCTAACAAGTCCCCTGGAATTAGATTTGAATTTTTCACGACCATTCAATGAGTTCTATCTAGCATGGAAAAATGAATACCCGCATTCTCTAAAAAATAAAAACACCATCAAAAGATATTGGACAAGCATCCCCTTCTTTCTCTGCTGGCAAATTTGGCTTGCTAGGAGCCAACAAATTTTCCACAACCACACTCTAGAAATAGGCAAAGTGCTCTCCAAATGAACTTTTATAAAGTCACTCTGATATTTCACTATATAAAGTTAAAGTGACTTTCCACTTGTTTAGGGAATATCACCCTTCTCCTTTTTTTGACTTTATAATGTTTTCCTTAGGCAATTGAAGTCCCCTTTATTAAATATTTCCCCGCTTTACTCTATCGGAACCAGTAACCACTTTAGGCTAGCGGACTCCGTCATAAGCTTCCTAAGTGGTTGGGGACATTACATCCGCAAGGCAGATATTGGGGAGAACAAATATTGAATTAATAAATTTATAAGACATTGGGAAAAGCAACTGATAACTTTATAATAATGATAACAAAAATCTGTAAATCTGTGGTCTAGTTATTGACAAATGAGATTGCATGCACGATTACAATGAAATGACTAGATAAATATTTAAGAAAGAGTAACTGATTTAGATAGCAAACAAAAAGATAATCTGCAAGGCAGAGATTGGAGAGAACAAATATTAATTAATAAATCTGTAAGACATTGGTCAAAGCAAATTGATAACATTATAATAATTTTCTTGTTGCTGCACAGGTTGTCTGTGGCTTGAAAGGGGGAAGGATTGGTATACAGTATGACACATCCTTTGCAGGTATTTATTAACATCTGAATCATTTTACAATGCTTATTTCTCATGCTTGATAGAGTTCGTAAAGTTTATGAGCTTTGGCAACATGGCATTCCCCAAAGCCCAGATATTGGAATGGTTGCCAAGATTTGCTATTTTTAGAAACTTTGTTGCCAGTGAAATGAAAAAGCATATTCTATCTCAGTAATGTTTCGAGCAATCACTCAAGCAAGTCCTTATAAATTATGTGATGACTCTAAGTGCTATGTGTAAGCAGTAAACCTGATATATGCATATGTCCAGATTCTGTAAGCAATAAAACCCAGATAAGAGCAAACAATTAATGTTTCAGATGAAATATTCAAATAATAAGGTAACAGATGAGATGATGAATGTGGAGAGCACAACACAGTCAAGGTGGTGCATACCAGCTGGCTTATGTATTACTATCCCAGCTTACCTTACCTAGGCTACGTGATGAATGTTTTTGTTGATGACAAGATATCTTCAATTGGTGAATGTAAGACCACAAAGCCCGACTAATTATGAACAGTGCACATTGTACAACCCAATACAGGGGCAACTGTCGTGTCTGTCTTTAATGATGAGTGCATATGTTGAGCAATAATTGATCTCTACATGTTGAAAAAAAATTGATCTCTAAACAGTAGGCCTATTTTCTGTCCATCTTATCGACACAGATACTCCGCGGAATTAAAAGTGTAAAAGTCTCTGCAGTCAGAATCTAGCAGAGTTTGTTGGAAACACTGAGAGGCGGGGTGAATTAGTGTCTCTTTCAATTTTTATCTTATGCCAGTTAAGATTTTTATCACAAGTAAAACCAGAACACAAGAAATGAAACAAAAAAATAATTTTATTGATGAAAATAGTGAGGACTCCAATACTCTTTTACAAAAGTCAAGCTCCAACTTGTACACCAAAATCTCTGACCTTTTCAAGGCTCCAACCTTGAACAAATCTAAGCACCAACTTGGTCAAAATGAGGATTCCAATCCTCTCAACAAATGCAAGCCCCAACTTTGTCAATATGAGAACTCCAATTCTCTCAACAAATCCAAGCACCAATGAGGACTCCAATCATTTATCACAAAATAAATCAGGCTTCAACCTTTTCAATGCTTAAGCAAGGCTCCAACCTTGAACTGCTTCAAATGGCTTTTTTGATAATGGCTCAAAGTCAGTTTCAAATCTGATTCATATACAGTTTATAGGATGCTTCAATGTCTCTGAAAACTGCTCCAAAATCTCCTCTAGCAGGACATCAAAAAGGGCTCCAGAAGTTGCTTTATATTTTAATTGAGGGAAATATGCTCAATGATTAAAATAATAATAAAATAGGAGCTTCTAGAGGGGTCCAGCAGATCTATAAAAAGAGGAGGAGGCCATTAGAGGACATCTTGGATTTGATCTTTCTTCTTGTATGAGAGGTTTGAGAACCTAGTTCTCTACTTCATTTGTAGTCCCAGGAAGGAAACCCTTGAGTGTTTAGTGAGATTGGGTGAGTACCCATCTCCCCTTGGTGAATTCATCCAGAATTCACAGGAGAGCTTAGCAGTTGCATCTCAGTTCAATTTGGAGGGCTGGTTTCAGCATTGGAGCAGATTATTTTTGGAGACTAGATTATCTATCTCAGCTATTTTAGTTGTATCATGATGTACACTCTTTCCAGTTATTTATTATAATGAAATCTGAGATTATTTCTGCTCATCGTATTATTGAATTGCATGCACTCTATTGGTTATGTTTACATGGCAATTTTTTGTTAAATGAATGAATATTTAATATGTAGCACTGTTGAGTTAAATCCCGAGAAATTGCAAAATTTTCCCATTTGGGATAATACAGTGGTATCCAAGCTGGTTCTCCTGCCGGCCTGAGGGTTTTCTTTTACCGTAGATCGATTTTCCTGGCCTAACTAGTGATCCTAAAGATCCTTCTGGAAAGCACATTTCTTATGCTTTTGCCAAGCAAGGATGGAAAATTGTGTTAATCATCTAGGGTTGAAAGGAACTTCCATTAATAGATCTGCAGAGGGTTATTCCTTATGTGCATCATGGGCCCCAGGAAGGAAACCCTCAAGTGTTTAGTGAGATAGGGCGAGTACCCGTCTCCCCTTGGTGAATTCATCCAGAATTCACAGGAGAGCTTAGTAGTTGCATTTCAGTTCAGTTTGCAGGGCTGGTTTCAGTGTTGGAGCATATTATTTTTGGAGACTAGATTATCTATCTCAGCTATTTTAGTTCTGTTATCACTGTAAAACTTCCTTAAAAAAATTTGGACAACTTACATGGTTTCTCAATTCTTGTATCAGTCATGGTCAAGTCATGGTGTTAAAGGGTCTCTAGGTCATTTCATGCTTTAAGGGTTAGGTCATAAGGTTAGAAGTCTTTTAGATCATATCTCTTTTCCAAATAATGTTTGACAGTCTCATTCCATGTTTTAGAAGTCTTACCAGGTGTTTATAAGTCATATCTCACATCTTTTTGGAGAAATTTTGGAAGTAGCTACGAAATCACTGAACTAGGAGTTTTCGTAGCGCGCTACGAAACCTCTGTAGCAGCCTGTTTCAGCAGAAAAAACTCTGTTTTCTGCGTTTACTAGTAAATTTCCAGAAGGGGTTCTGAGCAGCTGAAAACTTAATTTTGAAAACTGAAAGAGGCTTTTATTCCTAACATACCAAACTACAAAAACCTCTTTCATTTTCTTCAAATCCATTCTGAGGTGGGAGGAATTTATGATCAAACTTGCGCTACGAAACTGCTGCAGATGCAAGTTTTCCACAGGCATATTTCTCTGTTTTACACCTGTTTTTTCAAAATCAGTTTCTGGTCACATGAAAGGGTATTTTGGAATTCTGAAGGAGGTTTATCTTCATCAACTCTCCTACTACAATAACCTATCTCAATTTCTTCATAAGTGTTTTCAGTTGGGAGATACTAAGCTTTCATTGAGACCCTACTTTCAGAAAACGGATTTTTCCTGTTTGCCACGTGTTTTTCAAGGACAGTTTCTAGACAGCTGGAGAATTTTTTTAAAAAACCAGGAGAGGTTTTTGTTCTGGACAACATGGGCTACAAAAACCTCCTTCAGTTTCGTAAAATGTGTCATGGATGAAGAGATAAAGGCTCTGTCCCACGTGCCAATTTTCAAGGATCTAAACCTAAAAACAGGGAAACATGTTCCCTAATTTCTAGGGTTTGTCATTAGCAGTTGGGTGACCACGTGGGAGGCTTCATCAAATTCGACTTCTTGATGTTGCAAGTTGTGAAATAATGCTTTAAACGCTTAGATAAGGTTGTTGAATCATGACAAGGAGTTACACTCCTAGTTGTATTAGGTCTCTAGGACTGCTAGTTAGGTGTCATTTGCATTTAATAATTAGTTTTATGTATCAATAGGTGTCATAGTAGAATGAATTCGAATTTCCCTCATGCTGGAGGAGGAATCTCAGTTATGTAAAGAGCTCTATATATAGAAGAAGATCTAATGTAATCAGGGTTGGAAAATTTTATGATACAACTTGTATTTGGCTTATGAAAAGACTCATTTTTTAGTAATATAACTTTGACTTTACTTCTCAGGATTCATGAAGGATTTCTTATGTTCAGAATAGGTGATCTTGTTCTTTTCATAATTTTTACAGTGGTATAGATGTATAATCACTCAGAATTCACTGAATGTGCTCTGATTTCCTGTATGCATTTATAAACTGTGGTCCCATATGAGTTATGTTCTGAATGTCTAAACGCTGAGTGCCCTGACTTCTTTTTTTTTTCCGAGGAAAAAATCAAAACTTTTTATTAAGAGACTATAAAAAGTTTTACAAGCTGATGAGGTCTTAAGCCACTTAGCTGGCTCATTTGTTTGCTGATCTGCTCTACATTTAGGAGTTGTTTCTGCTGTTGATAAAAACCTGTACAGTCTTCCTCCCTGCTGGAGGCATATATAAACTCACATTGAAACAAAAACAATCAAAAACTGGGGTCTCCTTCGACGAAGGAAAACAACCCCTTACAAAATTTTTTATGTGTCTAGATCCCATGAAGAAACATAAAACATCATAATATAAGTCTGTAGCTGTAGCTTTGCACCTGAGAAAATATAAAGGGGCCGAGGTATGATAAGTAGAGACTGTATAAACATACAAACATATAAGTCCGAGAAAACTGCTGTCAAAAATGAAATAAGAGCTGTGATCATAGTGGCTGAGCATAAGGGGGCTGATTTGTTATGAATGACTGCCCCTGTCTGATCTCTTCTACTGTCCAGCTGCCCAGATCCTGTTGTAGACCAGCCTTAGAAAGCTGGTCTGCTTCTTCATTCTTATCCCTGTAGATGTGGCAGATAGAAAACTTATTAAAAGATGTCTTTAATAAAGAAATTTCTTCAACAAGTGTCTTCAAAATCTGATTTTGACAAGATGCATTTCCATTAACCCATTTTATGACATTTAGTGAGTCCCCAAAAATCTGTATTGTGTTGATATTTCTGTGAAGAAGCCAGCATAAGAGGTAGCGCAAAGCAGATAATTCAGCATAGTTATTTGTGCCTGTACCCAGCCCCACAGAAGCTTTTAAAGAGTGTTCCGGATTAATGTGTATACACAAGCCTGCTCCAGCCCTATTGTTTTGGGAAGCCCCATCAAAGAAACCACATGGTATGCCCTCCTGTATATTGATTGGCTTTTGATTTGTTTTAGGATTTTTGTCTTCAGGGGGTGGTATGGCAGAGTATATGGCAGCAATATTGATGGCAATGACGGAGGTAGGGGTGTCCTTATCTTGAAACAGACTTTTGTTTCTAGCAAGCCAAACTCCCCAACAGAAAATAAGGGGCAGGTTTCTCATGTTCCCCTCCGGATAGTTTTGCCACCATTTCCTCCAGGCTGCATCCAGAGGATCATGACCCCACTGAGCTTTAACCTTGAGCAGAACAGTGACCTCCTCCCATATCTTTTTTGAGACTGCACAAGTTGTGAAAAGATGACTGATGGTTTCTTCTTCAGACTTACATAACGGGCATCGCCCAGGCCCAACTAGAAACCTGGCTTGTAAAATTTCCCATGTTGGGACCTTCCTTTTTAAAATGCACCAGAGAAATAGCCTGGCCTTTACTGGACATTTGAGTTTCCAAATGTTTTTTGCCCACCAATCTGGAACTCCCCATCCCTTCTTTCCCATTAAGAAGGAGTATCCATCTTTTGGGGAATATTCCCCAGATTTACTTTGTGCCCACATCAAGCAATCAGGTTCATCTTTTATCCTGACATTTGAGCGTTGTAATTCTTTGATGAACACCTCCCACTCGTTCTTCCATCTGACATTTAATCCTAATTCTACATCATTCTTCCAAGCCTGTCCCCAGATAGTAGACTGACCAACTCTCTCCACCTGATTTAATGATGTAATACCTTTGCTGTCAAGGTGTCTAAGAAGCCCTGGTGATAAAGCAAAAGCTTCATTGCAGCCTACCCAGGGATCTCTGCCAATCCTGATCTGTCTTCCATCTCCCACTTTCCAAGCTAATCCTTGCTCGATCACTGAAAAGGCTTCCACCGTGGCCTTCCAGATGGCTGAAATATTCTTTATCTTCTTATTTTGACTCCGGATCCAATCTTCCAAAGGGACTGGGTCGATGTACTTCCTTTTCACCACCCTTGTCCATAGATTTTCCATAGTTATTAGCCTCCATCCTGATTTAGCTGCTAATGAGAGGCTGAACTCAGGGAGTCTTTTAATTCCCCATCCTCCCCAATCTTTTGGTCTGGCCACTTTGTCCCAGGCTACCCAGGGTAACACCGAGGACTCCTTTGATCCTGCCCATAGAAATCTGCAACAAATTCTTCTGATTTTCTCCATCACTCCTTTGGGGATCCAAGTCAAAGCAGCCCAGTATACTGGGATGGCTAACAGGACTGATTTGATAAGGGTCAATCTGCCAGCTCTGGATAGCCATCTGAAACTCCAGTGTGAAATTCTGGCTTCTATCTTTGCAATGAGCCAGTTCCAATCCTCTTTTTTATATGCTGCTGGCTTTAACCAAAAGCCCAAGTATTTGAAGGGGGAGTCCAGGGGCTGTATGGGGAAAGGGAATAGATTTGCCATTCTATTCCTTTCTCTTCTTTCAAAATCTGCCACACATGCTTGGGATTTCCTAGAATTTATCTGCATTCCAGTTGCTTTCAGAAAAAGATCGAAAATACATTTTAACTCCTTTAGTTCACTGAAAGATCCATTGGTGAAAATCAAAATATCATCAACAAAAAGAAGATGGGTGATGAAAAGATTGATTGCTACCTCAATACCCTTTACCTTCTCCTCTCTTCTGGCTTTGTGAATCAATCTACTTAGCCCTTCTGCCACGAGAAGAAACAGGAGAGGGGATAATGGACATCCTTGCCTGAGGCCTCTCTGGCTGTTAAAAAATGAGGAAGCTGCTCCATTGACCAGTACTGCAAAGCTGACATTTGTGATGCAACCCATGATCCAGCTAATAAAAGAATAGCTGAAACCCACATGAGTTAGCAACATCCGGAGGTAGAGCCAGCTTATCCGATCATATGCTTTGGAGAGGTCGATTTTGAGTACAGCTCCCTTCTTTTTCTTCAATCTGACACTATGAATAACCTCCTGGGCTACACCAATGGCTTCATGAATTTGTCTTCCATCCAAGAAACCAAATTGTTCCATTGATATATTTCTAGACAGGATTGGAGCAATTCTGAGAGCAATAACCTTTGCAATTATCTTGTAGATGCAATTACACAGTGATATTGGTCTGAAATCTTCAAAACTTTCCGGATCATCCTTCTTTGGAATAAGAGCAATAAAGGTTGAATTGAAAGGTCTGTAGACTTCTCCTTTCTGTCTTGACTCTTCAACTACTTCAGTTATTTCGGATCCTATTTGATCATAAAAATGGAGAAACAGTTCTATAGTCCAGCCATCTGGGCCTGGACTTTTATCCTTGCCCATGAGCTTCATGGCTGCTTCAACCTCCTCCTTAGATACCGGAGTTGTAAGTTCTTCTGCTTCATCTTCCTCAATGAATCTAGGAAAGCATTGCGCTGTTCGAATGACTTCTGCAATGGTAGCCTCTCCCGGATCTGCAAAAATATTCTGGAAATGTCTTTTTCCTAAACCAGAGAGCTCTGGAAAGGAACTGACTTCCCTCCCTTCTTCATCTTTAAGGCGCCAAATAGTATTTGCAGATTTCCTTCCTTTTGCAAAGTTATGGAAAAACTTAGTGTTCTCATCCCCAGATTTTAGCCAAATTGCCCTACTCTTGATTGAGTGCCCTGACTTCTATGTAAGGTTGAGTTCACTATTATATTGAGGTGCTGTTGACTCCATAAGCCCAATGGATAGTTGTTTAATGTGTTTCCAGCATTCATATTTGTCATATTTGTTCTATAAGAGTTAGCCATCTAAATCTTTATCAAAATCATTAACCTTTTGAGAGAGCCCTCTCAGGTTGAGGAGGCTAAGCCTCAACCAAAAGTTGGTTTGAAATAGTTACTTAGAGTCAACCTGACCAGCAGCCTATCAGGGTCTGATTTTGAGATAACAAGTTCTATTATGATGTACACTCTTTCCAGTTATTTATTATAATGACATCTGAGATTATTTCTGCTCATCGTATTATTGAATTCCATGCACTCTATTGGTTATGTTTACATGGCAATTTTTTGTTAAATGAATGAATATTTAATATGTAGCACTTTATTGAGTTAAATCTTGAGAAATTGCAAAATTTTCCTATTTGGGATATTACAGTGGTATCAGAGCTGTTTTCCTGCCGGCCTGAGGGTTTTCTTTTACGGTAGATCGATTTTTCTGGCCTAACTAGTGATCCTAAAGATCCTTCTGGAAAGCACATTTCTTATGCTTTTGCCAAGCAAGGATGGAAAATTGTGTTAATCATCCATGGTTGAAAGGAACTTCCATTAATAGATTTGTGGAGGGTTATTGCTTATGTGCATCATGAGCTTCCTAAAGCACCTTTGCTAGCAGTTGGGACAAGTATTCGTGCTAATATATTGTTTCTATATTGGGAATGCATAAAGGCCACATTTTGTAAGAAATTTCCCTGTATTGGTAAATTTGAGGCAGTGGATACATATGATCACAAATATGGTAGTGTCCATTTTCTCAGTAATGCGTTGGTGCCTTTGCTTGTGTGAATGTCTTTTGCACAAAAGAGGCAGTGTAAATTGGTTGTGAAGTTGTTGGAGCTTGCGCATGTGATGGCAGCATCGATGAAATTTGTGGTTTTCATTATAAATCGAAAAGATCTAATGCCTATTCTTGAGAGGAATATTGGAAACAACTTGGCGTGTTCAATTTAATTTCTGTGGGTGGTATCATTTGGAGCTCTCTGAATCACTGTCTGAATTGCCAAAGGTAGTTGACCCATTTGGAGCTCTCTGAATCATTGTTTGAATCACTATCTTTAGTGAATTGCAAGATTGTGTAATTTGCATGCAGGGAGGTGAGACCATTACGTAACAACTAAAGGAGTTTGATGTATTGACTAGGGGAACCTACTGCTAGAAGAGATTGTGGTCGCATGTCTCATTTTATTCCATTGGCATCACTGCTGATTATCTTGTGCCGCAGTCATCCGATAGCGGTCAACATACACTACAACAATTGCAGACGAGCTTAATCTTCACCTGTGGATAGATCCAACAGCACGTGGAAGTTGATGTCACCCTTAAGGTTGACGAGATCTCATTCGTTAAATAAGTTTTTATGCACGTCAGACCAATGTTGAGAGCTAGATTGGGGAACTTCCTGTGTGCGATGGGGCTGTTAGCGTTTCTTGGATAGGCAGAGGCACATTCTAGAGGGAATACTAACCAGCATAACAAATCAATTTTGCACATTGATTAGTATTTGACCAAACAACATTAGGATTCATAAGGCAAAGGTCGATTGTGAATGGGCCATTAGAACGAGACTTTTGGTCGCGAGATTTGGGTGACTGATTGCATCAGGAAATTCAACGGCGTTGACTATCTTACATGGAAATTGGCACGGAGGAAGCCGAAAAGCTAACTGTCGTTGAAGATGATTGCATTTACTTGCGTGAAAATTGTTTACAGAGATTGCAGTGAAAGAGGTTGAGTCGCCAAAACAGGCATCATGTCGCTTCTCGTAGATTTGGAGCCAGATTGATTGAAGTAGAACTCAAATTATCGCCATGGAGCAGACTTCGCAAGCTTATTGATGCATTATTTTATTAGGTAGCAGAGTTACAACCTCGTGGCTTAGCATGTGCGCATTCGGATGTTAGGATATTCCGACACATAGGAAATAGTTAAGTATAACTTGGTCTAGTATAGAGTTAGGTAAAGTGTGTTTCTTTACTATGTACATTTTGTAACTTACAATACGACGGTCACGATATGTAGTGATCTGACGGTTCATTCTCTCCTCGGTATTACCGACACTTGATCCGTGGCTTAACACCCGATTGGTCCATGATCTCTATTTAAAGAGCATGGAGGATCATTTGTAGGTTAACTGTTCATGAGAGAAGCTTATGTAAAATTTCATTCTTTTATTAATAAATTGCCTGAAGTGGCCGCGTTGGCTCAGGCCGTGGACTGTTTCCCTCTTTGAGGGTTTTAACCACGTCAAAATACTGGTGTATTTATCTGTGATCTGTGTGTGTGCGGTGTCCATTGGTGTTCTGTCTGAGGAACTTACCTTGTAAATTCCTACATGGTATCAGAGCTATTTGAGGGTCGCGTCCGTTGGTGATCCAAATCTGAAGCTGGTAGAACTGCATTCGTCTGTCGTTTCCTAGATCTACTGTTTCTGACTACTTTCGGGCCGAGAGGACTGCTCTATTGTGTTGGGAGCATCTGTTCCAGTGAGGAACCCCTTTCGTTTCACGCGAAACGGTTTCCGGTAGCCCTAGCTACGTCATTTTTAAGATCTGGTGGTATACAGTGTTTATTTGCAGTTTACAATTATTTTCTCTCTGTTTATTTCGGTTTTGGTTTATTTAGCTTTTTGCTTTTTTTTTTTTATTACGGGATTTGTACCTTTCATTTCTGCGTATGCTCTTTGCCTCGCGACTCTGTGCAATCTGGGCAAATTAGAAACGGAAAGGAAGGATTTTTCTCATGCGTATGCTCTTTTCCGCTGCGCCTTAGTGTGATCTCGGAAAATCAGAAACATTGAGGAAAATATTTAGTTTCCGGCTAAAGCTAACTTCGAGCTGTAAGGTTCATTTTTTTTTTTGTATGTCCGTGTTGAGTTTTGTGTTTTTTGTTTTATAGGGAAAAAGAGCTTTCTCAAGCAAGCATGCAACCAAAAGCTTCAGTGACTAAAAAAAAAGAACCCCCCCCTCTCTCTCTCAAACTTTTAGTTTAGCTCACTTGGTCCAAAGCTAATTTATGAGAGTAGAGGTCTTGAGTTCAAGTCTCCTTTTTGTGGGGGCGGATTTTTCATTTCCGCACATTCCCGCACTTCGTCGGCATCTTCATCAACTTTTCTTCAAAAAGCCATGACTTCTTCATCCGAAAGCCGTTTTCAGAGCCGTTTTTTTTGAACTAGCCTATTTTTTCGAGATCTTTCCATTGGAACACTTAGTTTCAGCATCTATAGCTTCAGTTTCTGTTAAAATGGAAAGTCCATGCCAAGTTATTCTTGACAGCACCAACTACTTCCAATGGTGGTCCTACATTGTGGATTTACTTAGAAGTAAAGGTCTCTACAGAATAGCCTCAGGCCAAGAAACCAAACCGAAAGATGAAGATAAGGCAGCTAAATGGGAAAATAGGCAAGATCAAGCACGTGGGTTGATAGGGATGTCTATTTCTCCAGATATTAGATTCCATATTTCAGAACTTGATACTCCTGAAGAAGCAATGAAACAGATCACTAAAGTTTTTGGAATTAAAAATGAACTTAAAGCCCATCAACTTGAAAATGAGTTGCTTACATTGGACCCCAATAATTTTTCTTGCATTGAAGATTTTTTGTCCAAATTCAAGACCCTTAGACTTCTCTTGGAAGGTGTTAAGGTTAAGAAAGAAGATAGTAGCCTTATCTACTCCATTCTTACTAAGTTGGAACCAGGCTATTCTATGTTTGTTTCCACCTTCCATTCTACAAGAGAAGCCTTCATTTCTCAAGGACAAGCCTACAAATCCCCTTCCTTTGATTTCTTTTGTGATTCTTTAATAAGAGAACAAGAAAAACTCTTACACCTTGGTCTTCTTCATCTTGGAAACTTTTCTAAGAAAGCATTAGCCGCCCAACAACAACCAAATTCAAAGAATCCTAAGAAGTTGTATCCTAAAAGGAATGGTCCTAAACCAAACAAGGGTCCTAAGCAATTTCAGCCTCAAAATGAAAAATCATTTCAACAAAATGATAAGACAAATAAAAACAAAGGGAAGAAGACTGATAGACATTGCAACTTTTGTAATCGAGATGGCCACTTAGAATCCAAATGCTTTAAGAAGATGGAAGCCTTGGAAGCAGCAATGAAAAAGCATAATATCCATTTGGAGCACTCTTCAACTTCAACTTCATCTTCAGGAATGGCACTTTCTGCATGTGGTTGTCAAGCATCTTGGTCTGGCTATGCACTAAATGTATCTTCTTCTTCTCATTCTCATGAGTGGCTCATTGATTCTGGAGCTTCTTATCACATGGCCAAAAACAAACCATGTTTTCTTCTTTAAATGATTGTAACACCAAATATATATATCTTGGTGGTGATAGATCTCTTAGTGTTGTAGGGACTGGAACTGTTCATATAGACAATGGTCAATTTAATGATGTATTATGTGTTCCAACCTTATCCTGCAACCTTCTATCTGTATATCAGATAACTCATTTAGGTGAAGGTAAAATCGTTGAATTTTCACCTCACGATGTTGTAATTAAGGACCTAAGAGATCCTAGACAGATTTTAGCTACTGGCATTGCTGATGATTCTACAAGGTTGTATAAGTTTCACAACTTTGGGTCATCAAATCTTCCCTCAGTATTTGTTGCTCATAACGATGAAGTGAGCAAACTTTGGCATGAGTGATTTGGTCACTTAAACTATCGCTCCCTTCCGAATCTATGTAAAGAAAATATGGTGACAGGTCTTCCAATGATATCTTGCAGAGATGGTGTTTGTTCCCGATGTGTACTCGGAAGACATCATCGGGATAGTTTTGAAAATGTGCCTCTTGGCACGCCTCAGCCCCCTTACAGCTCGTGCATAGTGATTTATGTGGTCCACTTCCAGTTGTTTCATTCTCTGGCTACAAGTATTTCTTAACTTTCATTGATGATTTCTCCAGACGCACTTGGGTATACTTCTTAAAACTCAAGAGTGAAGTATTTAACATGTTCTTGGCCTTTAAGGCCTTTGTTGAAAAACAATCTGGACATCAAATTCTTAAGCTAAGATCTGATAATGGCGGAGAATATGTTAACAACAAATTCATCAACTTTTGCACTGAGAATGGAATTCAAATGCAACATACTGTTCCATATACTCCATAACAAAATGGTGTAGCTGAAAGGAAGAATCGCACCTTAAAGGAAATGGCTAATTGTATGCTTCAATCTAAAGGACTTAGTCTTAATTATTGGGCAGAAGCAATTAACTGTGCAATTACATAATAAATCGCACTCCTACTAAGGTTTTAAAGAATATCACTCCAGAAGAAGCATGGAGCTCAATTAAACCAGATGTAAGTCACTTTCGTGTTTTTGGAAGTGAAGCATGGGCCCATATTCCAGATGAGAAACATAAAGCTTTAGAACCTAAGAGTGAAAAATGTATTTTTGCTGGATATTCTGAAGATGTCAAAGGATATAGACTTATTCCACTTAAGTCCAAAAATGTTATCATTAGAAGAGATGTAAAGTTTGCTGAAAATATATCGGCCTACGAGCCTAGTTCGGCGGATGTGCCACCTCTCCCTATCTCTTCTACTTTTGAAAATATTTCTTCTTCAGATGATGAAAGCGAGGATGAAAATCCTCCCCCACCTTCTCAGGATCCTCCTTCAGCTCCTCAGCTTCCAAAGTGGGTCCGTGCTACTCGGGATGCAGCAGGTGATCTTGCCGGTGATCTTACGGATCAACGATGTACACGTTCTTAGTTTGATAGAGCCTCTTCTTTACTGGCTCAAGCTTCAGTGAATTATGATCCTGACACCTTTGCAGAAGCTTCAGGCCATCCAGATTGGGAAGCAGCTATGAATGAAGAATATCATTCATTATTGGCAAATGATACATGGGACCTTGTTCCTCTACCAAAGGGACGAAAACTTGTTAGATGCAAATGGGTTTACAAAACCAAGTATGGACCAGATGGGAAAGTTGATAAACAAAAAAAACTCGTCTTGTTGCTAAGGGTTTTTCACAAGTTGAAGGCATTGACTACACTGAAACCTTCTCCCCTGTTGCCAAAATGAACTCTATCTGCCTTGTTCTTTCCCTTGCTGCCTCTTTCAAATGGGAAGTCCATCAGATGGATGTTAAATCTGCCTTCTTGCATGGGGACTTGCATGAAGAAATCTATATGGAACAACCTATTGGCTTTATACAAACAGACTCCAGCCTTGTATGTCGGCTTAAGAAATCCCTTTATGGTCTCAAGCAAGCTCCTCGAGCTTGGTATGCCAAAATGGATAACTTTCTTTTAGAAAATGGCTTTTCTAGGTGTCATTCTGACAATACTGTCTACACCAAGAAAGTGGGCAAGTCTCTTATCATTCTTGTTCTTAATGTTGATGATCTTATCCTGACTGGTAGTGATCCCAACCTTATAAAACATGTGAAGTCTAGCCTTAAAAGGAAGTTTGAAATGATAGACTTAGGACACTTACATTATTTTCTTGGTCTTCAAGTCTTGCAATCCAAGGAAGGTATTTCCCTTTCCCAGTCCAAGTATGCCTGTGATATTCTACGCCATTTTCACATGGAAGACTGTAAGCCAGCCCCTTCTCCCTTTCAGTCCGGAGTCAAACTTTCAGTCACTTGTACTTCTCCTGAAGTTGATGCTACCTTATACCGTCAACTTGTAGGAAAACTTTTGTATCTAACCCATACTCGTCCTGACCTTTCCTTTGCTGTTGGCCTTGTTGGTCGGTTTATGCAAAACCCACATGAAAGTCATTGGAAAGCAGCTAAAAGAATACTTCGTTATGTTCGAGGTACAGTTCAGTTTGGGATTCATTACAGTGCCGAAGCAGCTCCTCTATTGGTTGGTTTCACTGATTTTGATTGGGCTGGTGACCCTGATGATCGGAAGTCTACTGCAGGTTATGTGTTCACTCTTGGTTCAGGACCTATTACATGGGCTTGCAAGAAACAAGGTGCCATTTCTCTTTCTTCAGCAGAAGTAGAGTATCGTGGTGCCGTAGAAGCTAGTAAGGAAGCCTTGTGGCTTCGTCAGATCCTGTCAGAATTTGGCTTTCAGCAGCAACATCCAACTACACTTTGGTGTGATAATCAAAGTGCCATTCAACTATGCAAAGATCCAGTCCAACATTAGTGCAGCAAACACATTGAACTGCACATGCACTTCATCAGAAAGCTCATCCATGACCATTTTCTTGAAGTGCAATATTGTTCAACAGATGATCAAGTTGCAGACATCTTTACAAAGGCTCTCACAGAGGCGAAGTTCACTAAACTTCGATTCATGGTTGGAGTTCAGGAAGTTGTCACTAAGGGGGGATAGGCTCTAGTGCCTCCTTCCTTCTCCTATTGTGTCATATTTGTAAATCCTTCAATCCTATCCCAAGTTGTTCTTAAGGGGGGATGTTAGGATATTCTGACACACAGGAAATAGTTAAGTATAACTTGGTCTAGTATAGAGTTAGGTAAACTGTGTTTCTTTACTATGTACATTTTGTAACTTACAATCCGACGGTCACGATATGTAGTGATCCGATGGTTTATTCTCTCCTCGGTATTACCGACACTTGATCCGTGGCTTAACACCCAATTGGTCCATGATCTCTATTTAAAGAGCATGGAGGGTCATTTGTAGGTTAACTGTTCATGAGAGAAGCTTATGTAAAGTTTCATTCTTTTATTAATAAATTGCCTGAAGTGGTCGCGTTGGCTCAGGCCGTGGACTGTTTCCCTCTTTGAGGGTTTTAACCACGTCAAAATACTGGTGTATTGATTTGTTATCTGTGTGCGGTGTCCTTTGGTGTTCTGTCTGAGGAACTTACCCTGTAAATTCCTACATCGGAGCTACGTGAGCCTGTTCTGACAGGTTGACAGATCAGATGAGTGTTGAAACATCGTAGCAGTGTACTCTTGGTTGCTGGTCAAAATTAAGTGTGTGGCCTACAATTGCACGAGGTTGCGAAAGAGAACCTTGCGCCTTGACAGAGGTTCCAATCATTACCTAGATCGTATTAATGAAGGAATCCCTTTTGCTAGGTTGATATTTATAGGAGCTCCAATATAATTTAGTTTGAAGACAGAGTTCGATGATAAGTATGCTAAGGATTCGTGGGGAAATATCAGTTGCGAATGAGGCCGTTTATTAACTGGGAAAGTTGGACCTGTCTTATCAAATGATGGGAAATTGGGGTTATATTTATGTGTGAATTTCCCACTATTCACACCAGGTTCTCTCCATCTCTACTCTTCTAATTATTCTAAATTTCTGGACTATCTATGGTATGCTGCTAGAACAAAATACATTGCTACTGTTTTCGTGAGCAAAGGAAGTATCATGAACTGTTGGTCCGATTAATGCTGCTACTAGTGTCAAATCATATGTTGTGGTTGTCTAGTTAGACCTTGATACTGGATAGTGAGGGTTCGTATTTACGTTTTTTGCCTTAAGATACATCCTTGCATGTAGCTTGATTTTGCTAGTCTGCTGCTAGAAATTGAGTAACAAAGGTATCATTGCATGCCCTGTACCTGTAAGCTATGAAACCTTATTGAGTCAGGTTTGTTGCTACGTTTGGGAAAGAGGACAAAGTTCTTTATATACTGCTGAGAGATTTGCATTGGTCATATAATCAGTGAAAATTGTTGTCAAAGTCATGCATGAAACTTGATGTACTTGTCATTCTTCAGCCAAAACCATGGATCAAACCTTCATAAACTCTCTTAATAAACCAGCAACAACAATAAAAAAATTCCTTTCGAAGGGGATAGTTTCTGTGCTACAGCAAGAACAACCTTAGAAGTAACATGAGTTGGGGCCCAAAATTTATGCACTTGGAACATATTTGAGATGCACAGGGGTTACAACAAAAACCCTTCTCAAACTAGAAGAACTTGCTTCATTGTTGGGATGGGGTCCCCAGGGGTAGAATTGGATTAACTTAGTCATTTTTTGTAAAAGAATTTTGTAAAGAATGTAAAGCGCTGCGAAATGTGGATGCGGAGCACACAGATAGATAGGAGTCAAAGGGGTCTTAGCCCCTTGTTTTGGTCGGTTTTTAGATTCTCCCATGGTCCGCGGACCATGGTATTGTATGAAGGAAAGCTATAAATAGTTGACTCATAACAAGTCTTAGAATAACTTTTGATAGAGAAGAATAAAAATATGAATGATGTTGTAAGGGTTTGATAGACAGGAAGGTCTGTTCCTGTCAGTAGCAAAGGAAAGGCTCTGTCGCTGAATGCGTAGAGGCTTTGAAGAGTCCACAATTGTGTGTGGACCCCTGCAGCTGAGTGCGTAGGGTAGTTGAAGTCTGTGTTGGAAAGATTCTGATCAATAAAGACTAATTTTGGGTTGGAAATAGTTGCATCTATCTGTTAGATTGTTATGTCTCTTTCATTGCTGTTTCAGTAATCCAATGTATTTTCCCTCCGCAAATTTGGGTTAATTAAACATGTTTATACTGAACAAGATGATTGAATGATATTCGTGAAGTTCTAATTCTATGTTGGGTTAGTTCCGAATAAGGAAGTTAGGTCTGCGCGACGACAAATCTAGATTTGAGAAGCCCTAGAATACCTGTGCAGTTGCACGAAAGTAGCAAACATATCCTGTTAGGGCTTGATTAATGCAACTGGCCTGTCCCACAAAGAGTTGAAGGTATTTCGGGCTGAATTAGGAGTTCTAACGATATTAGAAGGATAGATTTGCACAAAAGCAGATCTAGGGCATTGAAAGACATTACACTAGCCTTTGGATGCAAAAACTTGGTTCTTGTATCTCCCAATACTGCTTTGGGTGAGATTGTAGCCTGCATTACGCGGGTTGTTGTCAAAAGGGCCAGCAGTGTAGGGTTTTCTTGTTTGGCGCAACTAACTCCGAACCTAGGTAAGGACCCCTTAAGCCAACATTCACTCCTCTCCAAGCTGCATCAATCAAATGGGAAGAGCTTGATCTGGGCTCTAAAACCAGCCATGCTTACTCTTATACAACACAAATTTTTGGAGCATCCTAGTATAGGGGTCAAGCATCCAATTTCCTCTTGTCTTAGTATTATCATGACATTGACCACACCTATACCTCCTTCAATGATGACAGTATGAGGAGAGTCTTCAAACTGATACTGGAGACCTTTCAGGATTTGGATAACAGTGAGGGCCCTACCTTTGGGAAGACGTTAGAGATTCTAGAAGTCACGACCTTGGTTAGATCTCATGATCTCATGTTCGAGCTGGAGTGTGATGACTTGAGTCTGTAGATGTTCCAATGCTTCTTCAACATTAGGAAACATCATCCTGACACAGTCATAACACACATGCAGTCCATTTTGTCCTCATGTATGGGAGGCCATGATGCCATTTGCAGGAGGTTGCAGTCTAAATTGTTGGCCATTTGGGGGGAGGGAGGAACAACTGGTTTCACCCACTGCTTATGAACTAGTCGAAAGGTTGGTTGAGTAGAACATTGGGCTATTCAAGAGACAGTTGACCCAGGATGAGTTGCGGTAACCAACCATGTAGCAACAATGAGTGAGGAAGAAGGGCCTTTGCTTCGTCTGCAAGGAACCTTGGGGACCTGACCACTCATGCATGGGTGACACTGAGGATATGACTAGGGTAGATCAGGAGGAGATTCCTTTTGACCTTCAGGATGAGGATTCTTCTTCTATGGTTGAGTCCATGGGTTTTTATGAGGATGCCTCTGAGGAGCGTGAGCAGTCATGGGGAGTTGTCGACAACAATTCAGAGTTGCAACCATGTTTGGTAGAGGAGATCTATGACTAGCAGTTTGTTCCCATTCAGCATGAGTTGCAAATAGTGGAGCACAGTGTGCGTGATGGGACATCTTTGGAGAGTCAGCCAGTGATTCATGTTGAGCCCATGATGGAGGATGACAATCAACCATCCTTGGGGTCAACCATTGATAAGGGCAGATAGGTGTACATACGAGCAATAGGGTGACAATGTTTGCAGACATTGATTATCAGGAGGTGTTGAGACCTGATAGGACACTTTTGCAAGTGATGAGTGGACTGGTGGAGCATGGAGTTTTCGGTCAGATGAGGGAGGCTCTTTTGGAGATTCTGGTGCATCCGTCTTTGGGTTTACCCATTGATGAGGTGTAGGTAGATGCAGTGGCAGCTAACAAAGCTGCACTATCTCCGGGAAGCAACCCTCTCCAGGAGTACATAGACAAGGCATGCAAAACGGGTTGCCCACTTATAGAGAGAGAGGCAGGGATTCCTAGACATATCTAGTTGATTGGTTGGACAAAGCTACATGAGTTGAGCATGGTGCAACACAAGGGACTCATGCCATATACAGGTGCACATGCATCCGATCCTTCCCTCGAGATGGATTGGCGGGAGATCATGAGTTCGTATCTTGTTGGTGAGAGGATATTTTCAATCAGTAGCATAATGCAACAAGGAGCCATAGACATGAGGAGTACTACATGCTCCAGTTGGCGGTGGAAGGTAGGCCAACAACTTTCTAGCGCGTCATGCTTGCATCTACATAGTGGGATTAACCTTCTCTAATGCAAAGGGTTGGATTGGAGATGTGATGAGTTGGTACGTGTTAATGGAGCAACATTCATAGCCATAGCTATAGCACAACAGGAGCCATGGAGCAGTGATCCTTGTCCTTGGTGGCATTTGGATCCAGGAGGATTTGTTGATAGTTAGAGGTTGGTCTGGGATCTCGGCATTGAGGGTTCCGTTCATGGTGGGTTGACACAGAGGCATAGCATCACTCGGATGTTTCTATGTGATCCGGTCATTGGGTCTCAGTTGCATTGGGCTACTACACTGGTCCATAGGTTTGGATTGTTTGAGAGCAAGCAATCTTGGGGCTGGAGGATTTGTGACGTTCCTTTTTTTGTGCTCCTCATGGCATGGTTAGGATGGACTTTCGGGGTTGGAGGAAGACATATCATATGCATAGTTTTAAAACCAGGCTCGTTCGAATCGGATTTGGTCTGGTTGACGAAGCCATACTCCTACCTTGGCCGAATCGGTAGAAAAAACGGTCAGGCGGCCGGTCCGTTACCAAACTGGCCAAGCCGACCACCGACTCAGTTGAGCCCGTCTTAAACCGGTTGACCCAGGCCGCAGGGGAAAAGGGTAGCAAAGTGGACTTCAAAGTGAGTTTTTTCTTGTTTTTTTTCTTTTCTAAGTGCCTCTACCCCTCCTCCAAGCCAATAAAAGTGACCCAACACCTCACATTTCCTCAAAGCTATCTCATTGCATTTGTGTGAGCATTTGTGAGGTGTTTGTGAAGAGTTGGAGTTGGTTTTCTCACTTCTACTTCTATAGTTGCAGTTGGAGATTTTGATGAAGAAGAGGAGCCATGGGTTTCCCCGTCTAACTTCGATTCAGAGTTTGAGCCAGATGATGTTGGCTTCTCTAGCTGTAGTGACTAGTGATGTTTTGTTGTAGAGACCATTTAGCCTCCTTGGTTATGTGTTTTTGTTATGATCCCTATATATTACATGTATTGGATAGTGCACTGGGTGCTATTTTGATATAATAGATATACTCATGAGCATACTTTGATCATATGTTACCTCCTCTCTATATTCTAATGCTTTGAGTTTGGAAACATGAATGAAAATCTTTGAAAATATGTTTTTTCATAAAAAAATAAATATTTAATGTATTTTTTTACAAAGACCGAGTCATTGAAATCAACTAGGCCGAGTTGATACCGAATCGGAGTGGATCCTTGGCCGTTTTTGAATCTGAGTCCGAGTTTTAAACTATGGTCACAGGGGCAGGTTTATGTCATCAACGGGCTCAGGGGCTTTTGGAGATGTTTTATGGTGTCTGGAGGAGTTCACTTACCATTTTCCATCATTAGGATTGATTTCGCACAACTCGCTTCTCGTTCCATTGCATTCTACTACTTCCCATAAAACGGGGTTATTATTGTGCCTAACTCAATTAATTACGCTTAAGGTGGCATTCTGAGAGTACTTGACAAAACATCTTAGTGTAATAGCTCTTTGGAACCGGAACGAGAAGATCTACAAGATGGGATGGTTAGTGGGGATTTTCAGTGGCCTGAGGAGGCATGGTGGCCAATTTTCCATTTTCCCACATTAAAAGATATTTTAATTGAGGGAAATATGCTCAAAATAATAATAAAATAGGAGCTTGTAGAGGGGTCCATTGGAGGACATCTTGGATTTGATCTTTCTTCTTGTATGAGAGGTTTGAGAACCTAGTTCTCTACTTCATTTGTAGCCCTAGAAAGGAAAACCTTGGGTGATTCATTGAGATTGGGCGAGTACCCATCTCCTTGAAGAATTTCAACCCCCACTCCGGTTATCAGTTTTCCTTATCACTCTATGCATTTAGTTTTAAATCCAAGCATGATAAAAAATTCTAAAATCTGGAAATGACAATATTTTCTGAAAACACAAATTTAGAGATTTCACAACTGTTGAAATTGCAGAAATAAAACACAGCAAAATTATGACAACCACATAGAAAATAACACAGTGATTTTTGGTCAATGTGACCTTGGAAAAACCCCCCTACAACTCTTGGGGAAAACCAGTTTGAGAGCTCTTCTTTATTTCTGAAAATGCTTTTACAAAGAAACTGAAATACACAGTAAAAAATTCCAGCAACCACAAATTACAACTTATCTCGATTTCTGTGCTTGAACTCTGCCTCGAAAATCATGCTAATCAACAAACTGCCAAACCTAAATTTTTCAGCAATAGAACAACATTAAATGTTGTATGACCTGCCTTGAAAATCATGCCCAAAACCTATTGTATGGACTGTATGGATTTCAGCAGTATGACTGCCTCGAAAATCGTGCCCAAAACCTCCCTCGAAATTCATGCCATTGCTGCTGTCCCTCTTCCTCAATTTTTGTGCTTTTCTCCTGCTGTACGGTTTTGCCTTGGGATGTGTGCCAATAAATGCTATTGCCCAGATTTGCTGAAATGTCTTTTTGTTGCTCTCTTTCACTTCCTCACTGCTCAGAAATTTCTCCTTGCTCTCTCTTCTCTTTCTCTCAAATGCTCATGAAAGAATGAATTGATCTTTTTCTCTTTTCTTCTCCTTTTACTCTCTAAATGACATTTTGGGTTACCATAATATCTAATGGCTGAAATTCATTTAGATCTAGGGATGAGAATAAATGTGCATTTAATTCTCACTTTCTATTTTTTAACTTACACATTTAAATAAAGACCCACTTAGCCTTTTATTTCCATAGTCACTTTTTCACTTTCTAATTCTTCATTGACTTTAATAAAGTCACCTTTAAATTAGAATGTAACTTTACCACTTATAAAGTCACTTTTAAATTAAATCGACTTTACCACTTATAAAGTCACTTTAGGAGAAAAGTACAAATAAATTTGGACACTTTTCCCTAGGCCAAAAGAGCAAAGCCTTAGGGAACCACTTGTCCTCTGGTACCTAAATTTTAACACTCCCTCTTACCGAGGAAATTGTTCCTCACCACTTCCATCTTGTCTTTGAAGTAGACATGCTTGACTTGTGGTAAGGCTTTCGTGAAAATGTTCGCTATCTTCTCATTTGTGGAAATGTACTCAATCTTGACAGCTCCCTTTTGGACATAGTCTCTAATGAAGTGATACTTGATCTCAATATGCTTTGACCTGTCATGAAAAACTGGATTCTCCGTGAGTTTTATGCAACTATGATTATCACAGTAAATTACTGAAGGTCTCAATGCCTGACCAAATAGACCAAACAACATCTTGCGAAGCCATATGGCGTAACAACTAGCCAAACTAGCAGCCATATACTTTGCCTCAGCTAAGCTCAATGTAACTGACTGTTGTTTCTGGTTGATCCACGGCACAACTGTTGAACCCAACCCAAAACAACACCCAGAAGTACTCTTCCTATCTAAAGCACAACCTGCCCAATCTGAATCTGTGTACCCTGCCAGTTTCATTCCATCACACTGTCTATAATCCAGACCAAAATCCACAGTCCCTTGCAAGTAACAAAGAATGTGTTTTGCAGCCACCTAGTGCACTCTCCTGGCTCACACATGAACTGACTCATAGTGTTAACTGCAAAACATATATCTGGTCGAGTGTTGACCAAATACATCAATTTACCAATCAACTGTTTGTATAGAGTAGGATCCACCAACTCGGAATCAGAAGCATGAAGCTTCTTCCAGTTAGTGATCATAGGTGTAGACATGGATTCGCAGTCCTCCATGTGAAATCTGCTAAGAATATCCACAATGTACTTCCCTTGTCCTAGGAAGAAATGCCCCTTCTCCTGCCACACCTCCAATCCTAGAAAATAATGCATCAAGCCGATATCCTTCATCTCAAACATTGAAGCAAGATCTCTCTTGCAGCCCTCAGTGAGTCTCTCTGCACCAATGATGATCAAGTCATCAACATACAACACCAGAATGAAAGGCTCCTCACCCACTACAATGAAGTATAGGTTCGGATCAGCCTCACTCTTTATGAAACCCAATTGCTACAACTATGTATCAATCCTCGAGGAGCTTGCTTCAGGCCATAGAGTGCCTTTTTCAATCTGCATACATGGGACTCCTTCCCATGCACCTCAAAGCCATGCCGCTGCTCAATATAAACCTCTTCCTGAATGAAGCCATTGAGAAATGTGGTCTTCACATCCATCTGGTGGATCTTCCAACCCATCTCTGCTGCAATCGATATGATGGAGCGAATGGATGTATACCGAGCTACGGGAGCGAAGGTATCCTCATAGTCAACTCCCTCTACTTGTGAGAACCCTCTCGCCACAAATCGAGCCTTGAACTTCTTGATGTTGCCATCTGCAACATGCTTTATCTTGTAGAGCCATTTGGAAGTAACCACTGATTTACCTTCAGGCCTCGACACTACTTCCCAAACATCATTCTTCATAATAGAAGAATACCCCTCCATCATGGCCTCTCTCCAGACTTGCTGGCTGGCTGCCTGCTCATAACTAGAAGGCTCGGAGTCAACAATGCTTGTTACCAATGCCATGTAACTATAGAACCGCTCAGGTGGTTTACTCTCTCTAACCTGTCTCTTTGGCCCAACAACTGATGTGGCCTCGCGCAAGGTATCTTGAAGCCACTTGGGCTTCCTCTTCCTTGAGCATACTTCTCCCACCAGAGTGAAAGAATCCTCATCATCATTAGAAGCCTGAACTCCTGAAGGCTTGCCAACTGACCTGATGCCTGAATCTGTGTCTGTAAATGCTAAAGTACCGTGTGAATTGTCCATTAGTGGACTACCCTGTGAACTGCTCTGCGCACTGCCCTGCATGCTGCCTGAAGAACCACCCACCTAATTTTGAGAGCCATTGCTCACTGATGGACCTGACACTGTAATTGATGTACCTCCTGATCCCTGACCACTGGATCCCTTTGACTGACTCAGCTACTCCTGAGGGTCTGGTGACTCTGGATACTATAACTCTCGTGACCTCCTAAAAGCTCTCTCCTCCTCGAACTTCACATCTTGCCTGACAACCACTTTCCTCTGCGCAGGAATATAAATCCGATAAGCTTTCGAGGTCTTGCTATAGCCCACAAAGATGCCTTTGTCTGCAGTGGGCTCTAGCTTGGTCTTGTTCGCCTTAGGGACATTGGAATATTTAAGGCACCCAAAGATACAAAAGTGCCCTACATCAGGCTTCTTCCTAGTAAAGGCCTCCTTCGGAGTCACATTCCCCAAGGCATGACGTGGACTTCTGTTCTGCAAGTACACAACAGTGTTGCAGGCCTCTGCCCATAAAGATAAAGGTAACCCCTGATCATGAAGCATGGCTTTGGCAACCCCTACAATGGATCCGTTCTTCCTCTCCGCAACCCCATTCTGTTGGGGGTTGTAAGGAACTGTGAACTCCCTCCTAATGCCTGCCTCAGCACAAAAGTCAACAAACTCAACAAGGGTATACTCCTCTCCATTGTCCGACCTAAGGACCTTGATCTTCTTGCCTGTCTGGGTCTCCACAATAGCTTTGAACTCTTGAAACCGCTTGAAGACCTCACTCTTGGTCTTCAAGAAATAAATCCAAGTCTTCCTGGAGTGGTCATCAATGAATAAAACACAGTACTCATAGCCACTCAAGGATACATGAGACATTCGACCACTCACATCGGTATGAATCAAGTCAAGATTCCTGGTCGCTTTGCTGTCACTGCTGGGAAAAGGGGATCTGGCAAACTTCCCCATAGCACATCCTTTGCATACATCAAGGTGATCAGAACTAAAATCTAGCACACTAGTGGTGATCTCCCCCAATGTACTCAAGGTCCCATGATACATGTGCCCCATCTTGCGGTGCCAAATATCACACAATTCTGAACTGCTAGATCTGCTTGCGGTCTTGTCCCGGGTGCTGCTAGTCAATGCCATAAGGGGTTGGAATGAGAACTTGTATACCTTGGCATGGCGCACATCATAACCTCTATCCTCATGTGCTGAGATAGATATCAGGTTCTTCTTCATTCCAGGCACATATAGAACATCTGACACTTCAAGGGAGGTTTGGGTCCCCTATCAAATGTCAATGCCCCCACACCGACTGCTCTAACTATGCTGTCATCACTAAGTACTACCTCCATGTCAATATCATCCTCTGAAAGCTCTGAGAAGTACCTTCTGACTCCTGTCATGTGGCAGGAAGTGCCATTGTCAACATACCAAATGCTAGAAGATGCTCTGCTAGTAGAGGAGAGTGCACACTCCCTCTGAACCTTTATGGCAGGTGATCCTGCACTAGTGGCCTCACAAGCTATGAACCCAAACTCCCGATCAAAGCTCTCTGAGAAGCTCTCTATCTCTGTAGAAGCTACCATGGGTTTGTCTCTCCCTTTCTTGTTCTTCTTCTCTGGACACACAACAGCATAGTGTCCCAACTTTTGACAATTCCAACATTTGACTTTGGAATAGTCCTTCTCCTTGTTCTGCTGCTTGCCTTTACCTTTGCCTTTGCCTCCGCTGTTGGAAGCTTGCTTCTTTGCTCTGCCCTTCTTGCCTTTTACTAACAATGCCACATTGTCATTCTCCTCCACCTGTTTGGCTGCCCCAAGATGGTTCTTTCTGATCTCATTCCGAATGCAATCATCCCACAACCTCTCCTAGTCGGGAAGGTTTTCCCGTGCAACAATGCCATCCACAAAATTCTCCCAAGTCTTGGGAAGACCATTCAGAGCAATCCTCACCAACTTAGTGGGTGCAATGATCTCACCTACGACTACCAACTCATCTCTCACTGAAGTGATCTTTGTGAGGTATGCTGTAGCACTATCATTCTTAGCCATTTTAATGGCTTTCAGTTTCTCCTTTAAGACCATTTTTCTGTTTTCATTTGAGCTCTGGTAAAGACTGGTCAAGGCTTTCCACATCTCATGTTTAAGGGAGTTTTTTCTTGAATTCCCACGAGTTGAGAAATTATACACCTTGAGGAAAGCAAAGTATCCCATTTGGGGCTTTCTGTTGTAGCTTGCTAGAAGCATTTGTAATTGTTCTTCCATTTTTATTTAGTTTATTTGAGGAGTAATTTCTCTTTGAGCTCTTTGTAAACTCCCCTCAAAGATCAAAGTCCGCACTCTATTAGAGGGCTTCTTCATTTTAATAAAATAAAAAGGTTTCTTTGAGGGAGATTGAGGATTATCCTCTTGGCATCCCACCCCTATCTTGGGAGAGGATCCGTTGCATGTGTGTGATCTGATTTTTTTGCTTAAATATATTTAATTTTCTGCATTTTTATTCTCATCTTTTCATGACATAGATCTAACAGTTTCACCATATTAATTGGGTTAATTTGGTAACTCAATTCCTTTCTTTACATTGTCTTTTTGGAGCTTTTTTAGATCTGATTTTGCAGCCGATATAACACATTTTTGGAGCTCATATAACTTGGATTTCTTGCTGATATATTGATTTTCTCTCATGTTCCTATTTCCTAGTTTACATTCATGATCATTTCCACACTCTAATTGTTGACACCTAATCCAAAAGGATTGGGATTATTGTAAATAGTTTAACATTTTAGTTATGAATCGGAGAAAACCAAGAGACCTTGCAATTGGAATCCCAACAGTCTATCCACTCTTGTATATATTAATGTTTTGTTTAATGCAATTACAAATCACATTGTGGAGTTACCAATGCCTGGTCTTACATAGTATTAGGGCTAGCTGCTCATTTTTGGCTTACCTTTCTGCCCTTGTAATTCCCTGCAGCCATTTTTTGTTGTCTGTTTTATCTGTCAGTTCCTTGCCACTGTCCTCTGTCCTGTCATTATTCTTTGAATAATATGTCCCTTTCAAGATTGTATCATCACGTTGTGGTTTTTGTTTGATTCACTAACGCTTGTTTTGCAGCTTGCATTACATGTGATCTTGTTGTAGCTTGAAGTATTTTCCATTATAGCAAGAATCTTTATCTTGAACATATATTTCATTTTTTGCAAGAGTTTATTTGGCCCTGGTCTACTTACATTTCCTTGTAGGATATCTATATTGTTGAATTATATTGGTTTACTCACATTTTGATATTAATGCTCATCTTTACTTGTACTTGCTAAATTTTTCATTTCATTGCTTCAATTTACATCTCAATTTGTTGATGGTTGATGCTCTAAAGACCAACCCTAGGTTTTCTTGCCACGCTAAATGCCTTCTCCAGTGAATTAGGTTTGAAAAGGCGAACCTCATGTTGGATGTTATCCTTCAAAGTCCCTATGAAGACATCAATCCTATGTTCCTCTGGAATATCAGTTACCCTGATATTCAATTTTTGGAAGTCCTCAATGTGCTCCATCATTGAACCCTTTTGTTTGAGATTTATCAGTTGGCTAAAGAAGGTGTTGTTCTTTCTATCCTCATAATGTGCTATCATTTCCTCCATAAAAATTGACCAAGTGACAAGTGGTTTACGAGAACAAAGCCATCGATACCATACAAATTGATTGGGTTCTATATATAAAGATGCAATGCACACCTTTTGCGTGTGTTGCACATCACGAAGATCCAAATATTGCTCCATATGTAGTATCCATGTTGCCAAATCCTTGCCATCAAACTTCCTCACATCTATCTTTGGAATGTGGTGGTTTTTTAAATCCCACATTAGAGTCTCTAAAATCATAATTCATATTCCTTTTGTCCTCATCATGATTTTCATGGATTACCTTGTCACCATTGGGAAGCCTTTCTTGCAACAATTTGACATTCATCACGTTCATGTCTACTTTAAAAACCTCCATGTTGCCTTTTATTTTTGCTTCTAAACCATCCATCTTAGATTCCAATTCATTTTTGGTTACTTTGCGAGAGCGAAATTTGTTGCACTTGGTTTTGTAATTTTGATATATCATGTTGCATTTCTTCTTCTTTTTCATTTGTCATAGAAGACCTTTCTGGTTGCCTATTAGGTGTATCCATTTTTTTTGTTTCGAGGTATTTTGGCATCAAACAATGATACTTATGCTTCACTATGCCCTTTGGAATTATTTCAAACTAAATTTTCAAACAAAATCTATGTAAAATTTAAAAACATACACACCTTTTTCTTGCTTTTTAGGAGTTTGATATTGAATTTGTATCTTTGTAATTTCGTATCTCCAAGGTCTGAAATTTCGTCCTGTGGTAGCTCTCTGAGTCTTATTTCCAACCCCACAAGTCAGACCGAGATTGGATTCTTCAAGAAATAGTTATGTCCAATCTCCCACTATGACTTGATTATAGATTGGTTTAGTAGAGCGAACTTGTACGGAGTGCCACGTGTCACTGTTTCGAATTTTGGCCCCGAAAATGATACGCAAAAAACTGCAGTTCGTGCACTTTCAGTGACTTCTAACGAAATTCAAATCCGATGCTCGGAGAGAGTTATGAGGATTTTCCTTAGGTCCCTTGTTTGAGATGGAATTCTGGAGCCTGCAAAAACCCTAACTTCCTCAGATCATATCTCCAAAAATATAGCAAACCAAGATCTAAAATTTGTACATGAAGTTCACCAATATTTCCGCTGCACGTGGTTTGAATTTCAACTTCTGAAGCCTTGCAGAAAAAAAGTTATAGTGAAAATGCTAAGATGGCCTGTTTGAAGATGCAAAACCCTAGAATCTAAAGCTCTGATACCAGTTGTTATGCAACTAGTTCACAAATAGATAGATCAACAACTTAACAATTATCCTCTTTGAGGGGAAAAGCTCCTTTACATTACATAAATGAACAATTTTTGGATTATACAAATGATAAGACTTTAGTATATATAGGAGTCTAAGGGGTCACAATATAATTAGAGCCTACATAACAATAATAATGTAAACACACAACAATAACAATAAGGGACTACAATAACAATAACAATAAGGGGTGTTGATCACTTCATGTTGGAAATACTGAGAGGAGAGGGAGGGAGGTGAATTAGTATTTCTTTAACAATTTTTACTTTACTAGTTTTAGATCGCTTATAAAGAAAATCCAAAATGAACAATATAGGATAAATAATTTTATTAATCAGAAATGATGAGGACTCCAATCCTCTTCTTAGGGCTCCAACCCTAGATGAAGACACCAATCTTCGATCAACCAGTCTCCGACCTGTATGATGCCAAGATCCAACTTGGTCGTTATTAGGCTCCAACCTTCTCCACTGGCACATGCTCCAACCTGTTCTTCCTGAGGACTCCTATCCTCTAGGGCTCCAACCCTCTGTTGCAACTCTTCAAGACAAGTACAATGGTTCTTCAAGGCTCCTTTGTCTTCTACAATAAGCCCTGATAATCTTCTTCAACGATGCCCTCAAAATACACACGCTCATCAATGACAACTTTAGCAACCACAGAAGGTGTCTCCAATGACCAAGACCTTTCATGAAACCCAAACAATTTCTTCCAAGGTTACTCCATGAGAGCTTCAATCATGCTCCGAAGGTCTTCAAGAATCTTCAATCAGTTGAGCTTAATAAACTGCTTTAAGGTTTGACTTAATAAGTTTTCATGAAAATAAGTTCCAAGGAGGTTGCTCCTACAAATGTTCTTCAAATTGGTGTTCAATAATGCATCATGATGACTTAAGTAAGCTGTTCTAAAAAGGGTCCTCAATAGGTCTTCAAAGTATCATAAAAAAAACTGCTTCAGGAGGGTCTTCAACAAAGCAACTCAACAAATTTTCAATAAGATCAATCCTCCCAAGATGTCTTCAAAAGCCAATGTTCCTAAAGAGATAGATTTTCTCACTTCCAAAACAATGTTTCAACACCGAATCTGCGTTAAGGTGGTTTCAAAGTTACTTAACAAGACTGCTTCAAAATGCCCGTGAAATAAGCCCAAAATTCTGCAAGGAGATGTCTGCAAATAGATGACTTCAAAGGTCTGTCACTGTAGGTGTTCTCCAAGTTTTCCTCCACAGGTCCGTATGCACTTTAGAAATGTCACACAATCCTTCAAAAGGGTTTCTTACAGTCCCTTTAACAATTTCGTAGAGTATAAGTACTTCGGCAATTATATTAGCCTTAACAGGACCATAGTTAGTAGCCTTCACAAGTTTGTTAAATACAATCACCTATAGGTTTGCAATGATAATGATACAGGTCTGAAGTTGCAAGTTTGTAGAAGCCGAGGTTTATTTTTCTGCAATAAGGCTGAGATTTGGTGTTTCTAGAGTTCTGCAATAAGCGAAAGTCTGTTCATGTAGTGGCTTTTATACCAATCATGCGTCCAATGTCTGCAATAAAGTATTAGTCCACAAATCCACAAAGAAGGCTTAGAACACAATTTTTTTGCAAGCTACATGTAAAAAAATCTTCTTTCTGTACTTCGTCTTGCAGAACTGAACCGAGCTCTATATAAAAATTCTGAATCGATCTTGAAACTCTGCTGTTTTTGGATTAATATTCCTATACGAATGGACTTTGACTTTTTATTAATACAATTTGTAATGGATACGAAAAGTCATGACGATTGATTAAGGAGCCGACTTATGACTGAAGCCGACTTAGGTTAAATATTACAGCCGATGTGGCTTGCGTTGGGTTGAGATTTTAATATCAAAATTTTTTATAGTTTAGGAAATGCTTTGGTGATTTTTAATTATAATTAATGTGGGGTCGACTTGTAGGTTGAAGAGTTGACATAAGCATAGGAAACCATATAATAAAGTTTATAATGTGTAGGTAATGTAAAAGTATGAAGTGGGTACTATTTATCTGTTATAATATAAAGTTTAAAATTTTATTAATTATTTGTTTTAATATAAAGTTAAATTGATAAATTAAGAGTCTTGAGATTTTTAAGATAGTTTTTAGGGTTTTAGGATTTAGGGTTGCATTAGGAATTAGGGTTAGGGTTTTGGAGTTTGGCTAGGGTTTTTAGGCATGGATTCAATTAGGGTTTCACTAGGGCATTTTAATAATTAGGGTTAGGGTTCTATATAGGATTTTAGTAGATGTATATTAACACATGTTTGGCGTATGTATTGAGGGATTGCTTCAATACAAGCTAAGCAGTCTTAATTAGGGCTCCAACATTAGATCAACATAGACCTAGGTTTTCTTCAAAATGTTAGGGTTTCACCTCCTTCAACAATGTCATATTGACATCAATGACAACTTTATTCAACTCTCCGCGTCAACTACCCTATAGTAGTATATATTTTCGCAAGAATATTCCATCATGATCGAAAAATGAGATCATCCAGGTTTCATCATCATCTTCAACCATCATTGTTGGAAGTTGTAAACCCATTCTGCATGTCTGTAATGTAAATGATCCTAGTAAGACCATCTACGTATGTAACAACCTAGGTAATCCTACTTTTTTGGTGATGATTTTTAACCTAGAAGGTTTTTCGTCTCACCGATTTATGTGTGTTTCTAAACACGGATGATTGACAGAGTTTTTCTCTCCAACCTCACCCAAAAGCTAGGATAGATTTTGTCGTCAAGATCTAGTTAAGTCCTAGTGTTCTAGTCAAGTCTTTTGTAAAATGATTTGGGAATAATTTTAGCTAATTGACTAAATTATTTTATTACAAATCACTGGGTCTACTAGATCATATTTGAGTCGCAGAATTGGGTAAAATAATTGAGGGTCTAAGATGAACGGATTTACCCTCTTCATATATATTAAAATGTAAAATCATGATGTAAAAAATATCTTAGTGCATGGTCCCTCATATCTAGACATCATGACTAAGTTATTCCTAAGCCAGAAATTTAATTAATTTTAAGTGTTAGGAAAAATTAATTCTTCAAAAGGTAAGATTTGTGGGTCTCAGAAATTATTTTTTCAAGAGATTTTGGACCCTTGGGCCTTGATAGTTAAGTCAAAGTCAATTTTTTGAGGAAATCAACTCAAAATTAATTAATAATTAATTTTGAGTTGATTAAACTTCAATTAAATGAAAAATTCGAATTTCCTCAAAAATAAAATAATTTCGATAGAGGAGATCAAAAGAAAATTAATTTTTTTTCAACGGTCGAGATTACTTTGACAGGAATCAAGCCAACTAGCCGTTGGAGAATTAATTTAGAAATTAAAGGTCACTTGTCATTCAAATTATCCGATCTTTTAAATCGTGTACTAGCTCTCGAAGCTCTCTTGTAATATTTCTGGAATAATAAACGTAAAGTCTTTTGGGTTTTATTGATGGCAATGTTCCTCTCCGGTATTTTATGGCAATATTGTTTTTAATGTTCTGCTGAACATTATTTATAAATTGTCAATTAATAGCTCTCGTGGAATAATCTATTGCACATGTATCTTGCTTAGTTTATTGGATCTAAGGTAGCAATTTTAATTTAATTGAATTAACAGGTATCTCTTATTCTTGAAGATTATATTGTTATTTTATATCTTTATCGATCTGACAGTTTGATCTAGTGGTTGCAGAAATCATTTGTACTTAATAAATTGGGTGTTTGGAGAAGTCCATGGTTGGACTAGCCGACTCCTGCGACATAAGATCTGGATAGTCTTTTAGATTGAAATCCTAAGATTATCTGACGAACTTCTTCTTGTCGGGTTTTTTTGGGCTATTACCGAAATTAATTTTTTTACTTATCTCTTAAAATTTGTGCTAAATAGATAGATCTGGCTAGAAAGAGCCTTAGATCTATCGATCTGGGAGCGGAGTTGGACTCATACTCCTCAGATCTGATAGATTTGTATTTTATTTGTACAAATATGAAGTCTTTGTAAAACAATTTCTAGTTTCTAACATCTGGGTTTTGGGTTTTTAGTTTTATTTTTGTACATTCGGGATTTGGGTTTTGTTTCTTTTGTCTTTTACAGGTGTGAGATTGTTCAAGAAGATTTTGTGAAATTTGAGACGGATCTAGGCCCTGGAGGGCAAGACCCGGTCTCAAATCTTGGTTGGTAGAGATAAACAATTCAGATCATTCAGTTAAGAGAGTTTAACATTCAAATCTGAGATTTGATAGTTTTCCGAGATCGATTCTAAGGCAAAATTTTCAGATCTAGAATTGGCGTATTATTGTCTGCCAGGGGTTAATTTTTTTTAATATTTTTTGGGAACCTCTAAGAGCTTCTGAAGCCCTCACTGCCTCCTTATTTTCCCTTACCCTCGGCCTGCATTTCCTCCCTCATTTCGCCCTCAGTTCCTCTCCTCTACTTGCGGATTTTTCTGCTACCATTTTTTCAAACCTTGTGTTCCATCCCCTCTGCGTTATTCTTTTCCTCCCGCGACTGCCATCTCCCTCACGCAACTGCCTCCATCTCCTTTCTCGCAACCCTAACTTTGTTGCTCCCTTCATAGCTTGCTTCGTTCTCTCTGCCACAGCTTCACCTCCTCTACTTGCGGTTTTCTAAACCCTCCTTTCCTCTTCTGCATTTCCTTTCCTCCTTACTCCACATCCCTTACTCCTCGTTGCCCATTCTCTCCTCCTCGCGACTCCTTTTCATCCCCCATTTCCTTCTTCCCTCATCCCTCTTTCTCCAACCCGCACCATCTTCTGCGTCCTCCCTTTCTTCCTTCCCTGCCTGTGCATTCCCTCCTGCTCCTCGCTTCCCATCTCCTTCACTGCCTCGCTCCTCTTCCTGCGTCTCATCCTTCTTGACCTCCTTGTTGCCTCCAACCAACAATTCCCTCTCCCATCGCATCCTTTCCAACCCTAACTCGCATCCTCTTCCTTTATGCTTTTTCTTGGCCCACCACATTAACAATACAAATAATTCAAAAAATGTTAAGTGGCATTTTGGCCCTTCAATTTTTTTTTCTCTTTTTTCTATTTGTTATTTCTAAACATTTCCTCATGCTATTTTAAAAACTAAGTTAATTTAATTTTTAAAAGTGGCCTTTGGCCCTTGTAAAAATTAAACTCTTACATTTATCACATTAAAGTTTGTTTATCACATTGGCCCTCTAAAATTTTTAATTTTCTTTTCAAACATTATTACATTAAGTTTAATAAAAGTATGACATAAGTTTTTTCAATTTTAGTCTTTTTTTTGTTTGAATTTTTTGTGATAAGGTGTTTTTTTGGGCCTATAATCTTTAAACTCTTTGCGGGGTAAAAATATAAATTTTTCTATAGTCAAGGCAACATATAAATTTTTAAAGTTTTTTCTAAGTTTGACTATAGAAGAATATATATATATATATATATATATATATATATATATATTTTTTTTTTTTTTTTTTTTCTTCTGGGTATGAAACATTAGAAATTTAATAATTTCTAGAATTATTTGATGAGGAGTTTGTTCTCTAAATTGGCATTAATTAGCATCTAAATTTCATTGTTATCTTGAATATTAAATCGCTGAAATTTAAGTGCTTAAGGCTTTCATTATTTACATGCTTTAGCTAAGTTTTGTGATCATTGGTTTTAATGTTTGATAATTAATAATTATTGAGATCACTTATTGTCTGAGAAGGATATTAACTCTAAGTTTGGATTTATTTACTTGAATTATTGGATATTTCTTGAATATTAGTTGTAAGAAATTTTCAAGTAATTGTGATCAACATTTCTATTGAATACTCTATTGTGGACTTGTGGAAAATTATATATCTTTCGGTTCTTAAAATTGAGTATTTTGAGCATCGAGAAATCATTGGCATTATCTTGGAAAAATTCTAAGGAGAGTGTTGACCTTGAAGAATTATTATTGTATATAAATTGGATAAATAATTTAATTCTCTGGTTCTCTTGACACTAAAATCTTTGGTTTATGGGCATTTTGGCATCTCGTTATTTAATTGAACAATTACATCTTTGGCATCTTTGTATCCTATTTGCATTAGTCTTGTGTAAGATTGTCTTCATTAAGTACTCATGTCATAAATCTAATCAATACTAAGTACTTGAACCATAAATGATCTTACCTCAAGACTACTCTCTCATCCCTTTGCTAATCGCATCTTGTATCTCTTTCCATCATAATAACATTTTCCTTAGCAACAATTATCCATCCAATACATATCAATCGTCTAAATCTAAGCTAATCCTTTAAAATCTTGCTTAATCTAAAACGTGTATTTGGTTACTTAACTGTGTCTCTGTTTAAGCTATCTTGCAACTAGTCCTTCTTCCATCCATTTCCGTAGGGTCTACCCCCCTTAGTTTGCTGTTGGGAGACAACTGCAACAGAGAGATTGAGGATCAGAGTGACAACCCCTGATCTGATCCGTTGTTGCGGTGCCTAGACATTCTGTGCGACAACAAGGGGAATACACTAGTATTATACATAACATCTCATATCACTTGTATTCAAACATTCATATATAAATATATTACTCTTCTGATAAGTGGATATTTACATATTCCATTTATTCTGAATATTCCGCTGCATATACAAACCTTGTTTGTTCCAATTGCTATGAAAAATACAATATAAAGGATAAGATGGAATGTGAAAAGAACCAGGGTCTGAACAATTTTGAAATTTTGGTAATTTTGATAGCAAATGCAAAATTGCTTCCATTAATACAATGTTGAGCAGTGAAGTGATAGTATAATAAAGGTGATGAACGGCAACACTTCGAATGTGTACATTTTTATCATGGTGAAAAGGCATTATGTCCACTCATTTTATAATTCTAACCTACTTTTTGCAATTCATCAATTTGATTGGAAATACCATTATTCAAGTATGGGATCCTTCTTCGGTGAGGATCTGATCATTTATTTCCCATTATAACTCAGTGTCATGTTGGTGGTTTTTAATTTATTTTTTTGCTATTCTGGTTATGAAGATGGACTCACATTTGTTATTTCTCCATGAAATGTTTCTCTATCTAATAGCTTTTCCATTTGGGACGCACTTATGGAGTGATTCTTGAAAGTTTCTAGGACTTATGCTGAATATTGACTTAATAATGTAATGGAGATGTTCTCTCTTCTTCTTATAATGTCTAACGGTTGAACTGAGTGTGGCATTGATTAAGTTATCTGAATCTACTATGTACAGGGGAACACTGTGAGATTTACTATTGTGTTTTAGAAAGCAAGTCCTTCCTGCAAAAGATGCATGTCAGTGAACACACAATTCCATTTTTTCTACCCCTCAGTGAAGCAGAAAATGAATTCCTTTCTTCACATGTGATGGTATATTCATGCCCATCTTCTGTTGAATTTATTATGATTTTTTACACTTTGCAGTGCATCTTACATTCTTATTGGAATAAAATTGAATTTAAAGAGGGAAAAGTCTTCTAACGTCCAGATGGAATCTTGGACATTTAATTGCTCTTCTACAGAAGTTTATTGATTACGTTGGAGAAATGTTACAAGCATATATAGACCGGAGAGAACAGGTAGGCTGCGTATAAAGTATTAATCGTGAGATTGATCATTTTCTCCTACAAGGAAATTAAGTTCTTAATTTGCATATCAAAGTTATTTGGTCTATTATTTTCTTTGTGAGTGGTTACTTCTTGCCATGTCTTTGGTTTTGCTTATCTTCTGCTTCCTTTTGTATTTTTGAACTTTTTAAAGCTGTCAAAAAATTGACTCCTGTTACACTAAAATTGCTTGGTCACTTGATATCAATTTCATTTAGAATTTCATAAAGTGTAAGATTTTTGAAATTTGTATTTGTGAACTATTAGAATAACAGGTCAAAAAAGGAAGAACTAAGTGCAGTATAAATAACTGATCAAGAAGCTAGTCCACTGTCATCGACTACAATGAAGTCTATAATAACTTGTTTAAGTATGTCACTTTATCCCCCGGAGAACCACTTGTATAAAAGACAATTCAAAGTGTCCTGATAACACTAGGGGGGTGTCCTGTCACTTAGTTACACTGCCTCTTGCTTTCGGGCTGATTCTTGTCAGCTGAGCAAGGTCTCCAGAAAAGGTTCGAGGCACATAAGTTTAATATTCAGGAAAACACGCCTCAGACATTCAATTTCTTAAAAATATTTTTCATATCTGAAACTGGTTCATCAAAAAATTATTAAATTTAAGATAGCCATTAGTGAATTTGGCTCAAGGCTTGATAAATCTGCAATAGTTCCCTCTGTTCCTGCTAGGATACATGCAGTACAGCAAGATTTTTTTTCCTCTGAAGGTGGCAGCTTTAGCTCTATAATCAATTAAAGGTGGTTGATTCTCAAAATAAAGCTAATCCCATCATATCCATTGCCTCGTATAAAAAAATGGAGTTAGTGAACTAGAAAACAAGTGAGATGAAGCAGTCAGATCTCTTTTGTTCTATCCACAGATAAAATTTATTCAAGAAGCCATCAAGAGAGACAAATTACCGAGTTTTCACACACACAAACATTAATCCACTTCTCGAAGATTCAGTTCCTCTGGCAATGAATAGAGATGAATCTACAGTCTCTGATCTACAGCAAAAGGCTCAAAATTGTTCCAGAATATTAGATGAGTTACATATGCAGTCTTTATTCTCAGATCTGATCTTCTGGAGAGCAAGCTTATGCTAAAGCTGATAGATATTTGCGACTCCTTTGTATGTGTGTCCTTCTCGGGAGAAGTTGCCTCTTCAAAGAAACCCATGAAACCTTCTTATTTCTTTGGATATATTGAATAGAAGGGGCAAATTTTGCAAATTTAATCTTATTTGTTCTTGTACTTGCTTTCTGTTAATATTGTTCATGTTCTATCATTTTTGCTAAGTAGACATGTTACAAAGTGAAAGCTCTTTATTGGTCCATCATGTGCCTAGATTTTAGAATCTCTTTTAGATTAGAGATGTATTCCAATGTCTTTAAATGACATAGAAATCTTGTTGGATGGTGTTGTCATTGATGTCAACCCATGGAGCTGACTGGGTTTGGCTTGGACTAAAAACACCAGTCATTGATGTCAAATGGTTAATGAACGCTTCTTAATAATTGTCAGATTACATCAAGATGACAATTATACTGTTGGATGGTTGAAAACCCAAGTCCTAAGGTTTGGGTTCCCTAGACTAAGGATGTACCCCGACCTTGTTGAGGGTTTTTGAAGGGTCAAACCATTGAGTTTGTGTTGAAGATCTAGGTCATTAGATTCTCTTCGAAGAGATGTTTCTGTTGATATGTGGTACGCCTATGTTACCAGAAACGGGACGAGGGGCAACGTTTCTGGCAAAAACCGCTCTAGAAACAAGATGACACAAGAAACACCGTCTTATACGCCGTTTTCGTTCTCGTTGGCTAGAAACTGGTTTCTTGCAAAATGGTCGTGAAACGAGTCGTTTCCTACAGCGTACAGTGCAAATCGTTTCTCCTTCATTCTCGATTTCCTTTCCCAACTGGAGTTAAATCCTACAGCGTACAATGTAAATCGTTTCTCCTTCATTCTCGATTTCCTTTCCCAATTGGAGTTAAATCCCCAGTTTCTTTTTCAAGCACTGCAACTGCACATGCAAAGTCTTTTTTCTGTTGAAAAAAATTGTGCATGCAAAATAAACTAATGGTTGTGACAGCTCTCAAGATTAATCAAGGGTTTAAGCTACAGAGGAGATTAAATTATCATTCCCCAGACGCAGCGAAAGAACAGATCAAAACCGAGCCGAGCAGATTCACGACCCCAACAAGTTAGGTTCAGTTCCATCCTTTTCTTGTGAAGATAAATCTCAGGTACATTGTTCAACCAATTTGTGCAGTCATATTTTATCTTTCCGCGATTCGATCCCCGAGTTCTGACGTTTACATTTTGTTTCTGTTAGTTTTTATTTTGTAGCTTGAAAGCCCACATATCTTAATGTTTTTATACTTGCATCATAAATTTTATGTCTTTATTCATCATCTAGAAATTTCCAGCGGATTGTTTTAATATGCCCTTCATCTCTATATTTCTAGATATAATGTTATGAGAATCCTTCAAGTAACTAGAACTTACAGTAAGGAAATTTTGGAATTGTTGTTTTTCATATTTCCTTTGTTCGTGATCATTGTCCAGCACTATGGCAAGATCAAACAAGAAAATTGAATTTTAGGCTTTATCTTATCAATTGGGATTCAAGAGTGGTGATATATCAAAACCCCAATAATTGTAGGGTCTTAAGGTCCAACTGTAGTAGTAGTGCATAAATCATCAAAGATAATAATCGTGAAGGGGTGTGCAAAAGGAAGCCAAACAAAGTCCCCTGCTTCGATCTAATAAAACACACTAACATTTTGAAGGCCTAAGGCATTTAATGCAATATTTCTCTCTCTTGCATGACCTTTACATACTTGTCGTTGAATCTCTTGGCATACAAGGCCTTGGAAAATATGAGAGCTCTTTGAAAAGATGAAATGATTTTTTGAAAAGGGAAGAACATAAAACATAGAAAATTGGTCAAATATTTCACCTTATGCATACCTTCCAATCTCATATATAATAAATTTTTAAAGGGCTAGGATTTGTGAGATTGATTCTATGAAAGTTTATAGAAGTGATTCGCTAAATTTTTGGATCTACAAAATTATATATTTTTTAAAGTAAATTACTATTTATAAATGTTTCTTTACAATCTTACCAGCTAAATTTTTGGATGTTTATGATTAATTCTTTGTTTTATATTGTTTACCTTTAGCCTTCTATTTTCTCTCTCCTCGTTTCTTATATGCGAAACCTCGCAACTTCGTTTCTCGTACCCTTCTCGTTTCTTGTTTCGTTTCTTGTTTCGCGTTTCTGGTAACATAGGTACACCCCATGGTTCCTTCTGGTTTGAGAGAAAATTGAGTTTAAAGTTGAAGACCTAATTTTGTGGGCTAAAACCTTAGGGGTAGAGACATGACACCTTATTCACCAATGGTTGTCAATATATGACATGGATTCTCACTGTAATCTCACCACGTATAAGTTGAATAACTTCAAGATCCAAAGGTAGTAAACCAATCATTGACTTCACACTCGGGTAGGACCATATGCACTAAGCCAATCATTGACTTCAAATTTTAGTAGAGCTTAAGGCAAAGCACGTTATAAATAATAATAATAATAATAATAATAATAATAATAAAGGTAATTGAATAAATAGTTACCCCTATGGCAAAGTAATCTTAGAGTCACTAATGTTAAATATAATGGGTTTCCTAAACATTAACAATGGGTTTCTAACACTTAATTCTAAAACACCTTATTCATGGTTTTAATTTAAATAAAACTAATATTTAATTTCTCTCCAATAAATTACTCCAACATTTATCTTTTATGAAACCTCTCCCAAGCTAAGAATTAAACTATAAAATAACACCTATCCAACCTCTCAAAACATAAATTGAACGAACTGTCATATGACATTGACACTGAAATTTTCGGCAACCTCAAGCTAGGACAACGAAGATTAGTTACTTCATAGTTTGGGCTCCACCTTTCCCCTTCCTTTCGGCCTCCTGTGGAAGAAAAATCTCGGCCTCCCTGAGGCACAGTGTAACAAGTAGGTCTCTCTCTCTTCAAGTGAAATCCAAGGTGAGTTCTCTTTGTTGTATTTTTTATTGAGGTATCATTATAGTATGGTTTGGATCTCCTTTGGTTTAAACACCGAATGAAAGCTCCAACTAGGGTCTAGAAGCTTCTCTCCATACACATTCAAGCTGTCTGTAGTCCTATAAATTACAAGTTTACTCACATATTTCTGTGATCAAATTAGGGCTTCATAAGATCCCTGTGGTTATCCACTGTGAGCACAAAAATAAAAATAAAAAAACTTCGTTTGGCCTTTTAAAGGTGAATCAAATCCAAGTAGAGCTCTTGGCCTTATTTCTTCTGTGGTATGACACTAAGCACCCTCATCTCTAAAAGTATTTTGTAGACAATAGTCGGTCCTAGAAAGAGGTTTTGTATCTTTCATCAAGCAATCTGTTAGCAATAAATTACTAAATTGTTGTAGATTGTACTAATACTCTAGATTGTTGAATGTAATATATTTATTAATTGATAAAATTAGATTGATGCTTATTGCTTACAAGGCTGAGGCCTTGGTCCTTAAATAGGAGTTGACTGGCCATGCCTAATCAGAGAGACATGTCCCTTGGGGATTGACGTCTCTTCATTTAACTAATTATTGCTAATTAATTGATTATAATTAATAATTTATTTATTTAAATAATATTTTAATATTTATTTAATTGTTATGACTTTAAGTTCATAACATTGCCTTCCCCTTAAGATGCTTTGTCCTCAAAGCATAGGTAGGCCTAGGTGTTGATGCACAAAAAGTTTTGATTCCCAAGACGAACCTTCCTCTGGTAACCTCTTCCATTTAATGAGGTATTCCTTTATTGTCTTAGATTGTCAAACCTTTTCTCGGGTAGCGAGTATACCTTCAGGTTCAAGGATTGTTCTTCCTTCTTCATCGGTCTTTGGTATTTCTGTTTGTGTGATTTGGTTTTGCCCTAATACTCTTTTGAGACTTGATACATGAAAGGTATTATGGATTCGGCAGTTGTCTAGTAACTTTAACCTATAAGCTATACTAATCTTTTTGATTATCTAATACGGTCCATAATATTTAAGTGAATTTATTTTTCCCTTGTTGTTTTAGTGATAGTTGCTTATATGGTTGGAGTCTAACAAAGGCCCAATCTCCCTCCTCGAACTCTCTTTTAGAGCGGTGTTGGTCGGCTTATTGTTTCATTCTATTACGAGCCATGGTTAGATTTTCTTTTAGTAAGTTGATGATCCGTTGACTTTCTCCTAAGTGGCCTTTAACTGCTGGTACCCTAGAATCAAGGAGTGCAAAGTCCTTCCACCTGGGTGGCTCATAACCATATAAGGCTTGGAAGGGTGTCATCTTGGCTGATGTGTGGTATGCGGTATTATACCACCATTCTGCTAGGTGTAGCCACTGTGTCCATTTGTTTTGTTTGTCTGTAACGAAACAACGAAGATATGTTTCCAAGCATTTATTAATGATTTTGGTTTGCCCATCTGTTTGGGGGTGATAGGCCGAACTCATATTGAGGGATATTCCTGCTTGATGGCAGAATTCCTTCCAAAATTTTCCTTTAAACCTTACATCTCTATCGTTGACTATGACCTTAGGAAACCTGTGTAGTTTGTAAATATTTTTACAAAACACATCAGCGATTTGTTTAGTTGTGTCAATCTTTTTAATAGCCATAAAGTGGGCATATTTAGTGAGCTTGTCGACTACTACAAATATTTTATCCTTTCCGTCAGATGCAGGTAGTCCTTCAATAAAATCCATCGAAATCTCCTCCCACTTCTGATTTGGAATGTGTAGTGGATGTAGCAATCCTAGAGTTGGAACATTTTCGCTCTTGCTTCTTTGACAAATATCACATTCTGCAACATATTTCTAAATTTCCTTGCTCATACCCTTCCAATAGAATGATTGTCGGATGTTGTAGTAAGTCTTGTAGAATCTGACATGTCCGACTGCTGGCGAATTGTGAGACTCCTTATTTTAAATTTGGATGCGGGTGTTAGGTAAATTCAACCCTTGTACCATAAGATGTCATTTTTCCACTCGAAGTTGGTATATTGATAGATATTGTTAATCATGGAGTCACAATCCTTATCCTTGGCATATTCGGATCGCATTTCTTCCAACCATTCCGGAACAACTATCGTGGCGACACATGTTGTGTGATCGTCATCTTTATGTGAGAGTGCATCAGCTACGTCATTCTCCTTTCCCTTCTTGTGTAATATTTCTAAATCGAAAGCTAACAACTTCTCCATCCACTTCTGTTGTTTTGTTGATAATGTCTTTTGCTGAAGTAAGAATTGAAGACTGTTGTGGTTGGTTCAGATTGATAATTTACTTCCAAGCAAATATTGGCACCACTTCGTCAAAGCGTGTATGATGGTGAGCATCTCCTTTTGGTATGTTGATTTTAAGCCTTCTCGTTTATTAAGTTTCTTTCTCTCAAATGTTATAGGGTGGTTGTCCTGCATTAATACCGCTCCAATTCCGAACCCAGAAGCATCACATTCGACTACGAATGGTTTGGAGAAGTAAGGAGTTGCTAGTATTGGTGTGGTTGACATCACTTCCTTTAATTTCTCAAAACACTTGTCTGCTTGGTCATCCCACTTAAAAGCATTTTTCTTTAACAAATTCGTCAGGGGTACTGTCAAATGTGCATAGTTTTTTATAGATGTTCTGTAATACCCCGTTAAACTTAAAAATCTCCTCAGCTTAGATATGTTCTTGGGTTTGGGCCATTCTTTGATTGCCTTAATTCTGTTGGGATCCACTTGGAATCCTTCCCTTGGTATAATATGTCCTAGGTATTCAACTTCCTTCTGCCCAAACGTGCATTTTGATAGCTTGGCGTAAAACTGGTTCTTTTCCAAAACAGACAACACTTCTTCTAGATGTTTGAGATGTTCTTTCCACGTCTTACTGTAGACTAGAATATCGTTGAAGAAAACTAATACAAACATCCGAAGATAAGGGTGAAAGAGCTCATTCATGGTTGCTTGGAAGGTGGCTAGTGCATTTGTTAATCCAAATGGCATGACCTTGAACTCGTAATGCCCTTCACGAGTCTTGAATGCTGTCTTTTCGACATCTTCTAACCTTACTTGTATTTGGTAGTAGCTTGATCTTAGATCTAACTTGGAAAAATATTCTGCACCGTGTAATTCATCTAGCATTTCATCAATGAATGAAATTGGAAACTTATGTTTAATAGTGATTTTGTTTAAGCCTCTGTAATCTATACATAATCGGAAAGATCTGTCCTTCTTTCTGACTAATACTATGGGTGCAGCGTATGGACTTCTACTCTTCGTAATGATTCCATGCTTCAACAGGTCTTGTATTAAGCGTTCTATTTCTGTCTTGTGGTGATGGGGATAACGATATGGCTTAACATTAACTGGTGTTGAGTTTGGTTTTACTTCGATAATGTGTTCAATTTGCCTTTTCGGGGGTAACTTCATTGGTAGATCTTGGAAAACCTTCTCGTATTTCTGGATCAAGGATGAAATCTCTGATGGTTGATGAGTCCCTTCTGTCGATAATAATTCCAAGTGTTGACATTGTGCAACAAATGCTGGTGCCCCTTTGCGAATAGGCTTTCTCATTTGTTGAGCGGAGATGACCTGTGTTGGTGGTGCCTGAAACCTGAACAACTGATATTTCCTTCCATCCCATTTGAATCTAATGAATTGTTTTATGTGATTTGCTGAATATGTGCCTAGTGTTCTTAACCATTGTACCCCCAAAACAACATCTACTCCTCCTAGGGGAATCGTATAAAAACTAGACTCCGTTTAATAGTCGCTTAAATGCAACTTAACCTTAATATGGCACTTGCCTACTCCATCTATACGTTTTCCATTTGCTAACATTTAAATCTGTCACTGGGTAAGCAAAGATGTTCAATCTTTTTGTAACATTGACATCTATAAAGTTGTGCGTACTACTTGAGTCCACTAGCACTAACGCTTTTCTTCTTGATGTGACTTTTAAGCTTTAATATCTGTGGTTGAGCTATCCATGTGATGGTTGCTATGGAAATTCGTGGCATATCGTCTTTTGATTCTGGACTAGGGTTTGCATTTTCTTCATTGTCCTCTTTGTCAGAGCCATCTTCTGAAGATTCCTCTTCTTGTTCAACTTCACAGTTGTACAATTTTTGGCTTGTGCACTTCTGTCTTGCGTAATACTTGTCTCCGCACTTCCAGCTTTTGCCATCCTTTTTCCTTTCGACATTAGATTGTTGTTTTCCTTCACTTCGTAATGGTGGTGGAACGTACTTACTAGTATTTTCTGACGAGGGTTTACCTGCCTTCCCCTTGGAATAGTTGTTAGTCCTGTTGTTACTAGCATATGGTGCTTTGTGAAGTTTATATTTCTGCTTGATAATTATGGCTGCGTGTCTGGCCTCCTCAATAGTTTTGGGTTTATGCAATTTTAATTCTTTGCGAATGTAATCTTTAAGGCCACAACAATACATTTTTAGCAGCTTCTCATCTGAAAATCCTCTTTGCCTTACTGCTAATACTTCCCATTCGTGAGTGTATTCACTCATTGATCCTTTTTGCTTCAGGTGAACAAATCTCTCGTAGACATCATCCTCCTCATCATGAAACCTTTTTAACAAAGCGTTTTTAAAGTTTTGCCAATTGAACGAGCAACCTGTGCATTTAGACGACCACCACAAAAACCAATGTATGCTTCTGCTTCTAAGTAGTTGGATGCAGTCATGACTCTTTCTTGTTCGCCGAGCGGAGGGTTTGCTAAAAAAATTGCATCCATCTTATTTACCCATACGACGATGCCTTTAAAGTTCTTACCATCATACTTAGGTAATTCATTTTTTATTTTAAGATGGTTCCTTCCAGAAGATTGAGTATAATATTGGCTTCCTTCGAAGTGAATTTGGGGTATTTGTTGCTTCTCACGCCTCAGGAACTCATGCTCTAGAGAAGTCTCACCTTCCGGAGTCTTGGGACTCTATGTAGCTGAAGGTGGATCGGTCTCTCCGAAGCGCCAACTCATCATGTTTTTAAAGTAAGAAATCGTTGGCCATCTGGTCCTGCTTAGTAATTGACTTCTCGACATTATTTAGGCGTACATTCATCTTGCTGATGTCCTCTTGAATCTTCTTCATATCATCGTTGTTGTTGGCCGCCTTTTTATTTCGTTTTTTTTTCTTGAAGGTCCAATTTTATTTTTTAATATTTTTTTAGATAATAATAATAATAATAATTTTTTTAATTTAATTTAAATTAAATAATAATTTAAATTTATAATTATAAAGTTCATAATAAAAACTTTATGAAAATTTTCGTTATTTCTTACCAACGGATTGGTCGCGTTGGTTATCTGCAGACACGACCTTTGACTGAGGTCACGTCTGGTGGTCGTAGTCGTCTTCTTGTGCAGCAGTGTAGAGACAACCAATGGCCACGCTGTCAATACACTGAATGGTGCCCAATGTCTGTAACCTTTACTCCGCAGTGTAGCACGGTGACGGCGAACGCACCAGCCTCTGCCTTCGATTTTTCTGCGTGCTGAGACAGGTGAATCCGCTACTGCTGCAGACGAGGGAAGGAGGTGGACGATGGCGGAGGTGCAGGAACACAGTAGAACACAACAACTGGTCAGCGAGGGTCAATGCAGTGGCAGGGAAAAGTCAAATTGGTGTGGAAGGCCTGCTGGGTCGATGGCCCACCAGGGGTGTGGTCCTGCCAGTGGAACGAAGCTCTGATACCATTGTTAGCAATAAATTACTAAATTTCTATAGACTGTAATAATACACTAGATTGCTGAATGTAATATATTTATTAATTGATAAAATTAGATTGATGGTTACAAGGTTGAGGCGGTGCTCCTTAAATAGGAGTTGACTGGCCATGCCTAATCAGAGAGACATGTCCCTTGGGGATTGATGTCTCTTCATTTAACTAATTATTGCTAATTAATTGATTATAATTAATAATTTATTTATTTAAATAATATTTTAATATTTATTTAATTGTTATGACTTTAAGTTCATAACACAATCTACAGGTGCATGTACATATCACAGTGAGAAGGAAAAGGTATAAAAGCAGCATTATCATTCTACAAAGTTGTGGCATATGTTTTGGCATCGTTGTTCCATTTTTGCATAACTGATAACGTATAGTAGTAAGGAACAAGAGATGTGGTTATGGGAATGCAAGCAATCCAAATCATTGGCTTGACACCTTGACTATTTTTGACAAGTAATGTAAGCAACATACATCTTGAACTTGACACAAGAAAACTGTGACCTCAAGTAATGACCTTATGTGTTTTCTAAGTATAGATAACAACAAGTGATATGAACCTTGATTCAACACCTTGGTTGAAATAGTGTTCATGATAAGATACTTTATGCCAAGACATATTGATAGGTTAAACTAGACATGGAAACTATTAGTAGTTTTGAGTATAAATATGCACATGACAGTAGTGTATAGACTTGACAACTTGACATATTGCATAATGATGTTGAACAGTGATATTATCTTGACCTGATAGCCTATTAGGTGTTGCACTGTCCATATATAATGTTTTAGAGATATTTGTTGGGACAACAACTAACACACCAGTTGGTTGATACCTTAACAAGACAAGTACCTTGATAATGATGTGAAACATTGATTGACATGACACTTAGATACGACATATAGACATAACACACAGACCTAACATATGGGGCCGCCACTTTGATTTTTGACTTGACCTAATAGTGATACTTGATTTAGACTTGTGACTGAGATGACTTAGTGATGACCTAGGGTTTTGTAGTAATAATGTTATAAAACCAGCTCACAAAAAGATAGAAAAGATAGATCAATGACTTCAAAATCAGCCTCTTCGAGGGGGCAACCTCCTTTACATTAAACAAATGAACAATTCTTGGATGATACAAATGACAAGACCTCCTTTCTATATATAGGAGTCTAAGGGGTCCCAATACAATTAGAGCCTACATACAATAATATTGTAGGGGCACAACAATAACAATAGTGGGCTTCTATGGGTCATAAGAATAACAACATGGGGACTATATGGGCACAATAATACAATAAAGGGGTTGCACTAATAACAATAAGAGGTTACACTAGTAGTGTAGGGATTTAACATGCCCCTCTCCTTCAAAAAGTGTTGTCCTCAACGCTTGAATAGTTATGGATGTTTCTGTATAAAATTCTCATCCTCCCATGTGGAATCTTCAACGGGTAAGTTCTTACACTTGATGAGATACTTTGAAATTGGTCGATTTCGTAGCTATCGATTTCTTGTTTTTGTGACAACTTCAGGGTTCAATATGATTTTTCCTTCCTTGTCAAGTTCTGGCCATATTGTTTGAACTGGGATCTTCTCACCTATAACCTTCTTTAAGAATGAAACATGGAAAACTGGGTGCACTCGGGAAGATGCAGGAAGCTCCAATTTGTATGCCATAGTACCAATCTTTTGTAACACCTTGTACGGACCATAATACTTTGGTGATAATTTATTATCCTTCTTAGCTTGCTTGAGGGACATTTGTTTGTATGGCTGTAGTCATAGAAATACCCAGTCACCTACACAAAACTTATTTTGTTGTGATGTTGATTTGCCTGTTGTTTCATTCTATTCTGCGCCAAAGTGAGGGTATCCTTTAAGAGTTTGAGAAGTTGTTGTTGATGCTTGATGTGATCCTCCACTGCTTGAACCTTAGAATTTTCTTTTAAAGATGATGTGATGGACGGTGGATGATATCCATAAAGTGCCATAAATGGGGTCATCTTTGCTGCTGTATAGAAGGAAGTGTTATAACACCATTCATCCAGAGGAAACCACTTGACCCATTGTGTTTGTTTATTAGATACAAAGCAACTAAGATATCCTTCCAAACAATTGTTCACTATCGTAGTTTACCCATCAGATTCAGGATGATAAGATGAGCTATGAGCTAACTGAGTACCCAAATATTCCAGCTCTTGTACTCCAAAGAAACAATTGGAGCTGTTTGCATATAATTGTTTCTCCTCCAGTAGTTTGAGCACCCTGTCAACATGTTGAACATGATCCTTACAATACTTGATGTAGATTAGTATATCATCAAAAAATACTAACACAAATTTTCTAAGTGAGGGTTTGAAAATGGAATTCATCAAACCTTGAAATGTAGAAGGTGCATTGGTAAGGCCAAAAGGCATGACCAAAAATTCATAACAACCTTCATGAGTTCCAAATGTTATTTTTGGAATGTCTTCAATCTTCATTCTGATTTAATGATATCCTGAACGAAGATCCAACTCGCTGAAGTAAATTGCTCCATGTAATTCATCCAATAATTCATCAATGTCAGGAATGGGAAATTTATCTTTAATAGTAAGCTTGTTGAGCTCCTTATAATCCGGACACATGCGCCATGATCCATCCTTCTTGTGTACCAATACCACTGGACTAGGTTGACTTATACCAACTTCTAGCCTTTCTGCAACCATACGTTCAATTTCACTCTTTTGGGCATATGGATATTTGTAAGGCCTGATGTTTGGGGGAACACTTCATGGAATCAAATGAATAGCATGATGATGATCACGAATTGGTGGGAGGCTTTTGGGAGTCTCAAATACCTTGGAATGATTGTCCAAAACTTTTTAGAGATTTGGAGAAATAAATGATTTCGATGTGGGTACCTCTAGTGAACATAATTGTGCAATTTTGCCCCGTTGTTCTTTATTTAGAAGCTTTGTGACACTGTTAGGGCTGATTATCTTTCCTGGTTTCCCTGTGATACCCCTTAATTCAATCTCGTTTCCTTCCCAAAAAAATTTCAAGAAAAGTTCTTGAAAATTAAAAGCTATCGTACCCAAAGATTGTAGCCATTGAACTCCTAGTACAACATCCACACCACCCATTGGAATGGAAAGCATTGGACTCTTCAAGACATATTTTCCCATGGATAGCTTGATATTATGGCACTTTCCAGAGCAATTTATGGTTCCTCCATTTGCAACCATTACTTGACACTCTAGTGCTGGATATAAGAAGCAATTCAATTCCTTGGCTATCTTAAAATGAATAAAATTATGGGTACTACCATAATAAATAACACTGTTACCTTTTTCTTTTTGATATGCCCTTCTATTTTGAGAGTTTGAGGAGTGGTAATTCTTGTCAATGTGTTACAAGATATGGTCCAATTCATTTCTTCTTTCTCTGGTATTGGTTCCTGGTGTATATCCTCTTCTTTTGACGTTTCTTATTCATTTTCTTGTTCCTCTTCCCTATCTATGTAAATTAATTTCTTCTCAACACACTTATGACCTTTAGTGTATTTTCTTTCACAATTGTAACAAAGCCCTTTTGCTCTTTTTGCTTCCAATTGTTGTGGTCTCAACCTTGTAGGTGATGAAAGGCTAGGAGCAACAACACTTTCATCTTTATAGTTATGAGTGGTAGGCTTCCTTGTTGCCATAATTTTGCTTTTAATTTTTCTTGCCAACTTGTATGCCTTCTCCATTGAATCAGGTTCCCAAAGACGAACCTCATGTTGAATGTTATCTTTTAAAGTCCCTATGAAGACATCAATCCTCTGCTTCTCTGGAATATCATTTAACCTTATATTCAATTTTTGGAAGTCCTCAATGTGCTCTACCATTGAACCCTTTTGTTTGAGATTTATCAATTGGCTAAAGAAGGTGTTGCTCTTTGTATCCTCATAATGTGCTACCATTTCCTCCGTTAAAATTGATCAGGTGACAAGTGGTTTACAAGAACAAAGCCCTTTATACCATAAAAATTGATTCGGTTCTAAATATAAAGATGCAATACGTACCTTTTGTAACAATTGCACATCATGTAGATCAAAATATTTCTCCATCTGTAGTATCCATGTTATGGGATCTTTTCCATCAAAATTCCTCATATCGATCTTTGGAATATGGTGGGTCTTCAATCCAATGTTAGATTCTATGAAATCATGATTAACATTTATTTTTTTCTCATCATGAGTTTCCTCTACTACCTTTTCATCATTAGGAGGCCTTTCTTGTAGCAGCTTTGTCCCACCTTCCTTCAAACCTTCCATGTCTTTCTTCAAATCTTCCATGCCTTTCTTCAAATCTGCTTCCCTACCATCAATATTAGCTTCCATGGCACATATAAAACTATTTATCTTAGCTTTGATCACATTCTTCAAATCATCCATCCAATTTTGCTTACTAGGTGTTTCTATTTTCTTGATTCAAGTCATTCTTTTTCTTGCTTTTAGCAGCTCGATCTTGAATCTGTTGTATCTCTAAAATTTCGGATCTCCAAGGTTTGAACTTGTGACATGTAGTAGCCCTCTGCGTCCTCTTTCCAATGCCACCAGTCTTATCGAAATTGGATTCTCCAAGAAAGAGTTATGCCCAATCTCCCAAGATGACCTGATTATATACTTTTTTAGTAGAGTGAACTTGTACGAAGTGCCACGTGTCACTATTTCGACCTTCGGACTTGAAAACAATACATTGAAAAGTACAGTCCGTCCTCGTTCTGTAACTTCTTACGAAATTCTAATCTGATGCTCAGAGAAAAAGTTATGACGATTTTCCCAAGGTCACCTGTTTGGGATGTAATTCGGGAGCCTACAGAAACCCTAAATGTCTTGGACCATATCTTCGAAAATATAGCGAAACAAGATCTGAAATTCGGGCCTGAGCTTCACCAAGATTTCAGCTCAAATGAGTTTTAATTTCAGAGTCTGAACCTTCGTAGAAAAAAATTATAGCAAAAATGCCACGATGACCTGTTTGAGATGGAATTCTAGAGCTTGCAAAAACCCTAACTTCCTCAGATCATATCTCCGAAAATATAGCGAGACAAGATCTGAAATTCAGATCTGAGGTTCAGAAATATTTCGGCTCAAATGGGTTTTTTTAGCTTCTGAAACTTCGTAGAGAAAAAGTTATAGCGAAAATGGCATGATGACCTGTTTGGAGAAACGAAACCCTAGAATCCAAACCTCTGATACCAAATGTTATGAAACTAGCTCACAAAAGGATAGAAAAGATAGATCAACGACTTCAAAATCTACCTCTTCGAAAGGGCAACCTCCTTTTGCATTAAACAAATGAACAATTCTTGGATGATACAAATGACAAGACCTCCTTTCTATATATAGGAGTCTAAGGGGTCCCAATACAATTAGAGCCTACATAACAATAATATTGTAGGGGCACAACAATAACAATAGTGGGCTTCTATGGGTCATAATAATAACAACATGGGGACTATATGGGCATAATAATACAATAAGGGGGTTGCACTAATAACAATAAGGGGATACACTAGTAGTGTAGGGATCTAACAAATGATCTAGAGGGTGTACTATCATAATGGCATGAATTTCCATGGTGGCAGGGCTTTGTGGGCAATATCATCTTGTTGTACAACATATTGATGTAAGAATGGATAGCAGGGCCTGACTAGCTGAGCAACAGTGTTTACATGTATGCTGGTAGCTCTATGAGGACAGATCTTGAGAAAATTGATTGCAGGTTATCACGATGACCTGAGGCATCTTGGATTGTGCCATTATTTGGTAGTAGTACCCAATGGTTGTAGCATCGAGTGCAGCTTGATACGTTGATGACAATGGTTGTCCATTGATGACTATTCATTCATGAGCAATGACATTTAGTGGTAGCCAACAATTTTGCAGTGTGCTGTGACAATGATGTGCAGTTGAATAGTGACAACTTAATGTGTAGCTTTGTGCAGTCATCAGTTTGTGGGGACAATGATCAATGGCTACCAGGATTGGACATTTATTCTACATCTTTTGTACAACTATTCTACATTGATTCAGAGTACAGGGGATCCAGTTCGAAAATTGTGAAGCGTGGTCTTCTGGCTCGTTAGGGTGGCATGGTGGTGCATGGAAGGTTATTGGAGTCATCTTCAGGTTGTGGCCTAAGAACACTTGAGGGCGGTAGGGGTGGTGCTGAGGCAAGGGCATTATGGCGTCCATTCAGTCGTGGCTGACAAAACAACAGGGCAACGAAGCATCCTTTCCGACAACAACTTGTAAACGGAGTGTTGGGGCACTCATCAGGTTGTGGCCTGATCTACAAGGCACTGGGGCGTCCTTCTGGTTGCAATATGATATTAGGGTCTAGTAGCGTCCTACAAGTTGTAACTTGTGAATTAGGGGGTTGACGCCTCCCTCAGTTGTAGCTGAAATCTTGATGTAATCAATTTTCTTTTCACAAGGAGAAGACAATTACTAGAGAAGTGTTCGATGTTTTTTGACCCAGAGGGGGTTTTCCACCTAAAAATTTGTGTCCTCTGTTTATCTTTCTGCATTGTTGTATGGTGTTGTCTACTGTTGATTATTGTTTATGATCATCTGAAGAAGAACAATAATAATAATTGAAGATTACCAAATGCTCTGGAAAAGATTAAAAAGTGCTAATTGCTAAGAAATACTTATTCACGCCCTTCTCAATATTTCCAACAATTGGAATCAGAGCTTGGTTACTTCAGTAGCGACTGAACCGTTGGAAGGCAGTTTTTAGAGCATAGAGATGAGAAAGTAAAAAAAGGAGGTTGCAAGGATTTCAATGGAAGGTACAGGTACAACAAAATCTGAAGAAAGTGAGTATTGTGTACCAACCCTTGATTTTGATGCAGATAATTATTGGATATGGGAATCCAGGATGGAAGTACATTTGCAGGGACATGGAGTATGGGAATCAATTGTTCTTGGAGACACATCTACGAACGAAGCTTGAAGGTACAATTCAAAGGCCATGAATGTAATTTTGAATGTTTTGCCAAATTATGTAAAAACAAAAGTTGGTTAATGTTGAATAGCTAAAGCTCTTTGGGAAAAGCTTCATAATCTTTATTCAACAATGCAATCAGGTCAAGATGTTATTGAAAATTCAGATCCTTCTGATTATGATGAAGTAATTGGTGAAATGAGTAAGATAGAGTTTCAAAATCAAGTGATCAAGGTGATAAAGGAACTCAAAAGTCAAAAGGAAAAGACAAGACTTTTGGAAGCAAAATTGAAGACAACAAAAGAATTCATCAAGGAAAATGAAGAGTTTGAGAAGATGATTAGCAATCTTAGAATTCAATTGGAAGAAGTCAAGAATGCAGAGACACAAGGTCTCAAGAGAGAAGTCCAACAGAAGCAACAAGAACTCGACACAACCTTTGCAGAGATTAGCATGCTCAAACAACAGATGCAGGAAGCAGAAATGGGAAAGAAAGTCATGGCAAGCCAATTAAAGGAATTAGAAACATCCTCAGCAGAAATATGCAGGCTCAGGATTGAAAATGAGAAGCAGAAGGAACAGATACAAGTTCTCAACAGAGAAGTAGAGAAGACCACTCTTGTCAAGCTACAAGTTGAGGAGGCAAAAAAAAAGAAGAGAGATCTTGAAAAGATGGTTTCAAGAAGATCTTGCTCAAAAGCAAGAAGAACTTGATGCAACGCTTGATGAGATCAACAAACTCAAGGGATCACAAAAAGAACACTCACAAGATAAAACAAATGAAGAAGCAAAAATGAAGGCAATTAAAGTTGGTAAAGCTCCAGGTGATGAAGGTACAAGCTCCACATCTTCGCAGGATGATCCTAAGAAGGAAGCTGATCAAAGTGAAAAGCCAAAGAAGAATGTTGCAAATCCAAAAAACAATACCAAAGCAGTCAAGAACAAAGGACAACAACGGACTACAACACTGCCTTCAAAGAAGAATGAAAATCTTCTAGGTATGTTCGTTTATTTAATGGTAGGAAATAGGGACCTAGTGCACAAGGATTAAGGAGGTTCCAGTGCACAAAGATGAAGGAGCAGGATCAGGGGATTTGCAGGCAAGTCAACGCTATTCAACTGGGGAACAATTGCGTGCTAGAGGGCCCTCCAAAGAAGAATGAAAATCTTCTAGGTATGTTCGTTTATTTAGTGGTAGGAAATAGGGATCTCGTGCACAAGGATTAAGGGGGTTCCAATGCACAAAGATGAAGGAGCAGGATCAGGGGATTTGCAGGCAAGTCAACGCTATTCAACAGGGGAACAATTGCGTGCTAGAGGGCCGAGATCAAATAGTGATCAAGGCAGGCCGAGATAAAAAACAATCAATAAAATACCATTCAAGAAAGTAGGTTTTTCCTTTTGGGTTTCCTAGGTAAACAAGCATGTCAATTTTTTGATGTGTTTTTTAATCTCTCAATTATTTTTTGTTGCTTATAATTTGTTAAAAAACTTTGTATCTTGGTGAAAGTAAATTAGCCCTCAATAAAAGGGTCAAAATATAAAATAATGAGACTTGAAATGCTATAACAATAAGAATTTAACTTTTCAATTACTTTATATAATATATAGACATTTTATCATTATCATCATCATCATTATTATTATTTTAAACCATAAATAATATGTAAATTGTGGACATTGAAATAATTTTGTTAATGTGAGCATTGAGATATTTTATTTATAGATTACATTGTCCACATTAAAGCTTTCTTTTCTATTAATATATTTTTAAGTACATTTGAATATTACTTAATTTTACATATTACATTGTCCACATTAAAACTTTCTTTTCTATTAATATATTTTTAAGTACATTTGAATATTACTTAATTTTATATATTGAAATATTTATTTATTATGCACATAGAATTTTTTAATTACTATTAATATTTTTTAAATATCGCGTATTAATTTTATATTAAGAATTGAATTAATTCCACATCTTCGTCTTATTATTGTTTTAAGGAGGGAATTGAATCCTTTTACTTTGAATTAATTCTCTTTGCGGATTGAAATATTTTATTTCAGTTGATATATATATATATATATATATATATGCTTATGTTTTTCTAAAGTTGATATTAAAATAAATTAGTTAACATGGATATTAAAATAGTTTATTAATGTATCAATTTGAAATGTGAATATATATATGCTTTTTCTAAAGTTGATCTTAAAATAAATTAGTTAACATGGATTTAAAATAGTGTATTAATGCATCCAATTGAAATGTGAAAATATTAGATAATATAAACTTTATTTGTTTTTTGTTTTAATTACTTTAAAATAATTTTAAAAGTTGACATATAATTATCTTATTTCATATTGAAATGGAAATATTTAATTTATAACTAAGAGTGAGAAATAGTTTTACCATATCTACATGCCATAAAACCCTAACTTGTAACATTTTTCTTTTAGTTTGTTAGGGCTGGTGGAAATCATACTTGAACATTTGAACTCTAACCTCTAAATCTTGCCAATAAATCTTCCCTTTTGGGGATAACATCAACCACAAAATAATAGGAGAGGGGCCGTTAAGGTGACAATGGTAGGTAATTTCTTTGCTGCCATAAGATGTAGATTGCCTAGTGAGACTTTGCACTATGTTGCTAGCTTTTATGGTAGTAGTCGCATGCATCATCGTTCATCATGATTTTTCTCAAAACCTCGTGGTTTGCTTCCTCTTTGATGACGCTACTCATCAATGCCATCTGGTTTGGAAGCTTCTTTGAAGGCATGCTCTCCTTGAATGTGCTCCTAGGATCCTCCACATGCTCTTGAGCATCCCTTAATGTCTGCTCAAAGTATGTAGGTCTCTTGACAAGACTGGAATGAGCGGTTGACTCCTCCCTGCTTGAAGGTTGACTACTTGAATTGGAAGCCTCTACATGTTGCTCTACCTTTAGAGCCTCTTTCTCCTTGTCCAGTGTCATTGTTGGTGGCAACTCATGAGATTTCCTAGATCCAAATTCTGCTCGAACCTAACATCCTTGCTCACAATTGTCTCCCTCTGCACTTGTATGAAGATTTTGTAAGCCTTTGAGGTCTCGCTGTAACCAACAAATATGCCTTTTGTGCTAAAGGTTCTAACATAGTTCTCTTCTTTACAGGAATATGAATATATATTGGACAACTAAAGATGCACAAGTTCCCTCTCTTTGGCTTCACCCCTGTGTATGCCTCTTCAGGAGTCTTGTCTCCTAGTATCTTGTGAGGACTCCTATTTTACACATACATTGATGTGTGACATGCTTTTGCCCAAAGAAACCTAGGCAACTGCTATTCATGTAGCATAGCCTTAAAAAACCAATGAGAGATCAATTCTATCTTCTCAATCCTGTTCTCCTAAGGGTTTAATGGGAATGTCATCTCCCTCTTGATCTTTGCCTCCTTACAGAAGTTCTTGGAGTCATTGGAGGTCTAGTATCCCCCATTACTTGTCCTCAAGGCCTTGATCTTCTTGCTTGTCTGGTTCTCCACTTGGGCCTTGAACTCTTGGAACCGGTTAAATACCTAATCTTTTATCTTCATGATGAAGATCAAGGTTTTCCTTTACTAGTCGTCAATGGATGTGTCATTTATGTGCTCCTTGTATTGATTGCATTGACATCCATCAACATACAACTGCATGAATGAGATCCAATATTCTCTTGGAACTACTCTTGCTACTCATAAAAGAAGCCTTTGATTTTGCCAAGTGCACACCCTCTGGACAAACCCATTTTGTTGAATGCTGAACTCTAAAAGACCAATGTCAATCTTCCTCAAAACGACAATGCTCTATAGTGCAGGTGTCGCAACCTCTTGTCTCATAGTTCACACAGGTTAACATTGTTATCTACCAATTCCCAAACAAGTTTTCCATTCAACTTATCTATGTTGCTCTCTTTAACCCCGATGGCCACTGTCGTGTCTAGGCTAGAATCCTTTGGACGAATGAGCATCTGCCCATTCCTAAATATGACCTCATATCCTTTGTTCTTAATCACTGAGATTGAGAGCACGATTTTCTTTAGTTGTGGTACAAATAGCATGCCCTTGGCTTGTAACACCCTTCTTGACTCTTGTTGGAACTTAATGGTTCTGACACCCTTTATTGCATAATTGGTATCATTACCTTGTTGAAGTTTTTGTAGCTTCGGAACGTATTCTACTAAAACTTGGTGTCATAGCATATAGAAGATATTTGATTGCCTCTTTACGTGCTTGCTTGGTGGAGTAAGTGACATCATGATTTTTCTTTTTTTCCTAAGGTTAATTTAGGAAAAGTACAATAATTAATCTAGTTAATTATTGTGGACTATTAAACCAATGTTCTAGGGATATATAGTAAAATTATATATGTGACTTAAAACATAATCTCAATCATTGATCTCATGTGAGCCTTGGGATTTAATCCTAGCCATTGATCACTTAGGAGATTAGGGTTAGGGATCTTGGCTTAATGAAATTTTAAGATAAGCCTAAGGGAGAGGTGAAGACACACAATTGGAGGAGGCAACTTCTCTGGAGTTAGAGGCTTGACTAGATTGAAGAGAAGTGAGGATAAGTACAATAGGGATTTTCGGGAGAAATTCGAGGAGGCCGAGTTCAGGAAAAAGGGTGCCAAATTGTGGGGGAGGCTGAATTATGGCTGATTTCTCTAATGCGTAGGGGCCGTACGAGACAGGGAAAAAGGGAGGCTGATTTGCTGGTAAGGCAGGTTCATTCTCAATGGCTGATTTGCTCAGGTGGTTGCATTTCCGAAGTTTGAATTCTTTGAGGCTGATTTTCCCAGTGGGGTTGAGTTTCCAGGGGCCCAACAACTGTATGTTTTCTATGTATTCTCTATGGATCTAACCAAATTTCTCCCAAGAAATTTAATGAAGGAAGATTGTGTTGGGTGTAAATTTGCCATTATAGTGTGATTGATCTCTTCATTTTTTATCTGCTGCATTTTTAAGTTAATATACTAGTGTATTTATTTTTCAGCAAATTCAGAAATGTTTGACATAAATATTTTCTGTATTTTTTATAAATTGTTGAAGTAAAATAAATTAGATCTGGTATCAAAAGAATTAGCATACCAAGCTCCATAGATAAATCTGAGTCACTCTTCATCTGACTGGTAAATAACCCTTCTGCCTCTATCATATGATGTGATGCACCATTATCAAAGTACCAAGCACTTATTGTGATGGTGCTGGCAGATAGACAAGAGACAAATGAGAAGTTCTCGAAATTTCACTGCAAACTCATCAAGCTGGGCCTCTACAGATGCTGCTGTCTACTATGACTTCCCCTTCCCCTTCTTCTTAAGACACTATGATGCATAATGTCCATTCTTGTGGCAGATGAAGCACTTGAGCTTGCTCAATTCCTTTCTTGGATCAGAGGTTGCCCCCTCACTGTTTCCCTTTCAACCCTTCCCTTTGCCCTTCTTGGCCATATTGACTAGGGCCATGTTCTCTCTCCATCTCCCTGCTTGTTAGCCTTAGACTGCTCGCGAATCTATTCCTACATCTAACTTCTATTAGAACCATCTCTGACTCTTGAGAGACTATCTCTGGACACTAGTTCTGAGCAGCATCCTGATGAAGTAAGCTGGCTATTAACACTCCAGTTTGTAAAGAGGCAAATCTGGGGGGTTAACAGTTCCATGTGGTGGGATGTGGTACACCATCAATTCTTGGCTAAAGGTACGTTGTTGATTAAAGATGTTTAGTCTGCAGATTCCATAGCTCAATTTGATGTTTATCCTAGTATTTATAGCATGATAGAAGAGGTTATGATGTCCATTGTATATAGGTTTCCACCTTTTTCTTTAGTATTATAGGAATATAGCAGTTAAACCATGAAGTGAAGAGATTAGATAATGAGCAATGGATTCAACTATCAATGTGTAAGCAATAAAATAACTAAATTATGAGATCTAGAAATAAGCAAGTTCTAAGTCCCATGTTAGTGAAATAACGACTAGAACATTTAATAAAAGCATGAGTGAATTTAATGACAATTATATCAACTAAAATATAGAATCATTAGCAAGCAGCAAGGGGAAGAGAGTGATACCTGTACTCACCCGTAATCAAAAGAGCTACTGATACAATTCTTAAGAGTGAAAATGTAATGTGTGTTTATGTAGTACTTTGTCAAAGAGCTTCTTCTGTGGCTCAGGAATGTGGCCAAGGAGGAATTGCTAGTTGTGATTCTAGCTTGTCATAGTGGGTAATACCATACAAGTGAATCAAGAGTCATAGTACCAGGAAAGTGAATTAAAGTTACTAAGTTCACCTGATTTTTATGAACATAAATATGTATAAAAGATATATAAATAATAATGATAATGATAATTTTTACAATATAATCAATAATTATGATAGCAAGTGTCCCAAAGGACATGACTCTGAATGTGAACTCCTGCATAGGTATATATACAGGACCCCAATTGTACTCTCATCAGCATATTTTTTTGACTATCAATTACTTATATACCAGTGTTGATAATATCGATATCGGGAAAATATCGGCGAGGGTCCAGAAAATATCTTATCGGCAATATCGGCGAAAATATCGGCAAAATATCGGCAAGCATAAAAATGCATAATATATTCATTTTTTAAAGATTTTTAAACATATAAAGCAATAACAACATGAAATAAACACATTGGCACATAAATATGAAGAAAACACTGATATATATGATGTCAAATAGAAATGATACATCAAAGGCGATACCAAATCCTGCTGATCCCTAATAATTGTCCATTCAAGGACTCAAATGTGGAGAACCAATACAAAATAACATCACATATATAAAAGCATCTCATCATCATGAGTTATATGTAGCATAACAAATAAAACTAGCAGCTATCTATCTGAAATCACTGCCCTCTCCCCTTTTTACGAGAAAACATGATGGGTTGTTTGTCAGGCATGCCCCTAGTAGTAGGAGGCCCTGACCCTGCCTCTGCACCTAATGTCAAATAATGAGTGCTAGGTATGGGGCTATGCTCTCCTATATCTATAGCAGATGGTGTTGATGCTGATGCTCCCGCAGTGTTGCAGGTTGCAGCTTATCTAATCAAATTAAAATATAATTACTTCTCAAAGTTCATAGTTCACTTTAAAAAAATAAATAGAATCAAAATTTACTATTTAGAAATTAGAATGTGATATGCTTGGTCTTGATTCTTGAATATTCAATGTTCATTGTTCATGTACAACTTACAAGCACATAAGAAAATAACTAAAGTCTAATCCTATTGATTTCCTCTGCCCCTCTTGCCAGAAAATGCCATAGCTTTCCCTTTCCCTCTAGATGTAGATGCTGGTGCTGGTGCTGGTACTGGTGGAGTTGGTAGTGGAGTTTGCTATGCTCTAGAAGCTGAAGAACTAGAAGTAGGAGCTATAGGAGGTAGACCACGCCCTCTACTGGTGGCAGGGGCAGCCCGGGCAGGTGGTGTCACCTGGAAACATTACAATCTCCCAATCCTGAAATCCTAAAAAACTGATAAGTCTGTTGCATTTTGAATGAAATCTAAAATTCTACTTTCTCCATATGAAATCCAATGAGGCCGGAAACACTCTCAAACATCCTGAGTCATTTCATGGTAATGTTAGAAATTTAAGTAAAATGATGAAAATGAAGATTAAGGAGAATGTCACTTTTACTTTAAGAATTTAAAATTATCATGAACAACATATCAATACTAGGGCCTAGAACGCTCAAACCCTCCTTGGCAACAACCACATAGCTCTCCCCTTCCTTCTCCAGCAATCAGAAATGAAAATGATATGAAAAAAAACCAAAATCAGATTTTTATAGGCCATGTAGAAATTTTTTACAATCACCGGGCAATATTTTCGATCGCCGCGCGATATTTTCCGAAATATCGACGATATTTCGGAAATCGCGCGATAATTTCAAAAGCCGAAAAATATCGCGATATTTTGTCGGCGATATATCGGCTCACCGAAAATATCGCGATATTTCTGAATATCGCCGATATCTCGGCGATATTATCAACACTGTTATATACTATTCATGTATTGTCGACATGGATTTCTTTATATTCCAGATTTTTTGAATATTTTGTGTTCTAACGAACTTTGTTCATATCACTGATGTAAAAATTTACCAATCAAAACAATATTTTGAACAAGTGGTTGGAGAAGATAAATACAGCAAAGAAGATATGGTTAAAAACACCAACATAATTTTCACATTGAATATTCTGGAAATCCCATATAACTTACACCACAATTGCCGTATATCACATTGAAAAATATTTTGCCTGCAGATTACTAGTCTTGATTCATCAATCTTCACCCATTGAAACCTCAAACCATTTGATCTTTGCACTCTTGGAACCTTGACGCTCTACTTCTATCTGCCACAAATACATAGAAATTTCTAACAATATAAGTCCCCCCAAAAGCAGGCTTCCTTCAAAAAGAAAAAAATCAGAAAGCAGGAAAAAATTAAAACTGAACAAGGAGAGATGGAGCATCAGTGTTTTTCTGGAAAAAGCAAAAAACGAAAAGCAAGCAAGACTGACTATCTATTATGCAGATAAAAACAGTCTTGTTGAACTTGCTTTTTTACAGAGATCAAGAATATGTAATAATGTCTTACTCGCAGGTCCTAGGTCTCAAGATACTGGAAAAAGGCAAATTGCTAAGACTAGCAGTTTCCTCTGAGTCTGGTGAAAATGACTCTGGAATAGGCACTGATCAATGTCAGATGCACCTGTGATGGAACCAGCAAAAGAGAATCTGGCTGGATCTCAATGCTCTCGTAGTGCAAACACAAGTGGGGTGTCTTTGCCTATCCTTCAAACATGTTTCCCCTTTCTTGCATCTGCTCATCCTGAAAATCTGGTGGAATGCTGTTGTCTTCTCTGCAACATTTTCTGGAAAATTTCTGTTTATAAAACCAACATCAGTTTTCATGTTGGGATATAGTTGATGCAAAGATAGGTGCTCCAAGGGGTTTTGACTTCCCATTGTTTTAAAGAAATGCATTTAATTTACATTGTATTGTACATGATTATGTATAAATTCATATTCTATATAATAGATATAGGAGAAATCTGTGAAAAGTAGGAACACATTTTACTGTGATCAAATTTGTATAATATTATTTTTTGGAGAATGTTTCTTATATTACCAGAAGAAAAATTCTTGCCTTCTGTAATATTATTAATTTTAATCTGTTTCAAAACTCATACAACATTATATGACCACCAAATGTTATCATTAAAGAAATGCGTTTAATTCTCATTCTATTGTACATGATTAAAGTATAAATTCATATTTTGTCTACTAAATATAGGAGAAATATGATAAAAGTAGGTACATATTTTTCTGTGATCAAATTTGTATGCTACTATGTTTTGGAGAATGCTTCTTACATAAGCAGACGAAAAATTCATGCCTTGTGTAATATTGTTAATGTTAATCTATTTCAGAAGTAATACAACTTTATTTGCTGTTTTGAGATGATCACATGTTTTTGGAATTATCATTTCCTTGCAGGTTCGTCTTCTCAAAAAGTTATATGGTAACCAGATTGGAGAACTTTATCATAGCCTACCTTTTGATATGATTGAATTTGTGATGGAGGAATTCAACTGGTAAGTTTTCGATGATTTCTCAGTTTGTTTTGTTTTACCTACTTTTGTACATTGTTTGAACCCATACATGTCGCTTTACAAAGTAATATAGTACATGAGTTTGCAGGTTTTTAGTATCAATTCTTGACCCTATTTGTCCAACTTTAAATTTCTTTGTATGAATCATGCTGTTTATGATTCTTATTTATTGCTAGCAATTCGTGCAGAAATTTCTATGTTTGAGAAAGCTGTGCACAAACTGGGTTAGTGCTAGTTAAGATTGTCACCCCTAGAAGCTTCCATAATTAAAATTTGGTCATTTATATAACTGACATGGTACACATGGCAGTCTTGTTTCATGGCAATTGTCCTCAACTTATGTACATTCTATTAAGCCTGCACTCCTTGGTGTAAATTTTGAATACCAGCCAGATTCTTTTTCTTGTTAAAAGAAAAAGAAAAGAAAATTTATCTGTAAAAGAAAATTTATGATATTGGAACAGGTTTCCTGCCCATCATATTGTGGTCCTAGTTCAAAGCACCCATTGAGTGCTCTAGGGGCCTTGTTGACAAGTCAAAAGTTCAAGGTCATGATGTACTAGTGCTTGGAGGGCTCATGTATCAAGAAAGAAAAATAATAAATGTAAATTGTATTGTCTAGAAGCCTCCATGTGATGAGTTGGCCAACCTTCTTCAAGTCAGCCCAAGGTGGCCCAAATTCATCCTCAAGCAAAGCATATATAAAGGAACTCACTCTCCTCATTTGGTGACACATCCAACAAGTAATAGATCTCTGAGCCAGCGAGAGAATTAGAGGAGATCTGATCCAGTGAAGAAGGGAAGGAGTAGTGAATTTCTATGGAAGCCAGCGAAAGAAGAAAGGAAGCAAATTCAGTATCTGCCTGCTCACCTGTGCAAGGTTTCGAAGGAGAAACTAGGGTTTCCTCAGTCTTGCTGTGCAAAGATATTCTTTAAGGTTCTGGCTGGCTCATCACTTGGGGTTTGGTCATGGTCAAGGTCAAGGTCCTGGAAGTCTTTATTGAAATTCTATAAGAGATTCTCGTGGGTTTTCCTCTCTAGGAGAGGTTCTGGCCCTGGATAGCAGCCTACATTTGGTGTTCTTGTGTTTGTGTTGTGATCTTCGTATTGTCATTTGTCTTGATGATAAAACAGAACTAAATAATAATTATAATGTCACAAGAAAATGTCGTGGATTCAGGAGAAATCAAATTTACAATAACCCTAACTACTATGCCCTAGATTTCTCAACATGGTATTAGAGCTAGGGATTTGAATTGAGGGCAGAAAGAAGATCAGATTGGCGTTACATCATCTCAAGGAAATCATCTACCATAGACCGAATTTATAGAGGCAAATATATCAATGTTTTGGGCAGCCCTAATTGCAGAAGTTAGGCCGTAAGCATTGTAAGGCTAAAAAGAGCACTTTGAGGACATTTCAGCCCTATTCAAGGAAACCTAATGGCTAATCTAATAGCCCTCTCCAGACCGCACTCATTGGCAAGCAGATCAAAGCTTTTCCGACACCATTATCTAGCACTAATCTCCGCATCAAGGCCGCAAACTGTGAAAATTGGTAAATAGGGCCAAACTCCACGTGGGTCATATTATTAAGGGCAGCTGATATTTTTATTGGATCCCTCTGATCGTGAGGTGTAGGATTGATCTAAAGATCATCCGATTCTGATAAGTATTCATGGAGATATGAATTTATTTGTGTTATGGGACATTTCGTCAAGGTCAGCCAGCAACCAAATAAATTTCTCATGTGCTCAACGTTTTAGTATAAATAGAGGTTCCTTGAAAGTCATTTGGACACACTCACTTGGGATCTCTTCCTCTGTACTTGTCTTTGGGTTTTGGTGGGAGGAGAGATCCTAAGGGATAACGCTGGCCTAATGGAGATCTAGAGGGAGTGCCCTAGGCTCTATGCTGCCCTAATGAAGAAGTCCTAGGCGCAGGAGGAAAGGGAGATCTAACAAGTAGTGAAGGAGGCCTAACAGCAAACCCTAACACAGTCCTATCATGCCCTAATCTATACGCTGTTCTGGAAGGGTTTGAGACAGCCCTTAGACGCAGCAAAAGGGATACCCTAACGGAAATAAGGAGGCTCCCATTTGCTGCCCTCACCTGCCCTTATACGCTGTCCAAAGGAACCCCTATACGCTGCTCTAATCCACTGTCATAAGGAGGCCTTAAGTATGCCCTAGCCGCAGATCTAAGGTAGGGTTACAACTGAGTTAAATGTGCCCTAGCCACAGATCTAAATGCAGACTTAGCCGCAAATGAAGGAGAGCTCTAGCAGCCGTTAAGGGAGAGGTCTGACCGCAGAAAGGAGGCCTAAATCCGCAGTAAAGAGAGGCCAGATCCACAGCAAATGAGGAGACCTATACACAGCTAGGAGAGGAGGCCTAATCTACAGTCAAGAGGAGCTCCTATACGTTATCAAAGGGAAGTCCTAATCTGCCATCAAGCATAGCCAAGATCTGCAACTGAAATCTAAGTGTGCTATAGGTGACAGCATGGAAATGTGTGCTGTAGGTGTTACAGTGGGACAACAGTATAGCTGTACATGATTGATACATGGACAACAAGGTACGACATGTCTAAATAGGACATCTGCAAGCATGATGACAATGGGACAACAATGAAGCTTGGTGGAGCAAGCAAATAGGACAGCTGCAAGCATGATGACAATGGGGCAACAATGAAGCTTGGTGGAGCAAGCAAATAGGACAGCTGCAAGCATGATGACACATGGGACAGTTGCAAGCATGATTAAGCATGGACAACAAGAAGCATGGTGAAGCATGGACAACAACAACATGGTAAAGTATGGACAACAACAAGCATAGTGATGCAAGTACATTGGGACAGCAGTATAGTACTTGGTGCAGAAAGTACACAAAGCAGCAATGGTGCAGCAATCACATGTCTAAATAGGACATCTGCAAGCATGATGACAATGGGACAACAATGAAGCTTGGTGGAGCAAGCAAATAGGACAGCTGCAAGCATGATGACAATGGGGCAACAATGAAGCTTGGTGGAGCAAGCAAATAGGACAGCTGCAAGCATGATGACACATGGGACAGTTGCAAGCATGATTAAGCATGGACAACAAGAAGCATGGTGAAGCATGGACAACAACAACATGGTAAAGTATGGACAACAACAAGCATAGTGCTGCAAGTACATTGGGACAGCAGTATAGTACTTGGTGCAGAAAGTACACAAAGCAGCAATGGTGCAGCAATCACATGGGTGACAACATAGTGCAGTAGTGGAACAAGGTACAACAGTGCCAAACACGGGGACAGTAGTGCAACATGGTGCAGTATGATGACGAGATGCAACATAATGATAGGTGAAGGAGTCACCTTGGAGAATCAGTTGAAGCAGCTTGTCTTCAACTGATCTCATGTATCATCTTCTTAGGGATGATCTATGCTCTTATCTAGACAAGTCAAAGTGTTGAATTTTGTTGTAAATGTACTATCTCTCTCTCTCTATTTCTCTGCTGAACTATTGAACGATATATAAGAAGAATTGATCAAGGATTTCCCCACATTGGGGTTTGTCCCTGGCTAGCGCTACATCTTGTGTCCTCTTGTCTTGGCTTGTCTTCTGCGATTTATGTTTATGTTCTATCTGCAATTTACTTTAATGTTGATGTGATTGCTAATCTGGAAAAGATATTGAGCTCACTGTGAAAATTGAATTACATTGCTCTAAGCATAGAACATACCTAAAGTTAACATGGCATCAGAGCTGAGGTGAAGACAATGCCCAAGCAAGAGTTAAAGACAATCACCGAAGATAGTTGGGAAAGGACAAAAGGATCAATGGATTCCTCATCCCTCTTCAAATTCACCAAGGGTGAAATCGAAGCAAGAGAACATTATTAGAATGGCGTAGCGGAATCTTATGATGGCCTACCTAAAAAATCACTTCACTGGGAAGTCCGGATCTAAGGGTGGAAGGAAAGGCAAATGACTTGTTCGACCATTATGCGAAGGAGTGTCCGAATGGCAGGGACACATCACTTGATGATGATAACAATCATTCTAGGGACATCTTCAATGATTAGAGGAATGACAGGTAATGTAGGTCATCAAGGATACGACCGACTCTTCAGAGAAAGCAAGGAACCCTAGGTATGAAGAATCAAATGTTGTTTTTGATAAGATAAAGAAGCATTATCTTGTATTGGCCCTCTCCTTCAGATTCTTTGGGAATCTGGCTTATTGATTGTAGTGCTTCAAGGCACCTCATTGGATAGAATGGTGCTCTCTCGGATTTGAGAAGAGATGGAAACATCCGTGGGATTATACTCGAAGTCGATGCCACCTATCCTGGAAAGGGTGTAGGGAATGTTACCCCTCAATTGAAGGTGGGTAACTTGATTCATTTACATAATCTCTTTTATGTACCTGATCGCAAGAAGAACCTGGTGTCCATTTCGGTAATGGAAGTCAAAGGTTTCAGGGTGGCATTCATCGATGGAAAGGTACATGTTTGAAAATAGAATTTTCAAATATGCTTTTACTTATGGGTTCAGGGTTGGCAATTTGTATCAAGTTGTAGGAAGTCCATTGGGGACCATGTCAGTTGACACATAACACCGAAGGTCTGTGAGTTAGATTATGACAGGGATGCCTGAATTCAAAAGGAGCATGAAGGTACATGTCTGAGATGTACCGAAGGGAAAATCTTACAAGGAGACCATTCCCCTCATGTAGTTGGTCCACAGGTTTGGAACAACCCGAGGGGTTTGAGATTCATGATCGGGAATCTCACGTGCGCAGGTGGAAGAAAGCCCTCTATGTCTTGAAGCAAAAAACCCCGGGTTTGATATGAGAGGATTGATAGCGGTCAGATGAAGCTGAGATTCACTAAGAGTGAAGCCGATCCAAACCATTGTTTAAAGGTTGTGAATGATAGACCTCTCATACTGGCACCTTCTGAGGACGACCTATTTCTGATAGGTGCAGACCCTCTCACTTGTAGAAGTAAGAGGGAGTTGGATTCCGGATGTGGAATGGTAAACTGCAAGCCAGTGACTACCGCGAGGATCTTAACTTTCAAAAGTTATATGGTGGTGATGCTGGACCAGATTTGGGAAGTGCCTCTGAGTTTCATAAACTCATTTGCATTGATGTTCTTGGTGAACTTCCGTCTAGATATATGTCTTGCAGTTAGCATGGTGAGCTCATATTTGGTTGAGCCTCACTGGGTTGGTGCCAAGAATCTTCTGAGATATCTTCGGGGCACAATCTCTCATGGACTGAAATACACTGCCGGAAATATGAAGCTGCATGATTATTCAAACGCTGACTGGGCAGATAGTGTGGAGGATCATTATGGCACTTCTCAGTGCTGGTTCTCTTTGGGTTTTGCTTCGATATCATGGATGGGCATGAAGCAGAAGTCGGTTGCTATAAGCACCGCCGAGACCAAACACATAACTACGAGTATGATCTCGTATAAAGATGCCTGGTTGTGGAAACTCATCAGTGAGCTGTTTGTACACATGATGAATACCACCGTGATCCTCTGCGACAACTAGGGGGGGATTCAATTGTTGAGGAATCCCGTATTCGATGATTGCTCCAGCAGATAGACATCAGATAATACCTTATTTGGGATATGGTACGTCGATGAGTGAGGAGGCTCCATCGCGTTGAGACTGATGTACAGGTCGCAGACATTTTGTCAAACCCCGGGGAAAGGTCAAATCTGTGACTCTCCCGAAGGACTTGGAGTCACTGAGAGACCACCTTATAAGGGTCCTGCATGTTGCATGCATTGAGCTCTGGGAGCTCTAGGGGGCTCGGGGTACTTACTGGAGCAACACATGACCATAAGGCGACTCACCCTCCCCTAATGGTGCGTTGTGTTCAGGGTGAATGGCTCAGCCTTCCCCTATGATACCCTGAGGCGACTTAGGGACAGGATGATTAGTTCTCCTATCGAGGCATCCTACCCATGCAGTCTGGGACTCATGGGAAGTACCTCTCATCTGATCAATGAGCAGGGAAATGGGGTTAGGGACCATAGTAGTACTATTGATGAATGCATTGTTGTATCTATCGTACTCCTTATGCTAGGATGACCTCCATTGATTCGGGATTAGTATGAGTGGTTTGAGACACTTTCTTGTGATATTGATCTGGGATTAATAAAACTGACTTCGGGTCAGTAAGAGTAATATGACACACTCCTTTCATATGGGACTGACTTTGGGTCAGTAGAGAATGGTATGAGACATTCTCGATCAATTCTTCTTCTTCATGGTTCAGCAGAGCAGAGCAGAGCAGTGCAGGGCACTGATGGCAGAGATAGTACAGTCAAACATATGGATCAACAGATGGAGTTCTCCCTAGTTGAGATGGAGTATTAAAATTGGCAACTAGGGCCAAACTCCATGTGGGTCATCTTGTTAATCGCAACTGATATTTTTCTTGGATCCCTCTCATCGAGAGGTAGGTGTAGGATTGATCTAAAGATCATCCGATTCTGATAAGTATTCATGGAGATATGAATTTATTTGTGTTATGGGACAATTCATCAAGGTCGGCCAACAACCAAATAAACCCCTCGTGTGCTCAATGTTTTAGTATAAATAGAGGTGCCTTGAAAGTCATTTGGACACGCTCACTTGGGATCTCTTCCTCTCTACTTGTCTTTGGGATTTGGTGGGAGGAGAGATCCTAAGGGATAACAATGCCCTAATGGAGATCTAGAGAGAGTGCCCTAGGCTTTACATTGCCCTAATGAAGAAGTCCTAGACGCAGGAGGAAAGGGAGATCTAACAAGCAGTGAAGGAGGCCTAATAATAGACCCTAATGCAGTCCTTTCATTTCCTAATCTATACGTTGTTATGGAAGGGTTTGAGATAACCCTTAGACACAACAAAAGGGATAACCTAACAACAATAAGGAGGCTCCCATTCGCTTCCCTAACCTGCCCTTATACGCTGTCCAAAGGAGCCCTTATACGCTGCCCTAATCCACTGTCATAAGGAGGCCTTAAGTATGCTCTAGCCGCAGATCTAAGGTATGGTTACAACTGAGTTAAATGTGCCCTAGCCACAGATCTAAAGGGAGACTTAGCCGCAGATGAAGGAGAGCTCTAGCACCGTTAAGGGAGAGATCTGCCCGCAAAAAGGAGGCCTAAATCCGCAGTAAAGAGAGGCCAGATCCACAACAAGTGAGGAGACCTATACACAGCTAGGAGAGGAGGCCTAATCTACAGTCAAGAGGAGCTCCTATACGTTATCAAAGGGAAGTCCTAATTTGCTGTCAAGCATAACCAAGATCTGCAGCTGAAATCTAAGTGTGTTGTTGGTGACAACATGGAGATGTGTGCCATAGGTGTTATAGTGGGACAACAATATAGTTGTACATGATCAATACATGTACAACAAGGTACAACATGTCTAAATAGGACAACGGCAAGCATGATGACAATGGGACAACAATGAAGCTTGGTGGAGCAAGCAAACAGGGCAGCTGCAAGCATGATGACAATGGGACAACAATGAAGCTTGGTGGAGCAACCAAATAGGACAGCTGCAAGCATGATGACAATGGGACAACAATGAAGCTTGGTGGAGCAAGCAAATAGGACAATTGCAAGCATGATGACACATGGGACAACTGCAAGCACGATGAAGCATGGAAAACAACAAGCATGGTGAAGCATGGTAAAGCATGGACAACAACAAGCATAGTGTTGCAAGTACATTGGGACACAAAGCAGTAATGGTGCAGCAAGTACATAAAGTAGCAATGGTGCAACAAGCACATGGGTGATAGCATAGTGCAACAATGGCATAAGGTACAATAGTGCCAAACACGGGGACAATAGTGTAGCATGGTGCAACACGGTGAGGTGCAACATGATGACGAGATGCAACACAATGATAGGGGAAGGAGTCACCTTGAAGAATCAATTGAAGCAACTTGTCTTCAACTGATCTCATGTATCATCTTCTTAGAGATGATCTATGCTCTTATCTAGACAAGTCAAAGTGTTGACTTTTGTTGTAAATGTACTATCTCTATCTCTCTCTATCTCTCCGCTGAACTATTGAAGAACATATAAGAAGAATTGATCAAGGGATTTCCCACATTGGAGTTTGTCCTTGACTAGCGCCACATCTTGTGTCCTCTTGTCTGGGCTTGTCTTCTGCAATTTATGCTTATGTTCTATCTACAGTTTACTTTAATGTTGATGTGATTGCTAATCTAGAAAAGATATTGAGCCAACTATGAAAATTGAATTAAATTGCTCTAAGCATAGAACATACCTAAAGTTAACACAAACCTACTTTAGCAAAGCGAAGGCATAAGGAGCATAATTGTGAAGGGTTAAAGGATTTATCTAGTAGCATGAGAGGTTGCACCTCTTGACATTGGATCGAAGTTTAAAAAGGAGACCACCAGGTCTGCATCTTTCATCCAAATCACCGAATTTTTGAAGCAACTTCACAACTTTGGTATGTACATTATAGTCATTGAATTTAACAAAGTTTTGTGAAGGGACTGTTCTAGTTTTGCAAGGCATCTAAGGCCTTCCTATTAGCAATCATATCAACACTAGGAGGGAGATAATTCTTCTGTACTGTTGAAATTCCACAACCTTGGGTCTAGGTTATGTTGAAGAATCTAGAGAAGTTAGAGTTAATGAGATTCTTCTTGCATGATAACTATTTGTGAGTTATTTTACTTCTTAGCACAATCTTCACTTGTTATTATTATTAGAGAGTGTCTTCTCAGTTCCTCAAATAGCTACCAAAAACAAAGAGACAAGAACACACGATGTTGGCAGAAAATGTTGGCTTTCTACCATGGTCAAAACCTCTCCCTCTTAGAGAGGAAGACCTGCACAAAATTCTTCTTATAAAGGTTCCAATTGATGAATACAAAGACCATGACCCTTGACCTATTATGCCACTCCAAGGCCAAGCCATCAATCCTCTTCTTGCTGCTCAGATAACACTAAGGCCATTACTGCAATACCGAGATCTTCATTACTGATGCAACACTATTGCTGCACCTTCACTGAGATCATAACCGTGTGATTGTGTCTCCATTAAGATTGAGACCATATCTATGCTAAGATCATGACTGCACCTTTGAGACAGAGTGTGTTACTATGAAACCTTCTCATCATAATTCTGCCGAGACTATAAATTCATCTAGAGAGTAGGCCGAGAGAGTGTCACTTCATGATCCTCCTCTTTTCAAATCTGTCGAGACGGTAACTAGAGAGTAGGTCGAGAGAGTGTCACTTCATGATCCTCCTCTTTCCAAATATGCTAAGACTGTAGCGCTGCTTCTGTGATCCCTAAGATAGGGAGGAGGCTAAGATTATATTCTTACAACAGTGAGGAGACTGAGATTATATTCCTTAAGACAGTGAGGAGACCGAGAACATTCATCTTGATAGTACGCATCCGAAGAACAAAGATTTAAGAGATTTGCGAGATCTTGAGATTGTGATTACTCACTGTAATCACCATCGAAACTTCAAAGACATCCGAGATTTTGTTTACCAGTAATGAGAATACTTTCCACGCCTATATATAGTAGTTAGTCTTATATATAAGCCGACATAAGTGAGGGAATGACATGACTTACTTTTGAGCTGACATCGCTGTTATTTATCTTGTTTGGAGGTCGATTTCATCAAGAGTGATGATGCTTGTCTTTGGAGGGCATTTAGACTTTTCTATAGACTTGAATACAATACACATGTGCTCAAGAAGGGCTCTTTATTCATGACTTTGACTTTTTGACCTTTAAATATAAATCCTACGACTCTCAATGGGAGCCATCTATAAAATAAACCTCTTGCTCATGAAACCCATGCAACAAGGCATAATAACAAATTCATTTTCTTGTTTACAAATATCATAATTACAATGTCATGAAGACCAAACCTAGTTACACTTTCTTCAACAAGTTAGAGTCTTAAAAATCACTGATGCTACCAAACCAATAATCTCAACCATAAACTACTTTGCACAGCGGAAACATAAAGCAGTAAATCACATGCACAAATATACACAATTTTTAACAAATTGTACAATATGTACAACCCAAATCTTCATTATATTAAAACAAATCTGAATAATACAACAATCTATGGTATACAAGATACAATGACAAATGTTGCTGCAGCTTCTATGTCGTATCTTGTCCTGTCGGTCCTTCGTTCACGTACTGCTCACTAGCTGCCCCTTAGTCCATCAAAGGACAACACATCGAGACTCTATGAGGGCTGCCACCTAACACTGTTGCACGCCACTTCTGTAGCATGTACACAGGGTGATCAATTTTCTTTGTAGGCTGGCCACTTCTCGAGCTCCAAACTGCCAGGCTAGCAGTCACCTTTGTCCGCCAAGATATTGCACTCTGGCACCAAACTTTACCCAATCTTCAACTCCTCTTCATCACTTCAAGATAGCTTGTCTAGGGCTTCTTTGGGCTATCAACACGTTGCCCTCCACCAGACCAATGATGCCCAATCCTTCGCTGCGAAATCTGCTCCTAATTCAAGTCTTCACAGCACCCAAGTCAACTGCAATACATAGCTTCCACAGGCTGCAATACTCTGATCCAAATCTGGTCAATATCCTTGACCCAACACAATTTCAACTGTTGCAACAAGTCTGCTTTGTTGCTGTCATCACAACGACTGGTTAGGGCACTAAACAATGCTGTAACAACCCTCAACCAATCATCAAAACAACCCTTAAACTCTGCTACATTACTTCACAGGACAACTCCTTGATTATGCTATTGATTTGGGCATATATAAGACCTCAAACACTCCTACGCAACCCTTCACTGTAGTGTTATGGCCTGCGGGCCTAACACAGTCTTCTTGTAGCTTCCAGGCAGCATAATCCTGGTTCCTTGTCCCTCCAACGATGCCCCAATAGACCTGTTCCTCGGCTCCCCTAACTCGACGCTCCTACAAGATGAAACAACTCCCACGCAGTCACAAATGGATGCCCAAACAGTCATTTAACAACTCGTTGGTCTGATTCTTTTCCTACGTCCAAAAAGTGGTAATCCTCCATACTTTCACGTTCGGATATCTCCTATCAGCGGCCCAATCTAAGGAAGGTATGCTGAGTTTCTTATGCTCTCTTTCTGCCTTGCGTTGCACAAGATGGATGAGAAAATGACAACAACTCACCCCTCTATTTATACACAAATGAGGGGCTCCATGAATTGATGCAGAGACATTTCTCTTGGGAGAATTCACTTCAAGCCTACATGACTTGAATGTCCATTAATTAATTGTCAACTTAAAAAATTCATATCTTCGTTTCTAGAGCTCTGATTTGAGTGATCTTTGGAGCATTGGAATCGACATGCCAAGCTCTATCACCACAAATTTTCTCAAGATCAAATTTGTTGATTTGGGGTAGCATCAGATGTGATCTAGCCACGAAAATTGGTGGAGAGGCTAAGGCACATGAGATCTCCAATACCCATAAAGGGTTTGGGCAGATTCTAAACAGTTTGGGAAATATTAAAATAATTAATATTTTTAATGGAGTCCCTAAGTCTAAACTTAGGGAAATTAAAATATTAATGTGAATTAATATAAAACTGTGTTAGAATGGCCCAAAAGTCATGGATCAAGCTAGATCTAATCTTAGTCGTTGATTAGGGACTTAATCTTGGCCGTTGATTTCTCAACGAGAAAAGTATAAGAGGAGGCTTGAGGGTCACTTGGAGAACACACCAAGAGATCAAGATTTCGACTTTCGGGGGTTGGGTTTGTTGAGAAAGTTGAGAGAGTGATCAGAGTTGCAACTGAGAGTCAGTGAATACAGAAGTAGAGAGGTAGAGATAACACTGGGAGGATCAATGCAATAGCTGGAGAGAGGAATGCAGAAGCAGCCAAGGGCTCACATAAAGGCAGCTAGGAGCTACACAGTGCCCCAGAGGGCTAGTGTGGGTGATGCAGAGGGCCAGAGGATTAATGCAGTGCCTCTAGAGGCTGACAGAGGCCAAGCCAGAGTGACATTGGGCTAACACTGGGCCAGAGAGAGGCTGACGCAATCCATAGACGCTGACACTGGGGTTTCGTGGGGCAGATTGGAGCTGCCAGAGTGTTTATCCAGGGTTTCTGCCAGAATATTTGCTTTCGAGTAGAGAGGTACTACTGCCGACATTTTTCTCTGTTGGGTGAGCCGGATTTGGCACCCAGATTGTATTCTGAAACTGCTTAATAAATCAAACCCTCAGATAGCTGCACCTGTTTTCCCACATTGAGTTTTTCTGGGGACATTAGCCCAAAAACAACGGTGACACTTGTGTGCTTGTTTGTGTTTCCTTCAGTTGATGATCTGTAATGTGTTGAGCATGCACTTGTATTTATTTCCAGTATTTACATGGTAAATAACTTGTCAATTAACAGAACAAATAGGAAGTAATAAATCAGAAAGTACGTGAAGGGTTTCTAAGGGGTTAGACTTAGAAATTCCAACAAAATTCATCATGGTTTTGGCCCAAATCCCGATGGGTGCAAAACCCCATGCTTGGGTTCCAAGCCCATAAGGGACCCTTGTGGCGCTTTGCCCTCCAAACCCTGAGTGGTAGGGCTTGGAGTACCTCCCAAGCTACCCTCCATTGCGACACAAATCAACACACTCCTTCTTAGCGAGGGAGGTACTTCTAAGACTAGGAAGTAACTCCTCATCATCATCATTACTCCTAACAATCTCCCTTGGTGCTCACAATCGCAACAATCCTTGTACGGTGAACTACACCCTTCTCGGAAGTGTCACTCTCACTGTTGGAAGCACCCTGCTTCTTCTTCTTATCCTGTAACGTCTTCCACTCTCTCCATGATTCCTTCTTGGCAGTTGTAGGAGCACCCTTTCTCCCCACTGACCACGTGCTCTTCTTGGACTACAGAGTCTCCCTCTGAATCTGCAAGCTCCCTCTCGAACTAGACTCCCTCTGAGTCTCTGGAACTTGGACCTTCTTGGGAAGGTGTACCTTCTTCTTAGGAACCTGTACCTTCTCCTCTGAAGCCTGCACCTGCACCTGCTTCTCTGGAACCCGTACTTGCTCCACTTGCTTCTTCCCATGACCCACAAGCTTGCCTGTTAACCTGTAGAGACCATGCTCTCTAACTTTGAGTACAATCCCATTGGACTTAGAGCATATGGGCCTGAGTCTTGCCTTCCCATCTTGGAACAAGACCTCAAACCCCTTCCTCTCGATCATTGAGACGAAAATCACGCTATATCTGAGACCTGGTACAAACAGTACATCATGGACCCGCATCACACGTCCTGTCTCCGTTTTGAATGGCACAACACCCGATCCTTGAATGTCCAACTGACTCTTGTCACCCAACACCATGTGCAACTTTGAGTTCCCTTCAACTAGAGTCTCAAAAATCTCATGTGACGAAATAATAGCAAATTCCTCCTCTTGGAATCTCCTGGTGAGATCATCTATCTCAGCTGAAGTGGGAATACTGGCGGCTTGCTTTCCTTTCCTCTTATTGTCATCTCCCTTCTTCTTCATCGGACATCTTGACGAATAATTACCCATATCGCCACAGTTGAAACACTTGACTTTACTCAAGTCCTTCTGCTTGTCTTTCATTCACGCTGCAAGTGCCACGTCATCATCGAGAGACTTCTTCTTTGGATGAAGATCCTCATCTTGCAACTCTTCTTGAATGAAGTCATCCCACAACCTATCCCAGTCTGGCATCTTCTCCCTGGCAACGATCCCTTTGATGAAGGGCTTCCATTCCTCAGTGAACCCTTTCAAAGCAATCCTTTCCATATCTCCATCTAAGAGAGTCACACCGATGGCAACAAGCTCATCTTTGACTTGAGACAATTTTGTTAGATAAGAGGTCACGCTTTCACCCTTTATCATCTTGGTGGACTTCAACTTATCCTCCAATACCAGTACTCTATTCTCGTTCTCATTTTAGAACAAATACTAAAGAGCCATCCACATCTCATGTGCATTGTTCTTCTCGGACAAATGAGGTATTAGGGCATCCTTCACACCTTCTAAGATGATCAATCTCACCCTCACATCTAAATCTTCATATATTTCCAGCTCCTTAGGGTCGGTTGGCTTCTTGATCTCTTTCTTGGTGAAATCCCAGATCTTGTTGACCTGCAAGACCATCTTGATCGTCTCCTTCCAAGGAGTATAGTTGGACAATCCCTCCAACCTGTCCTCATATCAGAGACCTGTCTCCAACTTCGACATTGTAGTGAGCTCTTCACTTACAATGTGACTAACTCCCTCTCACGCTATACTTCGCTGTGCACAACTCTGATTCACTGACTTCCAAAGTAGCTCAGACACCCTCTGATACCATGTTGAGTTTCCATGACCTTGGGTCTAGGTTAGAGTCTTAAAAATCACTGATGCTACCAAACCAAGAATCTCAACCATAAACTACTTTGCACAACGAAATTATAAAGCAATAAATCAGACATGCACAAATATACACAATTTTTAAGAAATTGCACAATATGTACAACCCCAATCATCGTTATATTAAACCAAATCTGAATAATACAACAGTCTATGGTATACAAGATACAATGACAAATATCGCGGCAACTTCTATGTTGTATCTTGTCCTGCGGGTCCTTCGCTCCCGTACTGCTCACTAGTTGCCTCGTAGTCCAAAGGACAACACATCAAAATTCTAGGAGGGCTGCCATCTAATACTGCTGCAGGCCACTTCTGTAGCATGTACACGGGCTGATCAATCTTCTCTCTAGGCTGGCCACTTCCCGAGTTCCAAATTGCTAGGCTAGTAGTCACCTTTGTCCATCAAGGCATTGCACTTCGACACCAAACTTCACCCAATCTTCAGCTTCGCTTCGTCACTTCAAGATAGCTTGTCTAGGGCTTCTTTGGGCTATCAACATGCTGCCCTCCACCAGACCAATGATGCCCAATTCTTCACTGCGAAATCTGCTCCTAATTGAAGTCTTCACGACACCCAAGTCAACTCCAATACATGGCTTCCACAGGCTGCAATACTCTGATCCAAATCTGGTCAATATCCTGGATCCAACACAAGTTCAACTGATGCAACAAGTCTGCTTTGCTGCTGTCATTGTTGTGGCTGGTTAGGGCACCAAACAATGCTATAACAACCCTCAACCAGTCATCAAAACAACCCTTAAACTCTGTGACATTACCTCACATGACAACTCCTTGATTATGTTGTTGATTTGGGCATATATAAGCCCTCAAACACCCCTACTCAACCCTTGACTATAGTGTTATCGCCTGCGACCTTGTTGGAAATACTAAGAGGGGGGGTTGGGTGAATCAGTATTTCTTTTTAATTGTTCTTGTTATTACCAAAACATATATATATATATATATATATATATATATAACTGGTTACAATTAGTTTCCAAGCTCCAACTTGGACTTCAGTGAGGCTCCAACCTCTACAGCACCAACTCTGTCTTGCAATGGTTCTGCACTTAGGAGCACCAACTCCCAAGTATTTCAATCCTGTTCAGTTCTGAGGCTCCAACCTCTTGGGCTCCAACTCAATCCTGGTATAAACTGTTTTGCTGCAGTTCTTTGTTCTGCTAAGCTTCTCCTTCAATCCTGTTCTCCTGCCTTTGCTGCCTCAGCTGCCTCTCACACAGATTGCCCACGACAACAACACATCTCCCCTTGTCTTTTTTGTTTTTATGTATTCCTAATGCCCTCTAACTGTTCGTTTTCATCTTCCACGCTTGCTTCAGCTTCCTCTGTATTGGCTTGACCTTTGGCTTCCCTCTTCTCCATTGATTTGGCTTTTCGATTTCCTCTGCGCTGGCTTTCCATTTAGCTTCTTGGCTTTTCGGTCATTGTGTGTTAAAACTGTAACACTACCTCTTTTTTTCAATGATAACAGGCATCCACAAAGGCTATTTTGTTTAACGGACATGCCACGTCCTAATCGCAATCGCAATCGGCATTAGTTCAACCTCCTGAACTATCGGGAGCATTCCTTAGTGTATTTCTGCCTCCAAATGCCGCGCAAGCCAAATATTCAATTACACAGGAAATAGGAGCAAAAACAGACAAAAAGGCTAAAGGGCGGACTTCAAGAATCAATACACCCGCATCTATACTGTATCGGGTCCGTAGTATAATCACAATCGGTGCTCAAGACTTCCGGGGGTCCTTTATACATCGAGACCATGGCATCGCCGATGGCCGACGATCGATCCTCCACTGGACGCGATATTATATTAAGCCCATCTATAATGTTGCATCGGGTCCGGTCTTGCAATCGCAATTGGCACTTGCCCTTGGCGGAGGTCCAATGCGATATCGCTAATCGCTATCAGCTATTGCAATGGGCCGCTTAACACTTTATGACTTCTACTCCCAAAGTGCCAATGCGATATACGTCGGCAATCGCAAATCGCAAAGGTTCAGGGCTCGACGTTAACGTAGGCCACTTGCTTATAGCGATGCGATAATATGTGCTGGACCCGATAGGACTCAACACTCCCGTGCATAAAATTTCAAGTCCACTTTCTTGAATCCGCTAAGTGTTTAGCGTGATTTCTCTGTGTAAAAGGCATTCGGCGATAAACAAGTAAATACACAGGGGTTATGCTATATGGTTTCTACGGGCCCGATAGTGTTAACATTTCCGCCTCCGATAGTGTATTTGCAATACACCCAAGTCTTCCGCCTCCGATAGAGTATTCTTTGCACACATATATAAACTCTGCCTTTCCGCTCCAATAGTGTATTTGCATATATGTATGGTTTTATGCCGCCGATAGTGTATATAGCCTTGTCTATATATGTGTTATGAGTTTTGGCCTCCTATAGTGTAAATGCATCCATATATATGATATATGCTCCCTATAGTGTAATCCTTTGGCATTCTTGCTCCTTTAATAGCTCCCGATAGGGTAATTTGTGGCATATATGGCTCCTGATAGTTCATTTGCATGCATATGACCCTTTTGTGGCATGCATTGCTTCGATAGCTCCCGATAGCTCTGTCTACTTCCTCCATTGCTCTGATGGCTTTGTTGGCTTCCTCCGATGGCTTTGTTTGCTTCCTCTGGCTCCTCGAATATTGTGATACTGACATCAATGACAATCTATGTCAATAATCTTCCCCTTTCTTATTGATGGTAATATTCTTGTGCTCTCCCCCTTTGCCATCAATGGCAAAGGAATGCATATGGACTCCCCTTGTCGAACTGCTCCCCCTGTTGAACTGCTCCCCCTATTTTGCAACATCTTTATGAGTGAACTTGAGTGATGCTAAAGAGATAACCCCCATCTTTTGACGCAGATGTTCAAATGCCTCTCTAGGAAGAGTTTTTGTGAAAATATCAGCGATCTGTTCCTTAGTACTGATATATTCCAAGACGATGTTTTGTTCAGCTACTTGTTCACGAAGGAAATGATACTTGATTGGTATGTGTTTGGTCCTTGAGTGCATCAATGGATTTTTGCTGAGACTGATAGCACTTGTGTTGTCACAATAGATGGTAATCAGTTGATCTGTACCTATGTTGACATCTTTTAGAGCTTCCTTCATCCATAGTATTTGAGTACAATAGTCTGCTGCAGCTATATACTCGACTTCGGTTGTGGATAATGATATGGATGACTGTTTTTTGCTGAGCCAGGATACTAAACAGTCTCCTAGGAAGAATGCATTTCCACTAGTACTTTTCCGATCATCTACACTTCCAGCCCAATCAACATCGGTGTATGCAGTTACAGTCAATGTTGAGCTCTTAAGGTACCAAAGACCTAAATCAGGATTTCCTTTCAGATATTTGAGAATTCTTTTTACAACTAATAAATGGGATTGTTTGGGAGTAGATTGAAATCTTCCCACCATTCCTACTGCCTGCATTATGTCTGGTCTTATAGCTGTTTAGTATAGAAGGGCTCCAATTATTGACCTGTAATGAGTTGCATCTATTGGAGGGGAGTCATCATCTTTGCTCAATTTGCAGTTTGTGTTCATAGGTGTGCTCATGGGTGCACAGTCCTCCATTCCATATCTTTTGAGCATGTCTTTTAGATATTTGGCTTGAGATATACACAACCTGGCTCTGGTTTGAGATACTTGAAGTCCAAGCAAGTGAGATAGCTCTCCTATCATTGACATCTCGAACTCTTTTGACATGTTTTGAGAAATTCATGGCTCATTTCATCATTATTGCTAGCAAAAATCAGATCATCGACATAAACAAGAGTAACTAGTAACTTACCTTCATCTGTCTTTATGTATAGATTACTTCTAGCCACTCCCTTTTTGAAGCCTTGTTGTTGTAGATAGTGATCCAATCTTGCATACAAAGCTCTAGGAGCTTGTTTTAAACCATATAAAGCCTTTTTCAACTTACAGACAAGTCCTTTCCTTCTGCTACATCAAACCCTTCTTGCTGCTCCATGTAGACTTCTTCCTTGAGTTCCCCATTTAGAAATACTGATTTTACATCCATTTGATAGATTTTGAATCCTTTTGAGCAAGCAAATGCCAAGAACATCCTGATAGCTTCCTTCCGAGCTACTGGTGCAAATGTTTCTTCAAAGTCAATTCCTTCAATTTGTGAATAGCCTTTGCAAACAAGCCTTGACTTGTTTCTGATAACTTGTCCATCTTCATTCATTTTATTTTTGAATACCCACTTGGTTCCTATTATGTTTTTGTCCTTTGGATGAGGTACCAGCTCCCATGTTTCGTTCTTCTCAATTTGGGACATTTCTTCTTCCATGACTTTTACCCAATGAGAATCCTTGCTTGTGCAAATGTTTCTGGTTCTTTCACGGATAGAAGAGCAATAACATTTCTCTTTGGTGTAATTATCGTCCTTCTTCTGGTTTGCATCTCTTCATCTCTATTGCCAATAATCTGCTCTTCTGGATGATATTTCTGGAGAAACTTCATCTTTGAAGGGGTATGAGGTGGTTCTTTTTCCTCTTCTTCTTCTTTAGGTTCTTCTTCTTCAATGAGAAGATCATCTTCATGTTCTTCAATTTCTTTTTCTGGAAGGTCTTCATCAATCTTTACATCAATGCTTTCCACTATTTTCTTTAGTCAAAAATTGTAGCACTTGTAGGCTTTGCTCCGTGTAGAGTATCCGAGGAATATCCCTTCATCAACCCGAGATTCAAACTTTCCTGGTGAGCCATCATTGATTTTTATGAAGCACTTGCTTCCAAAGATCTTGAAGTACTTTACTGAAGCAGGTCTTCCTTTCCATAATTCATATGGAGGTTTTTCACAATTTGGTCTTAATTGAGTCCGATTCAGGGTATAGACAACTGTCCTGACTGCTTCTCTCCAAAAGTTTGGCTGCAAGTCTGCTGCTAATAACATTGTTCTTGCCATTTCTTGAACTGTCCTATTTCTTCTTTCAACTACCATATTTTGCTGAGGTGTTCTAGCAGCAGAGAATTCCCTTTTAATTCCATGAATATTACGAAACTCATTAAACTCTTTTGATGTGAATTCTCTCCCTCTGTCTGTTTTGAGGCACTTAATTTTTGAGTCTTTTTCATTTTCTACAAGAGCTTTTAGATTCTTAAAACACTCAAAAGTTTCAGATTTATATTTTATAAAATATATCCACATCATTCTAGTATAGTCATCAACAAATAACACAAAGTACCTTTCTCCTTGGAGTGCCTAATTTCTAGTTGGTCCACACAAATCAACATGGATGATCTCCAAGGGCTTTGATGTAGAGAGCTCCTTTGTCTTGTGGCTGGTTCTGGTTTGCTTTCCATGTTGACATGGACCACATACTCCTTGATTTGGTTTGAATAGCCTTGGGATGTCTCGTATAGCTCTAATCTTGCTGATATTGATCAAATTTTCTAAGCTTGTATGTCCAAGTCACTTGTGCCATAGCCAACTCTCATCTATCTAACTTAGGTAACATTTATTTTCTTGAATCTTGTTCAGAATGTAAATGTTGTCTGGTGTTCTAACCCCTTTTGCCACAAGTTCCCTTAAGGAAGAGTTCTTTATTTCACAGCCTTTGGTGCTGAAGACAACCTTATGTCCTTGATCACAGATTTGGCTGACACTCAAGAGGTTGTGTTTGAGCCCGTCTACTAGCAGAGCATCTTGAGCTTTTCCTTTTCCATTGATAAGAGTAACAATTCCTTTTCCTGCAATTCTGCCAGATCCATTTCCAAAGGACACATTTCCTTCCTTTTTGCTCAATGAGACAAACTTCCTTTTGTCCTCTCATGTGTCTGGAGCACCCACTATCCACAAACCAATGATTTTCATTATTTTGAGCATATAGAGCCAGGGCGCGTTTATCCATGTTGGGTTTCTCACTAGCTTTTCTTCCTTTGAGTGGGTAGTTTTGTTCAAAGTGTCCATTATTGTAGCATAATGAGCAAATCAGATCAAATTTGGTCAAGGGATCAAACGAATTGAAGGTTTTGATTTGTCCCTGCCTTATAGGGGCATATGGTTTGATTATTTGATCTTTTAGCTTTGGTGTTTCACTTCTGCGAGCCATGCAATGCCTGGCTTGATGACCAAAGTTTTTACAATGAAAACAATGTCCAAGAAAGATAGTTTTGTACTTGTTGTAGTAGCCATGGTTTGAGTCAATTTCCTTCCTTGGAATTACTCCCGCTTCATTCTTTGGATTTGAGATGGGCCTTTGATGAAATGATGGATTGTACTTGCTGTAATATCCATGATTCGAATCCAAATTCCTCTTTGGTGTTATTCTCTCTTCATTCTTTGGATCTGGGATGCGCCTTTGATGACACACTTTTTCTTCTTTTGGGTTGCTGGAAAGTGCATTGGCATAGCTTTTCACACTGTTCTTAGTGCTTGATGATTCTCCTTTAAAGCCTATTCCAGACGTCTCATGTTGAGGCTTTTGACTTTTTAGGATAGTCTCAAGTATTTGAGAGCTTTACCAACCCCTTTTGACTTGCTCCCAATGTTACTTGGGAGTGGGAGCGAAAGCGGGGAGTGGGAGCGAAAACGGGAGCGGGAGCGACATTTTCAGAAGCTCCCGGTTTGGGAGTGAATCCCGGAGCGTCTTTTATATAATATATATATTTTTTATATTTTGATACATATATGTCAACAAAAACATGTAGAATAATGAATTAGATATAAAAAAAATAAAAAAACATAGATTGAACCATACAACAACAATCATCTAGAAGTTATAATCTTCATCAACCACGTCCACAGGTTAGTAACATAGTAACATACAACATATTGAGTCTCATGATTCATCAATCTTAAAGTTTCAAGCTTTCAAAATTCAATATATAATTTATCATCATTGATCACCAAAGTTGTACTTGTAAGCTAAGTGTAAACATTACAACAAATAATATCTAACATGAAATGAAATGTTATAAAATGAAATGAAATGAAACAACTTTCAACTTTCATGAAGCATCATATTCATAATTCATTACTAATGAGTTATAATTGCCAACTTCAAACTTAAATTGTCATATACTGTTTAAAAAAATAGCATAATAAATATGAAAGAGTCAATAGTTATAAAAGCTACTAGAAACTAGAAAAGAGAAGTAAATCTATTATCTATTTCTTATGCTTGGGCCTCTTGCCACCACGAGAAATGTCTAATTTTTTAGTCTTGTTGGAAAATCAGGATCTTTGTCATTGATATCACCCTCTAAGCATTAATATCCAGAGGTATCTTTGTCATTACCTCTTTATCTGTAGGAATATTTGTCATTAATATCACCCTCTAAGCATTAACATAAGATAGAACAAGCATAACATGTCAAGTCAAGATGTTGTTTGAGTGATGCGTACATTTTTAGGAGGGTCATGATAGAGGAGTTCGACAAACAATGTCACTAACATCAAGGTACATAGAGGGATTGGTGTTCTTGATTAAATACGAGTTCCATACCCTAATACATGACAAAAGCCAATGGAAACATTACAATCCCCCAATCCTGAAATCCTGAAAAACTGATAACTCTGTTGGATTTTGAATGAAATCTAAAATTCTACTTTCTCCATATGAAATCCAATGAGGCCGGAACCACTCTCAAACATCCTGAGTCATTTCATGGTAATGATAAAAATTTAAGTAAAAGGATGAAAATGAATATTAAGGAGAATGTCACTTTTACTTTAAGAATTTAACATTACCATGAATAACATATCAATAATAGGGCCTAGACTTGATCATTAAGCTGCCCCACTCAAAAATTATTTGTTTCTTTCAAAAAACATTGCATTTCAAACATTACTACAAAAAAAAATTGCAAAAAAGGCAAAACGCTCTCGAAATCGCTCCCGAAAAGGCAGGGAGCGAAAATTTTTTTAGGGAGCGTGCTCCTGAAATCACTCCCATTTCGGGAGCGATTTCGGGAGCGCGCTCCCAACTCGCTCCCGAGTCACTCCCGCCCGGAGCGCGGATCGGGAGCGGGATTGAGGGGGGCGCGCTCCCCCACAACATAGTTTGCTCCAATTCCTTCCTTAGAGATACTATTTCGGCTTCACGTTCTTCGCAAGTCTCTTCTTTTTCTTTTAGCTTTGTTTCCAAGAGATCTTCTCTTCTTCTTGTTTCCTCGTTTTCTACCTTGAGAGAAATGATTTTATTCCGTAATTTCTCATTTTCTTCAATGGCACTTATTAACAATTCATCTACATTTCCTTCTAGCCCTGAGTCATCTTCATTTGTGAATGCCATGAATAATGTTTCTTGGCTTTCATCATGGTCACTTTCCTCATCTGATTTCCTTTTGATGACTACAAATTCATCCTCATCAGACTCATCTTGCTTAGAGAAGAAGTTCTTCTTATTGAACCCTTTCTTTTTGTGTGCCATTCTTTTAGAATTTCCTTCATCATCACTATCATGTTTATGAGGACATTTTGTAGCATAATGACCTATTTTTCCACATTTGAAACAGATAAGAGGGTACTTACCTTTTAGCTTAGATCCTCTCTTCAACTTTCGTACAAATTGAGCCAATTCGGATTCCACATCGGAGTCATCACTACAGTCATTCCTTTCTTTCCCCTTCTTGGATTTTGAGGCCTTGAATGCTGCATCTTTGGAGCTTGGGCCACCTTTTCTCATCTCATAGGCAGTGAGGATTCCATGGAGTTCATCCATCTTGAGAGTATCTAGATCCTTTGCTTCTTCTATGGCGCTTATTTTGGAGTCAAATCTGTCTGGAAGAGATCTTAAGACCTTTTGAACAATGGTACTTTCTTCAATCTTTTCGTCCAATCCTTTAAGGGAGTTGACCACTTCAGCTACTCGGAGGAGGTATGCTGCAATATCTTCTTCATCTTCCATCTTCAGACTTTCAAATTGCCTTCTATGAGTTTGAAGCTTTGCCTTCTTGACTTTTGAGTCTCCATCGTATAAGCCAACTAGCTTATCCCACTGTTTGGCAGAGTTACAATTAATTACTTTTGTAAACTCGGAATTAGTGATTCCACTAGTGATGGAGTTCAAAGCTTTTGCATTGGCAATGTAGGCTTTCCTCTTGTCTTGATCTGTTGGAAGAGTGGTAGGCATTTGGTACTCATTTTGAACGAAATGCTAGACTTAAGGTCCAAGGGACATTAAGTAGTAGGTCATTCTCTTTTTCCAGAAACCAAAGTTAGTGCCATTGAACAGAGGAGGTTTTCCTGACGCTTCGTGATTTCTCATCATGACTACAAATCTTTCTTCAAGCTGTTAGGCTAATATGAAGAAGCCTGCTCTGATACCAATTGTTGGAAATACTGAGGTGGGGGGGTGAATCAGTATTTCTTTTTAATTGTTCTTGTTATTACCAAAACATATATATATATAAAACTGGTTACAATTAGTTGCCAAGCTCCAACTTGGACTTCAGTGATGCTCCAACCTCCAGAGCACCAACTCTGTCTTGCAATAGTTTTGCACTTAGGAGCACCAACTCCCAAGGATTTCAATCCTGTTCAGTTTTGAGGCTCCAACCTCTTGGGCTCCAACCCAAACCTGGTATAAACTGTTTTGCTGCAATTCTCTGTTCTGCTGAGCTTTTCCTTCACTCCTATTTTCCTGCATCTGTTGCCTTGCTGCCTCTCACACAGATTGTCCACGACAACAACACATCTTTCCTTGTCTTTTTTCTCTTTTTATGTATTCCTGATGCCCTCTGACTGTTTGTTTTCGTCTTCCACTGGCTCTTCGGCTTCTTCCACGCTTGCTTCAACTTCCTCTGCGCTAGCTTGACCTTTGGCTTCCTTCTTCTCCATTGATTTGGCTTTTCAGTTTCCTCTGCTCTGGCTTTCCATTCAGCTTCCTGGCTTTTCCGTCACTGTGTGTTAAAACTGTAACACTGCCCTGTTTTTTTAATGATAACAGGCATCCACAGAGGCTATTTTGTTTAACGGACATGCCACGTCCTAATCGCAATCACAATCGGCATTAGTTCAGCCTCCTGAACTATCGTTCAGGCCTCTTGAAATATCGTTCAGGCCTCCTGAACTATTGGGAGCACTCAGTGTATTTCTGCCTCCAAATGCCGCGCAAGCCAAATATTGAATTACACAGGAAATAGGAGCAAAAACAGGCAAAAAGGCTGAAGGCAGACTTCAAGAATCAATACACCCGCATCTATATTGTATCGGGTCCGTAGTATAATTGCAATCAGCGCTCAAGGATTTCGGGGGTCCTTTATACATCGAGACCATGGCATTGCCGATGGCCGACGACCGATCCTCCACTGGATGCGATATTATATTAAGCCCATCTATAATGTTGCATCGGGTCTGGTCTTGCAATCGCAATCGGCGCTTGCCCTTGGCGGAGGTCCGATGCGATATCGCTAATCGCTATCGGCTATTGCAATGGGCCGCTTAACACTTTATGACTTCCGCTCCCGAAGTGCCGATGCGATATACGTCGGCAATCACAAATCGCAAAGGTTCAGGGCTCGACGTTAACGTAGGCCACTCGCTTATAGCGATGCGATAATATGTGCCGGACCTGATAGGACTCAACACTCCCGTGCATAAAATTTCAAGTCCACTTTCCCGAATCCGCTAAGTGTTTAGCGTGATTTCTCTGTGTAAAAGGCATTCGGCGATAAACAAGTAAATACACAGGGGTGATGCTATATGGGTTCTACGGGCCCGATAGTGTTAACACTTCCGCCTCCGATAGTGTATTTGCAATACACCTAAGTCTTCCGCCTCCGATAGAGTATTCTTTGCACACATATAGAAACTTTGCCTTTTCACTCCGATAGTGTATTTGCATATATGTATGGTTTTATTCCGCCGTAGTGTATATAGCCCTGTCTATATATGTGTTATGAGTTTTGGCCTCCTATACTGTAAATGCATCCATATATATGATAAATGCTCTCGATATTGTATTCCTTTGGCATTCTTGCTCCTTTAATAGCTCCCGATAGTGTAATATGTGGCATATATGGCTCCTGATAGTTCATTTGCATGCATATGACCCTTTTGTGGCATGCATTGCTTCGATAGCTCCCGATAGCTTTGTCTGCTTCCTCGATTGCTCTAATGGCTCTGTTTGCTTCCTCTGGCTCCTCGAATATTGCCATATTGACATCAATGACAATCTATGTCAACAGGCCTAACATAGTCTTCCTGTAGCTTCTAGGCAGCATAATCTTGGTTCCTTGCCCCTCCAACGATGCCCCAACAAACATGTTCCTTAGCTCCTCTAACTCGACGACCCTCCTAGAAGATGAAACAACTCCCACACAGTCATAAAAGAATGCCCAAACAATCCTTTAACTCCTCGTTGGTATACTTCTTTTCCTGTGTCCAAACAGTGGTAACCCTCCACACTTTTATGCGGGGATATCTCCTATCTGTGGCCCAATCTAAGGAAGGTATGCTGAGTTTCTTATGCTCTCTTTTTGCCTTGCATTGCACAAGATGGATGAGAAAGTGACATCAACTCACCCTCTATTTATACACAAATGAGGGGTTCCACGAATTGATGAAGAGACATGTCTCTTGGACGAATTCACTTCAAGCCTACATGACTTGACTATCCATTAATTAATTATCAACTTCGAAAGTTCATATCTTCGTTTCTAGAGCTCCGAGTTGAGTGATCTTTGGAGCATTGGAATCAGCGCGCCAAGCTCTATCAGCTCAAATTTTCTTAAGCTCAAATTCATCATGGTTTTGCCCAAATCTCGATGGGTGCAAAACCCCACGCTTGGGTTCCAAGCCCACAAGTGATCCTTGTGGTGCATCGCCCTCCAAACCCTGACCCCTAGGGCTTGGAGTACCTCCCAAGCTACACAAATCAACATGTACATGGTCCGAAATTCTATGACATTGTTTTATACATAAGTGTCACATTGACCAAGGATAGTCTCCAAAAGAATCGAAATTCTAAGACCACCTGTGCAAATAATTAATCCTAGATCGATTTTGTTGAAGGGATATTTTGAGCATAAAACTGAAGCATAGTCTCATTGTCAAGCGAAAACTCATACCCTTCATCTGTATTGTTATGTAAAAAAGTTAATAATTTTGTAATTATAGGTTCATTAGGCAAAAGGGCATGATTAGAAGATCATGCCCTTTCACCAAGAGGCACCTGAGGCGGTATATAAGTCAAGGGCCCCTTCCATGTAACACCATCATTCATCTATTTAATAGTATATATATTTGATTATATCTCTCAATTGCAAAATTATATTTATTTGCTCCATTTGGTATCAGAGCTTGTTTGCTCCTTAGTGCACGTTTGCTGCCCTTTGTCATCATACAACGCCCCTGTGTTCAATGTCACGACTGCCATCACATTTTCGTATTTGCTTAATTCCCCGTCCATCCTCAAATTTGCCTTGCAAGTCTTTTGTCTGTTGTTTTCCCCCACTCATGTCCACAATCAATGCCTCATTCGCGACAACAAACCCCACCATTTTTTTGTTGTGTCTACCCTAGCTGTTGTTATGGTTATCACCACTGTTCTTTGCCATACACGTCCGTTGTGCTTGTACACGTCCATCGTAACATTTCCACTGTTTCCATTCACCACCGATCCTGCCTGTGCCTGTTATCCATTCACTGCCACTGTTCCTCGCTCAATCGACCACCTCGTACCTCCCCAATCGACGTGTTCCACCTAATGTCACGACAACCATCACGTTGTCTCCTTCTATTGATTCGGTTGATTTAACAATTCATAGTTATATTAATTACTATATAGTTGTAATATTAATTTACTATATGATTCATAATTATATAAATGATTAATATTTAATAACTATAAATGTTAATTAATATTTAATTATATAAATTGATTAGAAAAATAAAAAAAATATTATATAGTTTAAAAAATTACTATCTAGTTTGAAAATAATAATTAGGTTTAAGTTAAGGAAGAACGTTAAGTTGGATAAATATACGCCACCACATACTCGATTAATGTTTGCATCTATGACGATGGTTGATTTTAGTAAAAAATTGATAAATCTTGAGAATAAGGTTACTGGACATTCTTATGAAATCAAGGAGCTCCAGGATACGACGAAGAGAATAGATAATCAACTCGAGCAAAATCATAATGAATTTAAAAAGGATCCTACATTCCTTTCAAATTAGGTGGATTAAAATCATAATGCAGCATTGATAGTTCATGATCAAGCAATGGCGATGTTGACCTGTATTTGTGACAAGTTGAAAATTACACCTGATCAAATACCCCAGAATAATGAAACTATTCAACATCCAAATTCTTCGGATACATCAAACTCACTAGACTCACATTAGATCCCTGAGTCTCCAAAAGTGTCGTCCATGGTCAATCAACAAAATAGTAATACGAATTTTCAAAATATGCAGCTCTGGAATCAATACTGAAATATGCAGCTCTCGAGTCAATACCCCTTCTTCACCCCACCAGTTGCTACATATCAACGAAGAGCAAAACTTTAGCTCTCCAAAATTGACGGTAACGAGAAATACAATGTTGCATGGTTCAATAAAGTAGAAGAGTATTGGTATAATTGGTATATGTGGTGGAAAAAAACAACACACGCTATCAGCTGGAAGAAATTCAAAAATACATTCTTTAAGAGGTTCCAAGGTGTCAAAGAAGAAGAGTTCTTCGCAACACTCACCAGGCTGCAACAAAAAGGAGATGTGGACGAATACACTAGAGAATGGGAAACTCTAGCTACATGAGTACCTGGGTTATCAGAGACTCGTCTTATTCAATCATACATCACGAGACTTAAACCACATCTCCAGGCTGAGCTTAAGCTTCATGACATCACTTCTATAGAAGAAGCAAGACAAAAAGCAAAAGCTGCAAAAAAGAAGCTCGAAAGGATACAGTGGTCAAAGGTTGAAAGAGTATATTCAAAATGAAGATTTTCCCAAACTGCTAACACGAATAATACAAAATATGTTCCACCACATCTACGTGAAGGAGAAAAAACTAATTTGGAAATGCAAGTAATGAAAGAGGGTATGTGCAAACGTTGTGGCGAAAAATGGGATTCTAAACGTAAATGTGCTAAGGGAAAAGAGACCAAGAACCTGTATACATGTGAAACAACCAATGATTCAAACAAAGAAGAATCAAAAGTACAATAAGTTGAAGATTCTCCACATTTTTTTCTAGAATCAAATAACGAGAATATTCCGCAAGGGTCATTATCAACCATGACAGGTATATCTTAGCTCCAAACATTAAAGTTAAAAGGACATATAAAAAAAATATAATGGTTCTAATAGATACTAAAAGCACCCACAATTTTTTGGAATCAAATATGGCAAAAAGGCCCAACATTTTCGCATATCCCATGCCCAACATGAAAGTGATGGTAGTTGATGGAAAGAAAATTGAAAAAGTAGGGAAATGCCATTAGGAGGGAATCTCTGTTCTACACTGTACCATTAGGAGTGGATGTGGTCCTCGGTATCTAATGGCTACAAACCCTAGGCACTTACTCTGCCAACCATCAAAAATAATTTATAAAGTTTAGATGGGAGGGGTAGAAATATAAGTTATTTGGGTTCCAACCCCCTCATAATCAAATCATATAATCATACTAGATGATGAAGTTGATCCAGAAGGGAGCACTAGTGTATGTAGTGCAATGTCATCAGATGGAGATGTTGGCTTCAAAATTAGCGAAGAAATACCTGAAGTTCAAGAACTACGACATGAAGTTCAAAAATTGATCCCAAAAAAAGTTTTTCAAGATCTTCCTATGAAGATGCCCCCTGAAAGAGAAATCGAGTGCATAATCGAAGTCAAATCGGGGTCAAACCTTGTTAACATCAGGTTGTATAGGTATCCACACCACCAAAAAACTAAAATTGAAAGATTAGTCCAAGATTTTTTAAAGTGTGGAATCATTACAAAAAGTAGAAGCCCATACACTGCTCCAGTGGTTTTAGTCCGAAAGAAGGATGGGTCCTGTTGACTACTAAAGTGTACCCAAATAATGTTTAAAGACTCCATGCTCAAGGATGTATCAAAGGCTTCATGTACCATCAGAGTTCGCCATATCATCAAAGTTTTTCAACTCTACTTCTTCTTCTCATTATCTTCTATTGTACTCAGATTCCACAAACCCTATAGGGATGGATGTAAAGTGATGCTAGTATGATGAGTTGAGTCATGCAACAAGGCTAGGTAACTTGGGACCTTGTCATCAAGTGAGTTTACTCTAGAAGGTTTTTTTTGTTGTTGTTGTTCTCTTGGTTAATTATTATATCCTTGCGGGGACTTGATAATTAATTGAGTTTTTTCCTCCAAGCATAACCCCAAGGCCAAAGTACGGCTTGAAGGCGAGGCCTTGGGTGAGTCCTAGTGTCTAGTGTCATTTTATATTACCATACTAGATCATTCGTAAAATTTGTGGAATTTTATTAGGTCTAGGGACATTTTTAAAATTTTTTAAATTTCTCGCAGGGCGGAAATCTGAATAAAATATGAATGTTTGATGTAATAAGTGATGCCTAGAGAAGTTATTTGGGGTAAGTGTGCTCAAAATTACACCTCTCACCCTCAACTTTATACTATGACACACTTTGAGGGCTAAAAAATAAGTTTTAGACCCTCAAAACTCACTGTTCCTAAGTTTTGTGGAAAATGTGGCAATAAATTGGCCTAGCAATTAAATAAATTGGAGAAAATAAATATCCACACACGCTAATGGATGTGTAAATGAGGTGGAAAATTATCATGGAGTTAAAAGGTGATGTCAACTCTACCATGGACCAAGAATCAAGGAGAAACATCTGACAAAATAGGAAATCAAATTTCTTGGAGAAGGACCACGAGTTCCTAAAGACAAATCACATAAATTGTGGAAGATATCTCGAGTTCCAAGTTGAGTTGGGTATTTGGTGGAGATTTGATTGAGTTTGCTTGAGATGAAGTGGAGAGTGGTCTCCTACCACTCCACTTCACACAACGCTCCAACGAATTCTCCTCAAGGATTGCGTGGGCTTGGCCTATCTTCTTCACTTTGCTTTTTGGGAAAGGGTTTTCCTTTTGGAATATAACTAGATTTTTGAGCCCTTTCCAAGGCAGTGATTTTATTCATTATAACCCTGTCACATTCATTGGCTTCTTCAATGAATTTCTCCATTTTCTTGAGGATGACAAGGAGGGTTTCTTCGTGTTGATCTTTGGACTTCTCCTTCTTGACCTCGGCTTTAGCTTTAGGGTGGTTAGTGACATCTACCTTTGAGATTTGTAGGTTTTCCTTAACTTCCATTGCTATCTTTGGCTTCAACGAATGTGGAAGGTTTCTTGTTCCTTAATACATAGGTTAAGTGGCCTCCTACAACTTTTATGAATTTATCAAGAATATTAGTGTCAGATGGTTTCAAATGGTTAGGTATATCCTTGACTACCATGTCAAAATTTTGAATGAATTCTCGCACGTCTTCCCTTCGCTTGGTTATTTGATAGAAATTTTCAATGTTAAAGATTCCTTGGGCATTGCATGACCACCTCTTCATGAATAGGTCTTCAAAGTCATCAGAGTCTGTTAAGCATGCTGGGGGAAGGGGAAGGCTAAGGTACCATTCTCTTGTTTGTCCTTCAAGTGATAGAGCAAAAAGCATCATGAGCCTATCTTCATCGAAGATCAACCTAGGGGACATTTGTCAATAGAATTCCTCAATAAAGCCATGGGTAGTGCAAGTAGCATCCCCTTTGAACCTGGGTAAACATCGACTATATTTCTCAGGTAATGGTTTGGGATCATCACTCAATTTCAATGGGGAAATGACACTAACCAATTGCTTTTCAATTTTGGTCATCTTGGGTTGATCTTGTTTTGGGTCAATGTTAGAACTAAATGGTATCTTTGGGGATGGATCACTGACTTTCTCAAATTCAGGGAGAAGGGCGGTTCCAACAGGTGATGGAGTTCTCCCCTTTTTGTAGCAACCCTAGTTAAAGGAGGAATGTTGTCGCCTTCAAGTAAACTAGGGGTTTGGACAATGAGTGGAGTCACAAGAGGAATGCTTATAGATGTCGTTAATGAATCAATTCCTCAATGATTCACTAGGGAGGTAGACCTTCTTCCTCCCCGACAACGGCGCCAAAATGTTACTGCTCAAACTAGTAGGGGACCTAAAAGGGACCCCTAAAGGGACAACTGCTAGAGCAAGGGCAATAATGGAGACTTAGCCCACTGTCACCTCAACTAAGGCTCACTACTCATGGACTTTCATTGATGGGAGGAGACCTGGTATATGGAAAGTCAGCTATGAAGGATGAATCAACAAATGGATGTGAAGTGACTTGAATGATCCTTTTCCTAGAAGGAGGTTAAGGATGGAGCTTGCTTTCTCTTCAAGTAAGGTACAAAGCTTTCTATGAGAAGGATATGAGGATTTAAGGGCTAGGTTTAAGGAATGTGTCTTTAAACAGCGTTTCCCAATCCCTAAAATCCTTATTGAACTTGGTTTCCCAAGTGGTTCTTGAAGAATTAACTTTTCAAAGGTATGGGACTACACGGGACCAAGTGGACCCAACCTAGGTTAAGGGGAGGGAGTTTAGCAACCAATGATGATCTTAACCTAGACAAGGAAGGGGAAAGGTCTTCAAATTGATCCTATGAGGTACTAGCCTAGGGAACACTAGGGCAAAGTGTGATCTCGGAGCTACGGTTTGGGATATCTCACAATCCCACCATCAAATTTTCTTCAAATTTGGAGGAGACCTTGAGGACACACCAACATAGTAGAGGCTAGGAGATCGAACTTTTTCTATGGCTACTTTGTTGGGAAAGTGATGCCCTAGGTGGCCTAGCGTGGCTAGACCTAGAATGAATAGGGAAAGGTGAAGAAAAATGGTTCTTTGAGTGACCACCTATTAGTAGACCAGTGCCTAATCCCTTGGGGAGAATGGAGTCTAGGAGAATGATGAGAAAGGATTTCGTTTCTTGGGCAAGAAGAAGTGACCTTAAAGCTTTATACTTCGCTTTGCAAAAAGAGATGGCTTATCAAGACAAATTCAATGGTAGAATTATCCCTAGGAGATTTCATTCAACATACATGGCACATACATTGAGAGATGCTATATAGAATCAATAATTCTGGAATTTCGCAATTATGCAATGTAACAATTGGCCCTAGTATAGCGAAAATCCCATTCCAATGCATAATACAAAGTAAAACAAGAATAACATTAAATGTGTGTACTTACATGTAAGAGAACATATCCAACCATCAATACTTTGACAATAAAGAAGCTTCAAGATAAGATAACCCAATCCAAACGTCAAAATTCATCCATGCTCCAGTTCATCCTCCAAGAAAGAAGTGCGAAATTCTCAAGAGAGATAAATGATCCAATCCAAAGTGATGATGCAAATGAATTCATATTTCTCCTATTTATACACTCATTAGGAGTTCGAATTACGTAATTTGAGCCTACATGAGCCCATCAACAAAAATACTGTGCAAATAACTATCTATTGGTGACAAGCCCACCAAAGTAGTTCATAAATAAAATAATAAGCCTAGTTCAAACAAACCTTAAATGCATGTGATATAGCTCTGAAATGGAGGGCTGAAAATGCAATCAAACCTTGTTGTGAGGAAGGCCGAGAGACCTTCAAATCATCATCAGCAAATATATTACAAGTGGATAGAACCAGATGCTCTAGATATACACAAGCTGCTGTTGAGGTGATTGAAACTGAGTTTGAGCAACCTTTAGTTGTAAGCTATATAGGTAACAAAGATCTTTGCCATGTCGTATAAGATTCATCTTGGACAAGGAATATACTTCAGAAAAACTTGTAGCTCCAACTCTCATGCACAGGGGTGATGGGTTCAGATTTCCACATAGGTTGTGCCACAAAGAGTTTCACTTTTGCAAATATTGTGCCTCTGAAAAACCATAGTCATCACAACCTTTAAATTACTGAAAGAATACCCAACAAAATCACAGATACTTCATCCTGAGAGAAATGCACAGTAGATTAGGTGTTGCATTGCTCTTACTCTAGCTTGGGCTTGTCCTCACCTGGCTTTGATACCATGTTAAATTTAGGATTAACATGTTCTTAGGTTAGGTCAATTACTTTAAAGATCCATATTAGCCCAATTTACATTTTCATTTCAAACAATAACTAAAGAAAGAACATAAACCAGAGATGCAGAAGACAAACCAAGACAAGAGAACACAAGATTTGGCACAAGCCAGGGAAAAACCCTTGATCAATTCTTCTTTTATCAATATCAACTATTCAGAGAGAGTGAGTACAATATTATTTCCCTTAGATAAGAGGATGACCCGAACAATAATGCAATCCAGACATTCTGCCAACAACAAACAAGTGTGAGCCCTGTCCAATGATAACAATGGTCATGGCATGGGAAATAAACCTCTGTTGAGCTTGAACTTCTTCAACAGAAGAAAGTATCTTGGATAGGGTTTATTTTCTGACTACTACAACTACACTACTTATCTTCAAACCTCCTTTCAGGACAACAACTACCCTTCTAGAAATTCAGACCATGGTCTGAGGCTGATCTGAGCTTGATTTAACCCTTAAGCAAGCCACAAAACCCATATACTGATTGACACAAAGACTGCGGTCTTACCTGGGTAGACTCTTGCCCTTTATACCCTAGTCCAAGATAATTTAGACCTACGACCTGCCTGTAATAGTCTCCCAGTGTTGCGTCCCACCTTCACAATAGAAGCCCTTCACAAAACAACCCACAACCTTCCTTCAAATAGCCCCTAGGCCTCTGGCTATCTTTCTATATGGTCTTAGCCTGAGGAAGAAGTAAAACACTGCCGGAACAGAGCTCAAACTATCCCAAACTAGCCCCAAATAGCCTCGGTCTCCTACCTCAGTATCCTGGCCCAACAAATAGCCCTGCGATGGTGAGAACCTAGCCCTTCCTCCTTCGTTGGTGCCATCCTCCTTATGCGGTCATTTCAGAGAGAAAGATATGTGTTGAAGATGTGTGTAATGAGGTTGAAGACACCTCTATATATACAAATCGTTGGGGGTCAAATGACGTGACCATTGGGCTTGATGAGCCTACATAGAGGTGAGGCCAACCTTGATAATTTACATGAGAGAGGGCATAAATTCAAAAACCCATTTCTCCTTATCAAAATTTGACAATCTTTAGGTCGATTTTGGTCCTCTCGAAAAGAGGAATTCAATGCAATAATCATCTCCAACAGAAGCGCTGTCCAGTAGTGGACTTTGGCCCTAGTTTTTGGCCCTAGTTGCCAATTTTAACATTGTTCCAAGTAGACTTCCTCCTTAAGTGAGCCATGCAAGAATGCAGTCTTGACATCCATTTAATTTGGGCTCCATCCTTGATTAGCAGCGAGAGCAATTATAGATCAGATAGTGGTATATCGAGTAACTGATGCAAATATTTCGTCATAGTCCACTCCTTCCTTTTGGGAGAAGCCACGAGCTACGAACCTTTCCTTATATTTTTCAACACTTCCATTAGCTCCATGTTTAATTTTGTAAAGCCATTTTGTGGTGACCATGGACTTGTCCTTAGGTCTAGGCACCACGTCCCAAACATCATTCTTCATGATCGATTCATATTTCTCATTCATTGCATCTTTCCATACTTGGTGCTTTACAACTTCTTTGAACGTGCAAGGTTCAACTTGAACTATAGTACTCATGGAAACCAAGTATCCTTGATACCTGTTTGGCTTCTTACTTTCGTGAAATGTCCCTCTTGGAGAAGTATGCATTTCAGCATCTTTGGGAGTATCTTTGAGCCATAATGGTCTTTTCCTTGAGGTAGAGGGATCACTAGGAGGTGGATCAATAGGATCCATCGGGCCATCAACATCGGGCGTAGGCTCATCCATCGGAGGATCTTCTTGTGATTTTGTAGCAACATCATCGTTGTCCTTCCTTGAGATGGGGAGATCTCTGTCTTTCCCGAGGGTAGTGTCTTAATCAAAAGTAACATATCAACTTACTTCCACATCTCTGACTAGGTAAATTCTATATGCCTTTGAATTTTCATTGTAGCCAACAAATATACCTTTCTTCCCAGAAGCTTCCAACTTATTCTTGTTCTCTTTAGGCACATGAAAGTATACCAGACAACCAAAGATTCTAAAATGAGAAAGATCAGGTTTCTTACCAATGAAGACTTCCTTGGGTGTTTTGAAATCCAATGCTTGACGCGGGCTCCTCCCCACAAGAATTTCGGTAGACCTTGATCATAGATCATGGCACAGGTGGCTTCCATGATTGTTCGATTCTTCCTTTCAACAACACCATTCTACTCAGGAGTGTATGGAACAGTTGTCTCCCTCTTAATGCCAACCTCTCTGCAAAAGTCATTGAATTCATTTGATTCATATTTGGTTCCATTGTCGGTCCTCAATGTCTTGATCTTCTTCCCTATTTGATTCTCCACCAATGCTTTGAAAGAATAGAACCATTTGAACACTTCATCCTTCCTCTTCAAGAAATAGATCCATGTTTTGTGTGATAAGTCATCCACAAAGATTGCATAATATATGTATCCTCCCGTTGAGGTTATGGGAAGGGCACTAGATAGGTAAGAAAGGACCAATTAAAGACTATTAGTTGTTGTACTTTCACTAGAAGGGAATGGTTCCTTTGTATGTTTCCCAGCTGCACATCCCTGACAAACTCCTTCATGGTTCATGTGAAATTTGGGCATCCCTGTGACCATCTTCCTTACCCCAGGTAAGGCTTTGTAATGTAAGTGGGCAAACCTTTGGTGCCATAGCTCACAATGAAGAGAAGCTCCCAAAGGACTTCCACCAAATTGATGGAGACCATCAACCCTAAATCCGAGAGTAAATGCATATTTAGGGTTTCTATGCCAAATACATACCTTTCCATCAATGAATACTACCTGAAGCCTTTGTCTTCCATTTGCAGAAATAAACACCAGGTTGTTCTTCAAATCGGGCACATACAATACTTCTTGTAGATGTATGGTTTGACCATGATTTAACTGAAGAGTGACAGTTCCTATGCCTTTCACGGCATAGGTGGCATTATCTCCAAGTATAATCTTTAGATTAGTTTTCTTCTCAACTAAATTTGAGAGGGCCTCCTTGTATCCATTGAAGTGCCTTTAGGCTCCACTATCAATCAACCAATGATCTAAAGTATCCGAAGGAGAGGAAGTAGATAGAGTAGAAATAAGGTAAAACTCATCTTGTTTTTCTACAACATTACTATCATCACACTTGGCATTTCATGTCTTTTTGGGAGGTCGACCATTTCTATCTTGAGCAATTGGAGCGTTCCATTTTCCTTTGTTTATTGTACCCGTTGTTCCTTTGATTTCCATTGCTTTTGTAATATTTGTTGTTGTCATCATCCCTTGGAGGATTCTTCTTGTGAGGGAACTCTCTAGCAGAGTGGCTGAACCTGTTACAACTGTAGCATCTTCCTTTGCCTCTTCCTTTGAATCCCTTCTTATTAGAATATTCCTATTTAGTATTTAATGCTCATTCCTTTTAGCTGTTGCTATTTGTATTCTTTTAGCAGTTTCTTAGATGAAACTGAGTGTTTCCATATTCTACATAGAAACCTGATGTTTCTATTATTGTAAATATCTCTGTATTATCATTGAGTTGTTTGCTCATTCCAAATTAATTGATTCAACATTCTTTTATGGTATCAGAGCGAGGTTAAGAGATTTCTTGAACAATTATTCTCTCTGCATCCTAATCTCTTGAGTCCTTTCTAAGGTCGAGCCCTCTGTAAGCCAGGTAGCCTTCACTGAGTCTTAGCCTTGGCTTTGCTCACTGTGATAAAAGCTTACAGTCGTCCATCTCGATACAGAAATGGATTCTTCTCCTGCTTTATCATTTTTTTGAGGAATTAATCTTGTGGCGGTGACCGTTTCGTAGGAGCGGGATTCGTTTTCTGGCTGGCCAATTTGCACTCATCTCGTCTCCGATTCCTCTATGGACTGTTTCGGCATTGGGTTTACAAGTTAGCAATTCTGCTGTGTTTTTTCATCTGGGTAAAGTCGACTTGTGATTTCTCGTCATACACGCCATCTCCGACAAAGGCCTTTTCGGCTTCGATGATTTCTTCGAATTCTTCTCTTCGAGATCAAATTTGAGGCGCCTGAGAGCGCTGACGGTGCTGGAAAGGCGATCGAAGACCTCAATCTCACAGAAATCATCTTCCTCCTCCGCAATCAAATTGGCGAGTCTCCTAAGCTCGTTCTTGAGCTCCCGAATAGAGCGAAGGCAGTTTTGTGTGTGAAGGCAGTTTTGTGTGTAATTTCTAATATAGGAACCCGAATACATTCAGCTCTGGGGTACTCAATTCCCGACGCGACCAAAATCAATGCATGACAAACGTTGAAGCCGAACAGAATGCGTAGAATCCTGCCCTCCTTGAATCGTATTTGCACTATTTTTTTCTGAACCTACGGCTTTCTGCTTAGGAAACAGAAGCTCTATCCACTGATACATGCAATCTTGCAATTCTTGAAATCGCCTTGAAATTAAAGCCCGGTAATTTTTTGCTCAACGTGAAACTTTGACGGCATCTGGTTTTTTTAAAAACGACGGCTCACGTATTTTGGCACGCCCGATATTTTTTGCTCACGTATTTTGGCTCAAGTATTTTGGCAGCAGAAGCGGTGGGACCAGAACCCAGTCTACGTATTTTTCAGTCTACGTATCAGTCCAAGCTTTATATGTATGTGTTGAGAAATGTGCCGACTTATAACAGCTGAAGCCGACATATCTGTGGACTGATATAGATATGAAGCATGGTGTTGACTCTTGCACATATTCTTTTCTAGAACAGAGTGTGAAAAAGTTCAGCCTGAGACAACGTTTTTTTTTTTTTGAAAATTCAGGACTGTATAGTCAGTGAAACCTACTCTATTGCTACAGCAGTGTAAGGGTACAGCTACAGCAGTGGAACCTGCTCTATTGCTACCTTTTCTAGACTGTGGAGATATATATATATATATATATATATATATATATATTTTTTTTTTTTTTGACTTCTGTATTGTCTTTTGGAAAATGGCCACGCTCACCAATCTGATGTTAGAAGGAAATCAACGCTTTAATGGCAGCAACTATAACATTTGGAAACAAAGAATGTTGACCATTTTTGAATACAGGCGTCTTGATCAGCTCATTTTGGGCAAAGAGCTTCGTCCCGGTACAGCTGGTACCGATCAAGATAAATTTGATGATCGAAATCGAGAGGCTGTTATGCTTCTCAAGCTCTCTGTCGCTGATGATCAGTTACCTCAGATTCCTTCTGGCAAGACAGCTGCCGAAATCTGGCAACAGTTGAAAGAACTGCACGAGACATCTGACAAAAGCAGAGCCTTTTTTCTCAAAAATCAGTTGTTCTCCATCATGATGGACGAACATATGTCTTTACAGGAACATCTCAACAAAATTAAAGACATTCGAGATCAGCTCGAAGCCATTGGTCGGACCATGGAGGAAGAAGATATGGTAGTCATTACTTTGAAAAGTCTACCGAAATCTTATGAACACTTCATAGAAACACTCAACATTACCACCACAAATGTTGATCTGAAGTTTCCAGATTTATGTACCAAACTTCTGCAGCAGGATCGGTGGAAACAACAGTTTGGTAGTAGTGCTTCATCAGTGTCCTCGGAAAATGCATTTTCTGCAAAATATCAGTCCTCTCAGTCCTTTCAGCAGAAAGGCTCCTCTCAGCGTTTTGATCCTGCTAGGAAGAAAAGTGTGCAGTGTAATTACTGTCACAGGTTCGGTCACATGAAGAAAGATTGCCGACAGAGGATTGCTTCTGAACAGAGGAAACAGGGAGGGCCACATCAGACAGCAAATGTTGCAGAACATTCCGAGCAGACAGAGTCTGCCTTTTACGCCTTTATGGCTAAAAGGTCTTCAGATCCTGTTCCTTCCTCTGCATGGTACATTGATTCTGGCGCATCACGTCATTTCTCTCACAGGCGTGACTGGTTTATTGACTTCTCACCTTTCAGTGATTCCGTGGTATTTGGCGGAGGTGAAAAGTACACAGTAGTTGGCAGAGGTACAGTTCAAATTCAGTCTGGTGGGCGCACACTTATATTTCTGAATGTATACTATGTTCCTGGTATGGAAATTAATCTGCTATCTGTCAGCCAGATTATGAGGAATTCTCCTCAACTTGATGTAGTGTTCAGTACCCACAAGTGCTCCATTATTGACAGGGAGACTAGTTTAACAGTTGCTGTTGGCCTAGAGGACCATGGTCTACACAGGCTACTTGACACCGGTGACTCTCCAGAAGTGGCTCTAGCAGCACGTATCTCCTATCAGCACTCTATGGCATCAGCGATATGGGCATCTCAATATGCAGTATCTCTCTCAGCTCTCTCGGGAGGGACTTGTGTCTGGATTACCTGATATTCAGACTCAGCAGTTGGGGGTATGCAGCGCCTGTCAAGCGGGAAAGCAACATCGGTCTTCATTCAAAAATGGAGAATCTTGGCGCGCATCTAAGGTACTTCAGTTACTTCATGCTGATATTTGCGGTCCTATGAATACAGCTTCTATCACTGCTTGCAAATATTTTTTACTTATTGTAGATGATTTCAGTAGAAAGATGTGGGTATATTTTTTAAAAAATAAATCTGATGCTCTTAGTACCTTTCAGAAGTTTAAAACCTTAGTGGAAAAAGAATCTGGCTGTAACATCATGACCCTTAGGACCGACAATGGGGGGGAATTTTGTTCTTCAGCGTTTGCCAACTTCTGTGATATTCATGGCATCAAACGTCAATTAACCACTCCTTACACTCCTCAGCAAAACAGTGTTGTCGAGCGTCGCAATCGCACGGTTGTTGAAATGGCTCGTTCCATGCTACAACACAGGAGTGTTCCAAACAAATTCTGGGTTGAAGCAGTATTTACTGCTGTTTATCTTCTTAACAGATCACCCACTCAGGCTGTTACAGGGAAGACTCCTGAAGAGGCTTGGTCTGGCCGTAAGCCTAAGATCAGTCATCTCAAAGTATTTGGCTCAGTTGCATATGTTTGGATTCCAGCTGCTAAGCGCTCTAAGTTGGATTCCAAAAGCCAGAAACTCATGATGACAGGGTACAGTGATCATCACAAGGCCTATAGGCTGATAGATATAGCCACTGGTCGTCTTAGCTTCAGTCGGGATGTAGTATTTGATGAAGACAGAGGATTCTTTCAGTCTTCTTCTTCTGAGCAGTGTTCTGAGGATCAGCCTCACAGTGTTCTTCTTCCGGCCGGTCCACCTGATGGGAGGGATGATGTAGCATCAGTATTTGATAATACTCTATCTGAGCTTCCTCTAGAAAATAACCCTCCTCTTGCGGCCCCTATTGCTCTTGAGTCTTCTCCACCTCCTGATATTGGTTCCTCTACTCCTGATATTGCTTCTTCTACTCTTCGGCCTAAATGGTGGGCTAAAACCATTGGTGATCTCCGGGATGATGAGCTCCTTGAAGGTAGAACTTCTAGACATAAGAACAGACAACAGTCTACAGTCAATTTTGCTCTTATGGCTAACCTACACAGTACTTTTGAGCCTCAAACCTATTCAGAGGCTAAGGGTACATCTGAGTGGGAACAGGGTATGGAAGCCGAATTCCAGAGCCTTCAGAAGAATCACACATGGACACTTTCTGATCTTCCTGCAGAAAAAAAACCCATAGGTTGCAAATGGGTGTATAAAGTGAAATACAAAGCTGATGGAACCATAGACAAGTATAAAGCTCGTCTTGTGGCTCGAGGGTTCTCACAAAAGGAAGGCATTGACTATGAGGAGACTTTTGCTCCTACAGCCAAGATGAGTACCATAAGGCTTATGCTTGCCCTAGCAGCTCAGTTCAATTGGAAAGTTCATCAGATGGATGTAAAGAGTGCTTTCCTAAATGGTGATCTCCAAGAAGAAGTCTACATGACGCAGCCTCCAGGATTCAAGGTTGCTGGTCAAGAACAGAAAGTGTGTCGGTTAGCTAAAGCAATCTATGGATTGAAACAAGCTCCTCGGGCTTGGTACATGAAAATTGATCAGTACCTGACAGATCAGGGTTTTTAGTGGAGTCCATCTGATGTAAACCTGTATATCAAGCATACTGGTGATGATATCTTGTTTGTGGTTGTCTATGTGGATGACCTTATCATTACTGGCAGCTCTGCACATTTGATCCATGGGATCAAACAAGATTTATGCAGCACTTTTGAGATGACTGACTTGGGACTTCTTCATTACTGTCTGGGGGTTGACGTTTGGCAGACTGAAAATCAGATCTTTCTCTCTCAGTCCAAGTATGCCAAAAATCTTGTGGATAGGTTCAGAATGCAGGATTGCAAACCGGCCACGACTCCTATGGAACCAGGGCTCAAACTTTCAGCACAGTCATCCTCTCCCCTTGTGGATGAAACTTTATTTAGGCAATTAGTGGGCAGTCTCATCTACCTTACTGCTACCAGACCTGACATCAGTTTTGCAGTAAGCTACATTTCCCGCTTCATGTCAGCTCCTAAAGCTGATCATTGGCAAGCAGCAAAGCGTGTGCTACGATATGTGCGTGGCACTTCTGATTATGGTCCCCTATACACTCGAAGTTCCAAACCTATACTCCGTGGTTACACTGATTCTGACTGGGCCGGTTCGGTTGATGACCGTAAATCTACAGCTGGGTATGTGTTTAATCTAGGATCCGGTGCTGTTACTTGGACTAGTAAGAAGCAACAGGCAGTGGCTCTCTCCTCAATAGAAGCAGAGTATCGGGGAGCAGTTAAGGCATCCTGTGAGGCAGTTTGGCTTCGACGTATGCTTGCAGATATGCATGTTTCCCAGACAGGGCCCACTTCTTTGTTTTGTGATAATCAGGGAGTGCTCAAACTTGCCAAGAATCCAGTCTTTCATGAACGAACAAAGCATGTGGAAACTCATTGCCACTACATTCGCCAGCTTGTTGAAGACGGCTCAGTTCAGTTGCAATATGTTTCCACAACAGAGCAACCCGCCGACATTTTCACCAAGCCTCTTGGTCCTGGTAAATTTGTAAAATTCAGAGGATATATTGGTGTTGTAAATAGATTGAGCATTAAGGGAGGGTATTAGAATATTCCTATTTAGTATTTAATGCTCATTCCTTTTAGCTGTTGCTATTTGTATTCTTTTAGCAGTTTCTTAGATGAAACTGAGTGTTTCCATATTCTACATAGAAACCTGATGTTTCTATTATTGTAAATATCTCTGTATTATCATTGAGCTGTTTGCTCATTCCAAATTAATTGATTCAACATTCTTTTACTTCTTAGATGCCCTTGACCTTGTCTGCTTGGACCAACATCATTCTTCCTCTTTGCATGTGTAGAGAAAGGTTCATTTCCATTTTTAGATTTATCTCTCTCCATCATCCTTGTCTCCTCTTGAGTGCATCGAGCCAATAATTCATCGAAACCAGGTTTCTTGTCATTGTTGAAAATGATGGTGACAAATACATCCCATGGTCTCGGAAGACCTCCAAAAGCAATGAGAGTGAGCTCCCAGTCAAAAATAACTTCTCCAATAGATAGCAAGTCATTCTTGATTTGAGTTATTCTCATGAAGTAGGATTGGCTAGATTCCTCTTTATTCTTCTCGATATTCTTCAACTTGTTTTTGAGAAAGAGGATTTGATTTGCATTGTTCACTTTGAACATCCCAACCAGTTTATCATACATTTCCTTAGAAGTTCCCATATCAGAAATATAGGCAACCAAATGATTTTGAATGGAGCCAATAATAATTTGCATCAATAGTAATCAAATTTTTCCCTAACTAGAAAGTCAACAGTAGTCAAAGTCTGGTCAAACTCTTCCAAAACTGCTTTGTCAAAGGAGAGAGGAACTTGACCTCTCTTGCTGGTCAAAGTTAGCCCAAAACAATCAGCAAAACAACATTCAAACACAATCATCCTGACGTCAACATTGTGGTCAAATAGGCTTGTGGTCAATGTAGGTCAAACAACCCAGAATTCCTCTGGTCCTCTGCCAGTTAATGCAGCTTGGTCAAACAGACTCAAACCATCCAAAAGCTCAGTAAAATCTGGTCTAGAGAGCCTCGGTCAACGGTGGTCAAACTTCAACTGAAACAAAAAGTCAACGCCCAGTCAAACTGCGTCCTGAAATCTGCACATGTGAGAGAAATAGGCTACGTACACTTGTACGACCCAATCAAATGAGGAGAGAGAAGATTTGATGAGTTGTGATGATGCCAAATGAGGTTTGAGGTCTCTCTTATTTATATGAATCCATGTAGGTCAAAAGACATGTCTCTTAGGCTTCATGAGCCTACATGATGTTGTGGCCGAACTTGATAATTTGCATGTGTGGGCTTCACATCAAAAACATATTTCTCCTTGTGCAATTTCAGTGAACTTTAGGTCAATTTTATTAATAACTTGAATGATGATTGTTACATAGAAGGGCCCTTGGCTTATATACCACCTAGGATGCCTCATGGTGAAAGGGCATGATGTTCTGATTGTGCTCTTTTGCCTAATTAATCTATAATTACAAAATTATTAAGTTTTTACATAACATTGCCTTCCTCTCGAAAAGATGCTTTGTCCTTAAAGCATACATAATGATCGATGTTGTTGATAAAACGATTCTGTCTCCCAGGAAGCTTCTTCTTCTGGTAGGTCTTTCCAATTAATAAGGTAATCTTTGATTACTTGTGATCACAACCCCTTTTCCCTAGTAGAGATGATACCTTCCGGTTCTAAAATGATCTTCCCTTCGTCATCTAATGTCAGAAGTGTTGTCTGTGCTAGGTGGTGTTTTCCAAGTGCTTTTTTAAGGCAAGATACATGGAAAACGTTGTGAACATGTCTTTTTTCGGGAAGGCTTAAGTTGTATGTTACTTGGCTAATCTCTTTGTTAATCTGATATGGTCCATAGAACTTTTGTGCTAATTTGTTTTTTCCCTTCTGTTTTAAGGACAATTGCTTGTAAGGTTGAAGTTTATCAAATACCCATTCTCCAACTTCAAATTCTCTCTATGTCCTATTTTGGTCAGCCTGCTGCTTCATACGATTTCTTGCAATATTTAGATTTTCCTTTAGTGCTTGGACGACCTTTTGGGTTTTTTCTAACTGATCGTTAACTACTGGAAGTTTTGTCTTGATAATGGCAAGGTCCTTCCATTTAGGAGGTTCGTAATCGTACAGAGCTTGAAATGGAGTCATTTTCGCTGAAGTGTGGTAAGTGGAATTGTACCACCATTCGGCGAGATGTAACCATTGAGCCCACTTATTTTGTTTCTCTGTTGCATAACAATATAGGTATGCTTCTAAACATTTATTGGCAACTTCTGTTTGACCATCTGTTTGAGGATGGTATGTTGAACTCATGTTGAGGTAGGTTCCTATATGTTTGAAAAATTCCTTCCAGAAATTACCTTTGAATTTGGCGTCTCTATCGCTAACAATGACCTTGGGAAACCCATGTAATTTGTAGACATTCTTGCAAAATATCTTAGCGATTTGTTTTGCTGAGTCTGATTTCCTCATTCTAATGAAGTGTGCATACTTGGTGAGTCTGTCGACTACTACGAGAAAGTTTCTCCTTTCCATCAGACATAGGTAACCCTTCGATAATGTCCATTGATATTTCCTCCCACTTTTTGATTTGGAATATTTAAGGGATGGAGCAGTCCAGGTGTCATAATGTTCTCATTTTTATTTCTCTGGCATTTATTGCATTCTTCTATGTATTTTTGAATATCACTATTCATTCCCTTCCAGAGAAACGATTGGTGTGCATTATAGCAGGGAAATGATTGGCATGCATTATAGTAGGTTTTAAAGAAACCTATATGTCCCACTGTCAGTGAGTCATGCGACTCTTTGACAACTTTGGCTTTAAATTTAGAATTTGGACTTAGGTAAATTCTCCCTTTGTACCATAGAATATCGTTTTTCCATTCAAATTTTGAATTTTGAGGAGGGTTATTGATTATAGCACTTGTTTCTGGATCTTTTGCATACTCACTTCGAATTTCATTAAGCCATTCTGGGACAACAATTGAAATTACAAGTAATGATGATTCTTCATCTTTCTTGGACAAAGCATCTGCTACTACGTTGTCTTTCCCTTTCTTATGTAATATATCCATGTCAAAGGCAACAATTTTTTCGATCCACTTTTGTTGTTCTATAGATAGTGTTTTCTGTTGGAGGAGGTGCTAAAGACAATTATGGTCTGTTCATATTAAGAACATACTTCCCAAGAGATATTGCCTCCAATTAGCTAATGCATGCATCATGACGAGCTTTTCCTTATTGTATGTAGACTTGAGACATTCTCGCTTGTTGAGCTTCCTGCTTTCATACGCTTTTGGATGACCATCTTGCATCAATATTGCACCTATGCCAAAACCTGAAGCATCACATTCAATTACAAAAGGTTTTGAAAAATTTGGAGTTGCTGATTTCCGCCTTATGATGCCATTGAAAGGAGTTCTTTTTCAACAGATTTGTAAGGGGTGCAAATACATGAGCATAATTTCGAATAAACCTTCGATAATATCTAGTCAACCCTAAGAATCCTCTAAATGTGGAGATGTTAATTTGTTTGGGCCATTCTTTTATTGCTTTGATCTTATTAGGATCTACTTTTACTCCTTCCTTGGATATTATGTGTCCAAGGTACTCTACCTCTTCTTTTCCAAAGGTGCACTTGGACATCTTTGTGTAGAATTGAAGTTTTTCTAATATAGAGATAACTTGCTCCAGATGTTGTAGATAGTCTTTCCATGTTTTACTATAGATTAGAATATCGTCAAAGAGAACTATCACAAACTTCCTTATATATGGATGAAATACCTCATTCATGGTGGCTTGGAAGGTTGTTGGAGCATTAGTTAATACAAAGGGCATTACCTTAAATTCATAATGACCTTCATGTGTTCGAAAATTGGTCTTCGCTATGCCCTTTAGCCTTATTCTGATCTAGTAGTATCCTGATCTCAAGTCCAATTTTGAAAAGTATTGGGCTCCATGAAGTTCATCTAGCATTTCATCTATAAAGGGAATCATAAACTTATTCTTAATCGTTACCTTGTTCAGTCCTCGATAATCTACATAGTCTAAAGGATCCATCCTTCTTTTGGACTAAAACCACTGGAGCAGCATAAGGGCTTCTACTCTTTGAGATGATTCCACACTTCAAAAGATCTTGGACTAATCTTTCGATTTCAGTTTTTTGATGATGTGGATATCTATATGGCTTGATATTGATAGGGTTTGACCCTGATTTGACTTTGATTATGTGCTCGATTTATCTTTCAGATGACATTTTTATAGGAAGATCTTGGAACACCTTTTTGTGTCTTTGAATCAGTTCTTGAACTTCAGGTGTTTCTTTGCGAACCAATCTTGAAACCAACATCTCCCTCTGGTGACACTACACTAGATAAGCTTGTGCTCCCTTCCAGATCAACTTCATCATCTGGTATGACAATACAATTTGATTCTGAGCGGGTTGGATCCCATATAACATGTATTTCTGTCCCTCCCATCTAAACTTTATAAATTGCTTTCAGTGGTTGGCAGAGCAAGTGCCTAGGGTTTGTAGCCATTGGATACCTAAGACCAAATCCGCTCCTCCTAATGGTACAATGTAGAACAGAGATTCTAGATTGTGGTCATGAATCTGTAATTTGACTTTATGGCATTTCCCTAATTTTTCAATTTTCTTTTCGTCAGCTACCATCATTTTCATGTTGGGCATGGGATATGCAAAAATGTTGAGCTTTTTCGCTTATATACTGCCTCCAGTGCCTTTTGGTGAAAGGGCATGATCTTTTGTTTGTGCCCTTTTGCCTAATTAATCTATAATTACAAAATTATTAAGTTTTTACATAACACTCAAAAAGAGGAATTCAATGCAATAATTATTTCCATCAAATGAGCTCTCCAAAGTGGAATTTGGCCATAGTTGCACATTTTAACAGTCCCCTTTTCACCCCTTAGATTTTTATAATGTTTCCCTAGGTGAATTTAGTCCCCTTGTTAAAATTTTCCCCACTTTAGCTTACAAGAACCATGTTAGGCTCGCGGACTCCATCATAAGCATCCAAAATGGTCGGGGCCATTATATTGGAGCTTCCTGATACATAGAATGCTTTTCTAGAGTACTAGGAAGTTGGACTTTGCTTTCAGTTGGAGATGATAAATATTGTACTCATAATTTATATTAGAAAAGTATTGGGTGGTTTTCTTCTTGGCAGGGTTTCCACCTAAAAGTTTCTTGTTTACTGTTCTTGTGATGTGATATTGGTATATGTTTGATCTGACGCTAATGACATTAATGCTCTGAAAGTTTAATAATTAACTAATTGAAGTGAAATACTGATTCACCCCCATCTCAGTATTTCCAACAATGCAAGCCCCAGATCTTTGTCTCCTAAAATGTGTGAAAAGTGCTTAAAATAATCACTCTCTCCAATCTGTGTAAAACTGTGTCTGAATCATCACTGAATCCATACTGCAACCAGTCTCACTGGTAAGCAACCCCCAGCCCAAGAAAAACTATATTAGTGTATCTCTATGAACCTCTGGGCTCATGAAATGTGCTGCTTATTATTGCCCCTCCAGATTTGCAAAAGGGGGCAAGTGTAGGGGTTAACATGTCCACAGTCATAGTTAGCATGCATTTGTTTATCCCAATGTTCGTTGCATTCTTGTTAAATTATAGTATCATACTGTCTTTCTGTGGATGTAGCTAACAAATGATATAAATTATCAAAGAATGTGAATCTATAAAAGATTTATCAATATCGTAAAATCCTTTTTTTTTCCTAGCAACACCCCTAGGTGGGCCCACTTGAAGGGGCCGCATGCCCAGTCGACTGTCGGAGCCTAACCCTGATGGACCCAAGGAGAATTGAACTCATGCCTCATGAAAGAAGGCAAAAGACTTGGTGGGGGAGGGGGAGGGGGGTTGATTCAACCAACCGGGCTACACATCAGGGCTCAATATTGTAAAATCTTGTAAATTAACAAACATTAATAAACTATTAAACAGATTATTTATTTAGCATATAATAAATGAAGCCATTACCGATATACAAGCTTAAAATTGATGCAAAAAATATGTAAATTGAAAAACGTTATTCAGCAGTGATATGGATGCTTAATTGTCCCTGATGATATCAAGTGATGTCCGGGCATACCAAATCCCATTGAAGGATGACCTGGCATTCTCTCAAAGACAAGAAATGTCCTTGGCAAGGTATGTTCCTTTGATGCCCCAGCTTCCCTCAGATGACGGAATCATAGGGGACAACTCCCTCATTCCTGGGGTTGCGCCCCACTAGAATATAAGTTATTTTATACTACTTCCTGGTGTGGACACCAACCTGAAGAAAACACAGCTATAAGTTGCTGCCATTTATGAGGCTTTGTAAATGTGGCGCCATTTAATTTTAAACTAAAACGCATAATAACTTGCCAGCTGGTCCATATGAGGGGCACCTTAGTCCCTTTTAACTTCATCTAACCATTCAATTACAAATATATGTAGCACAGAAGCATTTTTTAATACAATTTAGAATTGAATCATGGCTAATCAAGCTCACATCTAAGCAACCACTTGGAATTGTGATCTAGTACCTTCTCGTGGACAATTACGTTCAGCTACAGGCAATTACTCCTATGTTATTTATCAGTTTCCTGCATGTAATGATGAGGTAAATGATACAAATTCGTGGGATTGTAACATCTACTGCAAGTAATCTTGTAGTACTTGATTGGAAAGGTGCAAAATAATGGCACGCTGGTGCTGCGGAGTTAAATGAAGCTGGATAAAATTTGATTGTAGAAAATGTACTGAAATCCATGAAAATGGTTTCCTAAGGAATATAGGTTGGAGGATACCAGATTAACAACCATATTCCTAATATGGAGAATTCTCGATTAACAATCATGTTCCTCATTCAAATAATGATGATCTTATGGTGTCCCAAAAGGTCGTCTTTTCAAATAAAGGTTTTATGAATGGACAGTGGGTCACCTATATGTAAACTGAGGTCGATGCTCTATATTGGTACACGTTTTTGATATGCATTCCTTTCTTATGGCTTAATGATGGATCACTTAACTTCCACTTTTTGAGTTTTTTATGTTGTTTCCGTATGATGTAGCACAAATATTTATGTTCAAAGTGTTTGACCCTCATGGTATGTTAGGATGCCCTTTGCATTAATATCTACAAGTCTTTCATATGTTGAATACCGCTTACAGGCCTTTTAACAGAAATATAGGTTTATAGGTGGATAAAGAAAAACAAACAATCTCTAATATGTGAAGGGCCCAGACTGTTTGGTTTTCCTAGATTCTGGCATAACTTTTCTGCACTATTGTTGGAAAATATGATTAAATCATGGTTGGATATTTAACTTTCTATATATATATATATATATATATATTTTTTTTTTTTTTTTTTCTTTCAATTCAATTTTTTTGGATAATATGATTAAATCATGGTTGGGTAATTAACTTTATATATATTTATATTTTTATTTTTTCTCTCACTTCAATTGTTTTTTGTAACAGTAAGGTTACTGTTGGTCTCTCTTATGACGATATTCGCTCAGAGTTGCCAACTCGAAGCAAAGTACTGGCATGGCCTCTTCACTATTCAAAGGCAATGGAAGGAAGTATTGGGAGACAAGGAAGTAGATCATGGCCATCTCATCTTCCATATGCTGAGGATGCTTTGAGGACAATTAGCTTACCCCAGGGTAAGAAAACTTTATTTTGTTCTTGTTTTAAAAAAGGTTAAATTCATTTGTATGGAGGGGTGATTAAATTATTCTGATGAGATTAGATTCTATTTGATTTCCAGCATATGCGGAGATTGGACTCAATTTGCAAGGTACTCTACGCCATATTTTCCCTTCTTCAGGAGCACTTCCAGTTCGCTCTTCGGGAGCAGACTAGGCGATCTCTGCTGATACTGCAGCACAGATCCTTGGATTGTTTCCTGTGAATGTGCTATAACTTTAATGAATTGGCCGTAATAGAATTAAAGTAATTCATCGATAGAGAATGTGAAGGGGGGATCTTCCTGACTTTAAAGCATATGATGAAAAACTAATTAGGAAGGTGAATCTGATTTTATTTGTAACATATGGAAGTCGAATCTATCTAAGCATAGCATGCATTGGTACTGTATTCATAAATCATTCCAAGTCATTCTGGTTTCAATTAAGATGAAGAATCTTTATGACATGTCAGGATGAAAGGTATAATGACCTGCTTTATGAAACCCAGTCACAACTTGCACAATTTAGGTTTTTCTAAAACCATTCAGCAAATTATGCATTTAAGTCTCTAATCAATTTTTCATTCTGGGTTTAAATTTAATGTTGCATCATAAACATTGTCAAACTCAGCTAACAACTTAATTTTCAGGGTTTTATGTGTATTGCTGTTGAACCTGAGTCCTTAGCACTGTGATATTCTGTCGACCACTAGTCCACATCCCAATGAATCGTTTAACTCAATTTGAAATTGTAAACCTTTAAAATGCCATCTATCAAGTATTTGATTTTTTTGTCTGTGTTGTGACAAGATATTCTAGGTCAAATGATGTATATTGTTATGGTCCAAATTTTTATTTAATATTATTATATTAATTATATCTAATTTTTAGATAGGGTAGCCTAGTAGGGTCAATTGGGTTTAGCTTGGGTGGTCAAGAGGAATGATTGTTATCTTCCCACTTGAGTTTCATTCCCATTAGTGACATCTTTAGCTCTTAATGTGTACATTATTGAAATGGCTTCGAGCCTTGTCGTTGAATGGCCTTGTGCCTTGAAGATTCTAGGGTTTAGATTGGGTACCATCCTCAAAATGAGGGGAAATACTTTGGTTTTTCCCTTGATGTGTAACCTGGAAGAAGAAAGGGTGGTCTACTAGTGTAGGAATGTCATAACCCTTTTATCTTCTATACATAGATCAATGAGACTTATTTGAATATTCATCTTGTATTGTGTATTTGGGTATCTTGTAATACAGGTTTCCCCCTCAAAAAGGCCATATTAGTCATTCACTTATCCACATTATTTAGGCGTTTCATTACTGAATTGAGAGTTTCTTACGTTTTTTCATTATTTAGTTCATAATATTTGGTATCTGACTGGATGATTCTTGGTTTTGGAAACCATCAAACTTCACCTTTTACAGATTGATCTATAACATTGGCCAGAGTACCCAAAATCATTGATACTTTAAGGGTTGGAAAGAAGATAGGTCATGCTGTATCTGGTCCAAATTTCAGCAGCAAAGGCTTTGGAATTTTGGAGTTACAATGTGTGCAAGATGGCATTTTTATCTAGTGTTGCTAAATTAATATGGCTCACAAAAAGAAACAAATATTAAGATTGCAAGATGTAATTGTAGTGAGACCAACAACATTGGAAAAAACAACATAATTGGGTATTTTAGGTAAAAAATTAGATTGGTGAGGGAATTTTTTTTCCAAGTTATCTTCTCTGTAAACTCATATCTCTAGATAAGGGTGAAAAGCAACAAGTTTTGACAAATTGGATAACATTTTGTTGGCAGATCCAAGTTAGGTGAGATCCATGGAATTGTCGAGTGGATGTATTAGTTGGTTTTAGGCAAGGTTGCCAGAGGGTGGGCCATAGTGGGAGTGCCATTTCCCCAAAAAACCTTGAGTGGACATTTTGGGAGTTTTTTTTTGTTAATATATTTATATATATATTATGTTGCATTTATATAAAAAAACATGAAAAATGCTAAACTAGTTGCAAAATATATGAAAACATGTATATTTGTGCTCATAGATGAATCCGACATTATCACGAAGTTAAAAATGCCATCCATAATACATTAATGATTACAATGAAACTTTTAAAGAAATCATTATGAATAAATGAGCAAGAACATTTAAATGATAGGAAATGTTCCACCATCGCTTCTATTTGGATCTTGATCATTAGTAATCATCCTTTATCCATTGCTTCTTGTTTAACATTTGTCTCTACCTCGATCATATAGGGACATCAGTGAACAACAACCAAGTTGGATGAAATTGCCAAATTTAAGTCAAATATGGTAGACACTGTTGATCTAGATTGTCATTGATGTTAATATGGCAATATTCTGGGATACTAAATGATGATATAAAACCAAGGAGAAGCAGAGCAAATCCGTGAAGTAACAAGAGCAAGAAGCCAAGGAGGAAAGCCATCAGGGAAGCCATTGGAAGACAAGAAGAAGAGCTATCAAAAGAGTTTATCGGAAACCATCAAAGAGTAGCCATTGGAAATCATAGAGAAGCCATAGGAAAGCCAAGCCAAGAGTAAGACTTTGTTACAATCCGTTTTTATTAAAATATTGCAAGTACCAAGAATAAAAGCCATATCAGAGATATCGCATGAAATATCAAAGTAATATTAGAGGAGTTAACATATTGACCTATTTTGGATAGTCAAGCAGTGTTTGAAGGTAAATAAATATGTACAATGAAGAATCTTATTGAAGGAACATGAGTAAGTATAACACTCATTTCTTTTGTATCAACATACATTGAAATCAGTGAAGGGTTTTGGAGCATCTATTAAGGAGCCAGTGGAGATTTTTTTGAAGACACATTTTAAAGGATAGCTTGAAGACACTCTTGGAGACTTTGATTGAAGCCTTTGTGGAGTAACCTTGAAGAAGGTTATAGATTGAAGACATCACCTTGGAGACACTATTGATGATGCCTCGAAGGTCTTGACATTAATGTTGAAGACCATGATGCATTAGCCATCATGAGGTAACTTGAAGATCCTTGTTTTGGGTACCATGAAGAACAACGGAGACACCTTCATGTGAAGAACAAGGTTTCCATTGATGACGAGATATGGAGACTAAAGTGAAGGGATAGCTAAAGATTGATAGGGCTTGTTGAAGAAGACATTGGCAACCGTGAGTTACTACCAAACATATCTTGACAAAGTATTGCAGTGGGTTGGAGCCCAAGAGGTTGGAGTCTTGAAAAGACAAGGTTGGTCCCTTGGAGGATAGGTTTGGAACCCTAGAGGATCAATGTCCTCAAGAAACTAGGTCGGAGCCTGTACCAAAGAAGTGTTGGTACCCTAGAGGTTGGAGCCTCTAAATGCAAGGTCGGTGCTTTGAGAAGATAGGGTTAGTGCCCTAGAGGTTAGAGCCTCACAAATGACCAAGTTGGTGCTTGGAAAATACAGGTTGGAGCCTGGGAGATTGAAGATTGGTTTCTTCATCTAGGGTTGGATCCTTACACTAACATTGTACTTGATTTATCGAGATTAATAAAAGTATTTATTCTCATTGTTCATTTTGTATTCTAATTATAAGTGATCTAACTGGTAAAAGTAACAATTGAAAAGGAATATTGATTTACCTCCACCCTCTCAGTATTTCCAACAAATGAGACATGACCTTTCTTCAAACGTTGCGTTGCATCTAAACCTTTTTCTCTAATTTCAAGAGTTAATAATAGTGACCAAATGAATATTTTTTTCTCTAAAGCTTCACTCTACGATAATTGCAATTGTGTTAGGTCCCTATATTACTAGTGTAACCCCTTATTGTTATTAGTACAACCTCCTTATTATATTGTTGTGCCCATGTAGTTCCCATATGGTTATTATTGTGCCCCATAAAAGCCCACTATTTTTATTACTGTGCCCATACATTATTATTGTTATGTCAGCTTTGATTATATTATGATCCCTTAGACTCCTATATATACAAAGGAGGTCTTGTCATTTGTATCATCCAAGAATTGTTCATCTGTGTAATGTAAAGGAGGTTTCCCCCTCGAAGAGGTTGAATTATAAGGTGTTGATTTATATTTTCTATCTTTTTGTGAGCTGGTTTCATAACATTTGGTATCAGAGCTTTGGATTCTAGGGTTTCACTGCTCCAAACAGGTCTTCGTGGCATTTTCGCTATATAACTTTTTGTCTGCGACGTTTCAGAAGTTAAGAAAAAAACCCATTTGAGATGAAATCTCGCTAAACCTCGAGTCCGAATTTTAGATCTTGTTTTGCTATATTTTCGGAGATACTGTCCAAGACATTTAGGTTTTCTGTAGGCTCCTGAATTATTTCCCAAACAAGTGACCTGGGGAAAATCGTCATAACTGTCTCTCTGAGCAATTGAAATTTCGTAAGAAGTTACAAAAAGAGGACGGACTGTAGTTTTCTGTGTATACTGTTTAGATCCGAAGGTCGAAATAGTGACACATGGTACTTCATACAAGTTTGAACTTCTAAAAAGGTATATAATTAGGTCATCTTGGGAGATTGTGCATAACTCTGTCTTGGAGAATCTAATTTCCATTAGACTGGTGGCATTGGAAAGAGGACACAGAGGGCTACTATAGGTCACATTTTTAGAATTGGAAGATCCAAAATTACAGATTGACAGTCATTTCAAGATTGAGCTCCTAAAATTAAGAAAAGGCAATATGAGGAAGTTTGATGGGCAAAGATTCAGTAAATTGGATACTACAGATGGAGGAATATTTTGATCTACATGAGGTGCAACTGTTACAAAGGTACGTATTACATCTTCATATTTAGAACCAGATCAATTTTTATGGTATAAAGGTCTTTTTTCTTGTAAACCACTTCTTACGTGGTCAAATTTCACGGAGGAAATGATAGCACATTATGAGGATACAAAGAGAAACATTTTCTTTAGTCAATTGATAAATCTCAAAGAAAAGTAGTCAATGGCAGAGCACATTGATGACTTTCAAAAATTGAATATAAGGGAAAATGATATTCCAGAGAAGCAGAGGATTGATGTCTCCATAGGGACTTTAAAGGATAACATTCAACATGAGGTTCGTCTTTGGGAACCTGATTCATTGAAGAATGCATTCAGGTTGGAAAGAAAAGTGGAAAGCAAAATTACGGCAACAAGGAAGTCTACCCCTCACAATTATGAAGATGGAAGTGTTGTTTCTTCTAGCTTTCCACAACCTACAAGGTTGACACCACAACAATTGGAAGAAAAAAGAGCAAAAGGGCTTTGTTACAATTGTGATAACAAATACATTAAAGGTCATAAGTGTGTTGAGAAGAAATTATTTTACATTGAGTGTGAAGAGGAGGAAGGAAAGGATCAAGGAACGTCAAAAGAAGAGGATATACACCAGGAACCAACCCCAGAGAAAGAAGAAATGAATCCGACCATATCTTGTAAAGCATTGACAAGAATTACCACTCAAACTCTCAAGATAGAAAGACATATCAAGAAGAAAAATGTTCAAGAAGTGAAAGATCACATTGAGCATCAAGAAATGAATCTGACCATATCTTGTAAAGCATTGGCAACAATTACGTAGAAGGACATATCAAGAAGAAAAATGTTCAAGAAGTTAAAGATCACATCGAGAAAGAAGAAATGAATCCTACCATACCATGTAATGCATTGGCCGGAATTACCACTCCTCAAACTATGAAGATAGGACATATCAAGAAGAAAAATGTTTAAGAAGTGAAAGATCACATTGAGCATCAAGAAATGAATCCGACGATATCTTGTAATGCATTGGAAGAAATTACCACTCAAACTCTCAGGATAGAAGGACATATCAAGAAGAAAAAGATTCAAGCAATGAAAGATCAAATCGAGCATCGAAAACAAGTTCAACTTTTAAAGGATAACACCACTTTGGTGCAGAATCAAATGAAACAACAGGAAGATCAACATCGTAGTGAAAGAAGTTTTGATGGAGGCGATTGGGTATTTTTACGGCTACATCTCAAGAAAGCTATTTATGAGAAGGAAATGTTGGCAATACTACATGCACTTAAGAAATGACGACCTTACCTAATGGGAAGACACTTCAAGGTAAAATTGGATCATGATAGTCTTAAATATGTTTTAGAACAAATATTATCTTTAAAATAAAAGAAAAAATGGGTCAAAAATATGTTGGGTTATGACTTTGAAATCATATACAAAAAAGGGAAGAAAAATGTTGTTGCAGATGCACTCTCAAGAGAGGATGAGGATGTGGAAGCATTGTTTTGTGCTATTTCTATTACTCAAGTAGATTGGATAAACGAAGCAAGAGATGAATGGAAGAAGGACGAAGAAGTTTGGCCACTCTTTCAAAAGTTGCAGAAGATCCCAGTTCAAATAATATTGCCAAAACTTGACGAGGAAGGAAAAATCATGTTGGAACCTAGAGCAGTCACAAAAACAAGAACCCGACATCTACGAAATCGATCAATTTCAGAGTATATCATCAAGTGGAAGAACTTACCCACTGAAGATTCCACATGGGAGGACAAGAATTTTATGTAGAAGCATTAAGAACTACTCACGTGTTGAGGACAATAGGTCCCTATACTACTAGGGTAACCCCTTATTATTATTAGTACAACCCCCTTATTATATTGTTGTGCCTTTGTAGTCCCCATATGGTTATTATTGTGCCCCATAGAAGCCCACTATTGTTATTATTGTGCCCTTACATTATTATTGTTATGTCGACTCTGATTATATTATGACCCCTTAGACTCCTATATATAGAGGACAAAATGACACCCCTCAAGTTGCATATAAATACATATGAATCCTCATTTGACACTTCATAAACTCAAACATATATTCTCTCTCCTCATTCTATTGGTTCGTACAACTCAAAATTGGAAGGAATCTCTCACACATGCAAAGGGACAGGTGGCTGTTTTAGATTGGTTGAATTTCAGACTTATTGCAGGGTGTTGAACAACGTTGACTTGGGTGTATTTGACCTCCTTTAACTGTGTTTTTGGGTGGAATTTTTTTGTGTCTTTAGGCCACATTGGAGGGCACAAAGATCGAGGAAATCTAGGCTAGTTGACTAATATTGACCTTAGGAATGACTACAACAAGAAATGCAAAATTTGACCAAGTTTGATTGACTATTTTGGGCCTATTTTGAGGGGACTTTGACTAGCTTTTGTGGCTGAGTTTGATTACCATTGACCGAGTTGCTAGAAGATTGTTTGACCCTTGACCATTGATTGGTTAGGGTTGACTTTGCTGTTATTAACTACTGTTGACCAAGACAGATTTGCAGAAGGATCAAATTTGACTATTGTTGACTTCTTCTTTTTCCTTTGTCTCTGATTTGGATAATTGTTTGGCAAATTTGGATATGTGATATTGACATTGGATATTGGCTAGTCAAAGTTTGACTTTGACTCTTGGATGATGTGCTCCCTTTGTTGAACATCTGAAGACAATCTAATAGAAGGTGATTTGCAAGGGTTTTCCCCCTAGTGGGGTTCTTCCCTGGTCATTGACCAAATATTGTGTCTCTTGTCTCTTAGTTGTCTTTCATTGTGCATTTGAATAATTGGTCTATCTACTATTGCTCTACTGTCATTGGTTAAATAGAAGTAGAAATTGTTAAATTGGACGTTATCGGATATTGTTGAAGTATAGAACAATTGATGAAAAATTAACATGGAATCGGAGCTGAGGTGAAGACAAGCCCAAGAGACATAGAGCACGAACATCCATCTTCTAAACAACTAATTGAAAGTTTAGAACATTTTCTTATAAATGTCTACTTATTTCAAGGGGAATGAAAAGCTACCTAACTCATTTGGGTTTGTAGCATGGAAGACCATGTCACGTTAGATGAGTATGATGTCTTGGAGTACATGGAAGGAAATGCTTCACCATCACGAAAACATTCTTCTCAAACTATCAAAGGTGATATTAAAGCTAAGAAGATCATTATTAATTCTTGAAGAGATCATTTACTTGTTTATATTTCATCCTTGGAGACTTCCAAAGAAATGTATGATAAGATTGTTGGCCATAAGGGAGAAACTGTGCAATCCTTCTTCATAAGAATTGCTGAGACCAGGGACCAACTTTGGATTGCTCAAAAAATTATACCTCATAGGGAATTGGTGATGATTGCTCTTAGTGGCCTTCCTTCTTCATGGGACATGTTCATCAATTCTATCAACAATAGGGAAATGATTCCTTCTTTTGATGAGCTACTTGCTCTATGCAATCAAGAGGAAAGACTAATGCTATCTAGAGGAAGAATTCAAAGGCCAAATGAAGGAGAGCCCACTGCCTTCGTTGCTTAAGGGAAGAAGAAGATTGTGAAGAAAGGATAGGGCAAGCCATCTAAATTAGGAAGACCTCCTCAATCCAATCGAGATTCCACTTATTCAAGAAGGTGAGATAGAGATGTTGAATGCTACAATTGTCATCAAAAGGGCCATTATGCTCGAGATTGTCCCGAAAGAGAGATGCTCTAAGAAGAAACTCTTCAAGGTCATATAACAATAGTCGTGGCTTCAGCAACAACAGGTCGTATGAAAGAAGAGATGATAGAAGAGATGGAAGGAGAAAAGAAAGAAGAAGAAGAGACTCTCCTGATGATCGTGACAATAGCTATCATCTACCAAAGAGGAACTCCAAGTATGAAAGTAATGTTACCAATTAATTTGAATATATTCTTATTTCTACGTTGTGTAGTTCATCTCCTTCGGATACTTGGGATAGTTGGCTGGTTGATTGTGGGGCATCTCATCACTTCTCTGGATATAAGGAGGTTCTCTCTAATTTGGTAGAGAAGGAGACGAATTTGAGAATTATTCGTGGTGACAATACCATTCATCCTGTAAAGGGATTTGGTTGTGTCAAATTTCATTTTGACTTTGGGGAATCTATTTTGCTACAAGATGTGGTGTATGTGTTGGGATTGAAGAAGAACTTGGTATCGATATCTGCTTTGGAGGATAAAGGAATGAGGGTTGCATTCATCGAAGGACAAGTACTTACTTTGCCTGTTGTATTCTATATGAGAAATGCCTTCACATTGGGACCTAGGATTGAAGGATTCTATAGAGTCATTGGAAGACCCCTTCTAGCTATGGTCCATAATACAAATAATCAAAGTGAGCTGTGGCACCAAAGGCTGGTCCATCTACATTATGATGCTCTTCAAAAATTAAAGAAGTTAGTCTCTGGGATCCCCGATGTTCAAGCTCAACATGATGGAGTATTCCATCGGTGTGCCGGTGGAAAGAAGACAAGGGGACCGTTCCCCTTTAGCTAACATAAGACAAAAGACATCCTTCATCTCATTCATTCTGATATATGTGGTCTAATGCCATGCATTCTCTTGGGGGTCATCTCTGTTACATCACCTTCATCAATGATTTCTTAAGGAAGACATGGATGTATTATTTGAAGCACAAAGATGAGGCATTCAAAAGATTCAAGGAGTTCAAGGCTTTGGTTGAAAATCATACATGGAAGAGAATAAAGATCTTCAGGGCTGGCTCGGAATACATCTCTAATGTATTTATATTGCAAGGACAAAGGAATTAAGGAGACTATTATGCTCTAAACTCCTAAACAAAATGGAGTGGCTGCAAGAAAGAACATATCCATTATGAAAGCTGCCCAAGCCATGCTCCATGATCAAAAGATGCCAAAGTTCCTTTGGGCTGAAGCAACAAACACAACATTATATGTTCAAAAGAAGCTGCTTCATTAAGCTTTGGACAGCAAGTCCCCTGTGGAACTATTCACAGGGGTCAAGCCCAATATTGGTCATCTCCGGATTTTTCGTTGTTCCGTATACTTTCATGTGCCAAAGGAAAAAAGAAAAATCTCGAAGCCATAGGAAGAAAATGTATGTTTGTTGGATATAATGAAGATTCTAAAGCATTTAGAATATATATTTATGGTCAAAGGAAGGTTGAAATTCACTGGGATATAACATTCGATGAAGCTGCCCTTAGAAAAGTAAGGGACCTTCCTTTGCCTCCGCCTGAAGAGAAGAGTGATGCTATGGATATTCTAGAAGGTCCTTTTATGCCTAAATCTAAGAAGGACTTCGTTGATGATCCCATGGAGCCTATGGACCCTTTGGTCCTCCTCCATGCAACCCCCCTGCAAGGAATAAACCACTTTGGCTCAAGGACACTCTACAAGATCCTGAGAAACATGCTGTTGCTCGTGGAACATTTAGGGAAAGAAAGAAGCCATGCGGGTACCAAGCATGTTGTTGCTATGAGCAATATGATTCGAGATGAACCTAGAACCTTTGAAGAAGCCATAAAAGAAAAAGTTTGGAAGGATGTAATGGCTGAAGAATATGAGTCTATTATGAAAAATTATGTATGGGATGTCGTGCCGAGACCGAAGAGAAGATCTGTGGTAACCTCCAAATGGCTCTATAAGATCAAGCATGGGGCTGATGGAACCATTGAAAAATAAAAAGCAAGGTTCATAGGCCATTGATTCTCCCAAAAAGAGAGAGAAGATTACGATGATATATTTTCTTTGGTGGCCCGATATACAACCATTTGTTCGATAGTAGCCCTTGCTGCAAGTCAGGGATGGATTTTTCATCAAATGGATGTGAAGATTGACTTCTTCATGGTTTGCTTCAAGAAGATGTGTATGTTGAACAACCTCTAGGATTTGAAGTTCATGATAAGAATACCCATGTATGTCGATTGAAGAAAGCTCTCTACGGATTACAGTAAGCCCCTCGTGCTTGGTATGCTTGCATCGACAGTTACTTGATGAAGTTGGGATTCAGAAGGAGAAATGTTCATCCAAACTTGTGCTATAAAATGATCCAAGGTATGCCTCTCATTTTGATGACTTATACATGATAGGTGTTGACCCTCTCATCCTAGTATGTAAGAGGGAGTTGGATTCCGAATTCGAGATGTAAGACCTTGGTTTGATGCACTATTTTCTGGGACTAGAAGTATGGCAAAAGCCGAGCAAGATTTTCCTTTTGCAAGGAAATTATGTTGTAAAATTGCCGGAAAGATTTGGCATGGTTGAGTGCAAGTCCTTGCCTACACTGATCCATGTGGCTCCAGAGACACACACAGGACAAAGAGGACTCAGGAAGGGTAAAAAATCAAAGTGTTTGGATTATGCTCGAATCAGTTCATGTTAAATATCTTGTCGTCGTGATCGCGGTGGTGCGAACAGTTCGTCAAAGTCTGGATGAGGAAGATAGACGTAGTCAAAGATTTGGTTGATTTTTGCTGTCTGGGCAGGTTAATGGAGACACAATTTTGAATTTTTCGGACAGATGGAATTGGGCTAATTCTAGCCGGATTCCGGGCAAAAATGCCTCGTTAAAATGACTCCTTCGGTCAAAATCTGGATTTTCAAAAATGCCTTATTGTTTTAAATAACAAAAAAATATTAAAAAAAAGAGGTGGCGGGCCACCAAACTCGCCACTCCAAACCTTATCAAAGCAATGCATTAATGGTGGGGCAGGCCACTACCCCTGGCCCCTCCCCCCATCCCATGGGACTATTGTACATAACACAAAAGTTTGGGTGGGCCGGCCCTTAGGGCACGGACCTAACCCCATTAAAAGAAACCACATACACGGGAAAGGTGGTCGGCCATTGGGGCACGGACGCAACCTCCAACCACACCCCAATAACCCACTCTATATGCGTTAAGTTAAGGGAGGCCGGCAGGTATCGAGCCTGTGCCAGCCACGTGGGCTGGCCTGCCACCATGCGACGACCCCATGTACAACAAACAACCCATTAATACGTACCCTCCATTTAACACATGAACCAAACCCTCATATAACACACCAACAAAACATTTAATGCGCCACTTAAATAAAACACGCCAACTGTATGGATACAGAGGGTATGGGGCGGGTCGCCCAATGCGCACCCAATCTCTAACCAAAATACACATGCGGTTCTTATTTGAACGATAATGTATTAAAAAAAGGAGGGACGGGGTTTGACCACTCTCCCCCTCCTCAACAAATTGCCTCACTCACCAATGTGCCACAACCAACTCATTGGTTAATCCGCCACAAAATTTATTTAAACCTCATTTTTCAGTGCACCCACAAGCATGGAGGAACCAAGAGTGGGCATGGGAATCGAGACGATTTTTTTTTAATTTATTGCAGGTGGAACCATCACTGAGCTAAATTACCAGGAGGGTGAAATTTTTGCAGTGTCCAAATTGGACAAATTTCATGCTGATCTTACACCTCTCGGTGACATCAACCGATGGCGCAGTCAATTTCCTGATCTGAGCAGCCAATTTGTAGGGAAATCAGAGGAGTGAATATTTAAGGAATCTAGGGGGAATCTAAAAGATTCCTTAAGCCCTAGATTTCCACTTTCTCAGAATTCAGAAATTTGACAGTCGATTTTGCACTATTCGATGCCACAAATCTGAAGGTGTGTTCAGATTTTCCATTTGCTCATTTCATTTTTTGGCCACTTTTCTAAGTGCAGTGCAGGTGTCAACATTCAGCGTGCGAGCAGTCATTCCATGAGATTTGACGCAGCGAGGTTGATGGTATGACCAACTTCAACAGTTTGACATCCTCTTCTTCAGATGGCCCGGGGATGTGAGGTATATGCAGCTTGTTCATGTACTTCTTTTTGCGATGCATTGCACTGCACAGATCCTTGATTGATGTTTGATGTGGGATCTTGTTTCTTATTTGTTTTCATGATTCCTGCTTGATGTGATGGAGAATCATTTGTGGGATGTACTTGTTGTCATGATTCGTCATGTTATTTGAGATCCCTTTTTCGTTATGCTGATGGGATACTCATGTTGTCGTCATGTATGTTTGCATTGAGATCCCTTTTATGCCATGTTGGCGGGATTATCATCATGCATGAGTTTTGTGTCATACTAATAGGGGTCCTTTTGACTGAGAGTTCCTGTAGCGGAACATCTCTTGGAGCCACTCCTGCGTCAGGGCATTTTCCTTGTATGATAACGAGGTCACCTCTTATGTACATTATCACTATTGACAACACTTAATGCAGCAGCCTACACCATCTTGACACTAAGGCCTGGAGACGTAGTCCCTCCTGGATGAACTCTGTTATCAACGTCTCTGAGTTTTATGTTGTTGATGATTGTCGTGTTCCTCTTCTTTACAAAATGCAGATGTATTCATTTATGTTCTTTTAAAAATGAAATTTAACACATCACGAAAGTAAAAGGTCTTGAAAGGGTCCTTTGTCACACCTAGACCTGGATCATACACCTATGAAGATGAATTTCAAGAAGCTATGTGGAGAGGATGTCAAATCGAACCTAGCAAATCCCTTGGAGTATAGACAACTGGTTGGTGCTATGATGTTCCTCGTGAACACTCGCCTTGGCATCTACTTTGCAGTTAACACTTTGAGCTAGTTTATGACCGAGTCTCACCATGTACACTCGGTCGCTGCCAATCATGTATTGAGATATCTACATGGGACTATTAACCTTGGATTGAGATATGCCACTGGAGATGTTAGACTAAATGGATATACAAACGCAGATTGGGCTGACAATGTTGTCACAACAAGAGCACTTCCGTATGATTTTTTAGTTTGGGATCCACCATGATATCATGGATGAGAAAGAAACATAAATCTGTAACCCTTAGCACTACTTAGGTCAAGTATATTGTAGCCAACCTGATGAATTGTGAAGCTGTTTGGTTGAGAAAGCTCTTTAGAGAGTTATTTGAGCAGGTTTTAGACATGACAATCATCTATTGCGACAACAAGAGTAGGATTTTTTTTCAAAGAATCTTGTGATTCATGACAAGTCCAAGCATATCAATATCAAACATCATCATGTCTGTGACATGGTGGAGAGAGGAGCCATGATACTCCTACACATTTCGACAGATGATCAGATAACTGATATCCTCACCAGGGCTTTGCTGAAAGGGAAGTTCTTGGTCTTCCGAGAGAAGCTTGGATTGGTTGAGATGAACCTTTCGAATAAGGGTTCAGGGTGATCAAGAACAATGAGCAGTGCTCTTTCCCCTTGGTTGAGCTCCCAGGGTGAGGAATGGAGCTATAGGGCTCCTGGGGATGAGAGACCTATGACCGATAGGATGTTGAGAACTCAGATCTCCCTTAGTCAGAGTATGCCCCAATTAGCTTCTTGCCCACTTTGTGGGATAACCTCTCTCATATAGCCAATGGGTCAAGGGACTTGGGATAGAGTGTGATCCCTACCCCTTGTGGTAGGTGGATATCGCCCAAGTTGGTGGATGCAAGTGTTTTACCATTTGACTCTTCAAAGATAAGATGGATGATCAGGGACAATAGGGTAGAGTGTGATCCTTACCTCCAGTAAGTTGATCTCACCTATTGTCAGGGACTTTGGAATAAAGTGTGATCCCTACACATTGGGGTAGGTTAGTCTCGCCAATTGTCTTTGGTTCTAGGTGGTAGCAATGGATCCTTGATGATGATGATGATGATTCTAGGTGGTAGCAGTCTCCCCCATGCTAATGGAGTCAGGGTGGTAGCTAGAGCTCCCCTGCAACATTTCTTCTTCTTTAGATTTGAGAATGTTCAACATGAGATGAGCATATAGAAGTAGAGATGGTACATGATGACATGATGACATGATGATCGATGGTCAAATATTGGCATATGAATTTCTCCCTAGTTGAGAGGGAGTGTTAAATTGTGCAACTAGGGCCAAATTCCACCTTGGACAAACTCAGTTGATGGAGATAATTATTGCATTGAATTACTCTTTTCGAGAGGACCAAAATTGACTTTTGAAGCACTCAATTCAGATAAATAAAAGTGGATTTCTGAGGTCAAGCCCACAAATACAAAATTGTCAAAGTTGGCCTTGGGTCAAATGACACATCTCATGGAAAAAATGACACCCCTCAAGTTGCATATAAATACAAGATGAGTCGTCCTCATTTTCCATTTTATAAACTCACAACATATCTTCCTTCTCCTGATTCTATTAGTTCGTACAACTCAGAATTGGAAGGAATCTCTCACGTGCGAAGGAACATGTGGTTGTTTTAGATTGGCCGAATTTCAAACTTACTGTAGGGCATCAACCAACGTTGACTTGGGGTGTATTTGACCTCCTTTGACTGCGTTTTTGGGTGGATTTTTTCGTTTCTTTAGGTCACATTGGAGGGCACAAAGATCAAGGAAATATGGGCTAGTTGACCAACATTGACCTCATGATTGACCACAGGAAGAAATGTAGACTTTGACCAAGTTTGACTAACTATTTTGGGACTATTTTGAGGGGACTTTGACCATATTTTGAGGCTGAGTTTTACTGCCGTTGACCAAGTTTCAAGATGACTGTTTTGACCCCTGATAGTGTTGGAAATACTGAGAGGGGGCTGAATCAATATTCCTTTTCAATTGTTACTTTTACTAGTGAAATCAATTATATCTATAACAGAAAATGAGCAATAGAAATAAACGATTTTATTAATATAATCTTTATAATGAATCAAGTACAATATATAGGGCTCCAACCCTTGATGAAGACACCGATCTTCAATTCGCTAGGCTCCAACATGTTGCTAAGCACGGACTTGGTCTTTTGTGAGGCTCCAACCTCTAGGTCACCAAACCTATCTTCTTAAGGCACCGACCTTTCACATAGAGGCTCCAACCCTTAGGGCACAAACCCTTCTCTGGTATAGGCTTCGACCTGGTTTCTCGAGGACACCGATCCTTTAGGCTCTAACCCTATCCTTCAAGGAACCTACCTTGTTTTTTCGAGGCTCCAACCTTTAGGGCACCAACCCTCTGGGCCCTAACCCAATGCTATACTTAGTCTAAATATGTTTTATAGTAATTCTCAACTCCCAAAATATTCTTTACTAATTATTGTCAATCTACAACTTTAATGTAGTCTCCACGCTAATTCATCAATGACAACATGCCTTCATATGAAGGAGTCTTTACTGTTCTTCATATTTACCCAACTACCTTGTCTAAGGTCACTTCATGATGACTGATATATCATGGTTTCCAAGATAAACTCCAAGAACAACTAGGGCTTCTCAACAATGTGTCTTCAATAAGCTGCACTAAGCCTCAAAGTCTGCCCAAAACAATTCTCTGTTTCCAACCCTCTATTCTTACTATTGCAGTAATTGCTTATGGAGTGATTGCTTCAAAGGAATGACTATTGTGGCTTTATATTGTGCGTTCAATTAAAACAACCTTGTTCATACTCAAATAATCTTTTGAACTGTCATCTGAATCACTTTCAAACACAGGTCCGAGCTGTATGAATGATCCTATGCGCAGTTAGTCTCGACTTTCTTCGTTCTTCCACTCTTTAATGCTCCTATGTATTTCTTCTTTGATCGAACTTTGACTTCCTATATTTCCCGCTCGGCCTTTTATTGAAATTTGGTACCGGAGGACAGGTGGTTCCCTTAGGCTTTGATCTTTGGCCTAGGGAAAAGTGTCCAAAAGAATTTAATTTTTCTCCTAAAGTGACTTTATAATTTTATAAAGTTAAATCTAATTTAAAAGTGACTTTAAGTGATAAAGTTACTAAGTCTAATTTTAAAGTAAATGAAAAATTAGAAAGGAAAAGTGACTTTGGAAATAAATGACTAAGTGGGTCTTTATTAAAGTGGGGTGAATTAAAAAATAGAAAGTGAGATTTAAATGAGCATTTAATCTCAACCATTGATCTAAATCTATTTCAGCCATTGGATTTAGAGATCACCCAAAAGTCACTTGGATCACCCAAAAGTCACTTGGAGTTATATTAAAGGAGGAAAAGGAGGAAAAGGTCATTCATTCTTTCATGAGCAGATTGGGAGAAGGAGAGCAAGAGAGCAAGAGAGATTTCTGAGCAGGGAGGAGAAGGAGACAGCAGCTTGGCACACATTCCAAGGCAGCAGTTGAGCAGATTTGTAAAGCTGATTCAGCACATAGTGAAAGGCAGATTTTTGCACAAAAATCGAGGAGCAGTTTGCTGATTTTTTTGCACACAAAACGGAGGCCGTACAACATTTATTGCTGTCCTGTTTGCTGTAATTTCCAGATTGATGTGAGGCACGGGAAATGAGATAAGTTGTAAATTTGCTTGCTGATTTTTTGCTGAATAATTCTCACTGTAAAAAGGCAATTTTCAGAAATAAAGAAGAGCTCTCAAACTGGTTTTCCCCAAGAGTTGTAGGGGGTTTTTCTAGGGTCAAGTTGACAAAAAATATCAGTGTTTTAATGTGTTTTAATGGCTGTTTTTGATTGCTGATTTTTAATTCTGCAATTTCCAGCATTCTGAAAAATTTCCAGAATTTGTGTTTTCAGCAATATTTATTTTTTGCAGTCTGTTAAATGTATGCTTATGGGAATGGGCATTTAACTACATGGGAGAAATAAGGAGAAACTGAAAACCGGGGTGGGAAAACAGAAATTTCTACATCTTTGGCTTCCTCTATTCCTTCAAGTTTACGAACTGTTGAACTTTTTCTTCTTCTCTGTGATTTATACCCCAGAAATCCTTACTTGAGGTGAAGTTTTTGACTTGTATTTATACGGGTTTCACCAATACCCAAAAGACACGTTTATTGGAGGGAGGCCGACTTGTATATTAAAATATATATCGGAGGTCCTTTCATCCAATTATATCATAGACTTGTTTATTCATGGAAACCACATAGGAGAGGTTATACCCACATTAAAATATATGTTTGGCGGTCCCCACATGCTACTTCACTGCTTTAATCGCAATCGCAATTTCATGAAACGCCCGCAATCGCAACTTCGGAGGTCTACACATAACATTGCCGATCCCCTACTACCGACGGAGCGAATGCAATATTATATCAAACTCATTTTGATAAATCTTTGGGTTCACACCTCTATCGCAATTGACGGTCCGCTGGGTCCACAATCTATCGTAATCGGTGGTTTGAACATCCCTTTTAAGCTAGCGATATGAAAGTTCCGATAGGTAGATGCAATATTACATAAAGGTGTATTATAATGGTCTAGCGTGTCTGCATATTATATCGCACTCAACAGATTTGAATGTGACAACGCTTTAAAGCTCGCGATATAGCAGATGCAATATTTCAATAGAGCTGTTACCATAAACTCTTTCGGGTCCGTATTACATATCACAATCAGGAGTTTTGAGCAGTGGCATATAATAAAACGATACTGCCGATATGTTAACTCCGATTTGTTTTTATTACATGCATTGTGAACTTTAAAGGGTTTCCACAAATTATTACTTGGATCTTCCTTAGCTTCTTCGATATCTTAACATCTCCGATATGTTAACTCCTCCAATAACACTGTTTTACTCTTATAAACTGCTTCCGAAAACCTGCTTCTCTTCTCTCGCTGGATTTCAATGACTTCTTCCTCTTACTCTTTGGCTTCATGATGGCTTCCGATAGTTTTTCGATGGCTTCTCCTCTTTACTCTTTCTCTTTCTCTTCCGATGTCTCTTCTTTGATGGCTCCTATTCTTGACTTCCAATGGCTTCCCTGATGGCTTTCCTCCTTGGCTTCTTGCTCCTGTTACTTCACATCATCATTTAGTATCCCATAATATTTCCATATTGACATCAATGACAATCTAGATCAACAATCTCCCCCTTTGTCATTGATGGAAATATTCTTCTTCTCTCCCCCTTTGACATCAATGGCAACAGAGTGCACAAGGACTCCCCTTGTCGAACTTCTCCCCCTGTCATGGTGCTCTTATTTTTACTCAAGATAGAAATATTGCTGCCTTATCATCAGCTAGCACATTATCCCATCTTCATGTCTCAAAATAACTACTTTATCATGGCTTCAATAATGCTGCTCCAAGAATCTCCCAAACAAATCTTTAAAGTTTTCCTTTAACCATGCTCAAGTGTGAGCAACGATGCCTGCTCCAACATGGTTTTGAATTCTACTCCAAAAAGAAGAACTCTCTTAAGATGTTTCAAGTATCAACCTTAAATATGCTCCACTTCAATGCTTCCAAACAGAGTTCAAATCGCCACATACCAAATGTCCAAATCCAAGTTTTTATGCTTCTACCATCCGTATTCTATTGTCTCCACAGTCAAAATTAAGAGGTCTTCATAGTACGAGTCATGAGAAAATGCTACTGAAATTGTCTTTTCTCGCTATCTCTCTTCAGATCTCTGTATCTCTGTGCTTCTCATTAAGTTATTGCCATCCAATATTTCAACATCATTGCATTCAGATGAAATAGTGAGAGGTTGTGCCTCACTATTGCTATTTTCTAAGTGACCAACATCAACCTGAGCTATATTCGACTGCACAACATTTTCATTTCTATAGTCCTTTTGATGAGCCATCTTTTCCTTGTGTTCTTTGCAAGTTATCTCCATTAGTAGATTTTGATATCAATCCATGACTATCCTTTAAATTATTTCTATTGGCTGACAACTTTTTGCTTCAACTATGTTAAATGCTGCCAACTGCCCTTGCTTGTGTAGTGAACAAAACATTCAAGCTCCATTTCCAGATGTACCTATTTGTTTGAAGGTTGCATCTATTTGTGTCCACAATTTACTTGTTCTCACATCATATCCCTGAGTCGAGATATTCAAATTCTGTAATAACAACAACATATTTATTTTCCTTATTAGCATTAGTTGGACTTCTCTGCTGCTCCAGTTTCTGCTTAGTGATCAAGTGAAAAAAAAACATCTTCAACAACAATCCATTGGATAATTAAGTGATCATGTTCTTTCAAAGGAGTGTTTCTGCGAAATGATCCATCAAAGAATGATTGTCAATATAGCCCATTCACATAACGCTTCTTCAAGAATGTTTAATCATCATGAGCTCCCCCTAACTGTATGCATGGTCTTCCTTTTGGCAGAGTCTACCCATCAAATGCTTAGATTATCGAAGATTAGGTCAAAAACATGTGTTGTTGGTTGGAGAGTTCAGGAGACTTTCGGATCCAATTTGATTCTTTCTCCATACTTGTGTAACTTTCTTCTCTGGCATGGTTCTTGTTTGTGTAGGAGCCCAAGTCAAGTTACAGTCACGTGCCATCTGACCAATGTTATGGCATTTGAAGCATTCTATGTTGTTCATGAATAAGAATTCATGATTTCTTGCAAAATTGCTTCTTGAAGATTGTCGAGGAACATAATATTTATCTTTGTGATATGCCCTACAATCTTTTGCCATGTGTCCAAAGTTTGTACAAGCATAACAATAACCAAGAAGTAAAATTTGGTACCTGGGATATGGAGACTTCCTAGATGTACTTCTGAAGTCTTTCTGCCTTGAGATCCTTTGATGATAACCATTGCTTCTGGCATCCTTGACACGATCTGCATTTCTTCTTGGAATGAGACTTCGTTCATTGTTGCCTTGAATCTTATCCTTGCCTTTGTTGGAACTGGGAGCATTAACATTTATTTCTGGCTTCCTCACATCCTTGTTGTTTGAAGCATTATCATTCTTGCTTGAGGATTCACCTTCATAGCCAAGACCTGATTTATCAAATGGAGATTTTTGATGACTGAGCATGTCATCCAAGGCTTAAGAGCTCTTCAAGATTTTGTCCATTCTTTCAACCTTTTTCTTGTGGGAGACAATCTCTTCTTCCAATTTTCGCAATCATTATTCTTCTTAACAAGTTGTTTCTCAATTTCTTCCTTGATACAAGTTGCTTCATTTGCTTCTGTTTTAAGGGAGATGATATCTGATTTCATTTTGAAAATTTCTTCATTTTCCTTAGCTAGACTGCTCTCCATTTCTTCCATGATCCTTGTAGCTTTACATGTTTCAGCCTTGAGAAGGTTGATGTCAGATTTTAGTTTGAAGATTTCTTCATCCTTTTCTTTTAGTTGACATATCATGGTGTTTCTTTCCTTTTCTGCTTCATCAACCTGTCCTTCTATTACTTCCAATGCTTCCATTGTCTTCTCAACTCCTTGTACTAGCTTTCTCACTTCTTTTAGTTGAGATTTAAGAGAGGAGACCTCTTGATTGTATCGACCAATCACTGCTTCAAGTTTGTTCAAGCTTTTGTGTCTTTGTTCAAGTTGGCTTGACAAGGCATCTTCCCGTTTCTTTGCTTTATCCAATTGATTTGTCATGGATATGACTTCTTCATGATGCTTTCTTTTGTTTTGATGAAATTCCTCCTTAAGCTTGGCAAACTCTTCATTCCTTTCTCGTACTTGAAGCTTGACAAGGTCAACTTCCTTCCTTGTTTGGTGTTGGTCACCAGCTAGTGCTTTCTTCTTAAGTTCCTCGTTTTCCTTTTTCAAACTGATAATCTCTTCCATGGAAGCCATAAGTTTAGTGAGGAGATCTTCAAAATATTTTTCATTCTCTTCATCTTCTAGGTCTTCTTTAGCCTTGATGTCATCATTCTTATTTTCAGCTTTCATGATGGGTTCTAGATTTCCTTCTTGCTTTCCATCATCTTCTTGACTAGTGGTCATGGTCAATGCTCCTTTTGAGTGACGGTCATTATTTAACAAGGTCAGGAAGTTTGTCCCATATACCCTTTGTTGACAAACACTTTTCTAAATTGTCCTTTATAGAATATGGTAGCCCATTCAAGATTTCCTTCCTTGCTTTTTCATTGTGCCCCTTGGATTCTTCATCCATCGTGTTATCAATAATCACTGATTTCTAGGCTTCAATGCCTTGAGTCTTTAAGAAATTCCTCATTCTTGCTTCCCATATATCAAAGTTTCCATTGAACAGTAGAGCCTTCACAAGTTGATTGATTTCAACTTCGGTGGTTAAGGGAGAGACATCTTTAGGAGGATCAGAGACTTTTTTCCTTGGTTTCAACATTTGTGTTCTAATTTATCAACCTTCAAGATATTAGTCTTTTCTTGAAGGTACTGGCTCTAATACCAAGTGTTGGAAATACTGAGAGGGGGGTGAATCAATATTCCTTTTCAATTGTTACTTTTACCAGTTAAATCAATTGTATTTAGAACACAAAATGAGCAATAGGAATAAATGCTTTTATTAATATAATATTTATAATGAATCAAGTACAATATATAGGGCTCCAACCCTTGATGAAGAAATCGATCTTCAATTCCCTAGGCTCCAACATGTTGGCAAGAACCACCCTGGTCTTTTGTGAGGCTCCAACCTGTAAGGCATCGACCCTATCTTCTCAAGGCATTGAACTTTTGTTTAGAGGCTCCGACCCCTAGGGCACCAACCCTTCTTTGGTACAGGGTCTGACCTGGTTTCTTGAGGACACCGATCCTCTAGGGCTCCAAACCTATCCTTCAAGGCACCTACCTTATTTGTTCGAGGCTCCAACCTTCAAGGCACCAACCCTTTGGGCTCCAACCCACTGCTATACTTTGTCTAAATATGTTGTATAGTAATTCTTGGCTCCTAAAATCTTCTTTACTGAGTTCTGTCAATCTACAATAGTCTCCACGCTACTTCATTAATGACAACCTGTCTTCATATGAAGGAGTCTTTACTGTTCTTCATATTTACCCAACTACTTTATCCAAGGCTACTTCATGATGAATGATGCATCATGGTTTCCAAGATTAACTCCAAGGTCAGCTAGGGCTTCTCAACAATGTGTCTTCAATAATCTGCACTAAGCCTCAAAGTCTACACAAACAATTCTCTATTTCAAACCCTCTTTTCTTATTATTGCGGTAACTTCTTCAAGAGTCACTACTTAAGAGGAATTACTGTCATGGCTTTACATTGTGCGTTTGATTAAAACAAACTTGTTCATACTCAGATAATCTTTTGAAATGTCATTTGAATCACAGTCAAACACACGTCCGAGCTGTATGAATGATCCTATGCGCAGTGAGTATCGACTTTCTTCATTCTTCAACTCTTTAATGCTCATGTGCATTTCTTCTTCGATCGACCTTCAACTTCCTATATTTCCCGCTCGACCTTCGGCTTCCTCTGTTCCTTCAAGTTCACAAGTTGTGAATTTTTTCTTCTTCTCTGTGATTGATACCCCATAGATTCTTACTTGAGGTGAAACTTTTGACTTGTGTTTATACGGGTTTCACCAATACCCAAAAGACATGTTTATTTGAGGGAGTCCGAATATTGGAGGTCCTTTCATCCAATTATATCATAGACTTGTTATTCACGGAAATCACATAGGAGAGGTTATACCCACACTATAATAGATGTCTGGTGGTCCCCACATGCCACATCACTGCTTTAATCACAATCGCAATTTCATGAGACTCCCGCAATTGCAACTTCGGAGGTCTGCACATAACATTGCTGATCCCCTACTAGCGATGGAGCGGATGCGATATCATATCAGACTCATTTTGATAAATCATCGAGTCCACACCTCAATCGCAATCAGCGGTCTGTTGGGTCCACAATTCTATCGCAATCGGAGGTTTGAACATCCCTTTGAAACTAGTGATATGAAAGTTCCGATAGGCGGATGCAATATTACATAAAGGTGTATTATAGTGGTTCAACGGGTCTGCATATTATATCGAAATCGGTGGATTTGAATGTGACAAGGCTTTAAAGCTCGCGATGTAGTAGATGTGATATTTCAATAGCGCTGTTACCATAAACTGTTTCAGGTTCGTATTATATATCGTAATCGGGGGTTTTGAGTAGTGGCATATGATAAAATGATACTGCCATGTGTTAACTCTGATTTTTTTTTTATTACATGCGTTGTGAAATTTAAAGGGTTTCCACGACTTATTACTCGGATGTTCCTTAGCTCCTCTGATATATTAACTCCTCCGATATCTTAACTCCTCTAATATGTTAACTCCTTCGATAACAATATTTTACTCCTATAAATTGTTTCTGATAACCTACTTCTTTCCTCTCGCTGGCTTTCAATGACTTCTTCCTCTTACTCTTTGGCTTCATGATGGCTTTCAATAGTTTTCTGGTGGTTTCTCCTCTTTACTCTTTTGCTTTCTCTTCCGATGTCTCTTCTTTGATGGCTCCTATTCTTGACTTCCAATGGCTTCCCTAATGACTTTCCTCCTTGGCTTCTTGCTCCTGTTACTTCACATGATAATTTAGTATCCTAGAATATTCCCATATTGACATCAATGACGATCTAAATCAACAGACTTTTACTAGTTAGGGTTGACTTTGCTATTGTTGACTTCATCTCTCTCCTTTGTCTCTGTTTTTGATAGATGTTTGACATATTTGGATATTGGATATTGACAATGGATATTGGCTAAGAAAAGTTTGACGCTGAATCTTGAATGGTGTATTGTCTTTGGTGATCATTTGAAAACAATCTAATAGAAGAAGATTTGCAAGGGTTTTCCCTCTAGTGGGATTTTTCCCTGGTCATTGACCAAATATTGTGTCTCTTGACTATCTTTCATTGTGCATGTGAATAATTGTTCGATCTACTATTTATCTGCTATCATTGGTTAAATAGAAGAAGTGGAAATTGGTAAATTGGATGCTATTGGATATTGTTGAAGTAATAGTTGAAGCATAGAACAATTGATGAAAAATTAACATATAATTCTCTCTCATCCATATGTGAACATGAAAATTCAACCATAAATACTAGTACTAACATTATCATGCTTATGACAATAAGAGTTGAAGCAATTCTCTCCTCATTTACACTTATATAGTAGCACATGTCATTATGTCAATGATCAAAGCTTTTTGATATAGGCCAGATCGCAAAGTTTGTGCCATGACATTCCAATCAAAAAATTTGCTTGAATAAAAGCTCATACATCAAAGGTGCCAATTTTTATCAAGCTATCACACTTGAAAACTACATCTTTGTATGCCGTGCAAAGTCATCTATACGATTCTTGTTTCAATAACAACTATAACAAAACTTATCTCATATCTCAAGTTGTTGATATGTAGTGTTCCTTCGTCACTATTTGCTTAAGATCTTGTCAAAAGCTATGACCTTGGAAATTCTCTAACCATCTCTTAAACTTTGTCAAAATATTCCTCAAGTGCATCTGCTATCAATTTAACTTTCTCATCCCATTCGTGCCAACAAACTTTTGACTAGAAAAACCCCAAAGCTGTCCTAGACAAGGAACCAAGATGCATCACAAGGAGAGGTCATATAGAGTGCTAATATCTGACCCACATTCTTTAATGACAATGCCTAAAGTGATGTATTCAAAGAAGGGATGAAAATATTCTAAGATATTCCTCTAGATGTGGCACTTAATGACAAAGAATAACCCCTTCAAAGTACTTCAAAATATTTTCCTAAGAGGATCCGAGAGTTGGCCTCAAAAGTTGTCAATGATGAGCCTCAAAAGGGGCCTAAAGGAAGAGAAAAGTTTTGCCACCAAATATACCTTAGATTGCTATGGAAATTATACTTGAATACTGGATTGAACATGCCTTAAAGATGGCCTAAAACTTGCTTTAGACAGTTTCAAGTTTAAGCCTCAACAAAAATTGCCTCATAAAAAGGAAGATCAAACACTAATCAAAGATGAATTATCCAATAAACAACCTTATATGTTATACCACAAAAATTGTTCTAGTTAGCTTGAAAGATAGATCTACCCTTAGAAAATAGTGAAGGTCACAAACAATGATGCCCTAATAGATGATTGTTTGTGCCATCGAGGTTAGCCCACACAAAACGACTAAGAATACTATGAATAAGCCACTAAAGGATGACCCACCGTTTGCGTGTATACTTTCCTACTTCAGAGATGAAATTAAGTATCTTTATCGGTGCTAACAACAACCAAGAATAAATCCATAAAGAGCCCTAGATCAACCTTTGAATTTCCTTCAAGTTTTGTTCTAGATCTAAGGCACTAACTTCACTGTAATGCCCTGCTTAATTTCTATAAAAAAGGCTTCCACGAACCAACTTGTTTTAAATAAAATACTTTGAGATCTACCATAATAAGCTCGAGATGGGCCTTAACAAGCCCTAGAATAGGGCTGAAATGAGGCTTAGAAACAATGAAAAAGAAATTAGGTTACTGAATAGGCCAAAAAATCTCATAGGAAATTTCAGGAAGAAAATTCCATAGATGAATTCAAATTTGTTTCTAATTAGAAAAGAAGAATACAAAAAAAAATTAACCTTCAATCTTAGGAAAAACTTCTAGAAACTTCATCCCTCTTCTAACGATAAACATGAGTATTCCTAGTCTCAGAAGATAATTCAGAATACAAGATTTTATTGATGCATTTGAGAGGAAAATGCCTCCATATTTATACTAGATAGAGGGGATAATAAGAGTGGCTGACATGGGTATAACCACATGAAGCCTTCCTATAAAAAAACAAATTTGAAATTTCAAAATTATTTTTTTGGAGCTAAAACTAAACAACCATTAAGGAAGACTTATCCTCCAAATATTACATAACAAATCAAGCGTTTTCCTCGAGCTAAAATGGTTTGGGATAGTCCACATGTGAAGGGTTAATAGGCCCATCATAATTTTTTTGACTTTTCTTGAGAATAAATGTCAGTGATAAACCAATCAACAAGTTGCCATTTATATCATATTTTGGGGATCATGACCATGCTTTCGAGGTACAAATTTTGATTAGGCATATCTCCTCAATCATGAGGATTTATGAGATGTGCCACCTACTGTTGGAATCAACATGATGAGGAGAATCAAATGAAGATGGTCTTGCTTGCAAAGACATTGATCTTCCTTGTCACTTCCTTCATCAAAGGTAGGGCTTCATGTCCAAACTACAATGGGATTGTTTCCTTTTTTTCTTTCTCGATATTGGAGCTTCCAACCAATGCAATTCATAGATGAATATTAAGAGCATTCGAAGACCGATTTTGGCATCAATGACAACACCATTCAACAATCTCCTACTTTGTCATTGATAGAAACACACATACTCCCCCTGCAATTACTGCGTCCCTTGTCTCCATGATTATGATCTTCTTCTCTTGATTTCTCTCCCCCTTGGCATCAATGGAAAAGAGTTACTCCCCTTGATGAAATATCTTCCTTTGTCTTCCTACAATATGCCTTTCTTTCTTTGACTTCTCTCCCTCTGACATGCTATGGCTTGCCACAGTTAATTCCCCCTATCAATATGCATAACCAAAAGGATTTATCTCTATGACAATGACAATGAGCCTTTGAAAATGTTCCATGACTCTGTTACTCCACTGGACACAAAGATGACTAATCTTCCCACAATGTTGATTACTGCTTTCACATATGCCTTTTTCAATTTGCTAAAGGATAGATTTTCAAATTTGCAACCACCGCTACTTAAACTCCCCCTATTTAACATTCAAAAGATAGGGAGTCTGCAAGCTAGATTGTTTAGAAAAATGTATGCACCAACTTTGTAGTTGGATAATCCTACATCTTGGCATCTTACATTGTACCTATATATTCGTCATGGTCTTGCAACTTCACAAATCCTGAGAGTATGACTACTAAGATTTTTTTATTCACTTGATATTTTTTGTTTTCTTCTCCAAACCTTCTTGTACCTAATTATAGAATTCTCCTTCATGGAAGATTACATCATGTATCTGCAAGCATGAGCTATATGTTCGTAGTTATGGAATTTGAAGCATTCTACATGATACTTGAATGACAAAGCAATTTGATGCAGGAGCATCCAGCTCAACAATTTCATTGTATTTTAGTAGACATAGGGGATCTTGTGTTTTCAAAGAAGTTGGTTTCGTGACTATTAAATTAATGTAATTTTAATGTTTTTAAGTAAGTTTATGAGTGATATTAAAAATAGGATTTAATTAAGTATTGTGAGGAATATTTGTAAATGTTCTCGAATGTTGTAGAACATGAGAGAATTATGATAGTTGAGAGATTGAGAGATTTGGGAATTAATTGTAAATTTTAGATTAGGAATTGGTTTCATGATTTTATAGAACTAGAGAGGATCCTTAGGGATTAGTTGAGTCACAAGTGGACGTAGATGATATTTAGGATTTAGTTCAAAAGATCAAGGATTTGAACTGAAAAGGGTTACAGAACCTTTTGTATAAATGTAAGCCTAAAAGGCATAGAGAGAGTTAGTTAGTTAAAGAGTTAGGGAATTAGAGTTTAAAGATTAGATACGGTTTGAATGTAAGCCTACGGGCAAGAAAGGAAAAGGCCACTGATTAGAAAATTAGGCTAGAGAGAGAGAGAGACTCATTATGTAATTATTTGTTTATATACATAGAAATTTAATTCTAAATTGTGCAAGTGTGGATTGAGTAATTGAATTTATAAACTATGTGTGGATTAGAGTAATTCTGCATAACATAAGTGTGCAGGGAATTCAAAAAGAATCCGAGAGAGAGGACAATGATCATAGGAATATTGTGATGATCAGATAGTGTTGGAGTTTGATTGAATAACCAAATCAAAGCTCAGGAGTGGTAGCGTTTAAATAATACGCAGAACAAATTTCAGTAATAAATCAAGCAGAAGAGCAATCAAAGATCGAAATCAGTGAAAGGAAGAAGTAATGAAGCAACAATGCACAGGAACCGTTGGATCAATCAGATCAATGAACAAGATTAATGGATGATGAGTGGCAGAGATCTTATCGCAGGAGATTAAGTTAATAGATGGATAGATCACATCAAGGTACGTGTCGACAGAAGGGTGGAAAACGTGTAGAATGATGGAGTGGTCTTCGCAAGGGGTAAGAGGTATCTCATGCGCCCTAAAAGAAGTAAATGGTATTCTACGATTTCACACAATCAACCTGAGGGGTTGACACGTAGCATGAGAAAACCATTTTTCTCGCGCACTCTCAACCTAATATCGGTCGTGCACGATTTCACGTGAGATTGCGCGATATCCGTTGGATCGAGCGGGATTGATCAACGGTGGAGATAGGCCAAGCTAGTTGGCAAGCGGGTGTCATGATAGCCGTTGGATCAAACGAGACAAATCAACGGTGGAGATTTAATGGGCTAAAGAGAGCATCGATATATGTGCAAAGGTTTGTGCAATGGAGGAAATGTAAGGTTTAAGTGTGAGTTATGAAATATTTCTATTATACGGAAATTATAATAGAAATAAGCGGGGTTAAGGTATTATGGTTTAAGTTGAGTTTTAACTAAAGTCTAAAATCCATGGTATGGTTAATATGTGCGGGTAATATGAATTAACCAAAGATTATGAAGGATTTATAAGGTTCCGCTCAAAGGTTTATAAAGGTCCAGACTTTGGATAGTTAATTAAGATGTTTCCGCATAGAGTTTATTGAAGGAGCATTAAACCTTGGTTTAAGAAGGTTTTACTGGGCAGGAATATTAAAATTCTTGAGACATAGTTTGACATGCAATTTTATTTGCATAATGTGGTTAGATGCGGCTTAGGTTGCGTCATATTTGGTATCAGCGCTGAACAAGGAAATTTTGCGTGTAAGAATTCTTTGAGAAATTTAGAACAAAGTTATGTTTTGAAGGTATGTATACTGGCAAGAGGAGATCAGATTTTAAATCTGAAAAATTGTAGGCACACAGAGATAAGTGTAGCAGAATTTGCAGATGCAAAGAGATAGAGAACAATCCATTCAAAGTGCAGATGAATGGGAAAACAAGATCATCCAGAGATCTTGAAGGCGAGATGACATGTTTTGTTTTAATTTGGTTTGAAGATTGTGGTTGCAGAATTTAGGTTGTAGACAAAAGAAGATATCTCAGCGAAAGAAAAGAAGCAGTAATGAAGAAAGCTGGTAAGAATTTCTGAGTGAAAGAAGAGGTGGCTAGAACTTAGTATTTCGTTTGTGATTGAAATACAAGAGGAAAGTTGTGTTCTTAAGAGGTGCATATGAGTTGAAGCCTAGAAGGAGCAGAGAGAAGTGCTCAAAGAGGATTGAGAGAATAGAGAACCAAGTGCTTGCCAAAAGACCAAGTACAGAGGAAATATTGGTGAGGTAAGTGACAACAAGGAGGACTTGCTGTTGTAGAGGCTTTAATACAGTTCATAGTAAGTGAGTGAGGAACTCATGAAGATAGAGGAGAAAATGACCACTGATAGTCATAACAGAGATAATAGAGGTTTTGAGAAAGACCACAACAGAAGAAAATGAAGAAAGAGGATGCCAAGGGAAATGGCATACATAAACAATTAAGTGAAGAAGAATATGAGAGGGAGAAGGCTGAGATTGCAGTTCATATTGAGATATTGATGGAGATGTTGCAGATAAATAAAGAAGACCAGAAGCATGGTTATGTCATGAGGAAGAAAGTAAAGTGGCAGAGGCCACAAGAGAAGAGAAATCAGCAGGTGAATATGCAGTTAACAGAAGAGTTGATGAAGCTTGAACAAGTACTGAATGTTCAATTGAAGTTTGAAGAACTCAGAGAAGCTGAGTTGAAAATGGATGTTTCCATTTTTGAAGTAGAACAAGGTGAAGTTATGAGTGAAGATGAAGACTGGAGATCTGTGACAGATCTTATGAACCATTTAAGACAGCAAGAAGTTTACTTTGCTGAGGAAGGAATTATTGATGATTTTCTAAATTGTTGGACAAATTCAGATGAGCAGGAGGATATGAAACCTTGTATATTTGAATCTAATAAATTTGATTTGATTACAGGTTTTGCAGAATATGAGCAATCTTTTGAAGCCGTTAAAATTAGGGAAGAGTATCTTTCAAAAGATAAATACTCTGAAGTAAAGAATGATGGAGAATGTCTCTTGAATGAGAAAAACAGTGAATTATTGTAGCAGAAAGAATTTAGTAATACATTGATGGTTGAAGCTATTACAACACATGAAAAATTTATTGTGAAAGAAGGAGATGAGATTCAGTCTGAAGGGCTGATATGTGAAGCAACAATTGAGACTATTGAACCTTGCAGTTCTCAAACTAATAAATTGTGTAAAAATGTAGGAATTATAAGTGATGATGAAGTACTTATGAAGTACTTATGAAGTGTCAAAGAGAAATTGAATTGTTGGAAAACTCAGAGTATGACAGTGTGATTGCAGACGAAGCGGTTCACTAAAGTGGACAAGAGCAGAAAGACATCATTGAAGCAGATGGTGTGGAAGAGAGACTTGCTGACAGTGTTGAGAGTCCTTTGGAGAATTCTTTAAAGAGGTTGAATCAACATACTGATGTGCTGATAGAGGAGGAAAAATCAGAGCATCATACTGAAATGTTGCCAAAAGAAGAAGAGGCACTGAGGCCTTATGTTTTTCATTTTAATAATTGTTTTATGAGTGCAGGTTTTGTTGTAGATGCTAGAAAAGATTTGGCACATATGAGCAACCAAGTAAAGATGGAAGAGGAAGGAAAAGATGCTGGAATTCATGAACAACATAGTGATGTATTTGAGAGGAATCAAGTACAAGGGGAATTGGAGGACAATTTATTTTTTGAAAGTAAATTTACAGATATTGAACAGAGGTTGTTTGGAAAGTCACAAGAAGGTAAGGATGAAAGGGCGGTAATAAGAATCCGACAACTTCAAAGAGAAGATAATGAACAACAATTTGAAGATGAGTGGAGAAAGTACAACAAAAAATGGTAGAGTATGTACTAGCCCAAGGATGTGCTGGAGATAGAGATTGAAGAATTATGGCAATTAATGATGAAGCAGTCTAGATGGAGGAGATTGACAACAACATGAAGAGTGATCAATCAGAATTTGAACCTGATTGACAAGGAGAGGAAGATGCAACAGAAGACAACAAACCTACAACATCAACAAAGGAACAGAGCATTCAGACAACTACAAACTAAAGTTTAGGACCCTGGAGGTTTTATATCAACATATCATAACACATAATCTGGAGATCATGATTATTTTAACCATGGGAGTCTGATGCAGGAGCATCCAGCTCAACAATTTCATTGTATTTTAGTAGACATAGGGGGTTTTGTGTTTTCAAGGAAGTTGGTTTCCTGAGTATTAAATTAATGTAATTTTAATGTTTTTAAGTAAGTTTATGAGAGATATTAAGAATAGGATTTAATTAAGTATTGTGAGGAATATTTGTAAATGTTCTCGAATGTTGGAGAACATGAGAGAATTAGGATAGTTGAGAGATTGAGAGATTTGGGAATTAATTGTAAATCTTAGATTAGGAATTGGTTTCATGATTTTGTGGAACTAGAGAGGATCCTTAGAGATTATTTGAGTCAAAAGTGGGCTTAGAGTACATTCAGGATTTAGTTCAAAAGATTAAGGATCTGAACCGAAATGGGTTATAGAACCTTTTGTATAAATGTAAGTCTAAAAGGCATAGAGAGAGTTATTTAGTTAGAGAGTTAACGAGTTAGGGAATTAGAGTTCAAAGATTAGATAGGGTTTGACTGTAAGCCTACATGCAGGAAAGAAAAAGGCCACTGACTAGAAAATTAGGCCACAGAGAGATAGACTCATTATGTAATTATTTGTTTATATATACAGAAAGATTTAATTCTAAATTGTGCAAGTGTGGATTGAGTAATTGAATTATAAACTATGTGTGGATTAGAGTAATTCTGCATAACATAAGTGTGCAGGGAATTCAAAAAGGATCCGAAAGAGAGGACAATGATCAAAGGAGTATTGCGATGATCGGACAGTGTTGGAGTCTGATTGAATAACCAAATCAAAGCTCAGGAGTGGTAGTGTTTAAATAATAAGTAGAACAAAGTTCACGAAGGAATCAAGTGGAAGAGCAATCGAAGATCGAAATCAGTGAGAGGAAGAAGTAATGAAGCAATAGTGCACAGGAACCATTGGATCAGTCGAATCAAGAAACATGATTAATGGAAGATGAGTGGCGAAGATCTTATCGCAAGAGATTAAGTTAATAGATGGATGGATCACATCAAGGCATGTGTGGAAAGAAGGGAGGAAAACATGCAGAATGATGGAGTGGTCTTCACAAGGGGTAAGTGGTATCTCGTGTGCCCTGAAAGCAATAAATGGTATTCTACGATTTCACGTGATTAACCTGAGGGGTTGACATGTAGCATGAGAAAACCACTTTTCTCACGCGCTCTCGACTTGATATCAGTCATGCACAATTTCACGCGAGATTGCGCGATAGCCATTGGATCGAGCGAGATTGATCAACAGTGGAGATTGGCCAAGCTAGTTGGCGAGTGGGCGACGCGATAGCCATTTGATCAAACGAAACATATCGACGGTGGAGATTTAATGCGCTAAAGAGAGCATTGATATATGTGCAAAGGTTTGCAGAATGGAGGAAAGGTAAGGTTTAAGTGTGGGTTATGAAATATTTCTATTATACAGAAATTATAATAGAAATAAGCGGGGTTAAGGTATTATGGTTTAAGTTGAGTTTTAACTAAAGTCTAAAATCCATGGTATGGTTAATATGCGCGGGTAATACGAATTAACCAAAGATTATGAAGGATTTATAAGGTTTCGCTCAAAGGTTTATAAAGGTCCAGACTTTGGATAGTTGAAATAAAACGTTTCCACATAGATTTTATTGAAGGAGCATTAAACCTTGGTTTAAGAAGGTTTTACTGGGCAAGAATATTAAAATTCTTGAGACATAGTGTGACATGCAATTTTATTTGCATAATGTGGGTAGATGCGGCTTAGGTTGCATCACAATTGACATGTACTTTTTTTTAATGAAGCCATTTGGATGTCTGTCTTGTGATATTGTAAGCTTTCTTCTTGGGTTTTGATAGTGGCCTTGATAATCATCTATGTCATAATCTTTGTAATCCCTAGCTTTATGCCCAAAGTTAGTACACAAAAAACAATAACCATTAAACATATTAGGGTTCCTGAATGAGTTTTCTTGTCTTGAAGATATTTTGAAGACATTCTTTTTTGAAGGAAGTACAACCCTTTGTTCATCCTTGTCCTTGATTACTTCAACATTATTTCTTTGAGTAGCAACATTTTCAACCTCTTGTCCTTCATTACAATTTGTCCTCTGAAGGATTTTTCTATCAGACTCCTCTTCGACCTTGCCTTGCAGGGGCTTGGAGCTTGTTGCCTTCATTGCTTCACTTACTTCTTTTTCCTTCATCTTCAAGTGAGAAGTTTCTTGATCTTTCTCATTAATTACACGATTTTTCCTATTGGCATATTACAATTTCTCCTTCTTCCATTCCTTAAGCCTATTTATTTTATCTAGAGCTGCATCAAGTTCCTTTCGATTTTGATGAACAACTGCTTTATAGTTCTAAACATATTCCTCTAATTGAGTAGTCAAATTTTTCTCTCTTTTTTGCTTATTTCACTTGAAGTCTTAGGAGAGTACTTTATTCTTCGATTATACAATTTTAATTCCATGTTTTTCTAAGATCACTTATGACACTGATCAATTCTCTTTCCATGTCAACACGATAGGAGGGCCAACTTATCTTTTTGCTAAATATTTAGCCCAAAAGCTTAATCCCCTTGTTGGCCATACAAAGTCCTTCGTCAAAGCCTCTGCATCATTTGTTAATAATTTAAAGAGTTTGAAGCTTGATCCAGATGACAAGACTGTGAGCTTCGATGTGGTCTCCCTCTACACTAATATCCCTATAAACTAGCCCATCAAAGTCATGAAGCGCATCATAGATCCTGATATGGCTTATTTAGTTGGTATTTGTCTTAATTCTACTTTGTTTTCATTCGATGGGGAATTCTATGAGCAAACTTACGGTGTCTCCATCTGTTCCCCCCTCTCCCCTGTGGTAGCTAATCTATTCATGGAGGATTTTGAATGAAAGGCCTTAGCCTCTTCTCGTTTTTAGCCTAAGGTGTGGAAGAGGTTTGTGGGTGACACTTGTGTCATCTGGTCCCATGGTAGAGAAAAGTTAGAACTATTTTTCCTCCATCTTAACAATCAATCTAGTTCTATAAAGTTCACCATGGAATTTGAATGTAATGGTAGTTTTCCCTTCCTTGACGTCCTCCTCTCAAGGAATGATGATGGCTCTTTTTCTCATCAGGTATTTCGTAAGAAAACTCATACAGAACAATATCTTCATGCTAATTTTCATCATTTCCCAACTCAAAAGCTTGGTGTTCTCAACACTTTAGCGACTAGAGCTTTAGGAGTTTTTGATGACAACCATCTCAATGAAGAGAAAGCACATATCCTAAGTGTTTTCTTTAATATTAGGTATAGTAGACACCAATGTACTAAGGCTTTCCCCAGAGCTGAAAAAGGTCGTAGTGCTAAGAAAGATACCAAGGATCGATTTTCTGGTGTTCATATTCATTTTATCCGAGGGACCATTGACAAGATTACAAGGATCCTAAGGAAGCATAAGGTGGCTTCAACCTTTAGGCCTTTAAATACCATTTGGAGCTCCCTTATATCTGTAAAAGACCCAGTGGACCCAAAGAATATGAAGGGTGTTTACGTTATCCCTTGCTCTTGTGGGACTCCCTATATTGGGGAGACTGGTCACTCGATTAATCAAAGGATTCATGAGCATGTTGTTGACATTAAGCATGGCAGGACCCGCTCCTCTGCTTTGGTGGAGCATGCAGATAAATCTAAGCATCACATCTGCATTGAGGAGGCCCAAGTCGTTGCTAGGGTTAGTAATTTCCATCATCGTAAATTGAGGGAGGCCCTAGAAATTGAAAAAAGACCTAATAATTTGAATAGAGATGATGGTTGAAATATTAGTAGAAGTTGGGTCCCTGTCTTGTCCTCCTAGTTTTATAGGCTTCTTTTTGGGATTTATTTTGTTTGTTTGTTTATCTATGTAGGTATTGGCGTCCTTTTTATAGTATTTGTTGTTAATTTATTCTTCACTAGAGTTTATTTTCTTGATCCTTCGTATTTTTCAAGTATTTTATCATCCTATTCATTCTTAACTCCTTTTAGTATTTTTGTTATTTGTTTAATGGGCCTCAACCCCATATTTTATTGTTGACCTTGTTTTATTTATCCATTACTTTTCTTTGGATATATATATATATATATATATATATATATATATATATATATATATATATATATGATGATGATGATGATGATGGTTAATGTCCACTGAGACCAAATAATGGTCTATCGGACCTAAAGAAACAAGTTATCTATTTTGATTTAAGATTTTATTCCTATGCTCAAAAAGCTTGGAGAGAAGCCTCCCGAGCTCACTATAATTTTGACATTGTAAAAGGCTAGGAAGGTTAGTATTGTAACAAAGATTGTGAAACTGAGATCTAATGTGGTTATACGCGGGGCACTCTAAGAGGAACTGGTTTTCATCCTCGATGTTCCTATTCTCACATATATGGCATATCCTTTCTGTCCATGGCGTTTTAGGAACTGCCCAACGACCTGTTTCACTATGGAGCTCATGAGAATTCGTTCTTATCTTTGCTATATTAATTTTCTTCTTTGAGCTAGTTAAAATAGAGAGATACTTTTGATCTTCTAGGGTGGGGTTGATGACTTTCTTATAATAACTTAATTTTATTTTAGCCGCTAAGTCTTTCTCACACCACATTTTTCTTTGAACTTAGAAGTAACAATATCTTTAATGTTATTTATGTTTTGCAATGCATCATTTTCGTTGATCTCCCAATAGTTTAACCAGGCCCTTGTGTCTTTATGCCACCCTTGATTGAGCCTTAGGTGGTTTTGGCTAGAATTTAAAGCTAGCTTAGGAAGTCTATGATCGTCTATGTTACTGATTTTGTGCTTGTACAACAGAAACCTAAGCATAGCTAGGCTCTCAATAGGGGAAAGACCTGCTTCTATAAGGAGAATAGGATAGGGTGTATTACTTTTAATTTTCAGGTTATAAGTTATAAAACGCTTCTGGATTTGCTCAATCTTTCTCCATGATTCTCTGGAGATGCTGCAACCCCAAACCTCACAGCCATATAAGATAACAGGAGTGACTAAAGTTTCAAAGAGGAACTTCTTTTTATCCCACATTACAAGGTTTGCTATTTTACAATTATTTTCAAAACCAAAGTAAGCTTTCCACCCCCCATTAATCCTTTTCTCAATGCTATGGTTCCAGTTGAGCTTGTGATGAATATCAATTCCTAGGTACTTGTAAGAATACACTTCCTCCAAGTTATTATTGTCATACATAAAATTAGCGTAAATTTCCTTCTTGGATTTGATAATCATAACTTTTGTTTTGTCAGTGTTAACAGTCATACCCATGGTAGAGCAGAAATCCTTAAGAAGCCTGAGTTGCTTATTAAGATCAGATGGGCACCTTGCCAAAAGAACAATATCGTCAGCATAAAGAAGAAGGATGACGACTATCCCAGCTAAGATCATGCCATCACATCCTGTTTCCTCTAAATAGCCTTCGAGCTTATCGATGTAAATGCCAAATAGGGTAGGGAGAGGGGGTAACCTTGTTTAACTCCGATGTTACACTTAATATCTTTCGACCACCCTTCATTTCTCTTTAGCTTGGCAATTACATTCTCGTATAACCTTATAGCAGTAGCTCTCAACTCGAGAGGAACCTTTAGCTCTTCTAATCTATTCCAAAGGTTGTATCTAGGAACCGTATCGAAAGCCTTTCTAAATTCCACAAAGCAACAAAATAAATTGGATTTATCATTACGACATTCCTCCGTAATGATCCTAAGCGTAACAAGGTGGTCTGTTGTTGAGTGATGCCTTCTGAAACCTGCTTGGCCTTTAGCTCGCTTACCTTCACTTTCAAGCCATATGCTTAACTTCTTTTCCAAAATACTACCATATAACTTGGCTAAGGGAGGGCTGATCATAATTGTTCGATAATTAGAGGGGTTATTTGTATCCCCACTTTTAAAAATAGGGATAATGAGGCTCTCAGTCCAAGGTTTAGGGAACCCTTGCTTGACTGCTTGATTGAAAAGCTTGTGGATGTGGGGGATGAGGACAGGACCTCCAACTTTTAAGATTTCCGCTTGGTAACCTTCAATATCCTTATATATATATTTTCACTTGTGTATATATTTGTTTTATTTTATTTAATTTTCCATTAATTATTTTTAATTTAGTTTATTTTATTTCCATTAATTATTTTATTTATCAAATGATCTTGTCTCAATTAGGGTCTTGACTCGTTTTTATAACTTTTGACTTCCCTCCTTTAGAGTTTGACTTTTATTTTATTTATTTTATTTTATTTTTTATTTTTTAATAAATTAATTTAAATATTATTTCTCAAAAACTAGCTATTTAATATAGCGGTTACTTATTAATATTTGTTTTTAATAAATTAATAAACTAATATCATAATTTAAATATTATTTTTCAAAAACTAGTAATATTTGGTTTTAATAAATTAATTTAAATATTATTTTTCAAAAACTAACAGCCATTACTTATTACTATTTTTAATAAATTAATAAACTAATATAATTATTTAAAGACTATTTTTCAAAAACTACTAATATTTGTTTTTAATAAATTAATTTAAATATTATTTTTCAAAAACTAGCCGTTTAATATAGCTATTACCTATTAATATTTTTAATAAATTAATAAAATAATATCATTACTTAAATAATATTTTTCAAAAACTAGCTATTTAATATAGCCGTTAGTTTATAATATTTGTTTTTAATATATTAATAAATTACTATCATAATTTAAATATTATTGTTCAAATATGTCATTACTTGGAAATTATGTATCTACATTGCTCTCTATTTAAGCCTTTGCCATGGTGTGCCTCTTCATCTCGTCTTGATGATGAACCACACTTGTTGGTTCGAAACGCGTTGGCCAAAAATTTCTCTCATGTGATTTCTACCGAAAGACTTTGCTTAATTCTTCTTCTTCTTCATCTACTTTATCTGATTCACAATCATCGTCATCATCTTCATCTTGACCTACATGTTTCTTGTTGAAAAAGCAACAAGAAAATCCTAATTTAATTTTGTCCTTGAATTAAATTAGGAATAAAATTGTAATTCCACATCACACGACAACTTGTACGAGTTAGCTAAGATAATTTGACTTAGTTGGCTCAGTTAATTCGAGTTGAGGGTCTAACTAGAGTCATGTAGAGTGTCTCCTACATTATAGGAGCCTTGGTTGAGTTTAACTGAGTTAAAGTTAGTTAAACTAGTTCCAACTGATGGAGGAACTAGTAGGTCAGACAGTGGGGTGCGCTTCATGTGTTCAACCAGTGAACTGATGATTAACTCATAAATAACTCATGCATGTCAGATATGAGAGTTACCCAGTTGAGATTGGAGTTCAAGGGTAGTGTACTATGAGTTTTATAATCATCCAAATTGTATAGGTGGTCCATGTCGTCAGAGGAAGGCCTATGAGGACTACGCAATTCTAATTGAGGAATTTACTTAATTAATAGGGGTTAATTCCCAAGGAAACAACACAAGGAAATAGGAACTTGGGCAAGCAGAAAAATGGTTAAGTATTGGCCTAAACTTGGGCAAGCTGAAAAATGGTTAAGTATTGGCCTAGGCTTGTCTAGGAAGTTGTGAGACAGATAAAGATAGTGTAGAGGTTGCTCGGGCTTGAGCAAAGCATTGTAATCTTCCCATATTTTTTGGCTAATGTAATATTCAAATAGTAGGGGTTTTTAGCTGTGGATTTCCGTAGGAAATCATTCTATAATGTGTTGATTGAATTCTTTCTCTTGTATGCTTCATGATTTCACGATCGTTTAATTGCTTCCACTTATGAGTAAAGTAGATTCAAGTCTATTAAAATTACAATTAGCAGTTTGAATCTACAAGGAATTTCTACATGGTATCAGAGCATAAATCACTTTAGAAGAGGAGAATACAAGTTTGTCTTTTGCAGGTGAAATCAAATTTGCAGTATCATTCTTCAGAGCCAACAAGATGTCGTTCTATGGATTAAGGCTTAAATATGCCTTTAAGGGTAGTTCGAACTATATTTCCTGGAAGGACAAGATGGAGGTAGTTTTGAAAGACAACATGTTGAAGGAATTCATAGACAAAGATATTCCTAAGCTTCCAACAATAGATGCTCAGGATCTGAAGAGTAGAGAAAATGTGTTGCAAAGGTGAGAAGGATCATATTAGAAGGAGTTCGAGATCATATTCTATCGAATATCCACGGGAACGATACACCATATGCAATGTGGCAAGCCTTGATCGACTTGTTTCAGAACATCAATAACCACAAGAAGCTGGCAGTAAAGGATAAGCTTCGGAAGATCAAGATGGAGAAAGGCGACACAATACCACAATACTTGAACAGGTTCACCTAATGTCGGGATGAGCTTGGGAGCGTTGGTATTGTAGTTACTGAAGATGATCTGGTTAGCCTAACACTTCTAGGCCTTCCTAAGAGTTGGCATAACTACCAGGATTTGGTAAATGGGAGGTAACATCTACCAAAGTGAGAGCGTTTGTGGTCTGACTTGGTACAAGAAGAGATAAGGTGGAGCACCAAAGATGGTGTTGCACCTCTGTGATAGTAGTAGGTCAGGATACCAATGCCAGAGCATCTAAAATAATTTGTTTTGGGGTTTTTGGTTTTAGTTTTGGAAGACCAATGAATGAAGAGAAATGTAGAATTGAAGAAATTAATCCTTTGGGATATATTAATACTTCAACAAAGGGCTGCTATAAAGCATTACAAAGTGATATAGATCAAAATAGTGGTGAGTAGAAGACAACAAAAAACATGATTATCACAATTTCCAGACTGTAAAACAGAACAATCATAATTGGGAAAACCTTCTGAACTACGTTCAGAAGATTCAAGGTAGTATACTTAAGCTTACACAAGACGCTGATGATTTATTGATTAGAAGGGATTAGCTACACAGACAGTTGCATTAATCCATTCTCTTAATAGATGATCACTTCAAGAGCTTATAGGAATCAATTGAAACTCTAATTGTTCCTACCTAGATATCTCTGTAAGTCATAAGCATATGAAGATAGAAAACTGGAAAAACTTACAGGATAACACAAAACTGTGTAAAACCAGATTCAGAATCCACTGTTTTGTATTAAGGTTCCAGAAAGACTGAGTACATCAAATGTCAGCAAAAGCTTCCCTCAAAGGTGACTTCTAGGTTCAAAGTAGAACTAATAGTCAATACTTTACAAGCAACGAACTATGAATCTTCAACTCCGAACCATTTACAACTCTAGAAAAGAGTTATTTATACAATAATGAAACTAGGAAAATATCGCTAAAATTGATTAAGATTTTTAGGAAAAGAAAGATCTTCATGGAAAGAAGATAGGGGCAGTTGTTTGAACTGCTTCTTGCTATCCCCTTTATTCAGGCTGTGCTAGCTTTATTGTCTGATATTTTGGCCCTTATGCTGATTTGTTGTTTGTATCCTCTATGCTGGCTGTTTTCTTCATTTTGATCTTTCATCTGACTTATTTAAACTCTGTAACTCTCTTTTAACCCTGCTGTGTAGATTTGACTGCGCATTTAAGGTTTTATTGTGTTTTTCAATAGTAAATCTTCATATTGTGTCTTCAAAATGCTATGCAAGCTTTTTGTTTATAATCCTGGAACAACAATCTTCACCTGCAAAATCCAGAAACTATTAAGAAAAACATGGTGACGGAGGAGGTCGTGATGGATTTTTTGAGCTTTCAAAGGATATTGGAAAGAGTCTGGGGCATATCGGAGGGTAAACAATGGCTTTAATGGCCGTAGAGGCATAATGGAGGCTGCACTATGTAAAAAAGGCAAAACAGAGCAAAAATGGCCTTTTTATGCATTAAAAGGGAAAAATAGTTAACCTTTGAACTATCAAGCGAAGGTGAACAGTGGTGGAAAGAGTACGGAGGGATTAATTATGGCGGGAATGGCTTAACTATGGTTAAAAATGTGATTAGTGGTTTAAATGGAGTTTCGGGTCATTTCTTCGTTTAAATCATTAAAAACGATTTAACACAGAAAGCCTTTGCAAAACACATAATGACATATTTGAAATTTTATAAATGTTGGCAGATAATGGCATCGGGTTCGAGTCTTATTTGTATATTGCAATCAGAGTTAGGCGAGGGGTAGGCCCATCGCAAAGGAATGCGATAACGGTTGGATGCGATATGGCGATAGACTGTGATATATAATGTGTTGGGTCTGTCGCGCATCTCTTATCGCAATGCGGAGGATATATATAATAGCGGGACTTTGCGATGGAGGTGGACATGATATGGGAATAGATTGCGATGTATATAGTGTTGGGTCCAAGCTTCCATATTGCAGTCGGGGATCACAATACATGGAGGGTTATGTTATAAGCGGGACTGCAATGGAGGGCAGACGTGATATGGTAATAAGTTATGACATATATAACGTCGGATTTGGATCATTCATCGCATATCACAATGTGGGGGTGTATGCATGTTTAAAGGGTTTTGCAATCCTGCCGATGCGATATTTGTATGGAATACGTAGTTTTATTATAAAACTAAGTGTTTCAGGGTATTATATAAAAGGAGTTAATATATACGGGAAGGGAACATTTTAAGGGTTTAATACATAAATTAGTACTAAAAGGAAATATGAGAGGAAAGGGAAATGCGACTAAGTAAAATGCTTTTTAATGAATGTTTTGACTTTTCATATAAGCATTTATACTAGGGTAAAGATATTTTTATGGGTTTTTTTTATGTAAAAAGGGATTTTAATGGTAAAAAAAAAGAGGATTTTGTATGGTAAAGAGGGATTTTACATGGGGTTTTGACTTTTCTTAGGTAAAAATGGTTTTGACCTTAGGAAAAAGGGTTGTTAGTGGAAAATGAGTGAATATGAACTGTATGAACGAGAAATTAGTAAATATATGAATGAATGGGGATGAATGGGAAGTTAATTACTTGATCACGTAAACCTTCATTTGCCTTGTGTAATTGCCCCATGAGCACAAAAACATGATAAATGTCCTTTTTGTCCAATTAACCATTAAACTTCTGCAACCTTTCTCTACTTACCCTTTGCTTATCCTATCATTTTTTCTTCATTTAATGGGTGCATTTAAGCTAGCAAAACCTTATCCATTTTCTTTTTAAAGTAGGAAACTATCTAATTCTAACCTTATAACAATCCAAGGGCTCAGATTAAAGTGATGAGCACCTTATTATTCTCTACCTAACTACTGATTTGCCAAGATTAAACAGTTTGGCCAGATCTTTATTCTCTAACTATAACATCAAATTTAAAGCATGAAGCAGTCAAGATTAAACAATTTGACTGTCATGGATTGTGGTATTTAAAAACAAGCTGCACACAACCATTATTCTGCAGAAACAGAGTAGTGGCATTTAGACTTGCTCACTTTCAGAGTTTATTTGTTTTCTTTCTACCTAACATTTTCTTTTGCCTTGATCTTTTAGAGCAGCTAACCTAACATTTTCTTTGATATGGACATTATCATCAAAAATATATTTTTTCACTAGCATTTTATTCACTATGTTATGTCCATATCCTATCTTAACATTTTTTGAAATATTCTATCTAATCAAAACCAAAGAATGCTACAACATTGGCTCCATTTGGGGACTGCTTTCTCTTGTAGAATGACGAGAACCTTTAGATCCATGTGACTTCTCCTCGGCCTATGGAGTCCTTGCTGTAAAAAATATCACACTGACATCTTCGAAAGGAAAAGAAAACCATAATATTTACATTGAAAACTATTTCAACTTCCTAGTACTGAATGTAATGTTTGAGAAACCTTCCATTTACAGGATAAGTGGAATATAGCCCCTCAAGATTCTGCGGCACAAAAGTGTTGTTACCCTTTACTTCAGCAATTGCTAAAAGTCCAAACCACAGATTTTCGAATTTGCCATGCTTTCCTTTCTCTTCTCTCCTGGCATCCCATCTTAGAACTAGATCACCTTCCTTAAAGTCCCTTTCCCTGGCTCTTCTATCAAACAAGACCTTCATCTTATTCTGATATTTCTACAATTTGTATTGAACTTCATCTCTGTTTTCATTAAGTTCAATAATCTGATTTATTCTTCTAGAAAAATCATTAGGTTCATCTGTTGCATCCTGCAGAAATTTTAAAACAGGGAAAGCCAAATTGGTAGGGAAGATTGCATCTTTCCCGTAGACTAATTGAAATGGATATTTTCCAGTTGACCTCTTTGGAGTAATTTTGTTTGCCCATATTGCATAAATCAAATGTGAATCCCAACTCTTCTTATGATCAACTAGTGTCTTTTTTATTACCTTTACCAGACTCTTGTTTGATGATTCTGCAAGGCCATTATCCTGAGGGTAATATGGAGTTGAATGATGTAACAAAATCTGATATTTTTGGCAAAAGTCAATCATTTTAACACTAGAAAAAGATGCTACATTATCAGTAGCAATTTGAGTTGGGAAACCAAATCTAGCTAAGATATTCTCCTCAATCAACTTAATTACTACTGCATTAGTAGCATTTCTAACTGGAATTGCTTCCACCCATTTAGTAAAGTAATATGTTGCAGTGAGGATCCATCTATGCTGATTACTCGAAGTGGGATGAATTTCTCCAATAAAATCTAATCCCCATTTAGAAAAAGGTGCTGAAACTATTGATGGAACAAGTGGAAGAGCTGTTAATTTCTGTTTTCCAGCAAACATTTGGCAAGGAACACAACCTCTTATCTTTGCCCCTACTTGTAAGAACAATGTAGGCCAATAAAATCCTCCCCTCAAGATCTTGTATGTTGCTGCTTTCCAAGCATAGTGTCCCCCACAAAATCCTGTATGAAACTGATCAATGATTCCTTCAGTTTCTGATTCTATTAAACATAATAACAAAATGTTAAGTGGATCTTTCTAGTATGAATTTGCATTAATAATGCAGTACTTGACTGATTTCAACTTAAGGGTTTTACAATGGGTTTTGGAGAATGATGTTGGACACTCAAAATTGATCAAGAAATTTACAATATCTTGATACCATTTTGACAACAAATATTTCTCATCAATGTTTATAAGACTGATCTACTCTGAAGGTAGAGCTTCTTGTGGATTCTCCCCTCTAGGATGAAGGAAAGGTTCTTGTGGATTCTCCCCTTCTGCAAGGATAGAAGGTTCTTGTGTATTCTTCCCTTGTATTTCCAAAACAGAATTGATTCCAAGTACTTTGCAGTTGGATTCAGCTAGAAGCTTAGCTAATCCTTGACCTTTTACTAGCTTGGTAGTCTTGATAGTTAGATCAAATTCTAGAATTTGAGTGATCCATCTACCTCTTTTCCCATCGGTGTCTGGTTGGGTTAAGACAATTTTGACAACACTATTTGGGACATAAGCAATAATAGGTGAGTGTAAGACATACATCCTGAATGATTTCAAGGCTTGAATAAGGGCATAGGCTTGCTTCTCAATGATGTCATACTTCAGCTCAGCATCTCTCATAACCTTGCTGAAAAAGGCTATGGGTTGGTCATGGGAATCTTCATTTTTCTGTAATAAAACAACAACAAGGGTTGTTTCAGAGGCAAAAGAGAAAATACTAAATGGCTTAGTATAATCAGGGCTAGCTAAGGTGGGAGCTTCGGAGATAGCCCTTTTTATTTGTTCAAATGCATGCCTAGAAGAAGGAGTCCATTTGACTTCATGATCCTTTCGGAGCATGTCTGTTATATCCTTCACTATCTCTGCATAATTTGGAATAGATCTCCTTAGAAAGTTAATCTTGCCTAGAAAAGCTTGAATCCCCTTTCTGTTTCTAGGCAAGGTCAATGTTTCTATGGTAGATACTCGTTTAGGGTCAATTACTATGCCCTCCTTTGAAATTACATGGCCCAACAATTTTCCTTCTTTATCAACAAACAAGGACTTCTTTGGGTTCAGCGATATTCCAAATTTTCTACACCTATCAAAAACCTTCATCAAGTGCTTTAAATGTTTCTGATCAGATTTAGAAAAAACAATTATGTCATCAAGATAAATAACCACAAATTTATTTACCTGACCCATAAAAGTGATGTCCATAGCTCTTTGAACCGTTGCTCCAACATTTGTTAAGCCAAATGGCATCCTTGCGTACATGAATGTACCCTAGGGTGTAGTAAACGCTGTTTTTTCTCTGTCTGCTGTATCAACGTTCACCTGATTATAACTTGAAAAACCATCAAGAATAGAAAATATTTGTGCTCCTGAAACCATTTGCAATCACTGATCCATTTTGGGCAAAGGATAATTATCTTTTAATGATGCTTTGTTCAGATTTATAAAATCCATGCAACATCTTATTTCTCCATTTTTCTTTATAACAGGAACCAAATTTGCAACCCAATTAGAATATCTAAGAGGGAGGATGATTTGGGCATCTAACATTTTCTTAATTTCTCTTTCTATAGTCAGTAGAAGCACTGGATTTATCCTTCTAAGCTTATGTTGATATGGTTTTGCTTCTGGCTTCAGTGGAATCTTGTGCTATATTAACGATGTATCATAGGTTTTTAAATCAACGTAAGTCCAGGTAAAAGCATCCTTATAATTTTGCAGTAATTTAAAATGCTGGGCTTTGATTTCTGGGTCTAGAGATGCACAAAATTTTATGTTTTTAATATCTTCAACAGTTCCAACGTTAATCTCTTCCACATCGTCTTCTGAAGAAATGGACTGTGGGTTTTGAAAAACATCATTTTGATCAAATAATTTTTCTAAAGGAATGAGTCCTTTTGGAATAAAATTGTTGGATAATTGAATAATGTTGTGATTAGAAATTTGGGCTTTAAAATATGAAGTATCGCTTCCTTCTGCATTTTCACTTATTTCATTCCTGTTATCATGAATTTGCAGAGATGACAAAATCAGCTATTACCTACAGAAATGATTTTAGCTGTTCATCATCTTCAAATATTTGCCAATGTTTCAGCTTTTCAGGAATAGATGGCCTATATTTGACTTGTATCTGATAGAGTACATTAGTATGATCAGGGATTTTAAAAGTGCTAGTAGAGATAGCTAAGGCATCTGCGTGAATATTCTGATATCTAGGAATATGAGTCAAATTAAAAGCATCAAAAATATTTTCAACTGAATCCTATACCTCATTTCTATAGGACCTAAGTCTGGGGTGCTTGGTTTGGCAAACATTCTTTACTTGCTTAACAATAAGTTCAGAATTGGTAAACACACTTAAGTTTTGAACTTTCAGGCTTTTGGCAAGCTGTAATCCTAAAAGGAAAGCTTCATATTCAACAACATTATTAGTAACTTCAAAATCTAATTTACATGATTGGGTTATATTTTCCTTTACAGGTGAAATTAAAACAACTCCAGCTCCTGCCCCATCTTTTGTTCAAGATCCATCAAAGAACAGTTTCCAAATATCAGTTTGGTTTGGTTCAAGACTTTCAATTACTTCTTCAATCTTGACCTGAGTTTTATGTTGGCTTAAGTGAGCTAAAAACAACCGTAGTCTTGATCTATTGCATAAATTGGATGGTTCCTTGGCTGGTTAGTCTTACAAACAGTATGTGCAAATCTTACCTCTCTATATAATCTCAACTGCTCTCCTCCGTAAACAGGAATAGTAGCATATGACATGTCCATCTATAATTTTGCCCCTAGTTTGGCACAACATGACCTAGAAAGAAGCATTCTAAACTTGGGAGGGATATCTGTGACAATAATATCAAGTATTACACTCTTTACTGGAATTTGGGCAAGGGTAACCACTAGATCCTTAATCAGTCCTAAACAGGGCACCCTTTTGGAATCAAAGGTGTACAGGTCATGGTAGGATTTAATGATATCGAGTTTCAAATGACCCATGATGGATTTTGGCATAAGGTTGTGTGATGCTCCTGAGTCAAGCATACAATTGTATAACATGGAGTCATTTGTTTTAAGAGTTACATAGAAAGGAGGCACTATCTCATCTATCATGTCTAAACAAGGGCCAAAAACTACTGCTAGTTTTTCATCTTGCAGACTTATGACATCACCTTCAGCATCAACTGAGGTATTTTGAATCCATTTAGTGACTTGACTTTTGTAACCAGGGTTTTTAGAAAGTTCTGACAATGGAATTGGGATCTTAACCCTCTCCAATTCTTTTTCAACATTAAATGCAGTCAAAATGTTTTTACCAGCTTGGGAAGTATCAATTGACTGATCTAATGGATGAATAAGAGTTGTTTGAGCTTCAACAGTTTTGGTAAGTGGTTAAATTATTCGAGTTTCCTTTGGAGGTCTCCCAGGACCAGGTCTAGGTCTAATATCATACCTCTTGTTTAATTCTGCAATTAAAAATTCAGAAAAAGCATGATATTTAGATACCTGTGCAGCTTCCTGATCCTCTTGAACCTGATTCTGTTGTGAGAGAGGAATGATGGCTGTTTGATTGGAAGAAGAATTCATACTATTAATATCTTTAATAATTGTCATAGTATTATCTTCAGGTTGTTGGTCATCTATCAATAGAGGAGTAGGAACCTGTTGATCATTGCTAGGTCTCTGAAGAATTTGTAGTGGTTAGTTTCTTTTATACTGACCTTGATTTTGGTTTTGAGGTCTAGCAACTGTTTGTTGTATGGTCCTAGGTTGGGTCTTAATCTTTGAAATCCTTTTTGATAGGTTTCTAGGAAGAGAGGTTATTTCATCTATTTTTGAGTCTTCTGATTTAGTCTTAGAGGAACTAGAGGCTTCTTGAATAGATTTGAGTTTTCTTTGGGCCTTTTCTTCCTTAAGTTTTAAAGAAGTTGAGGTTGCCCTATTTGCTTCTACTTCTATAGCGTTTGTTTGCATATCTTCAAGAGTTCTTGAAGTTCTCTCACGTAGCATAACAACAAAGTCATCATCGAAAGCTTTAGAAAATCTAGACTTAGTTGCTGCTACAGGAGGTTTACAATCAACAGGCATTTTGTGATAGAGTTTGTTGAATCTCTTGATGAAATCTGAAACTGGTTCACCGAAGTTCCTTTTAAGCTCTTCAAATTCTGTGAGGAAGTAAAGAGGATCCTTTTTGACACCCCACTGATTTTTAAATATGTTTGTAAGCTCTTCCCAATTTCTAATGGTAGCTGCTGGTAATTGCCTAAACCAAATCCTCACATTTCCTTCAAGTGACTGTACAAGCAATCTCATCTAAACATTCTATTGCTCAATATTCATATTTTCTGCAAAATCTAGGAAAGCTTGAAGACGGTCCTTAGCTGAGGGACCAGTTTCTCCATTGTACTTGGGAAAGTATTTTAAATACCCAGTTGCGAACACCTCAAGGTTATTAGGTAAGACTAAGGCAACATATCTAGCCTGTACAATAGGTCGGAAAGCCATGACAGTAGGTGGTGTATGAGGTGCTTGAGGTATATGAGATGCTTGAGGTGTATGAGGTTGTCCAAGTGGAGTATGAGGTGTTTGTGTGGATGTAGAGGATGAAGAAGAAGTAGAGAAAGAAGATGGTGATTTAGGGGTAGATAAACTAGTTGGAGTTGAAGGAGGAGGAGATCTCCTGAAAGACTTCGAAAAAGTCTTAAGAACTAGCTTTGGGACCTGTAAAGGAATACCTTCTTTTGTTCAAAAGAGAGGATTGGAATATATAGAAAAGGTATCCTCAGATTGTGTGGAAGAAGAAGCTTCAGGTCGGTCAAAAATGGAAGGAAAATGATAGGTGGTAGGGGATATGAAATCTGTGGGTTTATATTCTGGTAGATTAACACCCAACTCAGATTCAGTTTTAGGTGATCCTGGAGGTAGTGTGGGTATTGGATGAGATTCTAATGAATGAATAAGGTATGCTGACTTAAAATCAACTCCTCTGTTTAGAAGTTCAGCAACCCTAGGTGATAAATGGGAGTAATTAGGATCAAATGAGATATTACTATAGGGGTCAAATGATTCTACTTCTTCATATTGTAGGACTGAAGAGGAAGAAGAAGATGATCAGTGGTGTCCCCTTTTGGAACTGGCTTTTCTCAGAATCCTTTCAGGATTTGACAGAGGTTTAACTATGTCAAATTCTGAACGAGATCTGGTATGTTTATAAGGTGCCAACTTGGTAGTGTGGAGTCGCCTAGTGTGCGATCTGCTTTACAAATTCTTGAATTTGATTATTTTGATTAAAAGACAAATTCAGGGCAGCCAAGCAATATTCTTCAAGAAAACATTAATGGAAATGAAATGAATAATCATAAATCTGAAATTTGCAATGAATAACATGTACAAGAATTCACAAATAGAGATAGTTTTAAATTCATTTCTTCAATCTTTTACTTTTTCCTCTATCCTGGTATTTTTGTTGATAACAATTTATCTCCTCTTTACATTAATGTTATTCCACAAAACAAAGAGATTGATTTGAATAAATTTCCTATCATTTTTTATCAAGATAGAGAGACAATTATCGATCATTCTTCTGGCATTAATGAACATGTGCTCCATATTCCTTCTTATTTTGATACTGTGCATGCGAATGAAGAGAATTATAGAGAATGTTGTGAAGTTATTTATGACGATTACTTTGACATTGATAATGTTGATTTGTCTTCTTCTCATTTGAATCACCATAATCAAAGTCAAACTACATGTGAAAATGAAGAACACTCTAACTCAGAAATTGTTTCAATTAGTTCTCATTTTCAAACAATTAATTGTACTCATGATTTCAACATTCAAGAACCCATTCCAATCTATGATTTTTATGATGATCAAATTCTCACTCATATTCATAGTCCTGGCCCTCTCTTTGATTTACAAGTTGGTGTTGGAAATCATTCTAATTCCATTATTCCGTCCAATCCTTGTGAAGAGGAAATTACTTCAAGTCAATCCCAATTGTGTTGTAACAATAATTGTATTACTATTGTAGATAGTGATTTGATTTTATTGTTGTTCCTTCACTTATTTTGCTTGATTTTAGATTTCTTTTTTGTTTTCATTTGACAATTTTTAGATATTTTATGGTGGCATATTGAGCAGTTTAGTACTGAACATTCAATTGATGCATTACCTGAAAGGGAAAATGAAGTTTCAATTCATAATCATGAACATCAAAAGCTATTACTCTTTCAATTTAAATTGATGTTCATTTCTTATCAATTCTTACTTTTCTCCCAAAAGCAATGCCAACAAGAGAGTGTATTCTTACAATATGACCAACTATCTAATTATATTAATGATCTTCCATTGAAAGTATAAGATTTCCATCCATTTTTCAGTGACCCATTTGAAAGATATTTGGACAGTTTTCTTACACAAAAGAATTTTAATAATTTAACATATGTACATAAGACTGACAAATTTTTGTAGGCCATTGTATCTAAAAATGAATTTCCACAATCTACCTTGTTATCTTCTCCTTTAAACATTTTCCAATCATTAATGGGAATCCATCCAGATTTCTATGATCTAATTGAAATTAAGCTGGAAGGGACATTTCAAGGGAAGGTAATTGTATAAATTCTCCTTCTATAAGTATGTTAGCAATAAATGTACATTCTGCATTGATATCTAGTTATGTTAGTTTAATTATATTTATATTTTTGTTACTAATGTTTTACTTGTACATACATGTAGGAATTAAAATGGGAGAATGATTACATTGAAAATACGACTATACCTAGTCTTGTTTCCTTCCATTCAGTTAGCAATAGGAATAGATTAATTATATTAGATTCCTTTTCTGTATGCATTTATTTTCTTATTTAAGATTTTTAATAAGAAAGTAATGAATCCTAGTTTTTCTTGGCATCCCTTTCCATTTTCTGGCAAAGTGGCATTGAACATATCAATGACCTTAGATAGTCGGGTTATATACACTTGTGATGCACTTGATTGCATTGCTTTTGTAGAACTTCATCACATTGTTAAAAAATGTTTTTTGTGATAAAATCATGTATGAAGAAATTCCAAGGAATTGTTATGGATTGGCAATATTTGATTCACGAGTATTTTTCAAAGGCTCATATTCACCAACCTTGTTCTCCAATGTAAATTTGAGGTGGATGCAATTTGAAAATTCATTACTTAAAATTTAGAATGAATAAGTAGATGATGTTGAACATACGTGAATTTTGAGAAACACATGGGGGAATTTGAAGATTCATGAGGTAAAATTACGAGTGAATATTATTCCAAGTATGCATTAATAGGTTAATTTTCATCTATTGTTAGTTTTCTTACATTATAACCTTATTTCTTATTTATGTTTTGTTTCTTTTTGCAGGTCTTCATTGGATTGATTTTGGAGACTTGAGATAAGTTAGCAACCAACCATTTCTAACTCTGCAACATGTTGAGGAAAGTATTTGTTGTTTCGTCAGAATTTAGGTATTGTTTAGTTTTTCTTTTATTCATTAAAACCTTGATAGGCCTTTAATACATTATCAGAAGATTCATATCATATAATTATAATATCGTAACTCTCCTCATAAGAAAGTTATGATAAAATCATTCTCCGATGAAATATTTTTGATAGTTAATATAATTATTAAAGGGTTTTTGTTAAAAGGAAAAATTGAGCTAATCACTTCTTTGCGAATATAATAATAAAATGCCCAACCTCACAAGATTGCCACGTAGCATTATCATAGCTTTTGAATATTAGAACTTTTCATATAAGCATCACTCAAAATACTCCGATATCTCGATCCTTTCAATCCTCCAGTATCTCTTTTCTCCCATATTCTGATATATGGTATCACTGATAATCCGATATCCACATATCGCCGATATCCGATATTCCCAATCCTCTGATTCTCCGATAAACCCCTCCTATTCATATCGAAATTTCCTATCGGATGTCACTATTTTCAAACCCCAATATCAAATCTTGATAAAATACCTTGGATATCCATTCCTACTTATATCTTTAGCCATTACATTTTAATAATAAAAGCCAATCGAAAGGTAAAAATATTGCATGTTTCAAAGGTACAACCATAAGACTTCTCCGATATATTTCATCCGATACACTTATGTGTGTAGACCCACGTGAATTCATGTTTTTCACTTAGCAATATGAGTTAATAATCATATTCTGCCTCTCATCAATGCAGCTAAAATATAATGCTTACACTCTTTATTGCTCTGATTTGCTACAAACGGAGGAAAATTTGCACAAAACTCTTGCAACAAACATTAGGAGAATTTTGAGGTCTAAAATGGGCCTCCTAAGAAAAATGTACCACCAAAATAAACTTTATAAGAACCAATAGGATTCAAGATGATGATGTCAACCGTGGGGGATGATTCATCATTTTTGGAGTAAAAATGTAAAAATATTAAAAAATAATAAAATAATAAAACTATTTTTTCAACTCTTATTTTAAACTTATCTCGCTAAGGCTATACTCAATTTTTGAATGAGTACTCACTGGATGCACAATTTAATTCCTCATCCAAGGAGTACCCATATTGCATACTTTCGATGGACCCTACTACATGAAAAATGAGAAATACATAAAAGAATGTGATTGCAATCACGTTTTTCATGTATTTGATGCAAGAGCATTCTTCAAAGCTTATAAGACCCATGAGTCTTAGTTCACATTTACTAAAGGGAGTGGGTTCCCTTAATCATTTTATTTATTTTCCTAAGTTTAGTTGAGTTGAGGGGATTTTAATTGTAAATTTATTTATGGAGAATATGTTGTGAATGTAGAGATCTTAAAGAAAATTGAGTAATCCTAGGAAGAGTGAGGATTTGAGGGATTTAAATGATTAATTTGGGATTCTGTTTGAGAAAAGAGTGGAGCTACAAAGATACTGTGGGAGAGAGTGAGAGATTGTTGGTTTTGAACTAAATTGGTTCATGAATCCGTTTTTGTATAAATTGTGATCTTTTGAATAATTCGAGAGGTTAGCTAGAGGTTAACTAGAGGCTAGCTAGGGGTTAGAAAGAAAGAAGATAGTAAGAGCAAGAGTGAGGAGTTAGGAAGAGCAGTAGATGTATTTTATGGAAAAGAACTGAAACAGTTGAATGTGATTGTTTTCCTTGTAAAATTTTTATAAAAATACCAAAACAACGTGGATTTGTATATATCATGTGTGGGAATTTGTGTCTGTATGTGTCTTAATAGCCTTATGGTGTATTGGCTATGAATCTGAGAAATATTGTGGAATTTTGTGTTGAATAGCATGAATGACTGACATAATTTCCTTTGCGGGATTAGTATTTAATTGTGTAATAAAACATGTGTATAGGCATGTAGAGATCAAGATTTCCCTTTTAAATGGACGGAGGGATTAGCTAGAAGCGTGCGTAATTGGTTTTCACAGTAGATAGAGGAAGATTGAGAACTATCTTCTATAGTGGAGGATGTAGGCTTTTTCTCAAATTCCTAAAGGATTGTAAAGGGACAGTGAAGGGCGAAAGAATGGTGGGGATTAAGTCGCATCGTTGAAATAGAAGATCAAAGACATAGAAAGAATTAAAACTGCAAAGAACGGGATATGCATGTTTAAAGGGTTTTGCAATCCTGCCGATGCGATATTTGTACGGAATACGTAGTTTTATTATAAAACTAAGTGTTTCAGGGTATTATATAAAAGGAGTTAATATATACGGGAAGGGAACTTTTTAAGGGTTTAATACATAAATTAGTACTAAAAGGAAATATGAGAGGAAAGGGAAATGCGACTAAGTAAAATGCTTTTTAATGAATGTTTTGACTTTTCATATAAGCATTTATACTAGGGTAAAGATATTTTTATGGGTTTTTTTTATGTAAAAAGGGATTTTAATGGTAAAAAAAAAGAGGATTTTGTATGGTAAAGAGGGATTTTACATGGGGTTTTGACTTTTCTTAGGTAAAAATGGTTTTGACCTTAGGAAAAAGGGTTGTTAGTGGAAAATGAGTGAATATGAACTGTATGAACGAGAAATTAGTAAATATATGAATGAATGGGGATGAATGGGAAGTTAATTACTTGATCACGTAAACCTTCATTTGCCTTGTGTAATTGCCCCATGAGCACAGAAACATGATAAATGTCCTTTTTGTCCAATTAACCATTAAACTTCTGCAACCTTTCTCTACTTACCCTTTGCTTATCCTATCATTTTTTCTTCATTTAATGGGTGCATTTAAGCTAGCAAAACCTTATCCATTTTCTTTTTAAAGTAGGAAACTATCTAATTCTAACCTTATAACAATCCAAGGGCTCAGATTAAAGTGATGAGCACCTTATTATTCTCTACCTAACTACTGATTTGCCAAGATTAAACAGTTTGGCCAGATCTTTATTCTCTAACTATAACATCAAATTTAAAGCATGAAGCAGTCAAGATTAAACAATTTGACTGTCATGGATTGTGGAATTTAAAAACAAGCTGCACACAACCATTATTCTGCAGAAACAGAGTAGTGGCATTTAGACTTGCTCACTTTCAGAGTTTATTTGTTTTCTTTCTACCTAACATTTTCTTTTGCCTTGATCTTTTAGAGCAGCTAACCTAACATTTTCTTTGATATGGACATTATCATCAAAAATATATTTTTTCACTAGCATTTTATTCACTATGTTATGTCCATATCCTATCTTAACATTTTTTGAAATATTCTATCTAATCAAAACCAAAGAATGCTACAACATTGGCTCCATTTGGGGACTGCTTTCTCTTGTAGAATGCCGAGAACCTTTAGATCCATGTGACTTCTCCTCGGCCTATGGAGTCCTTGCTGTAAAAAATATCACACTGACATCTTCGAAAGGAAAAGAAAACCATAATATTTACATTGAAAACTATTTCAACTTCCTAGTACTGAATGTAATGTTTGAGAAACCTTCCATTTACAGGATAAGTGGAATATAGCCCCTCAAGATTCTGCGGCCCAAAAGTGTTGTTACCCTTTACTTCAGCAATTGCTAAAAGTCCAAACCACAGATTTTCGAATTTGCCATGCTTTCCTTTCTCTTCTCTCCTGGCATCCCATCTTAGAACTAGATCACCTTCATTAAAGTCCCTTTCCCTGGCTCCTCTATCAAACAAGACCTTCATCTTATTCTGATATTTCTACAATTTGTATTGAACTTCATCTCTGTTTTCATTAAGTTCAATAATTTGATTTATTCTTCTAGAAAAATCATTAGGTTCATCTGTTGCATCCTGCAGAAATATTAAAACAGGGGAAGCCAAATTGGTAGGGAAGATTGCATCTTTCCCGTAGACTAATTGAAATGGATATTTTCCAGTTGACCTCTTTGGAGTAATTTTGTTTGCCCATATTGCATAAATCAAATGTGAATCCCAACTCTTCTTATGACCAACTAGTGTCTTTTTGATTACCTTTACCAGACTCTTGTTTGATGATTTTGCAAGGCCATTATCCTGAGGGTAATATGGAGTTGAATGATGTAACAAAATCTGATATTTTTGGCAAAAGTCAATCATTTTAACACTAGAAAAAGATGCTACATTATCAGTAGCAATTTGAGTTGGGAAACCAAATCTAGCTAAGATATTCTCCTCAATAAACTTAATTACTACTGCATTAGTAGCATTTCTAACTGGAATTGCTTCCACCCATTTAGTAAAGTAATATGTTGCAGTGAGGATCCATCTATGCTGATTACTCGAAGTGGGATGAATTTCTCCAATAAAATCTAATCCCCATTTAGAAAAAGGTGCTGAAACTATTGATGGAACAAGTGGAAGAGCTGTTAATTTCTGTTTTCCAGCAAACATTTGGCAAGGAACACAACCTCTTATCTTTGCCCCTACTTGTAAGAACAATGTAGGCCAATAAAATCCTCCCCTCAAGATCTTGTATGCTGTTGCTTTCCAAGCATAGTGTCCCCCACAAAATCCTGTATGAAACTGATCAATGATTCCTTCAGTTTCTGATTCTATTAAACATAATAACAAAATGTTAAGTGGATCTTTCTAGTATGAATTTGCATTAATAATGCAGTACTTGACTGATTTCAACTTAAGGGTTTTACAATGGGTTTTGGAGAATGACGCTGGACACTCAAAATTGATCAAGAAATTTACAATATCTTGATACCATTTTGACAACAAATATTTCTCATCAATGTTTATAAGACTGATCTACTCTGAAGGTAGAGCTTCTTGTGGATTCTCCCCTCTAGGATGAAGGAAAGGTTCTTGTGGATTCTACCCTTCTGCAAGGATAGAAGGTTCTTGTGTATTCTTCCGTTGTATTTCCAAAACAGAAATGATTCCAAGTACTTTGCAGTTGGATTCAGCTAGAAGCTTAGCTAATCCTTGACCTTTTAATAGCTTGGTAGTCTTGATAGTTAGATCAAATTCTAGAATTTGAGTGATCCATCTACCTCTTTTCCCATCGGTGTCTGGTTGGGTTAAGACAATTTTGACAACACTATTTGGGACATAAGCAATAATAGGTGAGCGTAAGACATACATCCTGAATGATTTCAAGGCTTGAATAAGGGCATAGGCTTGCTTCTTAATGATGTCATACTTCAGGTCAGCATCTCTCATAACCTTGCTGAAAAAGGCTATGGGTTGGTCATGGTAATCTTAATTTTTCTGTAATAAAACAACAACAAGGGTTGTTTCAGAGGCAAAAGAGAAAATACTAAATGGCTTAGTATAATCAGGGCTAGCTAAGGTGGCAGCTTCGGAGATAGCCCTTTTTATTTGTTCAAATGCATGCCTAGAAGAAGGAGTCCATTTGAATTCATGATCCTTTTGAAGCATGTCTGTTATATCCTTCACTATCTCTGCATAATTTGGAATAGATCTCCTTAGAAAGTTAATCTTGCCTAGAAAAGCTTGAATCCCCTTTCTGTTTTTAGGCAAGGTCAATGTTTCTATGGTAGATACTCGTTTAGGGTCAATTACTATGCCCTCCTTTGAAATTACATGGCCCAACAATTTTCCTTCTTTATCAACAAACAAGGACTTCTTTGGGTTCAACGATATTCCAAATTTTCTACACCTATCAAAAACCTTCATCAAGTGCTTTAAATGTTTCTGATCAGATTTAGAAAAAACAATTATGTCATCAAGATAAATAACCACAAATTTATTTACCTGACCCATAAAAGTGATGTCCATAGCTCTTTGAATCGTTGCTCCAACATTTGTTAAGCCAAATGGCATCCTTGCGTACATGAATGTACCCTAGGGTGTAGTAAACGCTGTTTTTTCTCTGTCTGCTGTATCAACGTTCACCTGATTATAACTTGAAAAACCATCAAGAATAGAAAATATTTGTGCTCCTGAAACCATTTGCAATAACTGATCCATTTTGGGCAAAGGATAATTATCTTTTAATGATGCTTTGTTCAGATTTATAAAATCCATGCAACATCTTATTTCTCCATTTTTCTTTATAACAGGAACCAAATTTGCAACCCAATTATAATATCTAAGAGGGAGGATGATTTGGGCATCTAACATTTTCTTAATTTCTCTTTCTATAGTTAGTAGAAGCACTGGATTTATCCTTCTAAGCTTATGTTGATATGGTTTTGCTTCTGGCTTCAGAGGAATCTTGTGCTATATTAACGATGTATCATAGGTTTTTAAATCAACGTAAGTCCAGGTAAAAACATCCTTATAATTTTGCAGTAATTTAAAATGTTGGGCTTTGATTTCTGGGTCTAGAGATGCACAAAATTTTATGTTTTTAATATCTTCAACAATTCCAACGTTAATCTCTTCCACATCGTCTTCTGAAGAAATGGACTGTGGGTTTTGAAAAACATCATTTTGATCAAATAATTTTTCTAAAGGAATGAGTCCTTTTGGAATAAAATTGTTGGATAATTGAATAATGTTGTGATTAGAAATTTGGGCTTTAAAATATGAAGTATCGCTTCCTTCTGCATTTTCACTTATTTCAGTTCTGTTATCATGAATTTGCAGAGATGACAAAATCAGCTATTACCTGCAGAAATGATTTTAGCTGTTCATCATCTTCAAATATTTGCCAATGTTTCAGCTTTTCAGGAATAGATGGCCTATATTTGACTTGTATCTGATAGAGTACATTAGTATGATCAGGGATTTTAAAAGTGCTAGTAGAGATAGCTAAGGCATCTGCGTGAATATTCTGATATCTAGGAATACGAGTCAAATTAAAAGCATCAAAAATATTTTCAACTGAATCTTATACCTCATTTCTATAGGACCTAAGTCTAGGGTGCTTGGTTTGGCAAACATTCTTTACTTGCTTAACAATAAGTTCAGAATCGGTAAACACACTTAAGTTTTGAACTTTCAGGCTTTTGGCAAGCTGTAATCCTAAAAGGAAAGCTTCATATTCAACAACATTATTAGTAACTTCAAAATCTAATTTACATGATTGGGTTATATTTTCCTTTACAGGTGAAATTCAAACAACTCCAGCTCCTGCCCCATCTTTTGTTCAAGATCCATCAAAGAACAGTTTCCAAATATCAGTTTGGTTTGGTTCAAGACTTTCAACTACTTCTTCAATCTTGACCTGAGTTTTATGTTGGCTTAAGTGAGCTAAAAACAACCATAGTCTTGATCTATTGCATAAATTGGATGGTTCCTTGGCTGGTCAGTCTTACAAACAGTATGTGCAAATCTTACCTCTCTATATAATCTCAACTGCTCTCCTCCATAAACAGGAATAGTAGCATATGGCATGTCCATCTATAATTTTGCCCCTAGTTTGGCACAACATGACCTAGAAAGAAGCATTCTAAACTTGGGAGGGATATCTGTGACAATAATATCAAGTATTACACTCTTTACTGGAATTTGGGCAAGGGTAACCACTAGATCCTTAAGCAGTCCTAAACAGGGCACCCTTTTGGAATCAAAGGTGTACAGGTCATGGTAGGATTTAATGATATCGAGTTTCAAATGACCCATGATGGATTTTGGCATAAGGTTGTGTGATGCTCCTGAGTCAAGCATACAATTGTATAACATGGAGTCATTTGTTTTAAGAGTTACATAGAAAGGAGGCACTATCTCATCTATCATGTCTAAACAAGGGCCAAAAACTACTGCTAGTTTTTCATCTTGCAGACTTATGACATCACCTTCAGCATCAACTGAGGTATTTTGAATCCATTTAGTGACTTGACTTTTGTAACCAAGGTTTTTAGAAAGTTCTGACAATGGAATTGGGATCTTAACCCTCTCCAATTCTTTTTCCAACATTAAATGCAGTCAAAATGTTTTTACCAGCTTGGGAAGTATCGATTGACTGATCTAATGGATGAATAAGAGTTGTTTGAGCTTCAACAGTTTTGGTAAGTGGTTAAATTATTCGAGTTTCCTTTGGAGGTCTCCCAGGACCAAGTCTAGGTCTAATATCATACCTCTTGTTTAATTCTGCAATTAAAAATTCAGAAAAAGCATGATATTTAGATACCTGTGCAACTTCCTGATCCTCTTGAACCTGATTCTGTTGTGAGGGAGGAATGATGGCTGTTTGATTGGAAGAAGAATTCATACTATTAATATCTTCAATAATTGTCATAGTATTATCTTCAGGTTGTTGGTCATCTATCAATAGAGGAGTAGGAACCTGTTGATCATTGCTAGGTCTCTGAAGAATTTGTAGTGGTTAGTTTCTTTTATACTGACCTTGATTTTGGTTTTGAGGTCTAGTAACTGTTTGTTGTATGGTCCTAGGTTGGGTCTTAATCTTTGAAATCCTTTTTGATAGGTTTCTAGGAAGAGAGGTTATTTCATCTATTTTTGAGTCTTCTGATTTAGTCTTAGAGGAACTAGAGGCTTCTTGAATAGATTTGAGTTTTCTTTCGGCCTTTTCTTCCTTAAGTTTTAAAGAAGTTTAGGTTGCCCTATTTGCTTCTACTTCTATAGCGTTTGTTTGCATATCTTCAAGAGTTCTTGAAGTTCTCTCACGTAGCATAACAACAAAGTCATCATCGAAAGCTTTAGAAAATCTAGACTTAGTTGCTGCTACAGGAGGCTTACAATCAACAAGCATTTTGTGATAGAGTTTGTTGAATCTCTTGATGAAATCTGAAACTGGTTCACCGAAGTTCCTTTTAAGCTCTTCAAATTCTGTGAGGAAGTAAAGAGGATCCTTTTTGACACCCCACTGATTTTTAAATATGGTTGTAAGCTCTTCCCAATTTCTAATGGTAGCTGCTGGTAATTGCCTAAACCAAATCCTCACATTTCCTTCAAGTGACTGTACAAACAATCTCATATAAACATTCTCTTGCTCAATATTCATATTTTCTGCAAAATATAGGAAAGCTTGAAGACGGTCCTTAGCTGAGGGACCAGTTTCTCCATTGTGCTTGGGAAAGTATTTTAAATACCCAGTTGCGAACACCTCAAGGTTATTAGGTAAGACTAAGGCAACATATCTAGCCTGTACAATAGGTCGGAAAGCCATGACAGTAGGTGGTGTATGAGGTGCTTGAGGTATATGAGATGCTTGAGGTGTATGAGGTTGTCCAAGTGGAGTATGAGGTGTTTGTGTGGATGTAGAGGATGAAGAAGAAGTAGAGAAAGAAGATGGTGATTTAGGGGTAGATAAACTAGTTGGAGGTGAAGGAGGAGGAGATCTCCTGAAAGACTTCAAAGGAGTCTTAAGAACTAGCTTTGGGACCTGTAAAGGAATACCTTCTTTTGTTTCAAAGAGAGGATTGGAATATATAGAAAAGGTATCCTCAGATTGTTTGGAAGAAGAAGCTTCAGGTCGGTCAAAAATGGAAGGAAAATGATAGGTGGTAGGGGATATGAAATCTGTGGGTTTATATTCTGGTAGATTAACACCCAACTCAGATTCAGTTTTAGGTGATCCTGGAGGTAGTGTGGGTATTGGATGAGATTCTAATGAATGAATAAGGTATGCTGACTTAAAATCAACTCCTCTGTTTAGAAGTTCAACAACCCTAGGTGATAAATGGGAGTAATTAGGATCAAATGGGATATTACTATAGGGGTCAAATGATTCTACTTCTTCATATTGTAGGACTGAAGAGGAAGAAGAAGATGATCAGTGGTGTCCCCTTTTGGAACTGGATTTTCTCAGAATCCTTTCAGGATTTGACAGAGGTTTAACTATGTCAAATTCTGAACGAGATCTGGTATGTTTATAAGGTGCCAGCTTGGTAGTGTGGAGTCGCCTAGTGTGCGATCTGCTTTACAAATTCTTGAATTTGATTATTTTGATTAAAAGACAAATTCAGGGCAGCCAAGCAATATTCTTCAAGAAAACATTAATGGAAATGAAATGAATAATCATAAATTTGAAATTTGCAATGAATAACATGTACAAGAATTCACAAATAGAGATAGTTTTAAATTCATTTCTTCAATATTTCACTTTTTCCTCTATCCTGGTATTTTTGTTGATAACAATTTATCTCCTCTTTACATTAATGTTATTCCACAAAACAAAGAGATTGATTTGAATAAATTTCCTATCATTTTTTATCAAGATAGAGAGACAATTATCGATCATTCTTCTGGCATTAATGAACATGTGCTCCATATTCCTTCTTATTTTGATACTTTGGATGCGAATGACGAGAATTATAGAGAATGTTGTGAAGTTATTTATGACGATTACTTTGACATTGATAATGTTGATTTGTCTTCTTCTCATTTGAATCACCATAATCAAAGTCAAACTACATGTGAAAATGAAGAACACTCTAACTCAGAAATTGTTTCAATTAGTTCTCATTTTCAAACAATTAATTGTACTCATGATTTCAACATTCAAGAACCCATTCCAATCTATGATTTTTATGATGATCAAATTCTCACTCATATTCATAGTCCTGGCCCTCTCTTTAATTTACAAGTTGGTGTTGGAAATCATTCTAATTCCATTATTCCGTCCAATCCTTGTGAAGAGGAAATTACTTCAAGTCAATCCCAATTGTGTTGTAACAATAATTGTATTACTATTGTAGATAGTGATTTGATTTTATTGTTGTTCCTTCATTTATTTTGCTTGATTTTAGATTTCTTTTTTGTTTTCATTTGACAATTTTTAGATATTTTATGGTGGCATATTGAGCAGTTTAGTACTGAACATTCAATTGATGCATTACCTGAAAGGGAAAATGAAGTTTCAATTCATAATCATGAACATCAAAAGCTATTACTCTTTCAATTTAAATTGATGTTCATTTCTTATCAATTCTTATTTTTCTCCCAAAAGCAATGCCAACAAGAGAGTGTATTCTTACAATATGACCAACTATCTAATTCTATTAATGATCTTCCATTGAAAGTATAAGATTTCGATCCATTTTTCAGTGACCCATTTGAGAGATATTTGGAAAGTTTTCTTACACAAAAGATTTTTAATAATTTAACATATGTACATAAGACTGACAAATTTTTGTAGGCCATTGTATCTAAAAATGAATTTCCACAATCTACCTTGTTATCTTCTCCTTTAAACATTTTCCAATTATTAATGGGAATCCATCCAGATTTCTATGATCTAATTGAAATTAAGCTGGAAGGGACATTTCAAGGGAAGGTAATTGTATAAATTCTCCTTCTATAAGTATGTTAGCAATAAATGTACATTCTGCATTGATATCTAGTTATGTTAGTTTAATTATATTTATATTTTTGTTACTAATGTTTTACTTGTACATACATGTAGGAATCAAAATGGGAGAATGATTACATTGAAAATACGACTATACCTAGTCTTGTTTCCTTCCATTCAGTTAGCAATAGGAATAGATTAATTATATTAGATTCCTTTTCTGTATGCATTTATTTTCTTATTTAAGATTTTTAATAAGAAAGTAATGAATCCTAGTTTTTCTTGGCATCCCTTTCCATTTTCTGGCAAAGTGGCATTGAACATATCAATGACCTTAGATAGTCGGGTTATATACACTTGTGATGCACTTGATTGCATTGCTTTTGTAGAACTTCATCACATTGTTAAAAAATGTTTTTTGTGATAAAATCATGTATGAAGAAATTCCAAGGAATTGTTATGGATTGGCAATATTTGATTCACGAGTATTTTTCAAAGGCTCATATTCACCAACCTTGTTCTCCAATGTAAATTTGAGGTGGATGCAATTTGAAAATTCATTACTTAAAATTTTAGAATGAATAAGTAGATGATGTTGAACATACGTGAATTTTGAGAAACACATGGGGGAATTTGAAGATTCATGAGGTAAAATTACGAGTGAATATTATTCCAAGTATGCATTAATAGGTTCATTTTCATCTATTGTTAGTTTTCTTACATTATAACCTTATTTCTTATTTATGTTTTGTTTCTTTTTGCAGGTCTTCATTGGATTGATTTTGGAGACTTGAGATAAGTTAGCAACCAACCATTTCTAACTCTGCAACATGTTGAGGAAAGTATTTGTTGTTTCGTCAGAATTTAGGTATTGTTTAGTTTTTCTTTTATTCATTAAAACCTTGATAGGCCTTTAATACATTATCAGAAGATTCATATCATATCATTATAATATCGTAACTCTCCTCATAAGAAAGTTATGATAAAATCATTCTCCGATGAAATATTTTTGATAGTTAATATAATTATTAAAGGGTTTTTGTTAAAAGGCAAAATTGAACTAATCACTTCTTTGTGAATATAATAATAAAATGCCCAACCTCACAAGATTGCCACGTAGCATTATCATAGCTTTTGAATATTAGAACTTTTCATATAAGCATCACTCAAAATACTCCGATATCTCGATCCTTTCAATCCTCCAGTATCTCTTTTCTCCCATATTCTGATATATGGTATCACTGATAATCCGATATCCACATATCGCCGATCTCCGATATTCCCAATCCTTTGATTCTTCGATAAACCCCTCCTATTCATATCGAAATTTCCTATCGGATGTCACTATTTTCAAACCCCAATATCAAATCTCTGATAAAAGACCTTGGATATCCATTCCTACTTATATCTTTAGCCATTACATTTTAATAATAAAAACCAATCGAAAGGTAAAAATATTGCATGTTTCAAAGGTACAACCATAAGACTTCTCTGATATATTTCATCCGATACACTTATGTGTGTAGACCCACGTGAATTCATGTTTTTCACTTAGCAATATGAGTTAATAATCATATTCTGCCTCTCATCAATGCAGCTAAAATATAATGCTTACACTCTTTATTGCTCTGATTTGCTACAAACGGAGGAAAATTTGCACAAAACTCTTGCAACAAACATTAGGAGAATTTTGAGGTCTAAAATGGGCCTCCTAAGAAAAATGTACCACCAAAATAAACTTTATAAGAACCAATAGGATTCAAGATGATGATGTCAACCGTGGGGGATGATTCATCATTTTTGGAGTAAAAATGTAAAAATATTAAAAAATTATAAAATAATAAAACTATTTTTTCAACTCTTATTTTAAACTTATCTCGCTAAGGCTATACTCAATTTTTGAGTGAGTACTCATTGGATGCACAATTTAATTCCTCATCCAAGGAGTACCCATATTGCATACTTTCGATGGACCCTACTACATGAAAAATGAGAAATACATAAAAGAATGTGATTGCAATCACGTTTTTCATGTATTTGATGCAAGAGCATTCTTCAAAGCTTATAAGACCCATGAGTCTTAGTTCACATTTACTAAAGGGAGTGGGTTCCCTTAATCATTTTATTTATTTTCCTAAGTTTAGTTGAGTTGAGGGGATTTTAATTGTAAATTTATTTATGGAGAATATGTTGTGAATGTAGAGATCTTAGAGAAAATTGAGTAATCCTAGGAAGAGTGAGGATTTGAGGGATTTAAATGATTAATTTGGGATTCTGTTTGAGAAAAGAGTGGAGCTACAAAGATACTGTGGGAGAGAGTGAGAGATTGTTGGATTTGAACTAAATTGGTTCATGAATATGTTTTTGTATAAATTGTGATCTTTTGAATAATTCGAGAGGTTAGCTAGAGGCTAGCTAGGGGTTAGAAAGAAAGAAGATAGTAAGAGCAAGAGTGAGGAGTTAGGAAGAGCAGTAGATGTATTTTATGGAAAAGAACTGAAACAGTTGAATGTGATTGTTTTCCTTGTAAATTTTTTATAAAAATACCAAAACAACGTGGATTTGTATATATCATGTGTGGGAATTTGTGTCTGTATGTGTCTTAATAGCCTTATGGTGTATTGGCTATGAATCTGAGAAATATTGTGGAATTTTGTGTTGAATAGCATGAATGACTGACAAAATTTCCTTTACGGGATTAGTATTTAATTGTCTAATAAAACCTGTGTATAGGCATGTAGAGATCAAGATTTCCCTTTTAAATGGACGGAGGGATTAGCTAGAAGCGAGCGTAATTGGTTTTCACAGTAGACAGAGGAAGATTGAGAACTATCTTCTATAGTGGAGGATGTAGGCTTTTTCTCAAATTCCTAAAGGATTGTAAAGGGACAGTGAAGGGCGAAAGAATGGTGGGGATTAAGTCGCATCGTTGAAATAGAAGATCAAAGACATAGAAAGAATTAAAACTGCAAAGAACGGGAACTGTTGGATCGGCCAGATCGACGGATAATAATGATGGAAGAGGAATGGTGGAGGAAACATCATAGCCATTCGATGGAAGAAGATCCACAGTGATCGTTTGGAAACTTGCAAGCCAGTTATCTCGGTTAGTGGACCTGAGAAAATCATTTAAAGGGGTTTAAGGTTCTAAAGGATCAAACCCTCCATTTAATGGCGATCGAATGCATATCGCGTGCAAAAAAGTGCGGCTGTTAATTCCAAAATCAGACGTGATGAGGTCTTATACAACAGGCTTAAAACCTCGTTGAGTTCCAACCATCGAGACCATTCGTTGATTGAATGATCAGATGGTAATCGCGCTCGAATGTGTGCGTGGGTTAACATTTTTGGCAGAACTGATAACTTATGAACTGGGGTTTATTTCCTTTTGGGTTCCGGCCATAAACGTTCAACGAAGGACCGATGGTGATTGGTTGGGTTTTGTTGAAGTCCGCTGATTTAAAGGCTTTCAATATATACGTGGGCCCATAACCCACATGTCCATGCACGCAAATTATCTAAGAGGCAGCGTTGTTGCATCAAAGCAATTTTGTTGTCATCAATTTTGGTATCAAAGCTAGACTAATGCTCTGTGGAGATTGGTTGAGAGGTTGAATTTTATTCTCAGCATATATATAATTTGCATTGTAATGGATCCGATACAGAGGGAGAATAGGACACAATAATTTATGCATAGAGGAAACCTGAGATGTTGCAGACAATGAGGACTTCAACATTTCATCAAAGACAGGATCAGGTAAAGGTTTTACAGATTTTAAAAAGCTTTAATGATATGTGTAGGTGAATGCAAGTAGTAGGTAATGAAGTTCCAACAAGTAGCTGTGAAAAAGGAGAAAGTGAAGGAATTGTAGTAGAGATACTGTAAGGAAATAAAATGAATATGGATGTACTCAGCAAGAATAGAAATTCAGTTGAAAGAAGAATTGAAGTGCAGATAGTGAAAAGTAAAACATCATGTGTATTTCCAAGCCAGTGAAAGGTTAAAGAGATAGATCATTAGGTATGAGTTATATTTTGATGTGGTTCATTTGAATTGTTTTTATAGGGAAAGAGAATGATAGCAGTACCACACAGTAGTAGATTGTGTAAAGAAAGAGAGGAGTTGCGTTAGTGGCAGTCAACCTAAATATTCCAGCTGAAAGTTGGACAAGGAGGACAATTAAACTGTTCTCAAGAGAAGGTGAGTTGAGGATATAAGCCTAAAGAGAGTAGAAGAGAGTGCTCAAGAGGTTCCAGAGATAGAGAACCAGTGATTGCCAAAATACCAAGTCCAGAGAAGGGGATTGGTGAGGTAAGTGACAACAGGGAGGACTTGCTGTTGCAGAGGCTTAGTGCAGCTCATAGTGAGTGAGGAACTCATAGAGATAACGAGGAAATGACTATTGATAGTCATAGTAGGGGTTTAGAGATAAGCCACAACAGAAGAAAATAAGATGCCAAGGAAAATGGAAAAGGAGAGGAGATGAGTCAAGAGATATTTGACATATACATTGCAGAATTGAAAGAAAGTGTGGATGCCATAATAATGCTGCTAGAAAAATGTGAGAAGGACCAAAGTTATGGTTGAACTATGAAAATAAAGAAGATAAAGTGGAAGTTGTTGCAGAAACATATAAAGAGGAGAATGTATATCAAATTAAGAGAAGAACTTAGAGTAGATGAGTTAGAGATGGAAGATGACTATTATAGACCTGAGCAAGAGGTTTACCTTGCTGAGGAAGGAATCATTGATGATTTCCTGAACTGTTGGACAAGTTCGAATCAACAGAGAGATGTGATGATTGAAACATTAAAGAAAGATGAGCCTAGTATTTTTGAAACTGATGATTTGTGTATGTATGCAGGTGATGAACAACCTTTAGAAGATATGTTTATGCAGGCTAATGAAGAAATGAAACTGTTAGAAGAGATGGTTGTAATAGAGAAGTTCTTGATTGAAAATGTATTCAAAGACACTAAATATGGACAAGTGTTGAAGACTACTAAGGAAGTTGAGGATGAATCTAGTAAGACTTGGCAAAAAGATGGCAGACGACCTGAAGACAAAAGGGAATTGCAGATTACAAAAGGAGAAGTAGAAAAGAGGTATGAAGATAATCTTATGACAAGGGCAAGTAAGAGTGTATGTTCAGTACAAACACTTGAGGTAATGGAATTATCTATTCAATTTTTATTCAAAAATTATGAACCTGTATTGATAGTTAATGGACAAGGAATTGTCTTGGAAGGACATAATGGAACATTAATGGAAAGGACTCTTACTAAAGAATGTACTACGGAAGACAGTAGAACATATATTTATAAAGAGAATTCAACCCAAGAAGGTACAGTTAGTCTAGAAAAGGTTATGAATAGGAGAGGAAAATAGGACAGTCAGGAACTTAAAGAGAGGTTGGTAGAGGCTAAAGCATGTCGGAAAATTGAAGACAAAGTTATTTGTATAAATTTCAAAAAGAGTAAGGGTAATGTAATCAACAACTTGGAAAGACACAGGGAATCTTAGAGGATGAAGGCAAGGATGCTTTCGTGAACTATGCATATGCAGTGAGAAACAAAGGGGTTCAGTCGAATGTGATATTCATGGTGTTGGAAGTAATTTTTACTGTTGTAAAAGGGACTCCACATTGGAATGAAAAATCTATTGTATGTGGTGATTTTGTTTCCTGTATAGAAACAAAGAGAATTAGAGATTGATAGATTTTGATTGAAAAGAAAGAGGAATGGAAAAGGAAACTTAGTGGCTTACAGATTTGTAGGGAAGAAAAAGGAAGAATGAAAAGAAGTGTGAAAGGAAGGAAGGCCAGAGAGAAGAGCAGAGAACATAATTCAGAAACTAGACATCATCTAGAGCAAAGTGAAGACCAAGAAGAATTTTTCAAGACAAGACATCATGACAAGTTTGGCATGTCATATACATATCAAGAGGATGACAAATCAGAGAAATTATGGATTAGAATTAATGGAAAATGTAATGTATTTTATGACTTTTAATTATTAATTGTTGAATGTGGTTTTCAGGACGAAGGACAAATTTCTATTGGAGATATGTTTGCACAAGTAAAAATTAAGGGCTATGTAAGTTCTAGAATTGCAGAAAGACTATTTTCCTTATGGACATAAGAAGATGAGAGTAAGCAACTAGTTGACTCAGAAGTTCGGGAAGAAGGAAGGAAAGTTGGCATAGCTCTTAAACAAATCATTGCAGAAGAGAAAGAAGATTGCAAAAGATGTGAAATTACATTCCATGAAAAAATTTTGTTTTTGATACAAAGAAGATTTGAATATCGAGAGTTTATTTTGAATTTGCAAATGAAAATTGGGATGAATAGTTCACTTAAATTTAATATGAATATGGAGACAATTGAACAAGGTTCAATAACTAAAATTTTTTCAGCTGATGGACAATATGTGGTTGAAAGATTATATGTTCTTGTATTAAACAAGAAACAATCTTATTTTGATATTGGGAGGATTCTACTCAAGATATTAGATAGGTGGATGATGAAAACTACAAAGGTGATGAGCATGAGAAATTGTCAAAGTCAGCAAGTCAAGGAAAGATGGAGGGATATACAGGACATCATAAAGAAAATGGTTTATAGACAGAAGAAGATGCTGGTGATTGAGTAAAAAATCAGAATATATAGTCAGGTACAAGACAATGGAAAATACATAAAGTTGGAGCTCAATTCTATTGAGATGATGACAAGACAACAACAGACAGAGGAGCAGAAATTTATGTTGTTTGAGGAGTTGTTTATGCAGGATATCAGCACCAAAACATTATGCAAAGGAGAAGCTTATGAAAGTAGAGCAAAAGGACATCCACAACACAGAGTTTGGCATCCAGGAGAAAGAGAGAAGGCAGTAAATGCACATGCAATTGAAAAAGGTCAGACAACTAGTTGGAAGATGAACAATGATGAAGTTCACAATAGAGAAAGTGGGAAGACTCATGAATAGGAGTCCATGAATTATTTCAACCTGGGGAGTTTGATGCAGGAGCATTCTTCAAAGATTATAAGACCCATGAGTCTTATTTCACATTTACTAAAGGGAGTGGGTTCCCTTAATCATTTTATTTATTTTCCTAAGTTTAGTTGAGTTGAGGGGATTTTAATTGTAAATTTATTTATGGAGAATATGTCGTGAATATAGAGATCTTAGAGATAGTTGAATAATCCTAGGAAGAGTGAGGATTTGAGGGATTTAAATGATTAATTTGGGATTATGTTTGAGAAAAGAGTGGAGCTGGAGAGATAATTTAGGAGAGAGTGAGAGGTTGTTGGATTTGAACTAAATTGGTTCATGAATCCATTTTTGTATAAATTGTGATATTTTGAATAATTCGAGAGGTTAGCTAGAGGTTAGCTAGAGGCTAGCTAGGGGTTAGAAAGCAAGAAGATAGTAAGAGCAAGAGTGAGGAGTTAGGAAGAGCAGTAGATGGATTTTATGGAAAAGAACTGAAATAGTAGAATGTGACTATTTTCCTTGTAAATATTTTATAAAAATACCAAAACAATGTGGATTTGTATATATCATGTGTGGGAATTTGTGTTCGTATGTGTCTTAATAGCCTTATGGTGCATTGACTGTGAATCTGAGAAATACTGTGGAATTCTGTGTTGAATAGCATGAATGACTGACAGAATTTCCTTTACGGGATTAGTATTTAATTGTCTAATAAAACCTATGTAGAGGCATTTAGAGATTGGGATTTCCCTTTTAAATGGATTAAGGATTAGCCAGAAGCGAGAGTAATTGATTTTCACAGTAGACAGAAGAAGATTTAGAACTATCTTCTATAGTGGAGGATGTAGGCTTTTTCTCAAATTCCTAAACGATTGTAAAGGGACAGTGAAGGGCGAAAGAACGGTGGGGATTAAGTCGCATCGTTGAAATAGAAGATTGACAACGTAGAAAGAATTAAAATGGCTAAGAACAGGAACTGTTGGATCGGTCAGATCGACGGATAATAACGTTGGAAGAGGAATGGCAGAGGAAACATCATAGCCGTTTGATGGAAGAAGATCCACAGTGATCACGTGGAAACTTGCAAGCAAGTTATCTCGGCTAGCAGACCCGAGAAAATCATTTAAAGGAGTTTAAGGTTCTGAAGGATCGGATCGTCCATTTAATGGCGATTGGACGCATATTGCGTGCAAACAAGCGCGACTGTTAATTCCAAAATCGGACGCAATGAGGTCTTATAAAACGGGCTTAAAACCATCGAGACGATTCGTTGATTGAATGATTGGACAATAATCATGCTCAAATGTGCGCATGGGTTAACATTTCTAGCGGACTCGATAAGTTATGAACTGGGGTTTATTTTCTTTTGGGTTCCAGCTATAAACGTTTAAAGAAGGACCGATGGTGATAGGTCGGGTTTTGTTGAAGTTCGCTGATTTGAAGGCTTTCGATATATATGTGGGTCCATAACCCACAGGTCCATGCACACAAATTGTATAAGAGGTAGCTTTACTGTATCAAAGTAGCTTTGTTGTCATCAATATTTCTCATTTTTTTTGTAGCAAGGTTCATCGAAAGTATGAAACATGTGTACTGATTAGACCATGAATCAAATTTTGCATCCAAGAATTGTTTTCGCTCGAAATTTAAGTAAATCCATAAGGAGATAAGTTGAAAATACGAGTTGAAAAAATAGATTTTTCTTCTTTCCTTCTAAAATTTGATGATGTAATCTAATCTTATTTTATTATTTCCACTATTATTTTATAATTTCCTTAGGAGGCCCATTTTAGTCCTCAAAATTCCCCTAATGTCATCTTATCCATGGATTTATCTATGCCTATTCCAAATATTACAATGACCAAGTTAAGCTAAACCATTGCATCCCACTCATTCATATTGTTTTTGTTGGAAATACTCAGAGGGGGGTGAATCAATATTTCTTAGCAATTAGCACTTTTTAATATTTTTTAGAGCATTAGTTAATCTTCAATTATTATTATTATTCTTCTTCAGATGATCATAAACAATAATCAATAGTAGACAACACCATACAACAATGCAGAAAGATAAAACCAAGGACACAAATATTTTTAAGTGGCAAACTCCCTCCGGGTCAAAAACCATCGAACACTTCTTTAATAATTGTCTTCTCCCAGTTAAAATAAAATTGATTTCATCAAGATTTCAGCTACAACAGAGGGATGCGTCAACCCCCTAATTGACAAGCCACTACCTGTAGGATGCTCCTAGACCTTAATATCCTGCAGCAACTAGAAGGACACCCCAGCGCCTTGCAGATCAAGCCACAACTTGATGAGTGCCCCAACACTCTGTTTACCAGCTGTTATCAGAAAGGATGCTTCGTTGCCCTGTCAGTTTATCAACCACAACTGAATGGACACCACAACACCCTGTCCAAGCCAAAACGTGCCCTAGCACTGTCTTGCCACCCTGAAGTGTTCTTAGGCACAACTTGAAGGTGACTCCAATCACCTGCCTTGACGAGCCAAATGACCACGTTTCAAAATTTTCGGACTAGATCCCCTTGTGCTTTGAATCAACACTAGAATGTTATAAAGAATATACTGCTATTGCGTATACCATATCAAGTCTTGGTAGCCATTAACCAATGTACAATACTGATCACTGCATAATGCTTCTTAATTGATCATTGCACATCAAACCTTGACTATCAACACTACCAAATCAACTGACAATTTCACAAGCTAACCACTAATCATCACTGTATAACCTGTAACCATTGACCACTGCACATCATTGCAAGTCGCTACTCACATATGCCACTACACATCACTACTGAACCACTACACTGCACATGAATAGATGAGCATTCATGAGCTTGAAAAACTGACTACCAACATCATTGTCCCAAACTGTCTGTACTGCTGCATGTGAAGAGTGATGATAACTAAAACAAAGGTGCCTGAGGTCATCCCTATGACCTTCTTGCAAAGCTCTCAAACTTGGCATAAGGAGGGCTATCAGCATATGTCTTTTCACTTCTATTGGTATCCCAAATTAAATACCGCTATTCATATCCCATGACAATAAGTTGTAAAACAAGGGTATTAACACTTGTTAAGAGTCATGTCTATGTGTCAAGTCAATTCACTAGGTATGTCAAGTTACTAAAAGGTATATAAGTCTATGTCAAGTTCATGTGTTAATATAAGATCACTGAAATCTATAGGTTAGGTCAAGGTTGTATTACTTAGACTCCTACCAAGTATCAATGTCAAGTCTCAACATTATACAACAGTGACTAACTGATATCAATGTATATAAAATCTCATTTTAAATCTCATAGATTACACAGTCAATCATGTCATCGATACACTGTCTATAGGTCAGGTTTATATGTTTTATATGTTAATATGTCAAGTTATTCACATTATGTCATTGTCACATCACATGTAATTGTCACCAAGAGAGATATTGTCAAATTACAATTAATCAACTCTATAGATTAGGTCTACTAAAAATGTCTATATTAAAGTCCTCAAGACTACTGTATTATAAACAAAGTTATTATAGTGGAAATGTCTTGTCTCAACATCCTAAATGTACTAGGAACATGTTAGGCCCCTATACTACTAGTGTAACCCCTTATTGTTATTAGTACAACCCACTTATTATATTGATGTACCCATGTAGTGCCCATATTGTTACTATTGTGCCCCATAGAAGCCCATTATTGTTATTATTGTGCCCTTACATTATTATTGTTATGTCGGCTTTGATTATGTTATGATCCCTTAGACTCCTATATATAGAAAGGAGGTCTTTTCATTTGTATCATCCAAGAATTGTTCATTTATGTAATGTAAAGGAGGTTTCCCCCTCGAAGAGGCTGAATTCTAAGGCGTTGATCTATCTTTTCTATCTTTTCTTGAGCTGGTTTCATAACGTTTGGGGACAATAAGTTGTAAAACAAGGGTATTAACGCTTGTTAATACCCTTGTTTCATAACGTTTGGGGACAATAAGTTGTAAAACAAGGGTATTAACACTTGTTAAGAGTCATTTATGTCTTTGGATTCTAGGGTTTTGCTGCTCCAAACAGGTCATCATGGAATTTTCGCTATAACTTTTTTCCTATGACGTTTTAGAAGCTAAAAGAATAAACCATTTGAAAATAAATCGTGCTGAATCTCGGGTATGAATTTCAAAGATTTTCACGCTATATTTGTAGAGATATTATTTGAGGAAGTTGGTCTTTTTGCAGACTCTTGAATTACATTCCAAACAGGTGACCTGTGGAAAATCGTCATAACCTTCTCTCTAAGCATCGGATTGAAATTTCGTAAGAAGGTACAGAAAGAAGACGAACTTTAGTTTCTTGTATATATTTTTCAGATCCAAAGGTCGAAGCAGTGACTCGTGGCACGTCATACAAGTTCGCTCTACTGAACTAGTCTATAATCAGGTCATCTTGGGAGATTGTGCATAACTCTTCCTTGGAGAATCCAACATGGATCAAACTAGTGGCATTGAAAAGAGGACACAGAGGGATACTACAGGTCACAAATTCAAAACTGGATGATCCGAAATTGCAAATATACATCAGATTCAATATCATGCTTCTACAAAGTGAAAAAAGGTGTGTAGTTTTTTAAATTTTTGCATAAGTGTGATTTGAAAAATTAGTTTGAAGCGGTAATTGATGCCCCAAGGAAAGAAAATGCAAACACCTAGTAAGCAACCTGAAATATCTAGCATGACTTATGAAAAAGAGGAAGAAATGCAACATGATATATCAAAATTACGAGACCAAGTGCAACAAGTGTCACTTGCACAAAAAGCAACAGAATCTAAGATGGATGGTTTAAGGAAAGATGTAGAAGCTAAGATGGATGGTTTAAAGAAAGGTGTAGAAGCTAAGATGGATTGTTTAAAGAAAGGCGTAGAAGCTAAGATGGATGGCATGGAAGCTAAGATGAATGGCATGGACGCTAAAATTGATGGCATGGATGATAAGATGGTAGAATTGAAGATAAATATGAATAAGTTGCTACAAGAAATGATCACTAATGGTGAAAGGGTAGTAAAGGAAATTCATGATGAGAACAAAAGAAATGTTAGTCATGATTCCATAGACTCTAATTTTGGATCTAAGACCCACCATATTCCAAAAATCGATGTGAGGAAGTTTGATGGAAAGGATCCCGCAACATGGATATTACAGATGGAGCAATTTTTCGATCTCAATAATGTGCAAAACACACAAAAGGTACGTATTGCAACTTTATATTTGGAACCAAATCAATTTGTATGGTACCAATGGCTTTGCTCTCGTAAACAAATTATCACTTGGGTAATTTTTACAGAAGAATTGACAACACATTATGAGGATACAAAAAGCAACACTTTTTTTAGCCAATTGATAAGTCTCAAACAAAAGGGTTCAATAATGGAGCACATTGAGGAGTTCCAAAAATTGAACATAAGGGTAAAAAATATTCCAGAGGAGCATAGGATTGATGTGTTCATAGGGAATTTAAAGGATAATATCCAACATGATGTTCATCTTTGGGAACTTGATTCATTAGAGAAGGCATTCAAGTTAGCAAGAAAAATGGAAAGCAAAATTATGGCAACCAGGAAGCATACCACTCACAACTATAAAGATGGAAGTGTTGTTGCCCCTAGTCTTACACAACCTATAAGGTTGACACCACAACAATTGAAAGAAAAAAGAGCAAAAGGGATTTGTCACAGTTGTGATAGCAAATATACTAAAGGTCATAAGTGTGCTGAGAAGAAATTATTCAACATAGATTGTGAAGAGGAAGAAGAAAAGGAGCAAGAAAGGTCAAAATAAGAGGATATACTTCAGGAACAAAGCCTAGATAAAGAAGAAATGAATCCGACAATATCTTGTAATGCATTGGTAGGAATTACCACTCCTCAAACCATCAAGATAGAAGGACAAATCAAGAAGAAAAATGTAATAGTGTTGATTGATTCAGGAAGTACCCACAATTTTATTCATTGTAAGGTAGCAAAAGAATTGAATTGCTTCTTATATCTAGCACCAGAGTATCAAGTGATGGTTGCAAATGGAGGAACAATAAATTGCTCTGGAAAGTGTGATAATATCAAGCTCTCCATGGGATAATATGTATTGACTAGATAATAAGAAAATGTAATAACCATGTTTTACCAGGTATAAAGAAAATTAAATAACAGGCTAAACTAGATATAAAGAAAATGAAATTACTTATGCAAATAACAACTTGCTAGCGAAATCATTATGCTGCATTTTCACACAAAACAGAGCAATTGAAGAATGAAAGGAAATCACATTGCAATTGATTAAAACCTGTCACTAGCCGGATCCCTCCACATAGTAGTTCATAGCTTCCAACCAACACAATGCATACACACAAAACCAATTCTATTTAAACAAAATTCACAAATTGTTCAAAATTACATCATCTAGCGCGCACCCAAATCATACTGTGGCCACAAGTTTTATAGCAGGTCTCTTGGCATAACTGTATGAATAATTCAAGCCTAATATATCTATCATATGTAAACTTATATCGCTAAACCTTCATTTTTCTATTCCGAAAGCAAAACAATAAGGTTTCGATCAAATCTAGGGTTCTGTTCTGCATTAATCCAGCGGTTGACTTGGAGTTTGACCACGATATCTTGTGCTTATCTTCACGAACAGTTACAAGAGGATAGGAAGGGATCCAAAAGAGAGCCATCCTCTATCCATCCACACCCTTCGATGCTGACCTAGAACTCTAGAACCTTGCAAACAAAGGAGACAACTATAGAAACCTGGATTAGCTGCGGAAACAAACTGATTCGGTAGCCAATTGCAACTTTATCATAACAATAGGTATAAAGTTAAATATGAACAAGAAGACATATTATTGCATACTTTCATCAAAAATTGGTGGATATGGCTTTATTTAGGTGGTAAATATATAGGAAAAGAGAGGATCATTAGGAAAAAAGGATGTCATGGTAGGACAATCTTCGGACTCTACAGGTCTTAGACACTACAATGATATATTGTGACAACAAGAGTGGGATCCATCTGGCAGAGAATCTCATATTTCATGGAAATTCCAAGAACATAGAGATTTAATATCATTAAATTTGAGACATGGTACAAAGAGGATTTATTAGACTCCAACATATATTGACAGATGAGCAGATTGCAAATATTCTCACCAAGGTTTTATCGAAATGGAAGTTATTGGTCTTCAGAGAGTAGCTTGGACTGAAAGATGTTTCCCCTCTTGATAAGGGGGCATGCTGATCGAGAACACTAAGCCAACTCTTCCCCCTTGTCTGAGATCCTAGGGTGTGGAATTGAGATGGAGGGCTCCTAGGGTTGAAGGATCTATGGACAATAGTGTATCACCCTTATTTGTCACCCATAGGGTGTGTGTGATCCTTGTCTATTTTGACAAGTCGGGTATCTCCCCCTATCTTGGTCTATGCTGAGTATACTCCATTTGGCATCATACCCACAAGTTGGTCTTGTTGGGATTGTCCCTCCCCATCTGGCCAACAGGTTGAGGAGGCTTGGGAGTGTGTGATCCTTACCTCTGGTAACCCGGGTATCTCACCCAAGCTCGTATTATGATGCAAGTGTTTTACCACATGCCTCTTGAGGGTCATCATTGGGAAGATTGAGAATAAATAGGATGGATGTGATCCTTACCTCTTATATAGTAAGTTGTATCTCGCTCACTGGTTACATCATGGGATGGTTGTTATCCTTACTTGGTAACTTGTATCTTGCCTATCACTCAATGAGATGACATGAGATGAGAATGACTGATAGGACCTTTCTCATTTTCTGAGAGGGTGGTAGCTTTAGCTCCCTAGTGATTCTTCTTCCTTAGATTCAAAAATATTTTAGTATATAGAGTTGAGTAGAGATGGGACATAACATGTCGATAGGTCACATATGATTCTTACATGATGTAGTTGGAATTTATCCCTAGATGAGATGGAGTTTAATTTCGCAACTCAATGACAAATTCCAACCATGGGACTAGATTCCTCTTTTGTAAAGGACCAATTTTGACTATTGAAGCACTCAATTTGGATAAGGGAAAGTGTACTTATGAAAAAATCCCACATATGCAAATTAGGACAGGTCGGCCTTGACTGGAAATTGGTCACCCTTGGATGACTATAAATACAAATGACCTCAATGTCATTGTAACATCATCAAGCATCATCTTCTTCTCTTCTTCATTGATTGGTTCACACAAGTCTGAGGCTGGGTCAAGGAAAGGGGTTCATTGGGGTCTAAAATTACAAGGCTTGAAGCTCACACATGTGTTATGGTTTTTGGTTTCCGATCGCAGGCTTGTCAAAGGAAAATTTTGGCTACAACCATAGGCTAGCATGCTCAAGGGTGTGGTTGGAAGGTCTCAACCGTATGCACAACTCTTCCTCTGTATGGTTGGAAACTAGGGTTTAATTTTGACATCTCACTGCAATTGACCATAGATAGGAAAAGTTGTCTATGATATACATTGATGTTGGGAACATATCTTTGAATGTTATTAGGTTAATTTTGTTGGAATATTTTGTATTGGGCTCATTTTACTCTTCATTGAATATTTTATCACATTCTAAGGGTTTTCCCCATAGTGGGTTTTCCCCTAGTCTTTGACTAAATCTAATATCTCTTTTTGATGTGTTGATTTTCACCTTTGGGATTTCATTTCTTGTTATATCTTCAATTACTATTGTTGATTGGAAATATTAATTGGTATTCAAAAGGTTTCTAATTGAAGTATTGATTTCGGCTAAAAGTAAATGAAACAACATAGAGTGGTATGAAAATTAACAGTGTCTATTGGATTTTCACTCCCTATTTGAAACGTATAAATAGATGATGTGATGCCTCATTAATTCACCAATGAAGATCAAGTTTGATCTAATATTTTCTGAGGTCAATCTTCTCTCTTGTAGATAACTACATGAGTGAGGTAGGAGGATGATTTTATCTGGCCCTTTGATTGAAGTTGATTGAATCATTGACAAGCATGTTTGTTTAAGTATTTGATTGTTGTTTAATTAAACTTATTAATGAAGTTTGACCATTGAACAAACTGATTTTCACTGCATTTGAGATGAGTTGACCACATGTTTGACCCTAAGAGTTAACCACAAACACGAGTTAAATGCAAGACTGAGCTGACCACGGGACCAAATTTGACTAGGCTGAAAGTTTAATTATATTTGAATTTTTGGTTGGTTTGAATAACATTGAATGTTTATTTTGACCAGTTTTGATTGGTATTTTGACTTGGATATTGGCAAAGATTTCTAGACAAATTGCTAACTTGTAAAATTTGCTAAGGAATAATTTCTCCTAAGAAAAGTTGATGTGTTTTCTCCCAAGGTTAGGTTTCCTAGGATAAAAATATTGTCTCTATTGTGCATGGCTATATTACTATGATTGTTACTATTTTCTACTGCATTTAGTGTTTAATTTTTATAAGTGTAATTATTCAATGATAACAACGGCATAAATACCATGCGAAAAATCATTAGGAGATAATTATCTGGCAGAAATTTTTATTCACTATACATCTTGTAGAAAATTCGACAATTTCCCCAATCACAGAGTAGTGGCTCAAGGATTTCACTTCTTCTTTTGCTATTGGTTGAGTGATTAATCTCCTGAACATTTTTCTCCCATATGTGTCTTCTTTCTCTGCTTTCTTTTCCCCCATCCCTTCTTTTGTGTTTTGACTTCTTTCTCTATGGACGGTCATCCTCACTCTCTATTACATCCCACAAGGAAGGTAATGGTGTGGTCACCACGCTCCACTTAGGTTTACCATACCAAAACTTCATTGCTTGTTTTTTCATGCCATTAATTCATCTGGGTGATAGGTAGTGGAATTAAATAAGGTGGGTGTGGCCTAGGTTTTAACACATGACAAGAAACCTCTCCTCCCCATATCTCTAAATATTTGTCATCTCCTTCAACTTAGTCATCAACTACATTTTTACATAAATTACTTAAATAGATGTACATAGTGGCATTTACATTACTTAAATAGATGTACATAGTGGTATTTACATAGGGTGTAACAAAAACGGTTGTTACATAATGGATGTATACATGAATGTGGAGGCAACTCCAATTTGTATGACATGCTTCCAATCCTCTACAATACCTTATAGGGGCCATATTGCCTGGGTACTAATTTATTATCCTTTATTGCTCGACAAAAAAATGTTTACAATTATAACCTCACAAATGGCCAATTCTCCACTTCAAATCCCTTTGAGTGCAATGTTGATGTGCTTGTTGCTTCACTCTATTTTGTGGTATAACCAAGTTATCCTCTAGAATTTTGAAAACCTTTGAGATTCACAAGAGAAGTTAAGGAAATTTCTTTGGGTGATTTTTGGAGTTTAAATGACAAAGAAAGAAAGTGATTTATGGGATGAACAAACCATATTGGAATTTTTGTTGTAACTTTTCTTATGGTATGTTTCAAACCATGAAACTTGGAGGATATAGATAAAAGATATTTTTGTACCTATGGTTAAATTTTTTTACCGTGGTTCATTATAATTTTGGAGATATGATTTAAGAAAGTTAGTGCTCCTAAATGATTTTGAAACATGCTTCAAACATGTTAACTTGGAATTTTTTTCCTATAATTTTTTTTTTCGAGATGTTTCAAACTATGAAATCCAAAGGTGATAAAGAAGAGATATCAAGGTACATGTGGTAGAAATTTCGGAACTAGATTCACAAAATTCAATACATGGCATGTTGCACAACTTTGTTCTTGGGAAGAAGCAAAAATCAACAAGTTTTTGGATAAGTAGACATGGTAAAGGAAACAATATGTAGAAATAGTGAAGGAAGAAGCAATTAAAAAACTTGGTGAAGGTATATGTAGTAAGTAGACTTAGTGGAAGAAAATGGAACTAAGGGACAATGTGAATAATCAAACGAATGTAGTGAAGTAGGCCAATGCCTACAAAGCAATGAAGGGGATTAGTGTCTCCTTTAGATTGGTTCCTTCAAAGGAATATTGGGGATTGGTGTTTCATATACATTTGTGCCTACAAACCAATAGAGGGGATTAGTGTCTCCTATAGGTTGGTTCTTAAAAGGAAGCACACGGGATTGGTGTCTCTGGTAGGTTCGTGCATACAAAACGATAGAGGGGATTGGTGTCTCCTATAAAGAAGTTTTATGGTTTTCTCCCTTAAGGATTTCCACATAGATATTTTGTTACTTGTTCAGTTTATGATATTGATGTTTTTTAATGTTTGAATGTTTAAATAAGTAAAATTTCCATTATATTGATGCCTCCCAGTATAATTGTGAATCCAACATTATACTTTGAGATTCTTTCTCGAATAATGATTATCTTCACTAAAGAGACATAAATGTGCAACCAAAAAGTTGGGGTATGATTATGAGATCATATACAAGAAGGGTAAAGAGAATGTTGTGGATAATGGTTTCTCTAGACAATTTGAGGAGGATGGGTCACTTGCTTTATTATTACCATGTTTAGGATGGCTCTAGGAGGCGTGTAAGGAATGTATAACAAACAATATGTTAAGGGATGAAGTGATACCTCACATTGGGTTGACGTGATCATTGCTCTTCACAAGTGCACTACTCTTCAATGTGTCACAATGATAATTTTCAAAATTTTGGCATAAATACACCCATTACAAGCATTCCATTATCCCCATATCAAACATCATTCTTGATAATTTTGTTATTTCTCTCAATTGGCATCTTACAACCATTGATGAAGCTAAGTTTAGAACAATTATATTCACTTGAAACAAATAATATTTGTATGCTCTTGTCCTAACACTCAGATTCACTCTATTCATTTTGGTTTTGGGCTTTCTCCTCAGAAGTGTTTCTTGATACAAAGATTTTAGAACTTGCACTATTAAGTGAGCTATTTGAATGCACTAATCTTGTGATAAATTTATTCCTTACATCAAAGATCAAACTTAGGATTAGTTACGAGAACGACCACACACCACACCCCCCCCCCCCCCCCCCCCCCCCCCCACCCCTTGCCCCCACCACCCTCCTACTCCATCCCTCCCACTTGGCTTTGACATTTTTGAATCCCAAAATGTGGAGAGAATCACATAGCTGACATGTAGCGGTTACTTGATATTATCCTCAAGAGTGAGTTTATGACTTTTCCTCTAAGGAGTATTTGAGAGATAACATGTTGCTTTAGCTTGGGATGAATGATGGTATCATGGTTTAGTAAGAATTTGAGAGGAGTGAAGCTCAAATATATTCCCGTGGGTCAATAGGTAGTAGATATTTTGACCAAGCCCTTGAAAAAAGGGAAGTTTGAAGCATTTAGCCATAAACTTGGATTGATACAAAATTCCTTTCTTGCTAAGAGGGATAATTGTGAATTATAGCTCAAAAGAAACTTATTCATAGGTTCAATGTGAACATGTGAGAAGTAGTTCGAGATGTTTTCAAAAAGAAATTATATCTTTGAAAAACTAATTTTATTTTGTGATTCACTCTAGTAAAACAAGTGAAAACCTTATAATTAGTTGTTGAGTGTTAATTATGCATCTCATGTATGACTTTGACTATGAGAAATCTCAAAAATAGATTCACATCTAAAAGTATAAACATAGGTCAAGGTGGAGGTTTTCATCATTTTCTAACAATTAAGTAGGTTGACTGATGAATAGAGAGAGAGAGAGAACATGGGAAGATAGGAAAAAGAAAATTTTAGGATCACAAAATCAGATAGGAAAGAGACATTTTTTAGTAACACAATACCATATAAGGATTTGTATAGTTTTGTACAACCGTACAAAATTCCATATTGTGATATGAATAGGACCACATATATCCATACAATTATATGGATTAAGCATATAAATGTTCACACAATCTGTGTGGATAGTCTATATATGCATATAGTAGGTCATACACTCTTAGCAAGATGTTGTACTCAGTGCAAGATTATTTCAGTAATTGTGCAGTATTTTTTTTTTTTTGGCAACATGTGGCCCAGTTTTTAAGAGGGAATGGAAAAATGAATTTGAAGGAGTAATTCCCTATATATGTGAAATTGTGTTTTATATTTATGTTATTAAATTTCTAGCTATGGTTAAAATTAAAAAATCAATGTTATCTAACTTCAACAAGTTATTATTTAATTGAGATTTTTCACAAAAATCTCAAAGGCAGTCCATCCAAGAGAGAGGTTTCCGGACCTATCTTCCTCTCCCCTAATCATACACACTTTCTTTTAGAGTTGGGATTGGCTAAGCTAAATAGTACAAACAATAACTATGACTTTAGCACTTGAAAAAACGCTGATACCTATACAAAATTTGGGCAACTCCCTCTTAATTATTCAATGGTTGAAAGAAGACTATACCTTTAGGCATTACTTGCTTTAGTGCTTAGTTTATAACAGTCTATTTTTGCTCACATTTCATTTGGATATGTGTCCAGAGACAATTTTTAAAGCTAATAATTTATATAAAAAATATTTGGAACAACACATAGAAAGTCTTAAACTATCCAATAACATACTTATTTTTATTATTTCTAAATTAAATTACTATTAAAATTTTTATATTAAAATGAAAACAAACTACATCTTTTATATATATATATATATATATGAAATAAAAATGATATTTTATTCGTATTTTTATATAAAATTTAAAAATATTCATAATGGAAACATGACTATCTAAACTTTTATAATAAAATCTCCTCCAATATACCTATAAAATATATATATTTTTAATTATATAATTATCTTGAATATAAAATGATGATTTACTATGTTTATTTAGTATTTAACATTTACCTTTATAGTTGTGTTATCTTCTCAATTATTTTGTAAAAACCCAAAATAGAACATTCTATATACGTTATATAAAAAAGCAAACTAACTTTACCAAATATATTCTTTCCCAATCCATTACTATCACACATCGCATTCATCACGAGACTAAAGTTTGCATCACTTTTTGAATGGGAGTAGATGTTAAATTTGAATTTTGAAATATATTGCAATACAACTGTCTGGATTCCGAATTGGAATAGGAAGCAATGAAGAAATATACAGTTGAACCACACCACCAACTCATTGCCGTTCTATGATGTCATTATACAGTATAGTTTAAAAAAACATGTTCTTCAGTTTTATATGATTGCCAAACATTCAAAATCCAATGGATAAAGTATGGTTTCCATACTTTATTAGTTAATGGTAATTGCACGTCTTTTGAGCACAACCCAACACAGAAACCACCTACCCCAGCAGGCCGCGGGGATTATTGAGAAATGAAAAGGAAAGAAGCAACTGCCATTGTCTCGTTCCACTAACTCCCATAGAAAATACAAAAGAATAAATGCAACGCAATGCAGGTCCGGTAGGATTAGTTAAATCGGCTGCAATCTTGTCTGATCTCGCCCTGGAATCCCGTCTTCACGTCCACACGCCCCAAGTTCCTCATGGCGCTCACGAAGGCCGTGTTAAACGTATCTGAACTCTGAGCAAATTTGTTTACAGCATTTCGTGTGCGCAGGTCTGTATATAGAACCTCGTCAGATGAGAAAAGCCCCTTTCCAGACTGTAAATTCTGGTAATAAACGTTATCGAATTTGCGGGGAGTTGTGGGATCTATGTTAACAGCAATGGTCGGGTCCACGTTCTTAGGGCACATCTGTTGAAGTTGAGTAGCATAGGACGCATTCAGACTTGGATCCACGGATGTACTAGCACTGAAACTGTAGATTCTGTTTGCAAATTGGTTGCAGTGAGAGAATCCCAGAGTGTGGGCTCCTGTAAAAACACCAAAAATACATAAGTTACTAAAAATAATTTATCACTGAAAACCACTTGCAAGTTGCAAGGTATTAATAAAATAACTTTACTTGTTTCCCAGGTTCAAATAATTGTACCGTTGGGAATCACCACTTGTAAGTTATAAAATAGCTTTACTTGTTTCCCAAGTTCAAATAATTGTACGGTTGGGAATCACCACTTGTAAGTTATTAATAAAATAACTTTACTGGTTTCCCAAGTCCAAATAATGGTACGGTTAGGGATTATTATTGTAGTGAGAACAAACCTAGCCAATGATCATATGGCCAGAGATGAACACAAGGGAGTACTGGTTTATCTTATTTCTAATAATTTTCACAAAAGGTTGATATTTAACATTCTCTACAGGGTAAATTGGGTTTGTATAATACTAATGAGCTATGTTCTAATACCATTAATACCACTTACAATCATGATTTCCATGCTTTGATATCTATTATTTTGTGGGAATCACAATTGTCCATTAAACTAAAACTTGTAGGTGTTAGTCAACTATCACATAACTAATGATAAAGATTCATGCTATTAATCCATATTGCAAAACACAGAGAACCATGTTTATCCAACGTCCAACCTCTACTGGGGTTTTGCAGGTCTAAAATCTTAACCTGATGTATAGTTTTGATAACATAAAAGGTTTCATATATGTGTAAATTATGCAATTTTAAGTTATTATAAGTAAACACTTCAAAAAATAAACATTCAATAATGATTTTCATCATTATCTTAAAGTTTAAATCTAAACCTCATGGAAAAACTTCAATGGTTTTTTAATCTCTCCCACAACTATTGATTTAAAAATAGTTACGTCTCTCTCATTTCAGAGGTAGAGTTTCGTTCTCCAATGAAATTTCCATAAAAGGTTATACCATTTACCTCATATATGTATGACATCAATTACCATTAAGATGTTGAAATGTTTAGTATACGGTTGTTTCATATGGTTGCCCAGTTTAAAATTCAAAATGTGTCATGGAACAGAACTGGGAATAAAAAAGCATTCTCCTTTCCAGAGAAATCAATTTGATATTGCAATAGAACAATAGAAACAGACAAAGGAACTGGTCTGTGTCTCCAAGGCCAAGTTTAAGTTATGAAGATAATAGTGATCTGTTCATGAGCTAAAAACAAGCAACAACAGACAAACACTTGCAATTCTGTATCAGACAGAAATTTTGTATTTTCTTAGATAAACTAGTTGGAATAAGATATGGAGTATTAGAGTTGGTGTGATAAAACATTATGAAATTTTAAAAAAGAAAAAGCTAATAGGTTGAACTAATGGAAGCAGGAGTAGAAGAGTTACTGGTATACTAGGCAATCAGAAATGAGGTATTGCAGATACTTACCAGATAGAGCTACCATGTCTGTTTGACTCAAACCCTTCCTTGCAAATAGAAAATTTAGTTGGTTGAGAGTGAATGAAGCCTTTGGCAGGTTTCCATTGACTCTGGAGGCTTGGGATATCAATCCATCTCGTCGCCCTAACTCCACATTGAATTGTGGGCCTCCAGCCTGCAAATGAGAAGATCAAAATAAAATTAATGACTGAACAAAAGTAGCTGGTCCTAAAATTACTAAAATACAAAACTACATAAGGCAAATCATTTTTGGGGTCAATGTTTTAACAAACAGTTATCAGGCACCATATTCTCATAGTGATTGGGAAGATCCACATAGATTGTCTATCACTTTGTGTGGATGAAATGCTTAGCCAATGGCCATCTAACTGACTCCGCACTACAAGTTCATTAATTTGTATATTCTTGTCTTGAAGAGAAGCCAAGCCCTATGATAAATGCTGATCACTTACCAATGCTACAACATCTCTGGCAGCCATGGTTAGGATATCAGCACAAGACACGCTGTTGGGGCACACTTTCTCTACAGCTTGCTTGGCCTTGATGACAGTATCAAATCCATCACCAGCTAATGACAAGTTGTCTGAAAAATCTTTCTCAGCAGTGTTGTTTGATGTAGACTGAATAATCACTGAGGCATCACATCCCTGTGTAGAGATCCAAACGAGAATCAGATCAGTTGACCTACTACTATTGTGAACACCACATATCTATTATCAACCCATGTAACAATACTAATAACAACTTCAACAATTTGCAAAACTGAAAGAGAAAACAGTTTCAATTTCAAGCAAAATCACAAATTCATTGCTTTGAACTAATACACGTCCTATACCTCAACAAAGCAATCATGGAAGAAGAGTCGTAATGTGCCAGGAACTGTCACAAATGTCTGAGTAAACTTTTGAGAAACAACATTCCTTACAATGGATTCAACATTGGGACAGATTTTTGCATAAAAATTCTCACTAAGTTGAGCCGATCCATTGCTTACACACAGCCCTAACAATACCCAAATGACAAATTCAGCCAATTCCAATGGCTTCCTAGCAGATTTTTTTGAACCCATGACAACACCTTATCTGAGAACTCACAAGATAAGAGCCCCTGGCCTACTGTATTACGCACAAACCTGCACACCTCTCTATATAACAATGAATGAAAAAGACAGGGGCTGGTGGCTGGAATCTAATGGCTGGATCAGACAAAACATGAGTCAAATTTAGGTGGATAACAGCCCAGCATTCTCCCTATGTCACATGAACGATCTCGATCCACTCTTGCAAATGTATATGATACCATCTGCAATAGTGGTTTACGCGTATCCACGCTTGCAAAGACGGCTTTGTAATTAAAAACAAGCAAGTGTATTGATGTCTTGGGTATCTGTATATTATATTTATTTTCAAACAGTCAGAAACAGGCTGCCTTATTGAATAATTCAAAGCATGTAATTGTCACTTTGTGAGAGTCCTGATAGATTGGACTGCTTCCTGGGAATATGTAGCATGTGTATTCTCATCAAGTATTTGTATACTTGCACAGCAAGGTAGATTCCTCATCATTTCCATTGAGTGATCTAACATAAAGTATGATTTACCAGTTTACCAAACAGAACACGTGAAGAGAAGGTAAACTTCCTGGAGGGAAAACCCTGGTTGCTGCTTGGAAAAGCTTTTTTTTTATTAAAGGAAGAGCAGTTGTCAGAGACAAGGTTTCCATGGCGTTTTCATGATCACATGGGAACAGTTTTCATTTATACCATCACATCATTGATTTATTTTTGCTTTAACAGGGAAAGTTGTGATTCTTCTCTGATCCCAGTGTGAAATCCATGTCAGCTTTATGCATGTTAGCATGGTCAGCATTTTAAGAAGTTTCTTAACAGGTGCTGGTTTTTTGACAGGTGCTATACTTGTTTTCAACATGTGAGTGACAGGGGTTTTTCCCTTCAAAGCTTGAAGCTTTTAGATGATTCTAGAGAGCACTCTCTCACTAGAATTTGCCTAATATATATATAATTCGTTTAAAGAGCGTACTAATTGATGAAGAATCACTTTTTTTTAATGAAACAAAACTGTCATATTCCATTAGGAGAAAGTTGATACTATGAAAGTCAATATTGTCATCCTAAACCATTAAAATAACAGAGCAAGGCCGTCATAATTGATCAAAGGAACCTGGAACATGAAAGGGATGAGAAATTATTATTATTATTATAAATGGAACATGAAAGGGATGAGAAATTATTATTATTATTATAAATGGGTTGATATTTATTATTATTGATTTAATCTGATTAAACTGTCAATTTTTATAGTATTATTGCTGTTTTACAAAACTGTCATATTTCATTAGGAGAAAGTTGATACAATGAAAATCAATATTGTCATCCCAAACCATTAAAATATAAAATAACAGAGTAAGACCGTCATAATGGATCCAAGGAACCTGGAACATGAAAGAGATGAGAAATTATTATTATTATTATTAATAGTCTGATTTATAGTATTATTGTTTTTTTTAATCCATTTTAAATTTTTTATTAATAAAAGAAAGATTTATATTAAATGTATGTTTATCAAAAAGATTAATTTGGGAGTGCAAAGTTCTAACTAGATATTTCAAGATAGCATTTCAGCATTAAGGCTCTTTACATTTGGTGTTACATACCAAATTGACTCATGGGTTTTTCCTTTTTACCCTTTCTCTTTCTTACATCAGTCCAACCTCTAGAGCTATCAGACATAGCTGAAGGTGGAGTTGTTTCCACGATATTTTGAGAAAGCTCAAAAGCTGATGAATCTGCTCTAACTACTATTTCTTTCTCATTGTCTAAGTGATCAGACTCATGGGTACGCTTTTTCCCACTAATTGTCGGTATTGTCATTGTTGAATCCTTATCATTGATCTTTATTGTCAGGGACCCCTCTATAGAGGGGTGAGATGTTGTGTTGTCAAGGGGTGACTTTTTTTGTTGATCATCGCTCTTCTTATGATCTGCAACATTCTTGGGGTCAGAAGCAACTTTTGGGTCCCTCCATCAATGGCCATATTTCTTTGGCTCTTGGGTGCCAAATGTCCCTATTGCCGAAGGACACGAACTCTGAAGGTGCCTAGGGTGTTGATAGGTTCTACACTTGAAAGTGTTGTTTTTGTAGTCCAATGATTGGTGAAATTCTTTACCCTCACACATGAGGATAATTTTGTGTGGAAGACCTTCACTAAGATCCATTTCTACACAAATTTGGACAAAAGTGATGATCCCTTGAGCCAATCTATCACTGTCCATCTTGATGAAGCGATCTATTGAGTCTCTGATATTTGCTAGGATCTCTGACCGAATCTAGTGAAGAGGTAAGTTTAGGAGCCTTGCCCAAACTAGAGTGGTTAGAGATTTCATAGTATTCGGGTTAAAGTCTAGAAACAATGGTTGAATTAGAAGGCCAACTCAGCCCCAGAACGAGGATCCCTCGTCAAAAAGCTTATGGAAATCTTCCATATCCTTGAAGATAACCACGAAAAAACTTTCAAACAAAAGAGAAATCCACATTCTGGGATGTGAACCAATCTGGAGGGCCAAAACCCATTAAAGCAACATATAATCACCCTACGTTTGTAATCTGCTACCCTGATCCTTGAGAGAATAACATTCATTGACAACTTTGGAGTGTCCTTAGATTGCTCCACCACAAAAGCTTGACTTGAGAGTGCTTTTGAAGTTTGAGAGCTAGAACCAGGGTTAAGGGCATCCTTGAAGGATTTGGGCTTCAAATCCAAGGCTTCCCCCTACCCTTGGCACCTCCATTTAGACGCGGCAGCGAGGGAGATGGAAGAATCTCTCTTGATGTCATAATCTCATGCAGTTCGCCATTTTGAGCTACCTCCCTTCAGAAAGGAGTCTCATTTCCCCCACAAGAACTCTTGTGGGCTTCTGGATGCTAGAAGCAAGCGAAAATACTGAACCCTCTTCTTCAACCATTATGCAAAGAGATTCCTCGGACAAAGATCTGGCAAAAATTGGGACAATCTTGGAAACCAAGTTTCCAGGACCTCTACATGATGGAGTAGCCTCCACTCGTTGGAGAGATTTGTCAAACATTTTGCTGGAAACCCCATAACCCAAGAAAACTTCCTAATAAGGAATATGGAAGATATTAAAAGAATTCCGCATCTTCCACCCTGCCTTGGGGATCAAGCTAAGTAGAAATGTTTTCTTTCTACCATGGTGTGATTTATTTCTTGCATCATTCACTGAAGAAATATTCATGTACCTATCATTCTCATGCATCCACTGTGCAAAATCACACAAGGAGGTCCATTTCTTAAAGACCCTTGAGGTGTTCTATAACTGAAACCACTTGGTGACTGCATAATTTCGAAAGGGTGTATGTCCTATGTCAATCTCTTGACCAATGACGACGCAATTCGAGAAGCTGCTAACACCTAATATCCTTAGTCAGTGTGAGACCTCTATTTTCAATCAACCACTTAGTGTTTCTATGAGTTGATTTTATTTATTTATTTATTTAAATTCCAAAATTAAAAATATGATTATTTTTTAATAATGCTATTTTTTAAAAATAAATGTAATAATATTTCTTAAATATTGTTTATAAAAATTAACTTTCATTAAAACTAAATTTGATTTAACAATTAAAAAAAAAACACTCTGATTTATTTTTGCAGTTAGTAAAATATATCTTAATTTTTTTAAAAACGATAGAAATGATTTCAGTGACAAAATATTAATGAGTTTAAAACTAAACACGATATGTTCATATGTTTCAAAGCTTTTTAGGAATGAAAGAAATGATTTTAGTGACAAATGGATTGCAAATAATAAATAAAGAAAACAGGGATTCCATTTTCATGAAAAAGACCTACGAGGAAAGAGAAGAGAAGGATTATTCTAAAAGTTATCTGATAGGAGAAACTTCGTTCGTTGGAATAATTTTATTATTTTAAAGTTTTTCCTTTTCAAAGTGTGCATGTGCACACCGCATGCTCTTGGAATAAGATATCAAATTGACCAGAGATTTATTATAGTGGACTTTTTTGAAAGGAGAAAATAAACTCAGATATCAAATTTGGATTTAGATATCGCATTGATAAAAAATATAATGGAATATTTCACAGGTGAAAAGAGAATAATATTAATATATAAAAATTTAGATTCAAATGGAAATTTATTAATCCATAGGTGATAAGAGAATAATATAATATATAAAAATTTAGATTGAAATGGAAATTTATAAAATAATAATTTGTTATACAGATTATTTTATATGTTATAATTATATTAATTAAAAGGAAATTGAAATGAAAATTTTATAAATTAATAAATCATAAAATTAAAATATTTGTATATATTAAAATTATTTTCATGTAATGATGGGTAAGCAATGAAGTGAGAAAACCATTAACGATGTCACACTTTTTAATTATTTTAGGAATGAGTGTAAGATTGTAAAAAAAAAATTGTGATATAAGTGAATGATGAATAATTTTAAAATAATAAGATAAATATAGATATGATTAATGGTGTTAATATTTAAAAAGAATTATTTCCTGAAAGTTTGATGATATGATATTCTTTTCTTTAGGTTGTGGTTCACAGACACTTTGATTAACGGGTGGTGAAGTTTGATGATATGATATTCTTTTCACACTTTGATTAACGGGTGGTGTTAGAAAAAGCTGGGTTGATCGACCCCGAAGGGAATCTAGCCCCGCGGCCCAGTAGCTAGGCCTAACCCCAAGGGCTTCAGGGAGAATGGACCCTGTGACCTCTTGACGGTGAGGAACTGATTTTGACCAACTGAGCTAACCCTTGGGGCTTGATGATATGAGATCTTAAATAAACGAATATAAGAAATTTTTAACGAGGGAAAAAATTTAGTATAAAGAGTTAATTATAAATTTAATATGATAATTTTTTTCTTTTCATGAACTTTATGAAATAGAAAAATGAATGTATATTTGTTTTGCAATCTTAAATACTATGTTCATCAATCTTAAGTTAAAGCCAAAATAACCAATTTATCCAAACACTTAGGGGAACAAAGGAAGTCTCATTCTTTTTTTTTTTTTTGAATATATACGAATGCACATATATTTCTATTACACATATTTATAACTTTACAACACATTTCCTTTAACATTAGGACCTATTTTGGGGACCTATGTTTCATAAGGAACACTTAGCATTAGGATCTATTTTCCTATCTTGTGCATTGTCAAAATCCCTAGGCCTATTTACTTTCTCCAAAAGCAGCTAGTGGCGCCTAAAAGACCACTTGAGTATTGAAGACACCATAGGGATGCCATGTTTTTAGCTTGGAGGTCCCAGTTCACATTGCTTGAGGCCTAGAAGGTCCATTTTATTGCATAAGGTCTTGTTTTTCCTTCTTAGCCATGGTCTAAGCCCTTAGACCCATCATTGATGCCCATAACCAATTGATGGCAATGATATCCCATGGTCAAACATCAAATAGAAAGGTATTATGTGGTATTTCAACACATCTTTTACCATACATGAACTCAAGAAGCTTTGCTATATTTCTTGGGACCTTCTTATAATTCCCTAACCATTGTCAAGATGAAATGACCCATTGGTATTACTGAAAACAACATAATTTCCCTTGGTAAACCACTCATTGATTTGTAGACAATTGACCTATTGCAAAATTGTCTCATCAATGTTTATGTGAATTATACGATAAGAAAAATAGTTATCACCTTGAATTCTTATTAGACTATAAAAGACTACTTTGTAGGAATGATACATATTAGACAAAATAAAGGATGTGTATTCTTACAATAATGTAATTTGGAAACCCATCTTTACTCATCAATTACCATCCAAAATATGATTGAAATCAACACAATGATGACATAAGGAGTCACTTTGTGTGAGGGCTCAACTCCAATCCACAAACAACTATTTGAATGTAGTCCCAAAAACAATTCAAAGTATAGTTAGTAGCTCATATAAACATAATAAAAATCCTCCACACATTTTCATTCAAAAATTTCTCTCAATATGAATAACTGTGGAAATATACACTCTCTCATAATAAATATCGTCAAATTAAAATATAGAAAATCATTATAGTGTGTTATTAATCAATACAATGGAGTTTGAGCAGGGCTTTCTTGTTTTCATTGTTGTGCCAAGAGGCACTCTCCAATGTAGTATGGAAGAGGTGTTGTAATGTTATGTATAGATTTGGACTCGGATAAATTATAGGTAAAAATTTAAAAATAAAATTGGAGAGGTCAAATTATTTAAAATAAAAATAAAATTAAAAAATTATAACATACTAATGGTTATAAAAATTGTTATGATTGTTTAAAAGTAAAATTGAGGTCCTAGAGTCAATTTACCATTGGCGGTTTTTGGGTTCTAGATTTTGATAACCCATGGTTTTGCTAATGGTATTCTTATGTAATATAACCTATTTAAAGGTGTCAACACTCCTTTTCAATTTTCCTTTAGTGTATGTGTGTGTGCGTGTATTAAACCAACTGAGATCCATCCTAACTCTCGATCTATCAAGCATAGAGAGGGATCAAATCTCTCGAGGTGAAAACCTTTCCTCAAGTTTTGCACTCAAAAAAGAGGTTTTCACCTTGAGATATATTATCCCTCTCGGTGCTTGATAGACCCAGAGTTAAGATGGATCTAGGTTGGTTTGTAAAAGGGGGATTAAGTAATACATATGAGACAAACAATAATAATGGACTACTATGTATATGACAAGAAAAATTGTATTGTAATTGTGTGGCTCTATCCTTTGAATTTTACACAACAATTAATACTCAAGCCACTTTCAAATCATAAACCCACATCCATCAAAAGGAAATTATACTTATAAGAATCAAAGAATGTTGGTTATTGTGGAGTTAACATGATTTTTCTAGTCGATGATTTCACAAGAGACCAAGGAATTGTGTAGCGAGCAACATTGGATCATAATAATGAAACCATGATGTCAATACTGAATTCTTGAACATTATTAGTAATAAAAAAAGTGTGGTGTGTGGGGCTTTTCACATTGAACAAGACACAATGATGTGTTCAAGCCACATCTCAACTCAACCACATAATCTTGTTCAATCTCACAATAAAACCATGTGAAATACACTAAAATAAATTTATTCTTGTTGGTGAATATCCAACCATAAATGTTAATGCTAACAAAATACTTACAATTTGGTGATGTATAACAACAAATTAAATGATAATATGTGCGCATTATGTTTAAGAAAATATGTACCCAATGAATATAGAAATGAAATATTTCAACTTAAGGTTGAATATTTTGGCCATCAGTTGGACATAATCTATTTTAGCGTGTGTGTCATACAAATATTTCATCTTCTCTAATGCACCAGGGTGTAGGATTTGTTCTCCTTGTTCTCCCAAATGGATAGTGCCTTATCTGATGTGGGATTGTTAGGTGATTTTTCCTCCTCTCCTTCACATATTCCTTTTCTAAGTTATTAAAAATGGGGGTGTGCATGATCTTTTTGGATCACTATCTCTAGTTCTCCTTACTAGTTAGCACCACACTAGCAATGGAGATGAGGGAACACATTTTCACAAAAAAAAATTGAAGGGGTTAGAAAATTTGGAAGAGTAGTAGTTCTAATGGTGATGGCTTCTTCTTCCTCTTTTTTATATATTCCTTCTCTTGCTAGCTCTCTTCTGTAATGAACAATCTAATTTTTCAATAACACTTGATGAGAAAGTTTGGCAAAGTCTCATATCTAAGCTTAGCAAATGTCATCATGATAATAAATCCTTGTAGACTTGAATGAAACAAAATCAACACAAGCATGCAATTTGCTTGTCAAAATCACACATTGGAACTAAAAGACTTAGATATTAGGACGAATCACACACATACCTTGAATGAAACACACAATAGTTCTTTTATGCAAGTCAATTGAACAAATATTTGGACTAATTGCATATAATCATTGGAAGCCAAATGCACTAAAATATGTATCAATGCCTTTCTTGGTGAGATTGGTGCTGTAGCTTTCTTTTTTTCTCTACGGTCTTCCAACTTTCTTTATCTTGCATCTCCTTCATCTCTTCTAGTTCTTGGGACATTGGTGTCTTAGCTTCGTGATCTACTGTGTTCGTCCTTTTGAAGATAATCGGAGAAGAAGTTTGGTCTAGGAGATCTGCTTTGCTGTTAAATGAAGATTTATTTTGTGCGGCATTCGAGTCCTCATAACTGTTGATGCTTGAGGGGTTGTCGAGTTCACTCTTTTATTGTTGGGCGGGGCTTTCCCCATGCTTGTCTTGAGAGTTGTTTCTTTCTTTCTTGATTTCTTGTGATTCAGAGTTTTCTCGAGAGTATTCCTCTTTGATGACAGTGCAGCGTTCTTTTTGTGCTTCCTCCCACCATGTAGATCTGTGGTGATTTTTTCTAGCAGAATTTTTCTGGGAGGCTTTTGGGAAATTTTTGGCTAGGTGGCCTATCTCATTGAACTTGTTATAAGGAAGCTACCTTTCCAACATCTCATTAGAAAGTTTGCATAGGATTTTAAGATAGATTTGAGATTTCAATCTTTTGTTGTGGTAGCCTTGCAAGAAGCATCATAGCCATATATTCTTGGCCTCTTTAAGGGCACGAGTCTCTATTCCATTCATGACTATAGGGTCACCATTATGCCCAAAAACATTCAAATTTCTCATCATGTAGAGGGCTTCACAACTTTTGTAAGTCACATAGAGAGATATAACACAAACTATGAGCACAAGTATAAATAGGGAGTAGTGTTTTTGATACCCAAAAACTAAGGAAATGAGCATGCAAGAGTTATAATTTTAGATAGGAAGGAGAGAATGTGTAGATAAGAAGACGGATGGGGACAAGAGTGACAACATTAGTCGTGGACATGAAATGCTAAAAGAGTGAGTGTGGCATTTTTGGTGTTCTTGACAGCACGTGCAGGTTTGCAACCTAGCAAACAAGTATGGAAGGGAACTGGTAGAGAAAGGAGTTACAAAGAGAAAGTAGAATGCCTAAACTTGTCTCGGATGCCATGTTAGTCTATGTTGAGTAACTCTCAGTATTGACTTTTCCATTAACATTCAGTGTTATATATAGTGAAGTGACACTTCATTTCATATTCTAAAGTTCTATTTATCTTTTCCATCTCCTAAATTATTTATTTATATTTATATTTATAGGAAAAAAACCTTAAAGGATTATGTCCAACACAAGGCATATAAATTGTATAATCCAATTAGAAAGAAGGTGAAAATCAATGAGGATGTTGAATTCAAAGAAGATTAAGCATGGGATGGGATCATATACAAGAATTTAACTATTGGAGCAATAACACCTTAAGTAAAAGATTAAATAGAGGAGTAGATTGCATAAGGAGGAAAAAGAGTTTCACAAACCCAATCATCAATAATAGATGCTCCAACAAGAACCCCAAGAAATTCTATTCAAGGTAACTCATCTAGCCCAATAGCTTAGTCTATTCATACTTTTCAATCAAGTAGTAAATTTGACCCTACAATTACAAATGTAAGGTCTAAAAATACTAAAGTTTGAGAGAAATACATGAGGATCTAGATGTGCATTCAAATTTTGCATTTCTTACTTGTCAATCCACATAGTTTGAAGAAGGAATTAAAGAAGAAAATTGGGCAAAAGAAATGAATGAATAATTGGAATCCATAGAGAAGAATGATACATGGTATCTAATGGAATTATCAGAAGATAAAGATTGCATTGGTATAAATCGGGTTTACAAAAATAAGTTTAATGAGAAAGGAGAAGTAGAAAAGTGCAAGGCCATATTGTTGGGAAAAGGTTTTGCACAAAATCCTGGAGTTGATTATGGTGAGACCTTTGCACTAGTTGTAAGGTTATATATGGTCATAGTTGTCTAAACCATAAAAGGTCAAAACAAGAGGAAATATTATCAAATGTATGTAAATTTAGCATTCATAAATGACATTTTAGAATAAGAAGTCTAAGTGGAGCAATAAATAGGATATGTGATAAAAGAACATGACGATAAATGTACAAATTGAAGATTTTTGGATGAATGAAAGTCATTTCTGCTTGTTTGTTTCATGACATGTGCCTAACAATCTCTTAAGGACCCATTAATTATGGAAATGTGTCTGTTTACTAAGACCTATGGGTTTTGGTGTAATGGAAATTGTGATTCCAACAAGTTGTATCAGAGCTAAAGGTATCAAGTTTGGAACACACCTAAGTCACGTTGGGGGTGAGATTGTTGGACTAATGAAAGTCAACACTCCCCATGTGTTTTGAAACATGTACCTAACAACCTCTTAAGGATCAATTAACTCTAGTGATGCATCCATTTACTAACACCTATGGGTTTTGGTGTAATGGAAATCATGATTTCAACAAATAAATATTTCGATGGGCTTAAGAAAGTTTCCAAAGCTTGGTATAGCATCATCGATTTATGTATTATTAGTAATGAATTCAATAGAAGTAGAAATGGTCCTATAATATAAATCCACACCAAAAACGAAAAATACATGAAAAGTGTTTTTCTTGAAAGAAACATGTTTTCTCATGTATTTTCAAATTTCTTCAATGTGACAAAATAATTAGTATTTTTTATTTTTCTTGTGTGGGTCTACTCAAAAGTATGTAGAGTAGATACTCATTGGATGCAAAATATTCCCAATCCAAGTGTTGGATACACTTGACATTTGAGTGAACCTATAAGGAAATAATACCAAAAATACAATTTTAAAAAGTAGTTTTCTTCTATTCCTTCCAAAATATTTATCACTCTAGTTGCCAACATCATCTTGAATCTTAATGGTTCTTTTAAATTTTATTTATTAATACATTTTTTTTTAATTTTAAGACCCATTTTTTACATCAAAATTCCCCTAAGGGATATGATATAGCATATTCAAGCACTCATAGTAATTTCTTGGTTGGATATATTGATAATAATTTTGCAATTAGGATGGATGGTGGACAAAGCACTTCAAGATATGTCTTCCATCTTGGTTCAAGTGTGATTTTATGGGCATTGAAGAAGTAGCCCATTGTGACAATATTATCAATAGAAGCTAAGTATGTAGTAACAATAACAATAATATGCCAAGTATTTAGGTTGTGTAGAGTATTAAGTGATCTTTAACAAGGATAAGAAGGACCAACATTAGTATAATGTGATGACAACTCAGCGATAAATTTTTCAAAAATCCATGTTTTTTTGCAAAAGAAAACAAACATATTAATACTAGTTACCATTGTCATAGTCTATATGTTCTACATTTTGGAAGGTTTTCTAGTATATATTCTAGTCTAATTTGTCTAGACTCTATCAAAGCTTTCTTAGAATCACAAGTTTGAGGTGTAAACCATCCATCATTTGAGTGCCCTAGGGGTTTTTTAGGGTGCTAAATCCATATATGCAATCAATAACCAATTTTTAATAACAAAAAATAATATTTGGCTAAAAAAATCTTTGGATTCTAGGCAAAACTCTAAAATGTAGCATGTTTATGGCAATACTAATATCATTTTATTAGAGAATTTAATGGTAAAATCTACTTGGAGTTTTTTAAATTAAAGGACCAAGTGACTTATATATGTCCATAAACAATGACAAGAAACATGTTTAAGTTTCATAAAAAAAAAATAGGTGTTGTAGATATTGAAGTACTTAATGATTGTAATTAAGGGAGAGTGTTAAGATATTATTATTCTTGCACTAGCATAGAGAGTTTTGGAAAAACCTCAAAGTTGACATCTAGTTAGATTTTGTTAGATCTATATACAAATTCTAAATTCTATGCATCGAAAACTCAATGCTCCATCAATTACATTAATAAAACCTCCTTAATAAAAATAACATTTGTCATTATCTTATTTTTTTAATAAATTGCAAATTACCCAATTTTCCTTAGTAAAAGTCACATTTCATTACCATATTATTTAAGGAGTAGTGTAAAGAGGTAACCTTTTGGCCACCTTGAAGTTTGGATTAAGGCGGTTGAACATTTTTTAGCAATTCGATGATCCATATCCTCCATGCTCAATTCATCTTTGGCTCTATTCATCTTCTGCACTCTGTTTCCTTAATCGTCCAATGTACACAAGCATGAGATTGAGAGGGAAATGAAAATTAGAATTTTAAATGTCTTATGATTCAAGATGATATATCCATGAAGATCTTACTGACCCTCTACTTGTTAGACTACTCCACTCCTAACACCTATGTTGAAATTCCTTTGTACCCCAGATCTGATCTATGCCTAAACTGGAGCATAAACACATTGAAGATACCAATCTAAAATCAATTTGCATAGAAGCAATATAAAAATAGTTAAATCAACACTGATAGTACACAAGAATATATGAGCCCAAATCTCATTTCTCATTAGTCAATTAATAAGAAAACACTAGGTCTCTCGTACCAGGGATCATGACCCTTCAGATTGTTACCCTCATACTCACAATCAATAAGTCTAAAATAATAAAATTATGAAACTTGGAAATTATAATTCTTATTTGTCTTTGATGTGCTCATCAATTCTAGAATGAGTTTGTTCCTAATACTTGGTAGTTTGTTGAGGTTTAGTTGGTTGAGAGATTCTCTCCAACTAGTTAGCCTCCTAGATTAGTGTGTGGTTGAGATATTCACTCAACCAAGAGATTGCATGTCCAAGATAGACTAACTATCTCGAGACATAGCTTGATGTATATATTATATCATCATTCTTTGTGAATATACAATCAAGATTAAAGCCTTTTCTTCCAACCTTCCATCTCTTGAATTATTTATTTATTTTCATTTATTAAATTCAATGGGTATCAGAGCAGTTATAATTCTTAGGTCCTGATTTTTTCATGGTAGTGTTCCATGGGAAGGCAACACTGTGTTTGAGGGATTGTATACTCGATCAATTATCAGTGACTATGTCCATTCACTATATGGTGATGGTTTGTGGCAGTGTGGACTGTATATACCTACACATGCAACCTGTGCGCAAGTGAAGGAAAAGGCCGAAGCTTGGGTAATTTGTAGTCGATGAAGTAATCCAAAGCATACCTATATGATATTTGACCAGAGGTTGTGTTGTGTTGACCGTATATTATTTAGGAGTTTGAGTTCAAATCTAAAGGTTGATTTTGCATGACTTTTGATGGCCTTTCCCTTGCAAAAATGTGGGTTTTTTTGAGGGAGAATAGGGAACAAAGTTCGATCCTCTGTTTTGTAATTCTCAATTATTTATGTAATGTAATACATAGTTGGGTTTTATCAAATATATGGTTGAATTTATTCATTCAGGGAACAACTGAGTAAGAATCCATCTTTGTCATATATAAGTAGTGTTGTCTATACGTTTTGGTGTGAGAATCATGATTATATGTTTGATAAAGGATCCAATGCACAAGTGATAGGTTGAATTGAATCAAGACATGAATGATGTTGTGGTTGGACATCATAACCAAGGAAACGAAGCAATGAGTGTTATCATAATCGATTTCCAGATCACAATGAGAAATGTTGAGCAACATGGGTCAAATGTTGTGCTGGAGACTAAATCTCTATTTAGGGTCATCAATTCATAATAATTGAAGAATACCTCATATTGGCAGACTCATATTGAACTGTGAAGAGATCCTAGCATAACACTCTATTTCCATTCGAGGTTATAATTCACTCAACAGTGAGGGGGGCTCTGTCAAAATGTTTTTTCCACTATCAGATTCAGAGATGAATGGTCAAGACTGCTTTTGAAAAGTCAATATATATGGTGGATGTTCAATGTTATTTGCACCATCGGTCAGAATTTAATTTTCTTTTATGAGTTTCCCAGTGCAATAGGATTGTTTCCAAAATCAACCTCAACACCAACATCAAATGGTATTGTGATTGCAACGGAAATTAGAATTGTAAAGAGGAAGTGAGTGGATTTTTCCATTGTTAGAGAGCCAAAATTATGTATAGATGCCCCGATTCTATGTATGGGAGATATTACAGAGTGCTTTCCACTGGATTCCATGACAAAGCTCCATGTGATGGGCTGGACAACTGCTACAAAACTCATGACCATTGGGAAGATTAGTTATCTCAATGTCAATTGCAATCACAAACGGTTGAAATTCCTCAACACTTACCGTAGTTCTAGACAATCTTAGTTCCCAGGTGCCACGTGTAGCATTCACATGGTGCTGAATACCATCGACTTTGGCATCGAGATAGGTGTGTGGATTGGAAAGGAGCTACCACCCTTAGCGGCACCAAACGACTCCAACACTTCTACAACATAACAAGAAACGCGATAGATTAACAACAACACCGGGAGGAGCCTGCATGAAGCCACCTAAGAAAGCACCCGCGTGGAAATCCGTATGGAAATCAGCTAGCTCGTGAACCAGCAACATGGAACCCATCTCGAGAACTATGCGTGGAACCAAACTGGAGGAATGTGCACTCTTCCTTGGAGATCTGTGCGAGTCTAAGTTTATTTCTCTGCACGGATTTCCCTTGCACTCATTTATGCAAATCATTTTCCATATTCTCTTTTCAACTCTTTTTGTTTTGAAAGGCGGGCGTGGATAATTTCAAGAAAGTGAAAGAGTAAATTCATATAAGTGGAGAAAACACATTGAGAGAATGAATTGAAGTTAAATGGTGGAACATCTTGAAGTATGGATGTGTATGCTTATTTATTAATAAGCATAGTAGTTTTGGTCGCTTTTGGGTTGCAAGATTAACTTTTATATCTCCGCATGCTAATTTAAAGATTGTAATATTAAATGAGTCCAAAGTTCTTAGTTATTTTGTCAAAAGTCGAGTGGAGGGAGGTTTAGGTTTACTGTTTGTTTGGAATATAAAAGGTTCTAATTGTGGAGTGATAAGTTTGTAATTCTAGGGGTTTGAAAATTCATTTTTTTAGTTAAGTTCAAGCTATGAATAGTATAAGTTGAGTCTAAATCCAGGAAAATTTTATGTTGTAACAAAAAGGGTGTATTTTCGAACCCGACACCCAAACCTTAATTGAATTATTAAGTTAAAATTGATAAGGGGTTGGGTTTTTAAAAAGTCAAATGAGAAGTCATCTGCTCATTACATTACATTGTAAAAATCATTAACTTGGGTGCATTTTTGATAGTAGTGGACACCCTAAACTTGTCAAAACTAAATCAAATGAGTGTGAAATAGAAAGAAACAAAGTTCAAATCTAAGATCAAGAAAGCGTGAAAATCAAGCTAGTCCTAAAAGAAAGGAAGCGTGATTTCTACCGAGTGAGTTCAAATGGAGCAAAGTATTAAATTGCTAGAGTTTTTGAACAATCTAATACTAAGGCATCTACAATATGCATATGAGACCATTGAATTTATGCAAATTGAATCACAACTATAACGTGATGAGTTACAACAAAAGAGTCATGTTTCTGTTCCATTCAAAAATACAACTTCAAATGTTGATTCCAAGCCACTGAGTGATACAATTTCAAGTGTAGAAGTTGTACATAATCAAGTTCAACTTTCTTGTTCCAAGCCAATCATCAAACCATTGGAGGAAATCCAATGTAAAAAAAATTGACGTGGTTTAGGATATGACAAAGATGAAAATAATTTGTATATTCCTGATTATTCAAAACAAATCAAGTTCATCATTGGAGGATTTCTTGATCAAGCAACATCAAAAATCAATGAGAAAGTTGAAGAAAAGCCAAAATGCCAACATTTTCAAAGAACAGGTCATATGGAAGATCATTGTTTTGATCTCCATCCTTGTCACCATTGTGGCAAGAAGAATCACTCATCAGAGAGATGTTGCAAACGAAACCAACCAACTAGATTGAAGATTAATTATGCATGGATTGATCCTTGGGAGCAGTTATTAACAGTAAAATGATTGTATATGTTTTGCTATAGAATTTAATCTCACATGAAGACAAATATTTCAGCCAATAGTGAAAAGATGGTACTCTCATGCACCTGAAAGAGTAAGTACAACAATGAAACTCTCCTACATTTGAAGGGGGGGGGGGAGTTCAAAACAAATGCATATGGTTATAGTCTTTCCTTCCAGTTGACAAAGGGGAGATTGATGATGAAATTGAAATTGAATTGATGATGATGGTTGTCAGACTGAAATTTTCGCCAACAACACAATTTTGCAGGGGGAATCAAAATTTGTTAGTGGACAAGCGATTAAGATGCTGATTGAGAGAAAATGTGGCCATTTTTTGTTCACTTAGGTGGTCATTGGACCAAGAAAAGGATAGATAGATCCTTTTGCATTGTAGATTGGAATTAGATTGAGTTGTCAATCATTTTTAGGAATGTGTCAAACTTGCAATTGATTCACTTCTCTTGGCTTGCTCTCTTCATATTGCAGTTTTCAACATCTAGTTTTGGTAGTTTTTCAGGCAACTTTTCATTGAGGCTCAACTCAACAGTTTCAACATGAAGACTTGGAGATGGTACTAGGTTCTTACTCTGGACTTATGATTGAGGGGGGGAACATTTTTTTCACAAGAAAAAGCAAAATTTTCATTAATAATAAGAAAATTACATATTGTATCTTTAGCATGTGTGAAATGCAGAAATCACCAGTAAATGGATAAACCATTCAAATCAGTACAATGTCATAGTTCAATATTTACAATAAAAAGCATAATATTTACATAAAATATTAAAAGGCATAACTGTCCAGTAAGCATAGAGATGATCAAAAAGAAAAAAAATCGAATGATCTTATGAAGATCATTCCGATATATTCCCATCCATCTCAATGAATGGTCGATGGTAAAACTGATAGAACACCCGATCTCTGAATTCCTGAATCAACCACTGCCCCTTGATCTGTTGCACAACCTCCTTGGAAAGAAAATCGGCAACCGCATTCCTTTCCCTATATATATGAGAGCATATAATAAAATCAAATTGTGATTTTAGAGTGATGACTTCATCCAGTAAGCCCCTCAGTGTGTGAAAGTGACAATGATATGTAGAGTTGATCCATTTTATAACAAGCTTTGAGTCCCCAAAGATCTGTATCCTATGTAAATTTTGTTCCAGAGCAAATATTATAAGGTATCTAAGACATTTAAGTTCAACATAGTTGTTGGTGCCCCTCCCTAAGCCCAATTTGATCTTGAAGAAATGTGAGTCGTTTATGTGAAGTACACCCCCCCCACACATCCATCGGTCTGTGCCAACCCATCGAAATAAGCCCAGGGGATATTCTTGTCTATTACTTCCAGATCGATGGCCCAGGTGGGGTGGTGATCAAAGTCCTCAGGGGTCAAACTATAGATAGCAACGATATAATTACAAGTGGCTGGCCACTCGGACGATGCGTCCTGATATATAATGCAATTCCTGGTCAGCCAGATACCCCAACAGACAATCAGAGGGAGGTTTCTAATTTTTTGTGAAGCTGCAACATTCCACCAACTTTTCCAGGCATCAAATAAATGTGGTCCATCCCATCTGAGCATAATGTTGAGGGAGGTAGTGATCTGAACCCACACCTGGCCAACAACTAGGTAGTGAAGGAATAGGTGGTCGATATCCTCTGCATTTTCCTTGTAGAGGCAACATATAGACAGACCATTAAAATAATGACACATAAGATTAACCTCCATGGGCACTTTATTTGATGATATACACCACATGAACATACAAGTTTTGTGAGGTGCCTTAAGCTGTGGGTTCCATCACCAGCTCACCTCCACTAGATCTAGAGTATTCATAAGTGTTGTGTATCCTTCCCTTGGGGTATATTGACCATGTGGTGTAGTTGCTCATATGATTTCATCTTCCTGTAGAGTAATCTTCATATTATCTTCCTTCAATGCTCCAATAAACTGATGGCAAACCTTGGTCCTTCTACCTGGAATCCCAAGATCCATAGCATTAAACCATTTCTCAGAGATCCAATTTGGGTTTCTAACATCAGTAATATGAGAGAGCTCGGTGATGTCATCTGTAGCAAGGATTTGTCGTAGCTCCAATAGTAGTATGTGTGCATTACCGCATCCAGACCAAGCATCTATACCCAGTCGCACCTACGCACCATTCTCGATTCATCAAGCCAGTCCTTCCTTCATGACGCTAATAGATTGCAAGATAGCCTTCCAGATGATAGATGCACCTGTAATGCCATTTTTTGACCTGCTAATCTAGTCCATGACAAATAGAGGGTGAATGTATTTAAAGTAGACCACCTCTTTCCATAGACTATCTGATGTGATAATCTACCATCCCATCTTCGCAGCCTGTTCTTTTGCAAATAAATGTAGATCATTTATACCCCATCCACCCCATTTTTTGGTTTCCCAATTCTGTCCCAGTGAACCCAAGCAAATGTCCTCCCCACATTTTCCCCCCACCATAGGAAGCAACAACAAATTTGTTGTATTATGTTGATTATGCCTTTTGGTATCCAGGCAAGAGTCATCCAATATACCGGGATGGCCTCCAAAACAGATTTGATCATGGTGAGACTGCCAGCTCTAGAAAACCATCTTTGCTGCCATATGTTAATACAACCATCAATTTTTGTAATGAGCCATGTCCAATCTGAAATATGATAACCATTTTGTTTGAGCTTGAATCCAAGGTATTCTAGACCCATCTCCAGCTGTGCTCCAGCCCCTGCCTAACAAATCGAAATTGTTGTATGGCATGTATTTGCTCATTTTGTAAGAAAGACACCAGCAAGATGGTGGTTTTTTTGAAGTTTGGATCCATACTTGTAGCTTTACAAAATAGGGATAATATTTTCTTGAAACAAGTGGTATCACGGATTGAGCCATTTAAAAAAATAAGAACATCATCTACAAACAATAGATGTGAGAGATAGGAAACTTCAGATATCTTTACACCTCCAAATGACCCTTCAACATGGGATTTAATTAATAGTCTACTTAGTCCCTCCATGATCAAAATAAATAACAATGGTGATAATGGACATCCCTGTCACAGTCCACGTTCAACATGAAAAAACCACAATGCAACCCCATTGATGAGAATGCTATATGATGCAAATGTGAGACAACACATGATCCAATTTATGAAAGAGTGAGGAAAATCGATATGGGTAAGAATAAGCTGAAGATATGACCAACTGGCATGGTCAAAAGCTTTTGATAGATCAATTTTAAGAATGATACTCTTGGTATTCTTTTTCTTGATCGAATGGATCCCTTCTTTCATGTATCTGGCATTGATTAAGGGATCTGAATTGTTCCTTGGAGATCATCTTGGATAAAAAAAGGTTTGATGCGGTTAGCAATAATTTTTGAAATTATTTTGTATATACAGTTACATAGGGATATGGGACGATAGTCATCAAAGGTTTGAGGGTGATCGGCTTTGGGAATGAGGGCAAGAAAGGTCAAGTTGAATCCTTCATGCATCTGGCCAGAAAGTCTACAGTCCTCAATAGCCAATAGAAGATCAGGCCCAATATGATCAAAGAAGGTGATATAGAATTCCATAGGCCACCCATCAGGACCCGAGCTCTTATCTCTTTTGAACCATTTTAGGACAACTTCAATTTCCCCCAGCGTCATCGGTTCATTTAGTATCTTTGTATCTTCAACCTCCACAAATCTAGGAATCGCTTCAGTAGTGCGAAGTATCTCAGCAATGGTAGCTTCCATAGGCACTTTGAAGATTTGTGAGAAATTTGTTTTGCCCATATCAGCAAGTTGATTGAAAGTGTTGGCCTTCCTAATTGTTTGATCGCTTATTGTCCTAAGAGTGTTAATAATTTTTCTCCCCCTGGCACATTGTTGAAAAAAATTAGAGTTTTCGTGTTGGGTTGTGTTATTCTTTCCACAACTAGCCCACGTAGTGAACCGAGGGGTTAGAGGGGGGGCAGAGCCCCCCTTTTGTTGCGCCGATTACATAGCAAGGGGGTCACAGGGGGGTTTGAGGGAGGCAGGTAGTCCCCCTCTACAAGGATCGAGGCAGCGCCCTGGGAATTTTTTTTTGAACCCTATATTAGGTTGGGCGGACCTACCTATGGTTTTGTGCATGATTTTCGCACATGGTTTTGGACTCAATGGTTTTCGATCCATGGTTTTGGATGCGATGGTTTTTGGTCCATGGTATTGGATGCTTCAGAATGTATAAATATGTATTGTAACATTAAAAGGAATATGATGAAAAATCAAGCTGGTAGTCCCGGTTTTGGGATCCAGGGGAAATCTATGTGTATATGTGTTTTATGTGTTATTCTCTCACATTGTTTATTTTTTGCGTTTTAGAATTCGTAAGCAGGTAATTTATGTATGGGGTTAAAACCTACATTTGGTATCAGAGCTATTTTGGCTTCAAGGGGAAGCCTTTGTTGCTAAGGGGTTTCGCTCGGGTCTATGGTAGACCCCGTTCAGTGGGAGATCTGCGGGATCGATTTTGGTGGTGAAAAAAGATGGCGAGCAGTGGAAAGATAGAGATTGAGAAATTTAATGGTCAGAGTTTTGAGTTGTGGAAACTCAACATAGAGGATCTCTTGGTGGATAAAGATTAGTGGATCGTGGTAGATCCGAGTACTAAAGCAACGGGGGTGTCTGATGAAGAATGGAATAAGTTGGATTGGAAGGCAAAGAGCACAATACGACTATGTGTCTCAGATTTAGTATTGTTGAATGTATCAGGGGAAGCTACGGTGAAGGCTTTGTGGGACAAGTTAGGGACTTTGTAGCAATCTAAGTCTTTGGTGAATAAACTGTTCCTATGGAAAAAGTTGTATAATCTGAGCATGAAAGATGGATACTCGGTGACAGAGCATCTGAATGCATTTAATACGTGGTAAGTCAGTTATCATCTGTTGATATCAAAATTTCAGATGAAGATAAGTGCATCAGTTTGTTGTGTTCTCTACCAGATTCCTGGGATAGTCTGGTTATTGCAATAGGTAGCAATGCAACTGCCTTGTAGTTTGATGAAATAGTCTCATCCTTGCTGACAGAGGAGATGAGACGAAAAAATATGGAGAGCTAGAATGGTGATGCCTTGTTTGTACGAGGAAGGTCCCGGAACATAAACAAAAATAAGTCATCGAGCAGGAGGTCTAAATCTAGAGGGAGATCTAAATCTCCAAGAAAACCTGTAAAGGTGGTGTGCTGGAAATGCGGAAAGGAAGGGCACTGCAAATGGGACTGTAAATCTAAAGCTCCTGACAAAGGAAAGGGATCTGATGATGCTCCTTCTATAGAGGTGAAAACCACCTAAGATGAAGGTGTGGATGTGTACTTGGCTTCTTCAAGTACACATGTAGATCATGAGGCATGGTTGATTGACTCAGGTGCATCCTTTCACTTCACTCCCCATAGAGATTGGTTCTGCGAGTATGAGAAATATGATGGTGGTGATGTCTTCTTAGGGGATGATAGGAAGGCTAGAATCGTTGGTCGTGGAAAAGTAAAGTTGAAGTTGCAAGGTGGAAGGGTTAGAACACTTCTGGGTGTTCTACATATTCCTGCATTGGCTAGAAATTTGATTTCTGTAAGCAAGCTAGATGATGCAGGTGTAAAACCAATGTTTGAGAAGGATACCTGCAAGATGGTTTGGGGAGCACTGGTACTAATGCGGGGAGTTCGAATTGGAACTCTGTACAAGCTGCAAGGTAGAACTGTTGTTGATGGGTGCAACAGTTCTGTGGTTCCTAAAAGTGGAGTAGAAAATCTAGTGGTCTCTGGAGAGAATACCATTTTGTGGCATCAAAGGCTTGGACATATTGGAGAGAAGGGCCTTCAAATACTTCATGGTAAGGGGATGGTAGAAGGTATGAGTAATAACTCTCTGGATTTTTATTTCTATGAAAATTGTGTATATAGGAAGCAGAATCAGGTGAGGTTCCCCTTTGGTGGTAAGAGGGCGAAACAAATATTAGAGCTTGTGAAAAGTGATGTGTTTGGATCTGTGAAGGTTCCATCACTGGGTAAGTCTGTGTACTATGTATCATTTATAGCCTTCTCAAGGAATACATGGATATATTTCCTTAAGAAGAAATCTGAAGTCTTTGACAGGCTTAAAGAATTTAAGGCTCTGGTGGAAAACCGGACAGAGAAGAAGATAAAGGTGTTGAGGACAGATAACGGTGGAGAGTTTTGCAGTAAGGAATTTGAATAATTCTGTAAGAAGTGTGGTATAGCATGGTAGAAGACTACTCCATATAAACCTCAACAAAATGGAGTTGCAGAAAGAATGAACAAGACGTTGATAGAAAGGGCAAGAAGCATACTTAGTGCTACCAGGTTAGGACAAGAATTTTGTGTAGAGGTAGTGGAGATAGCATGTTACCTGGTCAATAGATCACCTTCACTAGCGTTGGAGGATAAGACTCCACAAGAGGTATGGACTGGTAAGAAACCCTCTCTTTCATATCTGAGGGTATTTGGATGTGATGCATATGTACATGTTCCAAAGGAGAAACGAACCAAGTTGGAAAGTAAATATGAAAAGTGCATATTTATTGGGTATAAGGATGGTTTAAAGGGTTATAAGCTTTGGAACCCAGTAACAAGGAAGGTTTTGTACAACCGAGATGTGGTGTTCAGAGAGGTGAAAGATGTTATTGAACATGAAGTCCAACCAAAGGAACCCGAGAAGATAGAGTTTGAGCTTAAGGAGGAAGAATCAGACTGTACAACAGAGGAGGAATTAGAAGATGAAGAGCCACAAACTTTGGGTGTGAGAAGATCAGTTCGAGAAAGAAGGCAGCCAAAAAGGTATAGTCCATCTACTTTTTGTTCAAATTCTATTACTGGCGATGATCCCAGAACTGTGAAGAAAGCAGTAGATTCAAAGGATGGCAAACTCTAGAAAGAGGCCATGGTTGATGAAATGGCATCTTTGCACAAAAATGAGGCTTGGGATTTGGTAGAGTTGTTGGCTGGAAGGAAACCCATTGGTAGCAAATGGGTGTTTAAGGAGAGTGTAGAAATTCCCACTATAGATCAATAGATTATGCAATATACTAAAGCAAAATACAAAATCTACTTGTACAACAAACTTTGCAGAAGCTTAATTGAATATGAGCAAGATCAAATAGAACACATATAACTGAGAACAAGAAATCAATCACACATGAATACAAAAGAATAACCCAAAGAAAGCCTTAGCCTAAAACCCCAATCTCTGTATTATCATACAAGTGGAAATATGTTCAGATTACAAAAAGAATCAGCTCACAATCTATCCTGCTCTCTCTGCAATCAAATTGCTGCTCATAGATAGTCAAAGGCTTCTCACAAACCTTCTCCTCTACCCTCCAAGCCTCCTATTTCCTTGCACAGGTTTCCTTGGGGTCCAGTGATGCCACCTGTGTGAATTGGCCTCTTCACACACTCACTAACCTCTGATCTAACTGTGCACTCTTGAAGGAGATAATTCCTTCTGCATGGATGAGTTTCCTTTATAGGAAAATTCCTCCAACTGATAGTACACTGTCCCTTCCTTTAATCTCAACTGGGTCTCTGACTGAACTGACATGCATGAGTTATTTATGAGAGAATATTCAGTTATCTGAAGTGCAGCAGTTACATGCATGCATGCATTAACTAACTGAACTCACAATTAGTTCAACAAACTATTTGAACTAATCTAACTGGACTTAAATCAGTTAACTGAGCTAACTAATTATAACTCAAATTACAACTCATCCTTATCTCTTTAACTGAGGGATAAATTCCCCAATCAATGGAGAAACTGTTGCATGTCCTCACATAGACTTCATGTTTGATTTTCTACAACTAATTAACTCAAAATGAATTAATTAACTATTTTACAAACAACTGCTAAAATCAAATTCGAATTTTACTTCTCAATTTTAGTTCAGGGACTAACTAAAAATTGGAAGTCATCCTGAAATGCTATTTATAGCAATGCTATTTTTAGGACTTCCATTTTTCATTCCTTGTTGCTATGTCCAACACTGGTACCCGAACTGCTATTTATAGCAATGCTATTTTTAGCATTTCTTGTTGCCATTTTCAACACTCCCTCTCAACAAGAAAGGCATTCAACTCGAACCTGATCCTAAACCTTTGGAATGTTTTGCATGCAACACTTCTCCCAAGTGTTGTTACTCCAGCAACTCTAGAAACAAAAAAACTCCCAACTGACCTCCCTGTTGGGCTAGAAACATCCTCTAATGCTGAAGCTCCATCTGCCACTGACAAGTGCTCCCTCTCTAACCTTTGAGTTGCTGCAACACTCCACGCATCTCGCACCGTTGCACACCTCTTTATGCCATCCTGCACTGGTGCAACACTCTTGTGCCTCTTGCATTGCTCCAGCTTGCTAGCTCTGCAAAGTCTTGGAACTCCTGCATTGTAGCTCTCTCTACCACTCCATCCGCATCTGTCTCTACCCACTCATCCAGTCCTGCTACTCCTCATCGGGGTTCCTGTAGTAAGGTCTAATCAAAGAGGTTGGGTACCTCAATGATCCTACCCCTATTCCAGCCTTCTTGGGACTATCACTCCACATCGCCCCACCTCTGACCTAGAGGTATAGATGCATGTGATCCCTCTGCCCACTTGGCTCAAAATTTACCCCTATTGGAGGTCTCTGCATGAGTGGATGCCTCCACTTGGTCTCCTCTCGACTTATCTAGTTGTGGCTGCTCCACAACCTCCTGAAGCTGCTTCACCAATTATGGCTCCTCCACAATTGTCTGAGACTTCTTCTGGCACTACATGTTGAGAGGTAATGTACTCTCCCTCTCAACCACCAAGTCTCCAATAGTTTCCTTGTTCCTCAAGGCTTTGCATGTATCTTGAAGCTCAAGAGTATACAAGTTCTTGGCTCGTGAACCAATTTTCTTCACCTGTCGCATGGTGATGTCTCTAAGGAAAACCTTTCCCTTACTAAAGACTACATCATAGCCTTTTTCTTCCAACATCGCGATCGATACCAAGTTTTTCTTGAGTCCTAACACATACTTCACAACTATCAAGGTAATGCGAGCTCCATGCTCCCTCTGAAAAACAATCATGCCTACACCTGAGACACTATAAATTTCCTCATTACCCATCTCTATGAGTATTTGGAGGTCTTTCTCCTCAAAGGTACTGAACAAACTCTTATCGTCGGTCATGTGGAATGAAGCTCCACTGTCAAGAAACCAACTGCAACCCATCATCGATGAAACCATACATGCGATGATGGTGAAATCCAACTCGAACTATGAGGCCATTGCCTCACCTTCTGATCCTTCCAAGGATCCCTTCTTGGATTTCTTCTGTGGAAAATTTGTTGCATAATGGCCCACCTCATGACAATGAAAGCATCACACTTTCGATTTGTAAAACTTCGTCCCACCATGGGAAGAACTTGATTTGGGATGAGAATCCTTCTCCTTCCCTTTCTTCGTCTTACTCACTAAGGCACAATTTTCTTTATCCTCCTTGGATGAAGAACCATCTCTGGTGCTTCTTCTTATCTCCTCCTGCATCAGATCTGACCAAAGTCGCTCCCAATCTGGCAATTTCTCTCTTCCATTTACCGAGTCTTGATAACTATGCCAGCTCTTAGGAAGATCAAAGAGAGCAAGACTCACCATGTCATCGTCGGTTGTCGTGATCCCTACACTTCCGAGCTCATCCCTATAGGTGGTGATCTTGTTCAGATATGTAGAGATCGTGTCGCCCTTTTCACACTTGATTTTTTGAAGCTTGTCTTTTAGTGCCAGCTTCCTTTGATTGTTGTTGTTCTGATATAGATCTTTCAATGTTTTCCACATTGAAAATGATGTTTCCTTCCCATGGAGACTCGAGACTATGTGGTCTCAAACTCCCTCAAGAAGGATTCTCCTCACTCTAGCCACACATTTCTTCCATTCTGCCAATTCTGTAGCATTAGCTGCTGCTGGTTTGGGGACTTCTTGATCAATGAAGTCCTTTAGACTGTTATCCTCTAATACTGCTTCCATGCGATCCTTCCAGGCTATATAATTTGAGGTTCCATTAAGGGCATACTCGAGTCTTAAACCATTGAACCCCATTGGTGAAATTGAGATGTGATAAGAACTCGATTTCTATATTCAAGAACTTCAAACTTCGAACTTCTCCCTTCTTTGTATATTGTTCTTCGCTTTGATCACCTTTGCTCCAATACCATGTAGAAATTCCCACTGTAGATCAATAGATTATGCAATATATGAAAGCAAAATACAAGATCTACTTCTACAACAAACTCTGCTGAAGCTTAATCAAATATGAGCAAGATTAAATAGAACACATATAACTGAGAATGAGAAATCAATCACACATGAACATACAAGAATAACCCAGGGAAAGCCCTAGCCTAAAACCCCAATCTCTGTATTATCATACAAGTGGAAATATGTTCAGATTACAAAAAGAATCAATCACAAGCTATCCTGCTCTCTTTGCAATCAAACTGCTGCTCATAGACAGTCAAAGGCTTCTCACAAACCTTCTCCTTGGCCCTCCAAGCCTCCTATTTCCTTGCACAGTTTTCCTTGGGGTCCAGTGCTACCACCTGTGTGAATTGGCCTCTTCAAACACTCACTAACCTCTGATCTAATTACGAAATCCTGAAGGATATAATTCCTTCTGCATGGATCAGTTTCCTTTCTAGGAAAATTCTTCCAACTGATAGTACAATATCCCTTCCTTTAATCTCAACTGGGTCTCTGACTGAACTGACATGTATGAGTTATTTATGAGAGAATATTCAGTTATCTGAAGTGCAGCAATTACATGCATGCATGCATTAACTAACTGAACTCACGATTAGTTCAACAAACTATTTGAACTAATCTAACTGGACTTAACTCAGTTAACTGAGCTAACTAATTACAACTCATCCTTATCTCTTTAATTGAGGGATAAATTCCTCAATCAATGGAGAAACTGTTGCATGTCCTCACATAGACTTCATGTTTGATTTTCTACAAGTAATTAACTCAAGATGAATTAATTAATTATTTTACAAAGAGCTGCTAAGATCAAATTCGAATTTTACTTCTCAATTTTAGTCTAGGGACTAACTAAAAATTGGAATCCATCCCGAAATGCTATTTATAGCAATGTTATTTTTAGCACTTCCATTTTTCATTCCTTGTTGTTATGTCCAATACTGGTACCCAAATTGCTATTTATAGCAATGCTATATTTAGCATTTCTTGTTGCAATTTTCAACACAGAAGAAAAATGCAGAAGGAAAGATGGAGAAATACAAAGCTCGGTTGGTAGCAAAAGGTTATTCCCAGGTGCCGAGAATTGATTCTGGTGATAATTTTTCTCCTATTGCCAAGGTAGCTTCTATTAGATTACTTTTATCTATTGTTGCTGTTTTTGATTTTTAGGTAGAACAGATGGATGTGAAGACAACATTTCTTCACAGGGATCTGGAAGAGGAGATCTACATGAAGCAACCTAAAGGTTTTGCGATGAAGGGTAAGAAAGAAATAGTATGCAAGTTAAATAAGTCTCTGTATGGGTTAAAACAGTCACCAAGGATGTGGTATCATAAATTTGATACATTTATACAAGGACTTGGCTTCACCAGAAGCAAAGCAGATCACTGTGTGTATTTTAAATTAATTGGTGACCGTGTTATTTATTTGGTCTTGTATGTGGATGATATGTTGCTAGTTGGAAATGACAAAGAAATTATCCAGGATTTGAAGACCCAATTGTCCTCCAAATTCAACATGAAATATCTTGGTGCTGCAAACGATATTTTGGGCATGGAAATTAAAAGAGATTGGGCGAAGAGGAAGCTCTAGTTAAACTAGAGGAAGTATGTCGAGACAATATTGCAGAGGTTTAATATGCATGATAGTAAACTGGTGAAGGTTCCTATTCCTGTAGGTGTAAAGTTATCTGTTGAACAGTGTCCCAAGACACAAGAAGAGGAAGAGGATATGTCCTGTGTTCCATATGCAAGTGCAGTCAATAGCCTGATGTATGCAATGGTCTATACTAGACCATACATTGCACATGTAGTGGGAGTATTGAGCAGGTTTATGTCAAAACCAGGGAAGGAGCATTAGACAACAGTGAAGCAGATTTTCAGTTATTTGCATGGCACTAGTGATTATGGTTTGTGCTACCAAGGAAGACTAGGATTGGACAGAGTTTTGGATATCCGTAGCTTTGTTGATGCAGACTAGGCTAGAGATCTGGATCAAAGAAGATCTACAAGTGGGTATGTGTTTAACTTATTTGGAGGTGCAATCAGTTGGATGAGTAAGAAACAATCTGTAGTGGCACTATCAACTACAGAGGCAGAATACATGGCAGCCACTCATGTAAGAAAGGAAGTAGTTTGGTTGCAGAGATTTTGTTGAGGTATGGGGTTAGTATAGGGTGCTATAAGGATAGACTGTAATAGCCAAAGTGAAATTTTCTTGGCAAAGAACCCTGCTTACCATTCAAAGACAAAGCACATTAATGTTCAATATCACTTTGTGAGGGATATGATAGAAGACAAAAAGGTGTTGCTGGTAAAGGTGGACACTTTGAAGAATACTATAGATGCATTGAAAAAATCTGTTAGCTTTGAGAAGTTCTCTTGGTGTAGAGAAACAATGGGTGTTGTAGGGTTGGATAAATGACTAAGCTCTCTTGTGGCCCCCTGTGGAAAGAAAACAACAAGTGGGAGAATGTTGGGTTGTGTTATTCTTTCCACTACTAGCCCACGTAGTGAACTGGGGGGCCCCCCCTTTGTTGTGCCGATTGCGCAGTGGGGGTGGCACAGGGGGGCGGAAACCCCCCTTGTCTCTATGGGGTCTAGGGCAGTGCCGCGGGAATTTTTTTTTTTGGACCATATATTATGTTAGGCGCACCTACCTATGTTTTTGTGCATGCTTTTCGCACATGGTTTTGGACGTGATGGTTTTCAGTCCATGGTTTTGGATGCGATGGTTTTTGGTCCATGGTATTGGATGCTTCGGCATGTATAAATATGTATTGTAACATTGAAAGGAATATAATGAAAAATTAAGCTGGTAGTCCCAATTTTTGGATCCAGGGGAAAATCTCTGTGTATATGTATTTTATGTGTTATGCTCTTGCATTGCTTATTTTCTGTGTTTTATAATTCGTATGCAGGTAATTTCTGTACGGGGTTAAAACCTACATTTCATCCCCAACCTTTAGCCATATTTCTCTGCTCTTTAATCTCCAAGTCTCCTCTTGCTGCCTCAGGATGCAAATATTTTCAATTTCCAATCTTATCATATGGTCCTTTTATTTAGCGCTTGTTGAGGGGGGTAACGTTAGCCTCATACTCAAAATCAATATGTCCAAAGTAATAAAATTATGAAACTTGGAAAATATAATTCCTACTTTTTTTTTATGTGCTACTGCTCATCAATTCTAGAATGAGTTTGTTCCTAATACTTGGGAGTTTTTTAGGTCTAGTTGGTTGAGAGATTCTCTCCAACTAGTTAGCCTCCTAGATTAGTGTGTGGTTGAGATATTCACTCAACCAAGAGATTTTATATCCAAGATAGACTAACTATCTCGATACATAGCTTTATGTACATATTGTATCATCATTCTTTATGAATATAAATTCATGGTTGAAATCCTTTTCCACCATGTTTCTGTCTCTTCAATTATTTATTTATTTTAATTAATTATCTTCACAAATATCTTATAAAAATTAGTATACATAGTGTTAACACTCAAAAAGTTCCTCTTGGGTGTAGGAGATAAATTCTCAAGGCAACCATTTCACTCCAACTTGTATATTAAAGGCTAGCCCCTTCAATCTAGAGAGGACTCTCTCTGACCTTTACATTGTGGCTATATATTTAGATGGGTTGTGTTGATGTAGGTTTGGTTGTGCCTGAAATCAATAGTTCATTGGATGATGGAGTCAAATAGTTAGGGTTTAGATATGTTTACCAAGATAACTGGTTTCCTAATCAAGATTGATAAAGACAAGGCAGATAGCAGATCCTAGACCTTTGCCATTTTTGTAGATGGATGATGAAGAAGAAAAATAGTACACCACTATAGTGCATGCACAATGAATCCTAATGTGAATTTAGAATATCATAATGAGAACCTTTGAAAACCTAACTCAAAGCATCAAGAATAGAATGAATTCTGAATTAACTTATATTTTCCAAACGTTAAGAGGGAATGTAGTTATGGGATTATTGAAGGAGAAACTAAAAAAAACACAGAGATACATTCTAAAATCCGTTATCTCATGAATCTTTATATCACTAGTTAGAATTTACTCATCTTGGTAAATGAAATAATTGAAGTATTTAGAACACATAGACAATGATTATAATTTTCAAAAAAATCCAACCCTTTTTTCATATTCTTGGTGAAACATATAGGAAAATACAATAGAGATTCAAATCCACAATTTGTGGAGAGTATTAATTACAATAATCATAAATATAAAAAAGAAATGGATCTGAAAACCCATCTTTAATCTGCTCTCTTAGTCGAATTTAGTGAGGTATCCTACAACTGTTGACTTGACATTTTTATAGGAAACAAAATTTTGAAAAATATGGAAAATTCCTAAAAATAGGCTTCAAAGGTGCATTCAGATCTTCCAAACCATGACACCTGTTAGAAAAAAGAGGGGGTTTTTCCTTAAATGATCCATGAGCTCCAAAGAAATATTTTGGTTTTCCCAAATTCATCTCCATCTGCTTGGAAACTACTTTTGAAAATAGTAACTAAAACATGAAAATATAGAATTACAAAATATGAAAACTAGGCCTCAAAAATTCCTCTATAGTTTCTAAACCATGAGGTCTAGATAAAATATGAAAGAGGATTTTTGAAATAACCCTGTTTATAATGCAAACCTCCTTTGGTGTTTTAAAATTCATTACCAACTGCTTGGAATCTCTGTTGGAACAGGGTTACTAAAATAGGAAAAAACAAAGTGTTGTAATTTCTCTTAAATCACTTCTCTCCTTTAGTTGGTAAACTTGTTCCCTTTCAAGGTTGTTTTTCCATATGTTGACTTGTATTCTCCACACTTACTCAACTGAAAAAAAAAATCTCTGATATTTGACCATAGTACATTTAAAATAATTTATTGCTTGAAAGATTAACCTCAGTAATCCAAACTGTTGAAGAACTATTAGGGTTTGATGCAACATAATTAGGGTTTATGTAATACTTGGCCCCTGAAGTCCACTGATCGCTTTCCTATGTCTTCTGCAACTTGAGCAAGGATTTCCAACTTATCTTGACTCCTTTTCACCCTTCTAGTTATCTTTGTGGCATTTTATCATTTTTTAGGGTTTTCTTTTGCTCTTCTCAACATACTCTATTTTTCTCTATTTTTTCTTACCTTTTGAAGCCTACTCTGTTTTTTCTTCTTCATCAAAGATGATGACTGCTTCTTTGTAGTTAGGATTTATTCTTGCTTTGAAGTTCAACCTCATATTGTTATTAGGATGAGTGTGAGGCATTTTTCCCATAACCCTAACTGTCTCAGCTTCCTCATCTTATGTTTTTATTTTCTATTTACCCTTTTTTCTCTTTGAGATTTCCTATTTTATTTCCTCCTCTACTAAATTTTTGTGTTGGCTTCTTTGGATTTTAGTCCTTCCTTCATAGAATTTAACCTCTGACATATTCACATGGATAGACCGACCCATTTTCAATGCTCCAAGATCTGCAAACACCTTTAATGACCTTTAAATACCATAACAGAGGATTGCAAGACAACTAGAAACCTTTCTTCACTAGAAAACTACAAATCTAGGTTTGCTGGAAAAAGCTGATTTTAAGAAAATCAAGGCAGATTAGGGTTTAATTTAAAATTTTCTCAAATGGGCTAAACAATGTTGGAAAATGTCACATCACGCAGGAGGAGGACAATTATTTTACAAACCACCACTTGAGTGCTCAAAAAAGATGACCTATAGTGTTGGAAATCAAGTTCCATTTTTTTTCGAAAAGTGTTATGAAAACATTTCGTAGTGCCACACTACAAAAATATTTCGTAGCGCTACCCAATTTTTTTCTATAGGTCAAATCACTTAGTGAAATTTTACATAGACTTAGGGTTAGGTAACAGAGTCTTAATGACACATTTTCCTAGGATTACCAAACTTTATAATGAATACAACACCCCCATTTACATTATTTATGACTTGCAAAAAGAAAGATTGACATTGTTGACTTGAAATGAAGGTGTAAACCTGATGCTATCACATAATATACAATAAAATACATAACTTTTCCTTTTACTAAACCTAAGGCTTCAAATATTCTCCTTCAGATATTCAATCCACCCAATAAATCAAATACATACATGAGCTAGTCCTTCAACTCATGTGATCCAGGTGGATATTGGTGGCCACTCGCCAAGTCCACTTGGACCCCCATCATTATTTCTTTCAGCTTTTCAATTTCCTTAATTGTAGCATAATTTACTATTTTTAGCAATTTTTTGGGCCATGAACTTCTAGAGCCGTTTGAGGCCCACAAGATATTGTGTGCGTCAAACAGAGATCATATGCCAAATTTACGACCACGGGAAGTTGATGTACCAATTTACCCAGACGGGGCCCATAGTTTGGTGTTTCATTTTCTAGGGTTAGGGTTTTGGATGTTTAGGGTTGTTCATTGTTTCTCAACAATAAATAGGCCTTCGAGCCTCATTGTAACACAGTTCAAAGGCATGTAGCTGCCACAACTCTTCTCAGAGATAAGCTACCATCACCCTAGCTGGTTTATTCCCATTTATGTTTGTAAGCATATTTCAATATTTTACATTAATGAAATAAAGTATTATTTCCTTTGCATCTCTGTGTTTATGGTTATCTCTGTAATTTGTTGCATTCCTGTTTAAATCCAGATCATCATGGTCCTTAGATTGTTTGTAGTCCTTCGTAACCAGTCCTTTTGCAATCACTTTACAACTTCACGATCTCTTAGATTTTCTTCTTCAAATCACATATCTGACTTTTTTCTTATAGATATGACCTTCCAACACTCATATATGACTTTTTTCCTACAGATCTAACATTTTAGCACTCAAATCTAAGGTGTTTAAACCCTCACCCTACCTTAGTTAGGCCTCGACCCTTCTCTTTTCGGATTGGCTAACTTTTCTAGTGAACTTGACCCTGCCTTAGTCTACCAAACATGGCCTAACCATCCTTGCTGTAGCTAGATCTTTATACTCAACCTCCTTCTTGATATTATGGCTCCTCTAGGGAAAATATACAACTAGGTCTTTTAGCCTCCCTCTCTCTACAAGTGAAATTCCTTCTCTGCCTGTGTGTTTGGGCTTCTCATTTGACCTATTATTTATACTTTTGTGTGAGAAATATTGGGACTTCTCATTGTCCATTAAGAAACCATCATTTAAGAACTAAAATAAAAATTAGAATATAAATTAATTATCTTAGGTCCAAACCTGTAACTTCAGGTGCAATCCCCAACCACTTGGGTATTTTTCCAACCCAACCAACTTTTGGTGGGTTTTATCCACTTGGAAATACCTTCCAAGCTAACTATTTTCCAACACTCTCTCTTATTCAAGAAGGTATTTCCGTCACACCTTGAAATTTTCAACTCCATGATATTCCTTACATACCCATGATTTCCCTTAAATGTCATAACTTTCCTTATGTAGCCATATTTGTCGTTGAATGTGCCACATCTTATTTTGTACTAGGCCTAGATTTATGTTGCATGTGAGGATAATCATGCACGATGCACCACCATGAGTTTCCTCATGTGGATCGTGATTTTCCTTACATGGGATGAAAACTCCAATCTAAACCTAAAGATTCAAACTTCCATTGGGCAGATGTCGTCGCTTATAGTATCCATCTGAAGCTAGACTCCCTACGATTCTACACAAGATGCATTGGCTCATTATTCTTTCCCTCTTGGAAATTATCACTATTGAACTTGTGTCCTTCCAAGATCAGTCCCGAGCTAAAATAAAAAACTGGGTCTAATCCACTCCAGACCATCACTACTCAACTTTGCATGATTCCTCATCCTCCTGGGTAAAAATACCTCATGTGCACATGGCTCCCCTAATAGATGTGCAACAAGATACAATCTCACGCTCAAGCTGTCATCCATGCGAAGCTATCTCGTCCATGCCAAAGCACCTTGTTTGCTAAACATTCTTCTCCATGTCTAGAAATTTCACAACTCCCTCTTAAGTTTCTTCTTGTGCACACTCTGATTCAATTTCTCTTTAAAATAGTTATGGTACGATGTTGAATTTCCCTTGTACCCCACATCGGTCTATGTTTAAACTAGAGCATAAACACACTGAAGACACACAACTAAAATGTCCTTGTATAGAATAAATATAACAATAATGAAATCAACAATAGTACATAAGAGCCCCTAGGGTTAGTTCAATTGGACGAGGTCTCATTAGTAAAGCACCTTGCCATTGGGAGGTCACATGGTCAATTCTTCTTGATCCCCTCAAGGTTAGGATCTGATTAGTTTGGTCGACAGGATGTGATACCTTTGGGTGGATCTGCCTGAATTTTACTAAAATAAAAAGTAGTACACAAGAATATATGAGCCCAAACTCATTTTTCATTAGTCCATCAATAAGAAAACACTAGTGCTCCCGTACTAAGGATCAAGACCCTTCATATATTTGATACAAAATGCTATATATAGTATATAATAAAATACATAGTATGTCCTTTGATTGAACCTATAGCTTGAGATATACTCATTTAGATCTTCAATCTACCCAATTAATCAAATGAATACATAAGCTAATCCTTCAGCTCATGGTCCTTGGATTTTTTGTAGTCCTATGCAACCAGTGTTTTTGAAATCATGCTACAACTTCTTGATTTGCTAGATCCACTACTTCATATCACATATATAACTTTATTCTTGTATATTTGACCCTCAAACACTCATATATAACTTTATTCTTACAAATATAGCATTCCAACACTCAGATATGACTTTCTTCTTGCATATCTGACCTTCCAACACTCAAATTTGACTTTATTCCCGCATATTTGACCTTCCAACACTCAGACCTAAGGCTTGTAAACCCTCAGGCTACCTCACCTAGGCCTCAAACCTTCTTTTACTGGCTCTACTGACTTAGCAAGTGAACTCAACCCTGCCTTGGTCTATCAATCATGGCCTAACCTTCCTCATTGCAACTAGATCCTTCTACTTGGCCTCCTTCTCACTATTTTAGCTCCTCTAAGGTAGATTTACAGCTAGATCCTTTAGCCTCCCTCTCTCCACAAGTGAAATTTCTTCTCTACTTCTATATCAAGACCTATCATTTGGTCTTTTATTTATAATTTTGTGTGAGTTATCTTGGGGGTTTTACTTGTCCATCAAGAAAACATGATTTAATAACTCAAACACAAATTGGAATAAACAATTAATTATCTTAGGTTCAAACCCACAACTTTACTTCCAAACCCCAACCACTTGGGTACTTTTCCCAAAAAACTAAATTTTGTTGGGTTTTCTCCACTCATAAGAAACTTTCAAGCTACCCAATTTCCAACAATCTATTCCTTCCTATCTTGATGCATGTGACCAAAAATGTTGTTTCCATTATTAGGCATAGATGGGTGGAGACGAAGTAGAATAATTCACAATTTTTTCTCTATTAATTGATTCTCAACCTTTCCATATGCACAAAATTGGGTATCCTAGCATAGGGATTAGCGTTATTAAGGCTTGTGAATGGCAAGGCTTAAATAGGTAGGTTAAGCATAATGAATGGGAAGCATGGAAGAGAAAGAGGAGTAAGTTGCGCAAGACAAGAGAATAATTCTTATACCTTGGATCAAGATGAGAATTCACAATGACTAATGAAGTGGATAGGAGAGGTTGTTGCCTACCTTATGAAAGGTCATCTCATTGAGAAGCTCCATGATCATAACAACTTCCACATAGATTTTTCCCTTTTATATTTCAATGATGTAGAAGAAAGAATGGACATCCTATCGTGGATTAGCCTTCCAAAGTAATGGATCTCCAACATAGACAATGATGGGTTCTTCTATATTTGGTCCCTAATGCATTCAACATTAGCCTAATAAAGAGAGAAACATGGAACAATTGAATCCTTCTTGCCTTAATCTAAAAGCCACTCCTAGCCTCCTAAGTCAATGGTGGATCAAATCCATCTGTACTGTAACTTTGTTTCATATGGAGATGATGAATTTAGAAATTCAATGAATATAACAAGGTTTATGAAAGAAGAGCTCCATCTGAAACCCATATATATAGTGGTGGTGAACATGGGGATCAAGGCCAAATTATGAGGTGATGGATCAATGATTTAGAGATGACTCTCAATGTGGATGAGTTCTTCATGGAGATTCACTAAAACCACCCATTTATATGTGATTACCACTGGTTTAGCTTTCCTCATGTCAACGAGAAAAATTCCAAAGAGCTTCTTGCAAATATTAGATGGCACAACTTCTGTGACCACTTTTGGCCTTGATTAATTGGGTTGATTAAGACTACTAAAACCTTAGCGTAGGGTTATCTTATTCATGTTTGAAATATCTAAAAGATATTGAAATTGATAACAAATAACATAAAGATTCCTTGAATTCAAAAGGGTCAATCACAAAAAGTGGAATATAATGAAGGAGAAAATAGAATGGTTCATAATGGATCCACCTCTATCTTGCTATAAGAATGGTAACACTAGTTTTTTATTTGATTGGTTGATCAAATTCAAATATTTAATTAAGGCATTCTTGCTATATTGATTTTATGGGGAGTATATTTTCTAGATAATTTTGTCCTAGAAGGGTATGCTACTTCTAAAATATTTCTATTAGCTAGTATTCTTTAAAAAATTATAATCCTGTAAAGAAGAATATTGCATTCTTGCTTTATACTCTTGTATGTTATAATGGATCGACTCTCAATTAATCAGACTTTCATTCATTCAAATACAAGAGAAATACAATCTTACTCGATACAAATTTATATTTATATTTACCAATGAGCAACATGACCCTACTTGATATAGATAAGACAATTTTCAAAATGGAAGGAACACATATAGATAAAGAACAATTTTTAGACTAGGAAAAGAAATTAAAGTATCCTTTCTAGAGTTACAAATGATCATTTTTTTCAAAATTTTACGACAAGATAAATTCTCGTTAACCAAAAGAAACTCTTGTTAACTAATCTCAACATGAAAATGGTACAAGGAACAAAATAAGGCTTATTTAAAAATGAAATATATTCATTTCACAACTCAAAAAATAGAAGGAATTTATATATTTCTCACTTTCACTTGTACAATTTTTTCAATATGCATTGTGAAGAAGAAATAATGAAAGTTTAGAATTTGTTGTTTTTTAAAAAGAATTCTTTAATATAAAATTTAAATATTTATTTAATATTTATGAAGTACAATAAATACTATATATGTTAAAAAAAAGTTACATTTTCAATAATTAGTGAGCATCTAGTTTTCATTATTCAATCATCTTTATAACTTCAATATTCAATAAGAATGAATGTGAATCACCCATGTGGAGTACTAAAGAAGATATGTTTTTGGTAATTATTTCAGCATCTTCCCATTAGAACTTACAAACCTTTTGCATCATGAACTAGGAAAATGATAAGGAATTATAATAAAACTTGCGAGATTAATGTGCAAAACAAAAACACTGACAATTGTCATTTTCTTATGCAGGAAGAAGGAAAAACGAAAAACTGCCATTCCAAAGGAAAGGACAAGGACGGGTTAACCTCTGACCCTTTGACGGGGAACCATATGCAAACAAGGCAAAACAAATCAAAGTGAATCAGCTCAGAAAGGAAGTGGAGATATCGGCTCGACGCAAGAAAGAAAGAGATAACTGAGGACTAACGGTTCGGCGAATCCCTCAGGATCCTTTGATCCTGAGGGATCGCTGCTTTAACTATTTTTGCACCTAGACACCTCCGCCTTCACCATTATAAAAGGGGCAGCACTGTTAGCTCAGGTGGTCTGTCGAGTCCTTATGTTTTATGTAATTTCTCTTAAGATTGAAACTTTGATCATCGAGTCTCGTTGAGAGCTGATCTACTGTAATTCCGTCTTATGCATTAATATAAACTCGGTTGCTATTTCATCTCTGAGTCTGGAATAACTTCAAGCGGTGTACCCCTAGAGGCTAAGGGCCTGGCCCTGGAGGACACTTTCTCCTATACTATTACGTTTGGTTTATGCGTGGTTTGCTTATCATCGTTATTTGGTAATATGATATGTTTTGTTAGTTTACATCACATGGTCTGTTATGTTTGATTTTTTAAAGTTTCTGAAGACAAAACCATTGTATTAACTTTGCAACGTATTACTGTTCTTTTAAGCACTAATATAGTATCGTCGGTCTTTACAGAATATTGTTGTTGTTCAATTACAGAGCCTCTGTGTTGTGCACTTATTCATTGATATTACGGAATTCATCTTAGCGATTATGTTCTTTGCGATTGTTGGATCTATAGACATTGCTGTTCCATTCTGAAACACAGTCGTAATCTTTTATAACTGAGATTGATAACTAGTTTACCAAGATCAGGTTACTATTAAGGTGTGCCGTGTGCATATATGGTTTTCAAGCGTTGTTCTATAATTCATCATTAATCAGTGCTGTTCCATTTTGGTGTGTTGTTCAATTCATCCTTAAGAGTGAAGGATTGCCATTTGATTCCTGTAGGTCACGATTAGTGCATTTGATCTTGTAGATTAAGGTGTTCCTGCTTGTTAGACTTAATTGCTGTTACAATTTCCTGTTTGCTGTTCCATTTCAGGTTTGCTGTTCTATTCCTTATTTGCTGTCCCATTTCTTATCTGTCGTTCCATTTCCTGTCATTTGTTATTTTGGTGTGAAGAACGATCCAAGGCTATAGTGAGCACTGAAATTTACTGTCTGGCTAACAGATCCATGATCTGTTCTCTGATTTACTTTAGTTCCATTAGTTTACAAAGGGATGAGTTACTGCTACTGAACCCTTGACTGATAAATTGCTTAGTTTTCTGAATGTGTGGTTTAATCTTTTGAAGTAGTTTGCTGTAAACAAGCATCCGTTTACTCTTGTATTTTTGAGCACTGTACTACTAGCATTACTCTGGAAAATGATAGCCTCAGACTGAGACACTCTTTGAAATAAAAAAACGTTCCTGGATTGACAAACTAATGTGAGGTAGTTAGAGGTGAAAGAGACCCTTTTTATAGCTCGACATTTTGGTGCCGTTGTCGGGGAAAGAGTGTAGCCATCTATTTCTTTCCAGAGTAGTGTAAGAACCTGTTAGGGAAGAATTGGGTTTTAAAAATGGAAGGTAAGGACCTACGTGTGGAGCATGTAATAGCCCTGCTCCCCTGCCCGCTTTCCTACAGATTTGTTGTTGTTTTGTTTGGGTAGAATCTAGCAGTTGATTTGTGTGCATGACTAAGCAGAAAAAGTCAGAAAAGAATTCCAAACCTCTACCCAAGCTAGAAAAAGCTAAGGGGCTGGTGACCCTTGGCCGATCAACCTTCATAGAAGAAATCTTCAGAAAGCAGAATCTCAGCCTTCAGTAGGACCCAGAAAAGTTATTTCTAGACAACTTACTAGTTCCCTTCAGGCCATGGGATCACCATCTGTAGCCTTTGTTGAGGTTCATAGTCAAACTGAAGAGCAGGACTTTCAAGAAATTAAAAATTCTACTCCAGAACTATTGCAAGAAGGGAATTTCAGCAATCTTTTTGAAGGAGGAGGAGAGACAGGGGAAATTGAGGAATCAAGGTCTCCTCTTGGGACAACTCAGCCATTGAACAACCCAGACAAGGGAAGTGCTGCGAAAATCATTGTTGAAGAAACTCAATCTCCTTAGACATTAGGCACTCTCATTATATCCCTACATTCCACAGTCTTACATCATAAGATCCAGATGCATTTCTATTTGAGTTCGATGTACTGTGTAGGGGATATGATTACAACACCGACCCCCAGAAACTAAAATTATTTCCCTCTACATTAAAAGGGGCTGCCTTAAGATGGTTTATGGGATTAGGTGGCGGGGTTATAAATAACTGGGATCAAATGAAAGAATCTTTTCTAAAAAAATACCAGGACTATTGCAGGTCTAGAGAACTGAAGGACAAAATATTCTAGATGGTAGCTAGACCAAATGAAACATTAGAGGAGTATGTGGAACATTTCCAGTATAATCTTCATAGATCTCCTTATGCATCACTACCTTTACATGATAATGTGTTAAAAATGACATTAATTAGGGGCATGAAGGAACAATGGATTGAAACATTAAACATTATGGGAAAAGGAGATATTTATCAGAAAAATTTTGCTGACATTATTGACTTATGTACTAGGAGCTCGAGAGGCAGCACAAGATTAAAACCGGCAGAACATGATCGGTTTGTAAGAGATAATAAAATTTTGACAGAATGAGTGACGCGTGCAGAAATTGGAAATTTATTGGAAAATTTTAAAACTGATATACTAGGGACGCTAACTACACAACTTGATATGCAGGCCAAACATAAGCAAATGGAGGCAGAGCAGAATTTGGCAATCTTCTGTCCCCGATGCAGGAAGAAACATAGCCATAAGGAGTGTCCACTAGATGCAGTCCGAAAATGCGCCATATGCACAAAAGATCACCTTACGGAAAGCTATCCCTCACTTCCCAGATTAAAAGCTGTATATAAGGAAGCAGAAGAAGAGCCAGAATCGGTGTATCTGCTCAACCAGCACCGTCAGTGGTAGCCGCGACAGTCTGGTATGTTTTCGGACCCAACCTCTTCTTTTCAGTCTCCACAGTATAATGCTCAACAATATAATATGTGGCAAAATCAACCCCCATTTCCAAATTGGTCACCACAGTCGTTTCCTTCATCAACCCTGTGGCCGAATCAGGCAAGCCAATCTAGTTGGCCGAATTTTCCCTATGCCCCACCATATTGGCAAAATAACCCATACCCAGCACAATGGACTCCCCCTACTTCACAAAGTTCAGCCTGGCAGACAAACTGGCAAAGACCGATGCATCAAACAATAGGAAACATGCCGCTCCCTCAACCTACACTACCAGCCTTACAACAAAATCCCCAATCTAATCTGAGACCGCAACTCCTAGCCCAACCCAATCCCAATCCAAATAATAGACCGGTCCAATCTGTCCAAATAGTAGAAACATCAGAAATAGGAGTTGATCTGAGGGAGTGTAATGATCTTCAGCTAATATCTGGGCATATTATTGAAACTGAGGGAGATAAGACAACCCATGCTGAAAATCAGTTACCCAGAGAACACCTGGCACAAGTGTTATCACTCAGGTTGTCCTTAAGCTCCAGAAAGGATACGGCCGAGGTAACCACAAACCAACTTTGGACTGCAGGTTCTAGCCCACCTGCAATCAGAGAGGGCTCTCTCTTTCAGATTTAGCTTTGTTTAAAATGATTTTAGGCTAGTTATTGAGTTCAGGGGTTTTGTTTTGTTTTTGGTGGGAAGGATGATGTTTTCAGGTAGAGAGGCAAAACATAGTCTGGTAAGTTTCAAACCATTGGGCGTGGAGTCAAGGAGTCGGACTGCTGGTGCATTTTCTTGGTCACAAGAGAAATAAGGAGCAAGGTAGCTGCTCATGAAACAACACTTAAGCTTAAAAGGATGGAATGAGGGATAAGGAATGAGAGGCAACAAAGAATCTCTCACTCAGCTTAAAAGGGGGAAGGTGAATGAGCTTTGTCTAGGAGCAATTAAGAATTCCTAGACAACTATCAAAGATGAATGGATTAGGGGAAATATGAGCCAGAGGGAATTCATATTTATGAATGATCCAGAGGAAAACATAAAGAAACAACAGAAAATGAGCATAGGGGGCAGTTAAACCAATTCTAGACTTTCTTTCTTTCTGCTATTTTAGATGGTATATCAATGAAAAAAAAACAGAGGTAGGAAAACTTATTGAGTCATGTTGCAGCACAAGAATTCCAAATTCACTTCTTCAAACCTTTAGACACAGAGCAGACAATCTTTTCTCCAAGCCTTTCAGCAGTCTTTGATTACAGAAAACATATCAGGTATACAGTGCGAGTCTCAACTGAAGACTATCAACCAACTGACCCTTTAAACAATACAGAGGGTGGTATATATAGGGAAGATTTATCCAAAATATATCTATTACAGCTGACCTAACAGGTCTGACAGAAAAATGATTATTTTTAACCTAATCTTATCCAGAAATAAATGCCAGAAAATATCTTTGAGCTATGCTAGGGGTAGCTGTATCAAAATGAGTTAATGTCTGTCCTGGTGGCTCTGTGCTGTTCATCTCTTATAATTGTGCATTGGTCTTTGCACCCTTGCTGTTCGGCGGCATTGAATGCTTCTGACTGTGATTTGAGAGCTAGGACGGGCTTACTCTTCTTGATTTGACTTTCTGGGGGGCTCATCAATGTTCAGGTGCTTTGAGCCCCTAAAAAATCTTGACTGATACTCCTTGGCTCTTCTTTTTCCTCTGATACTCTTTGGCAATAAGTAGATGTTGTTCTGATGTGCTGTGGGTCTAAATCATCATTTAATGGCCGCTGTTCGGCCTCTGTTTCCTTCAAAACTGTTTTCTGCTCCTTCCGGCAAGCTTCGCGAAGAAAAATGGGTCATTCGGCGCCTTTCGGGCTTGCTGGGGGCCGCAGAATGAAAAGATTCCCTGAAGATTCCCCATTCAGGCCCAAAAAATCTAGCGATGAGGCGCAAATCGCTCATCAAAAACTGCCTCAGAAACTGATTCCGGGGCCCCGAAGTGCGATTTTTGCCTCTGCGCCAAAAAACTGATGATGACGTCAGCATGACGTGACGTTGTACGGCGGGTGATGTCAGTGATGATGTCAGCATGATGACGTGGCAGGATGACGTCAGCATGATGATGTCATCCCGTACTGATGGTGACGTGGCATGTACGATGGTAGGGACACAGTGGCAGGACACGTGGCAGATGACTCATTGGTACAATGGCGGGGCAAGGGGGTTGACGCGGTGGATGACGTGGGGCTTACGTCACAGGGGAGAGGGCAGTAAGTGGTTTCAGGGTGCACCGCCTTTGGGCACGAGCGGTTTTGTCAGGGGGGCCTCCGCCACAGCCTAGAAGGTGACACGTGGTGGGAGGTACGGCGATAATACCGCCCGTCTCCCGGACGCTAACCTTCGGGCAGGTCGGGATGGGGCAGCCCGCCCACCGTTGATTTGCGGGGCGGGCAATCCAACGGTTGGCGGCAGACGCGAGGTGGTGGGTAGATAGGGCGGGGAATATTCAGTTTTTAATGTATGCGCGGGTGGGTTTAGACTGTGGGAATGGCGGAGTTTGAGAGTTAAACGGGTTTAATGAGCGCGGGTTAGTGTTTTAGACTTAGGAAATGGGGCTTTATGGGTTTTTAAATGAGCGGGATTAATATTTTATGCACAAAACTTTGGTTTGGGGGTGAATTAGGGGGTTTTTGAGGGTTTTAGGGCTAGGGGAGAGGTTATTAGTCTGACCAGGTGTCAGATTAATCCCTGTTACGACTCGGATGGGCTAAAAACAGCCCCAGATGGACCATTTTTTCCCCAGACTTAGAAAAATATGGCTATATTGCTAGGGAGGGAATATTTACATAGGGGAGTTTCATATACATATTTTAATAGGGGGATGGGAAAACTGATAGGGAGTTATATAATACTGTTAATAGTTAATATGAAGGTGACCAGCAAGCGCTTAGGTCAGGGACCTTAGGCTAAATTTGGGAAGAATAACTTGAAAGGAACTGAGATCCCTGAGTGAAGGAGATCTTCACCAAGGTGACTGATATGGATGATGATGAAACTAAGAGGCTCAAGCAGATTTTGACCTCTTTGGGAGTTAGTAAGTGACTTGGGGAATTAGAAGAAGGGGAAGTTAGTGATGTCCACCTTTGAGCCCTTTTGCATGAAAACTTCCTGCACTGTGATCTGAAAAGATAAAACACTTTGTACCACAAAATTGATCACAAATTATCATTCTGCAACCACACAGCTACCTACCCAGCCTACTTTCCTAACATTTTTTCTTCTTTTCTGATTAGGGTGCACTTAGACTTGCAGACCCAGAATTACAATTTTTCTTTTGAATGTTTCCTATCTAAATCTGCACTTATTTCTACCAGGGCCTAGATTAAACAGCTGGGTCCCTTTGATACTCTACCTATCTACAAAATCTGCCAAGATTAAATTGTTTGGATAGATACATTCTCTACATTCTAAAACAGGAAATTGAAATCTAGGGAGGCCAAGAGTAAGCTGTTTGGCCTTTCCTTTAAAAAAGAACTCATAAAAAATGGAATACAGCAGTGGCCTTTGAACTAGCACACTTCATGGCATTGTTTTTTGGTCTCTTATGGAAATATGGAACACTGCAGCTTGCAAAGTATGACATATTTGGCATGTAAAAATGTCAATCATGAAAGATGAATACCTGCTGTGGCAGGAGGCTAACAACAACAAGAGGATGTGAACAAACAACAAACTTATAACCAAGCAACCACATCCTCTCCCCCGTTCCCAGAACGATTAATCATACCTCGACCTACACAATATCTTGATTTTGACATTATGGGAGAATTACAAAATTTGTACATAAAAATTCCATTCCTCCAAGCCATTCAAGACATCCTGATATATGCAAAGACTATCAAAGAATTGTGTGTAAAGAAACCAAGGAGGAATGCAGCAAATAATCCAAGAGTCCAAGTAGTTGGCACTCTATCTGACTTATTATCAGGAAAAGAAACACCCATTAAATATGAAGACCCAGGAAATCCAATAGTCACCATACAAATTTATGGTCAAATCTCCCCTAATGCCTTAGTTTATCTAGGAGCTGCAATCAACATCTTAACAACTACTACTTGCCAAAAGCTAGGCATTACATCTATAGAACCCACCTCTACCTTGCTAGAGCTGGTTGACTGATCTGTGGTTAGGCCAAAGGGCACACTACATGATGTCATGATATTTTTTGACTCTTGGGAATATCCGACCGATTTTCTAATAGTAAATCCCAAAAGCCGACTTGATGGACACCCATTGATTTTAGGTAGACCTTGGCTTGCAACTGCCGATGCCTATATTGGCTGTCGACAAGACAATATGACCATAACGAGGGGAGCGAATATCAAGAACTTAGCCTTATATCCTCCAGCATATCCAAGTGTCACAATGATCAAAACTAATACGCACCCTGTATCATACCTTACTGACAACATTAGATCTCCATTAACTATACAAGAGGCACTTGATTTTAAAGACCAGACAGAGGACGATGCCATTAATAAATTTATTAGTCAAACTGAATTCAGATCCCGCACACAGTGTCACATGATAGAGGCAGCATTCGATAACGAATTAGAAGAAGATCCTCTTAAATATCCACATGATCAAACAATACCTGTTACCTCTGTTGCAAATAGTAAAATTGTGGAAATCGAACCGGGAAAAACCTTAAACATTAATGCCAACCTCACCTCCGAACAAGAAACAAAGCTCATCCATTTGCTGAGGAAATATAAAGAAGAATTTGCATGGGACTACCCTGATATGAAAGGAATTGACCCCCAATTATGTACCCACCACATTTACATAGAAAAAGATGTGAGACCTGTTCGCCAGCCTCAGAGGAGACTTAATCCTCATCTAAAAGATGTGGTAAAAGCTGAACTTCAAAAACTTTTAGATGTCAATTTCATCTATCCTATCTTCGATAGTAAATGGGTCTCTCCGCTTGTGGTGGTACCAAAAAAGAATGGGAAATGGAGAATTTGTGTGGACTACAGAGAACTAAATAAAGCAACACAAAAAGACCACTTCCCTCTCCCATTCATCGACCAAGTATTAGACACTTTGGCAGGAAAGAAATTCTTTTCTTTCCTGGATGGCTTCAGTGGATACAATCAGATTCAGATTGCCCCTGAAGACCAAGACAAAACCACTTTTACTTGTCCTTGGGGAACATTTGCCTACAGAGTTCTACCTTTTGGCTTATGCAATGCTCCTGCCACATTCCAAAGGGCTATCCTCAACATTTTTGCAGACTTAATAAATGAAGGACTTGAAGTATACATGGATGACTTTACATCGTATGGAGACAATTTTGATCCAGCATTGGATACACTGGAAAAAGTCCTACAATGCTACATTGCTACCAGGCTTTGTTTATGCCATGAAAAATGCTATATGATGATGACTGAAGGACTTATTCTAGGACACTATATTTCAACAGCTGGCATTCAGGTAGACCCAACCAAAATCCAAATAATTTTTCTTATTCCCATTCCTACCACTCAAACGAAGGTATGCAGCTTCCTTGGATTTTCTGGTTATTATAGGAGGTTTATAGAACATTTTTCGCATATTGCTGCACCTCTGTATGCACTAATTGGTAACGTTGATTTTCTTTGGACAGAAAAATGTGAACATGCTTTCCAGGATCTGAAGAAGCTTGTGTCCACAGCCCCAGTCCTTCAAGGACCAAATTGGGATTTTCCATTTCAGATATCATCTAATGCCTCAGATACAGCCATTGGAGCAGTCCTTGGGCAGGAAGAGGATAAAAAACCATATGCAATTTATTATATTAGAAAAAATTTATCCCCTGCTGAATTAAATTACACTGTTACTGAGAAAGAATTTCTAGCTGTAATACATGCTGTCAATAAGTTTAGACATTACATTACTGGATATCCTGTTATCTTGTATACAGATCATTCTACCATCAAATATTTAGCAAACAAGCCTATCACAAATGACAGAATAACTAGATGGTTGATTTTATTGCAGGAATTTGATATTACAATCAAGGATCGACCTAGAAAAGAAAATCATGTAGCCGATTTTCTCTCAAGAATGCCAAAGCCAATCGATGCAGCAGCAGTTGAAGATCAATTTCCGGACGAGCATCTATTTGTTGTGGCTGTTCAAACACCCTGGTATGCTGATGTTGCCAATTACCTAGCAGTAGGTAAACTACCGAAACATCTAACCCCTAATGAGCGGAAACAGATTGTTCAAAGGAGTGCTCGATTCTCGTGGGTTGGAGGCTACCTGTTCCACACAGGGGCAGATATGCATATCAGAAGATGCATTCGAGAGGATGAAATCTTTGACATTTTAAAAGCCTGCCATGACGGACCATGTGGCGGACATTTCGCCGATTGCAGAACTGGACATAAGGTGCTGCAAACAGGGTATTATTGGCCTACAATTTTCAAAGATGCAAAGAAATTCATCCAAGCTTGTGACAATTGCCAGAGAGCAGGACGCCCTCGTTAGTCCGATGAGATGCCCTTGAACCCACAGTTAGTCATTGAACCATTCAAATGATGGGCCCTTGATTTTGTCAGACCAATTAACCCACCCTCAAACCAGAAAACATATATTCTGGTGGCAACAGAATATGTCACCAAATGGGTTGAAGCAGAGGCGTTGCTGAGAGCTACAGAATATTCTTTCATACAGTTCTTGTTCCATATATTTGTGCGTTATGGCCTTCCAAGAGATATAGCTACAGACGGTGGACCACAGTTTGCTGGGAACAAAATAGCTGCAACACTCAAAAACTATCATGTCCAGCATAAAATCACTACTCCATACCACCCATAGGCAAATGGTCAGGTAGAAAGTAGCAATAAAATAATAGAAGCAATCGTAACAAAAACAATTGCGTCACATAGACGTGATTGGGCTGCCAGACTACCAGGAGTACTATGGGTTTACAGAACAACATGGAGAAGTACCACTGGTTACTCACCTTATCAATTAGTGTTTGGAAAGCAACCCATTTTTCCCATAGAATTTGAAATCCAAACATTGCGAACAACACAAGAAGTTGGCTTAGATCTAACTGAGGCACAGATTAATCAATTACAACAGATCAATGAGCTCGATGAAATCGGGCTCTCTGCACTCCAAAACACTGCACTTATCCAATAGCATTGAGCTAAATGGCATTATGCTCTCATTAAAAATAAAGTCTTCCACGAAGGACACTGGGCACTTTTGTACGATTCCAGGTTTCAAGACTTTCCCGGGAAACTTCAGACTCGTTGGTTGGGACCATACGAAATCCAGAAGGTACATGACAATGGTACTCTTACTCAATCACTAATGATGGTTCTGGATATGCCTTCAAGGCAAATGGCCACCGAGTTTGTCTTTATCGCAAACCACTCACTTGGGAGTCCTTCTGCCAGTAGCTACGCCAAAACTCTGATATGGAAATTTTGGGGGAGGGAGAGAAGTCTTCCTCACCTGTGATTCATTAATTAATTTATCTCTTTTCACATTTTGTACATAATTTCTTTTGTTTTGTTTTTGTACATATTTTTGAATCAAATGCTTTGCCGTCACTTTTCGAAGCAGTAGCAATGTTATTATTTTTGTTGTTCCTTTTCTCAAAGGGAAAACATTTTCGTTCTGCTGTTCCTTTTTCAAAAGAAGAACACCTTTTGGATCAGCTGTCACTTTGCTTTAATTTTGTTTTTTTCTTTATTTTTTCTTTCTGCTGTTCCTTTTCCAAAGGAATAACACTTTTGCTTTTTTCTATTCCTTTTCCAAAGGAACAACGTTTTCGATTTTTGCTGTTCCTTTTCCAAAGGAATGACATTTGTGTGTTTTGCTGTTCCTTTTCCAAAGGAACAACGTTTTCAATTTTTGCTGTTCCTTTTCCCAAGGAACGACATTTGTGTGTTTTTCTGTTCTTTTTCCATAGGAACAACATTTTCGATTTTTGCTATTCCTTTTCCAAAGGAATGGCATTTGTGTGTTTTGTTGTTCCTTTTCCAAAGGAACAATGTTTTCTATTTTTGCTGTTCCTTTTCCAAAGGAACGACATTTGTGTGTTTTGTTGTTCCTTTTCCAAAGGAACAACGTTTTCGATTTTTGCTGTTCCTTTCCAAAGGAATGAATTTGTGTGTTTTGTTGTTCCTTTTCCAAAGGAACAACATTTTCTATTTTTGTTGTTCCTTTTCCAAAGGAACAACGTTTCCGATTTTTTCTGTTCCTTTTCCAAAGGAACAATGTTTCTGATTTTTGCTGTTCCTTTTCCAAACGAATGACATTTGTATTTTCTGTTGTTCCTCCTATTCCTTTTACTTATGCTTGCTCCCCTTGCTATTTTAAATTAAGGATGCTTACTGTTCCTGTTCTTTCAAGTCCTTTGGAATACAACTATGCACTTACGCAATGGATACAAAATCACAACATACTGAAATCTGGTGAATTATAAAATCGTTATTTTTATAAGAAATTGCTCTGAATTGGTAAAAGGACAGAGGGAAGGACACACTTACCCATTATCTTTTGCTGTCATTATTTCACTAACTCTACTTTGATTGGTTGTCTTTATCATGTTGGTTCCTTTTAAATCCTCTTTGATTATTATTTAGGAGTAGGAGCAAAGGGTTTATATCTTCCTATTGATATGTTAAGACTTCTTCCACCATTCCTACTCTTAAGGAGTGTTGAACCACCCTTTGTGTATAAATGGGAAAGTACTTTATGAAAAAGAAAGAAAAAAGAGCAAACTGACTTGTTTATATAAAGATGTCAAATGCAGGATAGGGGGTCTTATCAAGAGCCAGCCTACCATGATCATGAGGAAGAAAGTGAAGTGGCATTCCCACTATGGCCACCACACTAGGGATATGGTCCAAAAGGTATATCAAATAAAGAACCCTTGGAATAGGAGGTCTCATCACGAGCCGGCCTGCCCACCTTTCGCTCCTTCCTCGTGAATGGCATTATGGCTAACTGTTTACCAAGCCAGCATAATGGCCTACATTTTGACATCATACAACACTTCCTAAGCATACACAAAGGATCATGGTTCCGTGGGGGAACTAAACAACTCTGCCAAGGTTATGGACACCTGTCGGCAGCAGAGCACTGTTAATGGTATTGAAGTCACATTATTTACACCAATAGGAAGTTATCAGCACCCTTCTGTTTCTTATACCTTATTAATCAATCGCATAAGATGGATGTATATTATTTTCCAAACCATACAATGCATGTAAATCTATTATTACCAATCATAACAAAACAATTGACAATGACCGCATGAGACTCGGTATGTATGGTAGATGTCCTATCCTCCCAGCTTCGCATCATATCACAGTAGTCTCTAACATCTAACGTATTAAGAGATCCAACTTGACACCTCGATTTCGGTAACCTGCCACCTTTGTAAACATGACATATTGCCATACGTTGTTCCTTTATGACTCTGCTTCAGAACAGAACGACACACAGCTCCTTTATTTGACGGTCGAGACGACCTTTCACATTGCGGGGGGGGGGGGGGAGGAGTTAACCTCATCATTCCTTGGATGACGTGTCATACCGCTATTCGAGAAACTGCGTACTAGGGAATAGCACGGCTCAACGGTATACTATTTTTTATTTTTTGCATGGATTGCTATTCTTAAGCCATCTCCATAGTATGCTCCGCGGCATTAGTAAAAACCTTTAGATTTTGAGCAAGTCTTGCATCTATCAGCCTCTTTGTGTTTTAACAGCGTGAACAGCTACCGTTCCATTGTTAAAATTCTGAGATTTTATAGCAAAACCATAAACATGGGAGGAATATCGATTCGGAGAGAGCCACAGGTGCTGACAGTCTCTGATGCTGCACGGGAAATCCTAGCAAGATCTAGATGGCTAACTTATCTCAATCGCTTACAGGAATCCAACGAGACTTAGCAAATGAATTCTTGAATAACTTGCAAGAGGATCACTCCACAGTGAGGGGGAGACACATAGCAGTCACCGATGATATAATCGCAAAAGTCTCAGGACTGCCAGCCACTGGACCTGTATGGACGTTAAAGAAGGAGAGATTGCAGAAGATCATGGAAACCTTCCAGGAGGAAGGCCAAAACCTGACAATTAGAGGAAAGGGGGTTTTGCCAGCAGCATTAGGAGAGCTGTGGGCAGAATTGGCAAAGACCATTCAAAGCTACATCACCTATGAAGGCAGAAAAGACGTGGTAAGACCACGACACCTGAAACTATTAGCTGTATTAAAGAAAAAATGCTCTGTAAATTTACATGCATTTTTGAATTCATTAATTCATGACGTTGCACGGAGCATAAAAAAGGCACAACATGTAGAATTAGTTGTTAGTAATCATGGGTTGATACGGTTAATAGTAAGCCATAGCCTTACCCAGCAGCAGAGCAGCTGGGAAGAGCTAATTACCATGATAGATGGAGGAGTGACCACACCATCCCCAAAACGTAAACATGCCACCAGTACACCTGAGCATCTAGAGAAACGAAGGAAATTGGTCCGACTAACACGGCTACGAGGGAGGCTGGAGAGTCCCCAAGGAAATACCAGCCAACCGGTAGAGATAGAAGATACAGGGGACGAGAAACCCCCACGATTAGAAGGAGAAGACAATGAGAAAGTAATGCAGGAAAATGAGGAAGGAGAAATGGAGGAAGAAACCAAGAAACTTGAGCAGGAGGAGGAAATAGAACAGCAGGAAGGCATCCCATTGCAGGATCCATTGAGAGAAGATGAATTGGCCAAAGTTTTGACCAATATGGGTGAATATGGCCAATCTTGCAGCCCATCAGACCTCCATGCTGAAGAAGAACTAAAAGAACACTCTGCTTAGGAGGGAAATGCACCTGAAGAATCACATGCAGAGGAAGTAGAAGAGGAGAGTCAACCTGTTCATGATGAAAACATGACAGGAGATGTAGAACAGGAATAATCCATTCCTAGCCAGACGACACCAGAAGAAACTCCGGAAGAAGGGGGGCAGAAAAGGAAGTCGCCCAAGAAATAACAGAACCAGCTAGGGTTCTTGACCCGGAGCAACCAGAGCAAAGCAACAAAGATGCACCCCAGAGAGAAAATAAGGAAATTAATCCAGGTCATAGTCCAAGCCGCAATGAACAGTCTATTGTTCCTTCTAAGGAAATTGAGGAAATTAAGAAATTACAGAAAGAACAACAAAGACTATTGAATGTAATAGTTCAGCTTCGACAGCAGATCAGGATTTTGAAAGCAAGGAAAAGGGTAAAAAGGACTTCGGGAAGGAAACATGCAACCACTCCAGCAAAACCCCTCAAGACAAAGGATCGGAGGACCAGAGTCCACCCTGCTGTTCAAAACCCTGTCGAAAAGCGGGCTGCTATTCCAAATGTTATTGAGGAGCAGACTGCTGTTCAAATTCAAAAGGAACAACATTTGACTGTTACCCATGTTGAAATACAAACGGATGATATATTGACCTGCGATAAAGAAATTCAGACAGAGGCACCACCCTCGGGAGTGATACGGGCCATGAATGCAAGACAACACAATAGGAAAATTCAGGTAAAACTCTCGGTCTCCACCACCACATGGGAAAGAGATCCGAGAATAGTAACCCTATGAGAGGGTTTGACGCAAGCTCAGCAAGTAGTAGAAAAGCTCATAGAGCAAATGGTCCCTCGAGAAAGGTATGAAGAGCTACAACAACATCTTAGGAATGCCAATCTATCTGAAAGCCAGGCCTTTGAAGGGTGGCGAAGGGAAGAAGAAAAAAGTCGTGAAGGTAACTCGTAGGTTAGATATAGTTATCAAGCAGATGGATACCTTATGTTCTTTGTAGAATGACGTCCTAGCAAGTAGAGCCCCTGCTAAGAATTATGCCTTGTTTTTAATGGAACGATATCTGCAATTGAAAATAAAGGCCGTTAAAGTAGGTGCTCCCATACAAATTAATACCATCGATGACTTTATAAACTGCTATAAGCACTACAGGGTAAAAGTTCAAAGACTATTATGTGAGTTTTATTTACATAACCTTGTATTAGACCAGGAGACCGAGCTGAACCCTGGCCCTTTTGTTGGGGATATCCAATTACAGGCATTTATTTCATTTGGGGTTAATCAAATTAAATGGCTTAAAGCCTATAATGCTTTCCAAAGGCAATAAAATAGATTAGATTTGTGGGTAAGAGCTGAGCCTAGGGATACAATACAGTTGTGGAGAGAACATAGGAACCTCATGAAGACTCCAGGTGTAATTGAAGCATTAGGACCCATTCACAGAGTAATCAATCAACAGGGAATATAATACTTTTTCACTATTAAAGACCTTGCCATTGATGCGGCTAAATTTCAGCATCAGATCTCTAATCCAAATATCCAACTCAAGGAACCATTTAAGTCTGAAAATTTTAAATTAGCCGCCAACCGCTTGCACCTCTATGGCAAAGTCATTTTGAGGGCAGGGCCATCCTGGTTAGGATATAGGTTCCGGAGTCCAATTATTTGGCACCCTGCACTTGGATACCAAGCCCTGTATGAGATGCCTGAGTGTCAGACAGGCCATTTATTTGAACACCTAGTTATGCATCATGGTTGTAGACCTCCACATGAGATTCCATCTCTAGCCTACTCTCTCACTGCCTTACATGTCAACTACAATGTTTTCATGAGGGCATGAAAAAGGGTAAGCAGGGGGGTGTGTGGAGTACTAAAGAAGGTATGTTTTTGGTAATTATTTCAGCATCTTCTCATTAGAACTTACAAACCTTTTGCATCATGAACTAGGAAAATGATAAGGAATTATAATAAAACTCGCGAGATTAATGTGCAAAACAAAAACACTGAAAATTGTCATTTTCGTATGCAAGAAGAAGGAAAAACAAAAAACTGTCGTTCCAAAGGAAAGGACAAGGATGGGTTAACCGCTGACCCTTTGATGGGGAACCGTATGCAAATAAGGAAAAACAAATCAAAGTGAATCAGCCCTGGAAAGGAAGTGGAGATATTGGCTCGACGCAAGAAAGAAAAGAGATAGCTGAGAACTAACGGTCCGGCGAATCCCTCAGGATCCTTTGATATTGAGGGATCGCTGCTTTAACTATTTTTTCACCTAGAGACCTCCGCCTTTGCCATTATAAAAGGGGCAACATTGTTAGCTCGGGGGGTCTGTCGAGTCCTTATGTTTTATGTAATTTCTCTTAAGATTGAAACTTTGATCATCGAGTCTTGTTGAGAGCTAATCTACTGTAATTCCGTCTTATGAATTAATAAAAAATCGGTTGCTATTTCATCTCTGAGTTTGGAATAACTTCAAGCGGTGTACCCCTAGAGGCTAAGGGCATGACCCTGGAGGACACTTGCTCCTGTACTATTACGTTTGGTTTATGCGTGGTTTGCTTATCAGCGTTCTTTGGTAATCTGATATGTTTTGTTAGTTTACATCACATGCTCTGTTATGTTTGATTTGTTAAAGTTTCTGAAGACAGAACCATTGTATTAAATTTGCAATGTATTACTGTTCTTTTAAGCACTAATGTAGTATCGTCGGTCTTTACAGAATATTGTTGCTGTTCAATTACAGAGCCTTTGTGCTGTGCACTTATTCATTGATATTAGGGAATTCATCTTAGTGATTATGTTCTTTGCGATTGTTGGATCTATAGACATTGTTATTCCATTCTGAAACACAGTCGTAATCTTTTATAACTGAGATTGATAACTAGTTTACCAAGATTAGGTTACTATTAAGGTGTGTTGTGTGCATATATGGTTTTCAAGCGTTGTTCTATAATTCATCATTAATCAGTGCTGTTCCATTTTGGTGTGTTGTTAAATTCGTCCTTAAGAGTGAAGGATTTCCATTTGATTCCTGTAGGTCACAATTAGTGCATTTGATCTTGTAGATTAAGGTGTTCCTGCTTGTTAGACTTAATTGTTGTTACAGTTTCCTATTTGTTGTTCCATTTTAGGTTTGTTGTTCTATTCCTTATTTGCTGTCCCATTTCTTATATGTCGTTCCATTTCCTGTCATTTGTTATTTTGGTGTGAAGAACGATCCAAGGCTGTAGTGAGCATTGACATTTCTTGTTCAGCTCCCAGATCCATGATGTGTTCTTTGATTTGCTTTAGTTCCATCAGTTTACAAAGGGATGAGTTACTGCTACTGAACCCTTGACTGATAAATTGCTTAGTTTTCTGAATGCGTGGTTTAATCTTTTGAAGTAGTTTGCTGTAAACAAGCATCCGTTTGCTATTGTATTTTTGAGCACTGTACTACTAGCATTACTCTGGAAAATGATAGCCTCAGACTGAGACACTCTTTGAAATAACAAAACGTTCCTGGATCGAAAAACTAATGTGAGGTAATTAGAGGTGAGAGAGACCCTTTTTATAGCTCGACAACCCACAAGTTTGAGGATTCATGATCTAGATTGGATCATTGTATTTTTTTTCATCCATCCTGATGCTTTCAAAGTGGAAAAAGTGGTGGAATTAACTGACATGACCATTTTTACTAGCAGGACCTAATTTGGAAAAGGGGATTTGAAACCTTCTAGGAGCATTTTGATGCATCAAATGATTTTTTTTGGGGATAAAAATTTGTTGCTTTAGCATGGACCCTTTCTTCCTATTATATGCATAGAGACCTTTCGAACGGTACATGAATCACAGTAATGAGAGTCCATTTGCAAACATTGTGCCACTTAGAAGTTGACCTTATTGTTTCACTACCATAATTCAAGAGGATGCCATGTCAGCCCCCATAGTTCATGGACAATGAGATAGCCACATGATTATGATGAAGAAGATTCTATAGGAGTTTATATTGAATCTTTGGTTTAGAGTTGAGTTAGTCAAACCTAACCACTAGTAGACTATCTGAATATTTAAAATTGGACCACTAGGTGGAAAAGGGGTTCCATTCATTCGAGTGCATATGTTCCATAGCTGAGAAAAAGTAGCCATGAGGGATAGGAGATAGAGTACATCGAGAGGATTTGTGCACTGTGTTATAAATAAACATATATATAAAATAATACAAATAAAGTAAAACAATAATAATAATAAATAATGATTAATTAGTAATCAGTTAATGAAAATGTATGTCCCTAAGAACATAACCATTAATGAAGAGGTATCTGCCTATGTATCCAACATGAGGCACAAACTCGCAACATTGTGCTTCACCAACCCAAACACGGTCCAATCATCAAAATATACTTCCAGAAACTTATGAATAAATTCCTTGAACGCTGCAATCACTACCTAGGAAAAGATTGCAGGCGCTTTCTTCAATCCAAATGGGATAATTGTATATTGGAAGCAACCCCCCTCCATCGTGAAGGTTGTTTTGCTTCGATCCTTCGACATGATATTTATTTGATGATAACCTGAAAATCCATGAGTTAATGAATACACTTCCTGTCTGCCAACATTCTCTAATACTTCATAAGTAAATGATGTTGGAAACGTGCATCCATACATGCATCATTCAACTTCCGTAGATCTATGCATATGTGGATTTTTCCCTTCTGTTTCTTTTCTTGGACCACCATTGGGCTTACCCAATCAAATTCTTCTAAAGGCTCAATAATTCCAGCTTCCAACATCTTATCTAGTTCTAGGCGCACATTTTCCTTATACTTTGGATTCAATAGATAAGGTCATTGCTTAATAGGCTTCACATCCAGTTTCAATGTAATCTTCATAATGCCTAAATCTTCGAAAATCCCTTTCAAATCTAAAAACTTTGTGGGAAATAAGTCATGGTACTCACACAGCAGCTTGAATACCTTATCAACCATATCTTCGTCCCAATAATCTCCTATCTTCACGAACTTAGGTTATTCTTCAGATCCGATGTTTACCTGTCAAGTTTTCAAAGGTTCAAATATATCTGGGTTTGCCACCTTTGGTCCTTCGAATTTGCACTGTCCTTCCATTTTAGGAATGGTAATATTCCATGGATCATCCTCTTCTTTAGAAGTCACATTATAACATTCCAGTGTGTGGTGCAGCTGTGTACTCCAATCTGGATGAGTCCATTCGACCAGTTCCTTCAACATTCTAAATATAGATGCTTTAATTTCTTGTAGCGCTTCATCAATGCTCTAAAACCCATCCTTGAAGCTGAACGTTAATAGAAAACTCTCCCTTAAAATGTCCCATTCATTCGTTCCATGGTGAAGCTCTGACACTAGATACCAGTTCATTGGGATTGTATCTAACGTATGATAGAATATATGCACCCACTCTGGTTGTGGCTTTGTTCCCTAGGCCTTAGTCCATCATGCTAAATGATCGCGTGGATCATCCTTCCCACTGTATTTTTCTGTCATCCTGGTATTAGCATACCCAAATCTTAACTTCATCATCGTTCGATATTCTTTCCATCGAGCAAAGCTGTCCTTGTGCGTACCCCACCAACGGGAAGGTGTAGTGCCAATTCCAGTGCTTGGAATCAATGTTCTTCTGGTGCTTCCTTTTCAAATTCATCCAGAAATAGTTCCACGTCTGTCAAACCATCATACTGCAGAAGATTCCTTACCTTAGCAAAGACACACCTCACCAACTTGGTCACCATGTTGCAGCGGAGCGTAGATACTTCATGTAGCATATTTTGCCAATTCTCCAGCTCTTGATTGGAAGCTGAGGTGCGGGAGCTATCCCTGTCCCATGCAATCTGTCCATCATCTATAGGATTGATCCAGTCCTCATATCGTGCAATTATCTTGTATATCTCATCTAGGTCATCATCAGTTTCTACATGGTTGCGGACAAGTTTAGTATACCGTGCTCCCTCTGTAGGGTCTAGTGGCACTATAACCCTTAACGACTTCCTTTCAAAGGAAATCGTCCACTTCTTTAAGTTGATTACCCCATTCATATTAATAGCCTAGCCAATCCATAACAACACAGGGTAGGGATTACTGTCATCCATTATTTCGATGACCTCGAAGTTAGCCAATGCTCGCTCCCTCAATGCCCACCATTGCACCATATAAGCATCCCATCGAAATAATTTTCTATTGGTTTTTCATACGTAATTGAATAGGAGACCACTGCAGCACAGGTCGCCCCATCCTTTCCCATGTCTATTTGGGCAAGACATTCTCATCCTATCCTAGATCCAAGATTACCTAATCCATCTCATATTCACCTATCTGCACGGTTAGCCTCATCTCACGCCCCATTCGTGCTTTATTCTTAGCAATCTTTCTAACTGTGCGTTGTTCAAGCATAAGACTTTTCTTTATGTGCAGACTTGTTGATTAAATCTTGCAACCCTTCTACTTCTTTCTGATCACGTAATAGCTTCATGTAAGTCTCCATAAACATAGCTAGCACTAAAGGATCTACTTCTTTCATTGCGCTAGTCTTGGGTTCTTTTTCCTGACTACCTTGAGGTAGATGCGTCAGTGAAGTTCTTCTTAGCCTCCATGAAGGTCTCCTTAGCTCGATTGAGATCAAAAGATGTCTCATTCTCAACAGCCTTGCACACCCATCCATCTTCCTCAGGCTGCTTTCCTTTATCCTCACCAGTCGTTATGCCACTTCTCAACACGATATTCACGTTCTGATCCTCTTCGCGGGGTTCATCCCTCATCATCTGAATGTTTTTCTTATTCTACTATGGCTACGCCTTCTTCTCTTGCATTTTTACCAAAAGGACCAGACACTCCTCTATGACATGGTCTAACTATCGACAATACTGACATGAGGGATGTGTGGGATTTGGATAATCGCGGGTGAAGTGCCTTGATTCACCACAGCCATAGAAAATTACCTGCCCATGCCCTCATCCTCGTCCATCGCCTCTTCCTCATCCTCGGCCTTGGAATCCTCTGCTTGCTGCTCCTATGCCTTGATCTGGAGGTCGGGTTTCTTCCTGCATCCTATAGTTAGGGGTACTATCCATCATTAGCTCATAACTTCTACAATGGTGTTCATCGTGCCCTACTGACTTACAAAAATTGCAAAATAACTACTCAGGGCTCTGTACAAACTTTTGCAATAAATGGCAGTTATCAGTTGCATGTTGTCCTATAACTTGACAGATAGGGCACTGCAACACAGCTCCTGCGCTCGTCCCAATATTAGTCTCTGGTTTCATGGGTACAGGCCCTCCCCCTATAATATAATTCTTAAAGACCAGTTAATGATCCTTATCATGTCCATGGATTTTACATTTTAGACACCAAATCTCAGTGCGCACCTTCGACTTCCCTTCCCTTCCCTTTTTCAAGTTCTACAACTCCAAGTTCAGGCTTTCCAGTAGCGAATGAATTTATTGCACCCCAAGGTTCGTATCCTGAATAGGTGATGCGTGCAACCTTGTCGTGATCTCCAAGGCTTCCAATTGTGTTGTTATATTCTATTGTGATAGAGGTATTCTTAAATGTGGAAATATCGATGCAATAAACGAGTCGTGATGCTGGGTATCTAAGATTTTCATATTGACCTACCTGATCTAGCACTTCAAACTCTGATCAAAGTCCTAAGGAGTCTCATTGAATTTCATTCGGATCTCCTTAAATTCAATTACTCACTCTACCTATGACTTAGGCCTATTGAACTCCTTGTTCAAAGCTAGCTGGGTATCTGCCAACGAAATGTTGGGGTTATCAGTGCAATACTTGATATCCCATGTCAATGCGCAGTCCTATAAGGTCATAACTAACTACGCTTTCTTAATATTATCATTTGTGATCTGCTGCATAGTCCAAACAACATCTGCGACAAACCAAAACTGTTTTGGATCTTCAGTCCCCGTTCCTTTAAAAATCGGCATCTTCATCTTGTTCACCATATTGAATGGTGGAGGTGGAGGTGTAGGTGAAGGTGTATGAGGTGGAGGTGGAGGTGGAGGTTGAGTGGATGGATGAGGGATCCTCACAATACCCTGCGTTATGAACTGAATTGCACTCTGTGGCGTAGTCAACACTGCCCCTTTGTCATCGCTTGAAGGGTGTTTAATGAGCATACTATATTATGGGCTAGATCCTCTGTTGCTTCTAAATAACCTCCCACTTCGCGTAGCCCCAAACATCAAGGTAACTGCATAACCATGTTTTCACATAACAACATCTTAATCTAAGTCTTTAGTGAGTTCAAATACTTACCTCGCAGTCCTTTAAATATTCTTTGTTTGGCTTTGCTATAGCTGATGTTCTTGTCATTCGGGAAATAAGTCACAAAGCTTCCCAATGTGCAATCAATCCAGTGATGCACAACCTATGCGATATTACTACCTGATGCCTTCAGACATCACACCAATTTAGGAGTCCACACTATAATACCTTCGAGTCTCCACGTCCCTTGACTTTCAGCTAATTTAGACAACCATTGATGTAGTTCTTCAAGGAAGAAACAAAATAACGCGTCAGTCTCATCTGAATGCAAAAACCTTTGCAACGACTACTCCTTAGACAATTTAGGGCTCCTGTTCTCCTGAGCTACGAATGCATGCGATTTTCGATCAATCCACTTGTTAAGTTATTTCTTCGTTAGAAACCATTTACCACACATCTCTTAGACAAAGCCTGATCCTGACAACGAAACCATTTGTTGGCTTAAGGGGGACTTACCTAAGTTCAGAGTTATTTGCGCCAACCAAAAAAACCCTCAATTGTTGGCCCTTTCGGCAACAACCTATGTAGCACAAGTTGCAGTCTCACTTGAAGCCATATTGGGGGATGCTAGAACCAAGTTTTTGCATCCAGGGATATGAGATAAGCAGTTTCTAAGTCTGCACAACTTCAGATCTACCTTTGTGCAGATCGATATCTTCCTAGGTCCTGTCACTGTAACTAGGGAAAGATGGCTTCTAGAGCTTCGCGAAGGTCTATGATCAGTCTTTGCAGACCTTAAACAAACAAATTATCTACTTACGCACATCAATAATCAACCCTAGATCTAAGTTTGCATAGATATATCAATTCATCAGAAAACATAACAAAAATAGCTTTTAACTTTGTGAAAGTAGATAACTACTCATATCATGCATCATTAAGATAGGTTCAGTGATTTCGCCAACATTCATTCCTTATTTCATAAAACTCTATCATTAAGCGACATAATATAAGATAACAAATTCCAATAAATGCACAATAATTCTTCAAAATCAGTCTTTATTAATCTTCCATGTTCAGATTATAGACTCTTTTACCCTGCGCACTCAGCTTTAGGGGTCCGCACACTCAGCTGTGAAATATACCTAGGCCTCCTCCGCACTCAACTACAGGAGACTTCCCTTCTTCACCTAAGTATAGGAGGCAGAGCCTTCCTGCCTTCGCACTTGCCTAAGATAACAAAAACCATTCAGCGTACCCAATTCTTTATCAAAAGTTATCTCTAAGACTCAACTATTTATAGCTTTCCTTCGTACAATACCATGGTCTGTGGACGATAGGAGAATCTTAAAACCGACCCAAACAAGGATCTGAAACCCTTTTGAGTCCTATCTATCTACGCACTCCGCATCCACGTTTTGTGGAATCTTTACATATTGTACTAAAACGTTTACAAAATTGGGTTAAATTAACCCCAAAACTAACCCTAGGGATGCTAACCCAAAATTGATGCAGGGTCTTCAATGATCTTCAGTCTTGGAAGGTGGTTGCAAAATTGTGTCCCTTTGCTTGCTCTTGATAGGTCCACCCATACATTCAACTACAAGTTTGTCTTTAGGGATGATTCCCTCCTTCTACTCCTTCTTTATCATCTCACCATGACATGACAGTGTACCTATTCCTGCAATTCACACATGATGGGACGAAATTAATCCGAAAAATCCGTAGTCTAAGATGGTGCATTATTATCCATGAAATTAGCCTAGGACAAGTGACAGACTGGGAGAAAGGGCTCAATGAGTGCGCATTGCACAGTTTTAGGTGCCAGAGAGATAACTTGATCATAGAGATTGCACATAGCACAACTCAGGCTTGGCTGAGGAACTTTTTTGCACAGTCCTCACTGAGGAGAAAAATTGCGTAGTGCCCACTGAGGGACAAAATTGCATAGTTCAAGCAAGGATTGGTTTCTAAGGGATTAGGCCCTGAGAGGACTGTGGAGTTTCAAGAGGTGAGGGGGACTAAACAACAGAGAGGCTTAAAGGGAAAATATACGCAGTGTCTGAAGGTTATGAGCTTCGGTTGGGGGAAGGGCACTGGAGGAAGCATATGCATAGTTTTGGAGGCCAAGGGAGGTTGGTCTATTTGCTCATTGCATAGTTCCAACAAAAAAGGGAAAATATTGAGGGTTAAAGGTGTGAAGTGCACAGTTTAAGGCAGACCAAGAGTCACAACTGCGCAATTTTGGAGGTCAATGGAGGTTGTTGGGCTCTGGAATTGCGTAGAACATCAGTCCTGGAGGTCAGTGACTACACACTCCGTAGTTCCAAGAAACAAGGTCACATCCATGACGACTGAGACTGTGTACTGCACAGATCAGTTAGGGCTTGGTGAAGCCAAGTTGTTCGGTCAGGAAGGTTTCCCGAAAATGGCTAAGTGTGGGAAGGGAACTAGACTCGTGATGAACTTGACTTGTGCTCACACAGTTATCATAATTTTACAGCATGAAAACATAGATCATTGAAACAAATAAACAAATAATTCCCCTTTGTGTGACTGCCTGGTGACAAGATGCGATAAGTGCAACACTTAAGATAGACCTTGGGACGACCATGAGGACACTTGTGCGACAACATTATAGATCTTGTGTATGAATGCGATGGATGTTTACATGGTTAGGAAAAATCATATACACAAAGACTGACTTTCGAAACCACTATAAAAGGCTTGTAAACATTACATAATAGTCAAACATTCCAAAAGACGACAGCAAATCCAACAATTAAAACAGTCCAAAGAACTTCAAGAAAGCTCATGGAATGAGCTTGATTGTTTGCAACAATCAAGGAAAATACCAAGGAAGGCTCTGAAATTCAAGTGCAAACCAAAATTTTGGACGGTGTTGCAGCCACTACAACCCGAGGATAATTACAACAATATTAATTTGGCAAATCAACTATTAGTTCTAGAGCTAAATAGAAGTGAACAAAAAGGTCTTTTTGGAAAAGAAGAATATGAAATTAATGATTTACAAGTGACAATTGATCATTATGAATAAATATCTTTATACTGTGTCGTAACCATGCTTGACAAAGAGGCTGACATAATTTTCAGTCGACCTTGGTTCAAGGAATTAGGTACGTTCATTTTAAACACATAGAAAAAATTCATAATGTTCCCTTACAAAAAGAAGATAGTCATGTTCCAAGACATGACAAAAGAATTCAGAATTGATAATGCCTTCATGAAAATATCTTAAGGATATTTCAAAACTAATGTCTCAATAGAATCCAAAAACAGTATCAAAGAAACAAAAAGAACTTGAAGAAGTCATATCCAAAAAAAACAAGGAAAATTCATGTTTGAAGGAGCATAATCAGAAACTACTTACACAAGTGAGAAAATATAAATCCAAGAAACACGAGTTAGAATGATAAAAGAAAATTTCTGAAAAGAAACTCAATGAAAGTCTATCAGGAAAAGAAGAGGAAAGTTTATGCTTAAAGAACCTTAACCAAAGGTTATTAGAACAGATCAACTGTTTAAAATATGAGAAGATTGAATACCAAAATAAAGTTGACTCAGAAAATGAGGAACTTTTACGTGTGAGACACCATAATCAAAGTATACTCACTCAAATTAAGAAACTTAAGGATGATAAGAAATCATCAAAAAATATATTAGAAGAACTTATAACGAAAGAAGTGCCGAAGTCTTTAGTCCAAGTTGAAGAAAGAGGAACAAATACCGATCCAATCAATATCACAACTTAAGAAGATGAGAAACCAATAGAAATTAAAACATATTCAAATGTTGCAGTTTAAACAATGGAAATTCCAAGTGATGATTCCATATCCAACTCAACAAAAACAATATTTGAAGTAAAACAAGAATCTGCCACAAACATGATAAGGGAAAGTCCAACGAGAAGAACTTCTTATCGAAATATGAATCATAAGAGAAGACAACTAAGTCAATCTACATATTTGAACCATTCACAATGGAAACAACAGATTTATGTTCCAAGGAATGCTGAAGTTACAGAATCCAATCCTATGATAACCATTCATTACAAATTTCCAGTAATCAGAAGATTCCATAAAAGATTAATCTAGGATTTTGATGCAGGGCTATGCCTGCAATACCCAGGATCTTCCAGCTGCATATAAAGAATGCATCTCAACTATTTTCCAAATAAACTCAATCTAGCAATCTCAATCCGCAAAGAATCCAAACTCACACATTCGTGGTTAAGATGGAGTGCGCCTGACCTTGTAATCTCTGTAATTCAACCAGAACTTTATAATTCTTCTGCTACATCCGCTTTAAGCACTTTCATCTCCTCTAGATCGATTTTCATCAGTTCTGTTCTTTGTCAAACACGTATTACAGCTCCAGATAGCATTTCAGCAAACTGATGTCCCTTAACATTTCTTCATCGAACTTCATTAATGATTATTGAAACAACATGTTCAATGTTCAGCTCGACATTTGCATGATTGGGTTTATAAAAAACAACCTACAAGAAATCTTACCATAAATTTGCGTTGATAACAATGTAATTCAAAACCAGTAAAACTTCACTTACCCAGAAATTCTTTTATGCATTCAATCACTGATCAACATATCTCCAGAACCATTCATGTGGTTTATTAATCTCCCAGATGGATTGCTTGAATCGATTTCAATTCATCGAAACATTTATTTAAGCCAAAGCATGTCCTCCTAGATCCCAAATTTTATTTTGTAATCTTTCCTTGCTTGTCAATTGCTTTATTGCTATTGTTATCTGTTGTTGTCCTCCAGGTTTCCATATTTTGTGCTGCAATACTCCACTTGCTGTGCTCTCCAAGTCTACTACAGTCTTTCTTTTGTTGCTTCTCTTTTGTCTTGCTAATGCTGGTCTCTTCCGTGATTCTTTCGTCACCAGTCTTCTGATACTTTCAATCTCTTGGTCTAATAAATCTCCGGCTGTTGATTTCTTGCTGCCTGCTGAGCTAAGTCGGCTTGCTTAGTTTTTACTTTCTCTATTTATACTGTCACTTGCTGACTTCTTTCTTCTTTTCTTGTTTCTGTTCTGACTGCCACCTGATCATCCATGCCCTCTTGTCTTCTAGAACAGAAAACTTCTTCTTCCTTCATTTGACTGCTCAACTGAGTCAAATGTTCTGCAACAATACCTCCATTCACAAAAAATGGTTAGAATACAAATTAGAAGGCATCAGTGCCTTGTCCTCCTTTGCCAGCACTTCAGTATGATGTTCTGAATTCTCCTCCACTATCAGCACATGAGTATGGTGATTCTCTTTGCCCAAAGAATGCTCTGAAGAATTCTCAAGACTATCAACCAGTCTTTCTCTTACATCATCCGCTTCCATGATATATTTCTGCACTCGTTCACTGTACTGAACTCTTTCTTCTGCCATCTCCCTGTCATACTCCGATTTTTTCAACAAATATTCTAGCAATGCAATTTCTCTATGACATTGTTGAAGCATAACATCACCATCACTTACAGTCCCTTCATTCATACACAACTTGTCAGTTTGAAAACTTCAAGTCTCAACAACTTTAATCGTCGGTTCATATACCAGCTCTTCCAGTTGATCATCTTCTTCATTCACATGAACTTCCTCTTGTACTGTAACAGCAAAAGCATCACTGCTTTCTTCTTTAAAGTACTTATCTCCCGAGAGATTCTTTTCCATGCTTATGACAGTTTCACAAGATTGCGCATCCTCTTCAACAAAACCTGTAATCACATCACAATTGTCAGCTATAAAAACACAAGAGTTCACATTATCCAGCTGATCTGGATCTGCCCAGTAATTCAAGAAATCATCAATGATCTCCTCCTCTATTTGATCAATGGAAACCTCCTCTTCCAACTCAGCTGCTCTGAGCTGCGTACACTTCAGCTTTACATCCATCATCTGCTCGAGCTTCTTCAGCTCTTCCATTAACTGCATGTTTATCTGTCGATCTCTTTTCTGTTGTAGCTTCTACCACTTCACTTTCTTTCCCTTCAGTGGAAAGATCCATCCTCTATTCTGGTTTTCCTGCTCTTGCAGCCATTCTTCTAGTATCTGCAATTGTACCTTTATTACTGCAATCTCTCTTTCTACAGTCATCTCATCTCTGTGGCATTCCTCTGAACCTCTTCTCTGATCCTCCATGATCATCTTCTCCATGAGTTTCTCACTGACCATGAGTTGTACTAGCCTTTACGACAGCAATCTCTTCTGCTGTCACTTACCTCACCAAGCTCTCCTCACTCAGTATTTTGGTAAGTACTTGGTTCACTGCCTCTGGAACCTTTTGAGCACTTTCCTCTGCTCTCTCTCTGGGCTATCTCTTCAACTCACCTTCTTCTTTAGGACACTGCAATTGTCCTCTTTATCCAGCCTTTATATGAATGCCAGGTTCACTACCATCATCTTCTCTGCAACTATAAACTCTCATCAGAAATTTCAAATCAGAAAAATCATCTCACCTCTTAAGATCTTGCATGATCTTTTCCTCCCTGCAATCTTGTTCACTTGTGTAGTTTGCATATCAAATTTAAAACTCTGATCTTCCTTTCATCATTCATCATATAGTCAAAAATACATTTAAGTTCTCATTCAAAAAATAAACATTTTTCAATTCAACAGAGCCAGGCTTTGATACCAAAATGATGTAGTGGTATGCCTGCAATACTCAGGATCTTCAAGCTGCATATAAAGAATGCATCTCAACTACTTTCCCAATAAACTCAATCTGGCAACCTCAATCCCCAAAGAATCCAAACTCACACATTCCTGGTTAAGATGGAGTGCGCCTGATCTTGTAATCTCTGTAATTCAACCAGAACTTCATAATTCTTCTGCTACATCCGCTTTAAGCACTTTCATCTCCTCTAGATCGATTTTCATCAGTTCTGTTCTCTTTCAAACACGTATTACAAATCCAGATAACATTTCAGAAAATCGATGTCCCTTAACATTTCTTCATTGAACTTCATTAATGAGTATTGAAACAGCATGTTCAACGTTCAACTCGACATTTTCATGATTGGGTTTATAAAAAACAACCTACAACAAATCTTGCCATAAATTTGCGTTGATAGCAATGTAATTCAAAACCAGTAAAACTTCACTTACCCAGAAATTCTTTTATGCATTCAATCACTGATCAACATATCTCCAGAACCATTCATGTGGTTTATTAATCTCCCAGATCAATTGCTTGAATCGATTTGAATTCATCAAAACATTTATTTAAGCCAAAGCATGTCCTCCAGAACCCTTCGCTCAGACATTAATTCCTCCACATCTTGCTATAACCAAAATCGACTTCTGAGATTAGTGTTTCATTAACTCAGAATAGACACAGTCTAAAATTTCTTCAGCGCTAATCGATCTCTCCACAATTCAACTCGATTCCCATCGATTCTTCAGATGCTTCTACGTTCTAATTTGAACGCTTTCCCTTCAACATTTTACCGATCAGTCTCCTACTGATGTTCTTTCGCTGTAAACTCTGGTTTCACTGCAAACACTGCCACTGTTTCATTTCGAACCACACATTCTGATCTCATTTAAGACATTTCTCATTCCATTATTAAATCGACTCACCATTCCAGTTTTAATTCTGGTTCCTCGCCTCTACAGTTCGATCTTGATATTGCGCTATGGTACTTATGCCATCGATTTCCCAATGCGCAATCTGCTATGGTGTTAACACGCTCCACTGCAACATACAAGCCACTCCATTTTGCAATTAAGTTATGTTTTATTTCAAATTAAAATAACCAGCATTTCATTAACGCTCCATGCGTTCATTTCAAAATTGTGAAGAGCATTCCTTTCAATGACAGCGTACTGCATTTTCAGAGACGGTAAAACAAAAACATTCCAGACAGAACTTTTGACAATAGCACCCTCTTTCAAACAGTGACTGACAATTTACTCATACAGAATTCTTCAGCTTGAAATCGATCCATTGTAATCGATTTGTTAACTCCATGATTTCAATTAAGGCGCAGTTTCACATAATAAATCGATAATACTAATGGACCTCTGCAGAAATTTAATTCCTTTCATAAGGACTACACACCATTTCTTTGCACATAATAACCCAGAATTCAAAGAGGAACGAATTTCCTTACACAAACTCAATCTTACGCAAGCTTAATAATTGACATTCAGTCAAAAAAATCAATTTCTGTATTAACACACAAACCTCTTACAATACGATTTCCTTCCTTGGCCTGTTTTTCCTGTCAATTGGCCCTTTATAATTGCCTGAAGGCTTATAGCCTTAGCTCACTCTCTCCAACTATTTCAATGTCTTTTTCTCTCAAAAACCCCTTCTATTTATACAATATTAAAAATAATCTAATTTAATGCTCAATCCCCTTAATATCTCAATACCACTAAAATATCTCAACAAATCCTATCATCTAGAATCTTATCCCTTTATATCCTTAACTACCCAAATTCTCTCATATCCTTTTATTAATTAAAAGGATATTTACAAAATCCTCATTTTCCCCTATTTTATTTAAAATAACAAATTAATTAAATAAAATATTAAAATCGTGACACCCCCTTTTCTAACATATTTACAAGTTAAAAAATGTCCTTGATGCTCCTGCATCAGACTCCCCATGTAAGAAAATTCATGACCACCTGGTCATAAGTCTGGATAATTATTTCCTCCTGGATCCCAAATTTTATTTTGTAATATTTCCTTGCTTGTCAATTGCTTTACTGCTATTGTTATCTGTTGTTGTCCTCCAGGTTTCCATATTTTGTGCTGCAATACTCCACTTGCTGTGCTCTCCAAGTCTGCTACAGTCTTTCTTTTGTTGCTTCTCTTTTGTCTTGCTACTGCTGGTCTCTTCCGGGATTCTTTCGTCATCAGTCTTCTGATACTTTCAATCTCTTGGTCTAATAAATCTCCCGACTGTTGATTTCTTGCTGCCTGCTGAGCTAAGATGGCTTGCTTAGTTTTTACTTTCTCTATTTGTACTGTCACTTGCTGACTTCTTGCTTCTTTGCTTGTTTCTATTCTGACTGCCACCCGATCATCCATGCCCTCTTGTCTTCTGGAACAGAAGACTTCCTCTTCCTTCATTTGACTGCTCAACTGAGTCAAATGTTCTGCAACAATACCTGCATTCACAAAACACTTGCTAGAATGAAAATCAGAAGGCATCAGTGCCTTGTCCTCCTTTGCCAACACTTCAGTATGATGTTCTGAATTCTCCTCCACTATCAACACATCAGTATGCTGATTCTCTTTGCCCAAAGAATCCTCTGAACAATTCTCAAGACTGTCAACCAGTCTTTCTCTTACATCATCTGCTTCCATGATATCTTTCTGCACTAGTTCACTGTACTGAACTCTTGCTTCTGCCATCTCCCTGTCATACTCTGAATTTTTCAACAAATATTCTAGCAATGCAATTTCTCTATGACATTGTTGAAGCATAACCATAACTTACAGTCCCTGCATTCATACACAACTTGTCAGTTTGAAAACTACAAGTCTCAACAACTTTAATCGTTGGTTCATATACCATCTCTTCCAGCTGATCATCTTCTTCATTCACATGAACTTCCTCTTGTACTGTAACAGCAAAAGCATCACTACTTTCTTCTTTAAAGTACTTATCTCCTGAGAGATTATTTTCCATGCTTATGACAGTTTCACAAGATTGCGCATCCTCTTCAACAAAACATGTAATCACATCACAACTGTCAGCCATAAAAACACAAGAGTTCACATTATCCAGCTAATCTGGATCTGCCCAGTAATTCAAGAAATCATCAATGATCTCCTCCTTTATTTGATCAATGGAAACCTCCTCTTCCAACTCAGCTGCTCTGAGTTGCGTACACTTCAGCTGTACATCCATCATCTGCTCGATCTTCTTCAGCTCTTCCATTAACTGCATGTTTATCTGTCGATCTCTTTTCTGTTGTAGCTTCTGCCACTTCACTTTCTTTCCCTTCAGTGGAAAGATCCATCCTCTATTCTGGTTTTCCTGCTCTTACAACCATTCTTCTAGTATCTGCAATTGTACCTTTATTACTGCAATCTCTCTTTCTGCAGTCATCTCATCTCTGTGGCATTCCTCTGAACCTCTTCTTTGATCCTCCATGATCATCTTCTCCATGAGTTTCTCACTCACCATGAGTTGTACTAGCCTTTACGACAACAATCTCTTCTGCTGTCACTTACCTCACCAAGCTCTCCTCACTCAGTCTTTTGGTAAGTACTTGGTTCACTGCCTCTGGAACCTTTTGAGCACTTTCCTCTACTCTCTCTCTGGGTTATCTCTTCAACTCACCTTCTTCTTCAGGACACTGTAATTGTCCTCTTTATCCAGCCTTTGGCCAAATGCCAGGTTCACTGCCATCATCTTCTCTGCAACTATAAACTCTCATAAGAAATTTCAAATCAGAAAAATCATCTCACCTCTTAAGATCTTGCATGATCTTTTCCTCCCTGCAATCATGTTCACTTGTGTAGTTTTCATATCAAATTTAAAACTCTGATCTTCCTTTCATCATTCATCATACAGTCAAAAATACATTTCAGTTCTCATTTAGTTTGCATACCTAGGATCTTCCAGCTGCATATAAAGAATGCATCTCAACTATTTTCCCAATAAACTCACTCTGGCAATCTCAATCCCCAAAGAATCCAAACTCACACATTCGTGGTTAAGATGGAGTGCGACTGATCTTGTAATCTTTGTAATTCAACTAGAACTTTATAATTCTTCTGCTACATCCGCTTTAAGCACTTTCATCTCCTCTAGATCGATTTTCATCAGTTCTCTTCTCTGTCAAACACGTATTAGAGCTCCAGATAGCATTTCAGCAAATCGATGTCCCTTAACATTTCTTCATTGAACTTCATTAATGTGTATTTAAACAACATGTTCAACGTTCAGCTCGACATTTGCATGATTGGGTTTATAAAAAACAACCTACAACAAGTCTTACCATAAATTTGCGTTGATAGCAATGTAATTCAAAACCAGTAAAACTTCAATTACCCAAAAATTCTTTTATGCATTCAATCATTGATCAACATATCTCCAGAACCTTCATGTGGTTTATTAATCTCCCAGATCGATTGCTTGAATCGATTTCAATTCATTGAAACATTTATTTAAGACAAACCGTGTCCTCCAGAACCCTTCGCTCAGACATTAATTCCTCCACGTCTTGCTATAACAAAAATCGATTTCTGAGATTATTGTTTCTTTAACTCAGAATAGACATAGTCTAAAATTTCTTCAACGCTAATCGATCTCTCCACAGTTCAACTCGATTCCCATCGATTCTTCAGTTGTTTCTACGTTCTAATTTGAACGCTTTCGCTTCAACATTTTACCGATCAGCCTCCTACTGATGTTCTTTCATTGTAAACTCTGGTTTCACTGCAAACACTACCACTATTTCATTTCGAACCACACGTTCTGATCTCATTTAAGACATTTCTCATTCCATTATTAAATCGACTCACCATTCCAGTTTTTAATCCTGGTTCGTCGCCTCTACAGTTCGATCTTGATATTGCGCTATGGTACTTATGCCATCGATTTCCCAATGCGCAATGTGCTATGGTGTTAACACGCTCCACTGCAACATACAAGCCACTCCATTTTGCAATTAAGTTATGTTTTATTTTAAATTAAAATAAGAATCATTTCATTAACGCTCCATGCGTTCATTTCAAAATTGTGAAGAGCATTCCTTTCAATGGCAACGTACTGCATTTTCAGAGACGATAAAACAAAAACATTCCAGACAGAACTTTTGACAATAACACCCTCTTTCAAACAGTGACTGACAATTTACTCATACAGAATTATTCAGCTTGAAATCGATCCATTGTAATCAATTTGTTAACTCCATGATCTCAATTAAGGCGCAATCTAATTTTCTAACTCCACGATTTCAATTAAGGCGCAGTTTCACATAATAAATCGATAATACTAATGGACCTCTGCAAAAATTTAATTCCTTTCATAAGGACTACACACCATTTCTTTGCACATAATAACCCAAAATTCAAAGAGACACGAATTTCCTTACACAAACTCAATCTTACGCAAGCTTATTAATTGACATTCTGTCAAAAAAATCAATTTCTGTATTAACACACAAACCTCTTACAATACGATTTCCTTCGTTGGCCTGTTTTTCCTGTCAATTGGCCCTTTATAATTGCCTGAAGGCTTATAGCCTTGGCTCACTCTCTCCAACTATCCCAATGTCTTTTTCTCTCAAAAACCCCTTCGATTTATACAATATTAAAAATAATCTAATTTAATGCTCAATCCCCTTAATATCTCAATACCACTAAAATATCTCAACAAATCCTATCATCTAGAATCTTATCCCTTTATATCCTTAACTACCCAAATTCTCTCATATCCTTTTATTAATTAAAAGGATATTTACAAAATCCTCATTTTCTCCTATTTTATTTAAAATAACAAATTAATTAAATAAAATATTAAAATTGTCACACCCCCTTTCCTAACATATTTACAAGTTAAAAAATGTCCTTGATTCTCTTGCATCAGACTCCCCATGTAAGAAAATTCATGAGCACCTGGTCATAATTCTGGATAATTATTTCCTCCTGGATCCCAAATTTTATTTTGTAATCTTTCCTTGCTTGTCAATTGCTTTATTGCTATTGTTATCTGTTGTTGTCCTCTAGGTTTCCATATTTTGTGCTGCAATACTCCACTTGCTGTGCTATCCAAGTCTGCTACAATATTTCTTTTGTTGCTTCTCTTTTGGTCTAATAAATCTCCCGGCTGTTGATTTCTTGCTGCCTGCTGAGCTAAGATGGCTTGCTTAGTTTTTACTTTCTCTATTTATACTGTCACTTGCTGACTTCTTGCTTCTTTGCTTGTTTCTGTTCTGACTGCCACCCGATCATCCATGCCCTCTTGTCTTCTGTAACAAAAAACTTCTTCTTCCTTCATTTGACTGCTCAATTGAGTCAAATGTTCTGCAACAATACCTGCATTCACAAAACACTTGTTAGAATAAAAATCAGAAGGCATCAGTGCCTTGTCCTCCTTTTCCATCACTTCAGAATGCTGTTCTGAATTCTCCTCCACTATCAGCACATCAGTATGTTGATTCTCTTTGCCCAAAGAATCCTCTGAAGAATTCTCAAGACTGTCAACCAGTCTTTCTCTTACATCATCTGCTTCCATGATATCTTTCTGCACTCTTTCACTGTACTGAGCTCTTTCTTCTGCCATCTCCCTGTCATAGTCCGATTTTTTCAACAAATATTCTAGCAATGTAATTTCTCTATGACATTGCTGAAGCATAACATCACCATCACTTACAGTCCCTGCATTCATACACACTTGTCAGTTTGAAAACTACAAGTCTCAACAACTTTAATCGTCTGTTCATATACCAGCTCTTCCAGCTGATCATCTTCTTCATTCACATGAACTTCCTCTTGTACTGTAACAGCAAAAGCATCACTGCTTTCTTCTTTAAAGTACTTATCTCCCGAGAGATTCTTTTCCATGCTTAAGACAGTTTCACAAGATTGCGCATCCTCTTCAACAAAACATGTAATCACATCACAATTGTCAGCTATAAAAACACAAGAGTTCACATTATCCAGTTGATCTAGATCTGCCCAGTAATTCAAGAAATCATCAATGATCTCCTCGTCTATTTGATCAATGGAAACCTCCACTTCCAACTCAGCTACTCTGAGTTGCGTACACTTCAGCTTTACATCCATCATCTGCTCGAGCTTCTTCAGCTCTTCCATTAACTGCATGTTTATCTGTCGATCTCTTTTCTGTTGTAGCTTCTGCCACTTCACTTTCTTTCCCTTCAGTGGAAAGATCCATCCTCTATTCTGGTTTTCCTGCTCTTGCAGCCATTCTTCTAGTATCTGCAATTGTACCTTTATTACTGCAATCTCTCTTTCTACAGTCATCTCATCTCTGTGGCATTCCTCTGAACCTCTTCTCTGATCCTCCATGATCATCTTCTCCATGAGTTTCTCACTCACCATGAGTTGTACTAGCCTTTACGACAACAATCTCTTCTGCTGTCACTTACCTCACCAAGATCTCCTCACTCAGTCTTTTGGTAAGTACTTGGTTCACTGCCTCTGGAACCTTTTGAGCACTTTCCTCTGCTCTCTCTCTGGGCTATCTCTTAAACTCACCTTCTTCTTCAGGACACTGCAATTGTCCTCTTTATCTAGCCTTTAACCGAATGCCAGGTTCACTGCCATCATCTTCTCTGCAACTATAAACTCTCATCAGAAATTTCAAATCGGAAAAATCATCTCACCTCTTAAGATCTTGCATGATCTTTTCCTCCCTGCAATCCTGTTCACTTGTGTAGTTTGCATATCAAATTTAAAACTCTGATCTTCCTTTCATCATTCATCATACAGTCAAAAACACATTTCAGCTCTCATTCAGAAAATAAACATTTTTCAATTCAACAGAGCCAGGCTCTGATACCAAAATGATGCAGGGCTATGCCTGCAATACCCAGGATCTTCCAGCCATGCATATAAAGAATGCATCTCAACTATTTTCCCAATAAACTCAATCTGGCAATCTCAATCCCCAAAGAATCCAAACTCACACATTCGTGGTTAAGATGGAGTGCGCCTGATCTTGTAATCTCTGTAATTCAACCAGAACTTCATAATTCTTCTGCTACATCCGCTTTAAGCACTTTCATCTCCTCTAGATCTATTTTCATCAGTTCTGTTCTCTGTCAAACACGTATTAGAGCTCCAGATAGCATTTCAGAAAATCGGTGTCCCTTAACATTTCTTCATCGAACTTCATTAATGAGTATTGAAACAGCATGTTCAACGTTCAGCTCGACATTTGCATGATTGGGTTTATAAAAAACAACCTACAACAAATCTTATCATAAATTTGCGTTGATATTAATGTAATTCAAAACCAGTAAAACTTCACTTACCCAGAAATTCTTTTATGCATTCAATCACTGATCAACATATATCCAGAACCATTCATGTGGTTTATTAATCTCCCAGATCGATTGCTTGAATTGATTTGAATTCATCGAAACATTTATTTAAGCCAAAGCATGTCCTCCAGAACCCTTCGCTCAGACATTAATTCCTCCATGTCTTGCTATAACAAAAATCGACTTCTGAGATTACTGTTTCATTAACTCATAATAGACACAGTCTAAAATTTCTTGAGCGCTAATTGATCTCTCCACAATTCAACTCGATTCCCATCAATTCTTCAGATGCTTCTACGTTCTAATTTGAACGCTTTCCCTTCAACATTTTACCGATCAGTCTCCTTCTGATGTTCTTTCGCTGTAAACTCTGGTTTCACTGCAAACACTGCAACTGTTTCATTTCGAACCACACATTCTGATCTCATTTAAGCCATTTCTCATTCCATTATTAAATTGACTCATCATTCCAGTTTTAATTCTTGTTCCTTGCCTCTACAGTTTGATCTTGATATTGCGCTATGGTACTTATGCCATCGATTTCCCAATGTGCAATCTGCTATGGTGTTAACACGCTCCACTGCAACATACAAGCCACTCCATTTTGCAATTAAGTTATGTTTTATTTCAAATTAAAATAACCAGCATTTCATTAATGCTCCATGCGTTCATTTCAAAATTGTGAAGAGCATTCCTTTCAATGACAGCGTACTGCATTTTCAGAGACGGTAAAACAAAAACATTCCAGACAGAACTTTTGACAATAGCACCCTCTTTCAAACAGTGACTGACAATTTACTCATACAGAATTCTTCAGCTTGAAATCGATCCATTGTAATCGATTTGTTAACTCCATGATTTCAATTAAGGCGCAGTCTAATTTGCTAACTCCACGATTTCAATTAAGGCGCAGTTTCACATAATAAATCGATAATACTAATGGACCTCTGCAGAAATTTAATTCCTTTCATAAGGACTACACACCATTTCTTTGCACATAATAACCCAGAATTCAAAGAGGAACGAATTTCCTTACACAAACTCAATCTTACGCAAGCTTAATAATTGACATTCAGTCAAAAAAATCAATTTCTGTATTAACACACAAACCTCTTACAATACGATTTCCTTCCTTGGCCTGTTTTTCCTGTCAATTGGCCCTTTATAATTGCCTGAAGGCTTATAGCCTTGGCTCACTCTCTCCAACTATCCCAATGTGTTTTTCTCTCAAAAACCCCTTCTATTTATACAATATTAAAAATAATCTAATTTAATGCTCAATCCCCTTAATATCTCAATACCACTAAAATATCTCAACAAATCCTATCATCTAGAATCTTATCCCTTTATATCCTTAACTACCCAAATTCTCTCATATCCTTTTATTAATTAAAAGGATATTTACAAAATCCTCATTTTCTCCTATTTTATTTAAAATAACAAATTAATTAAATAAAATATTAAAATTGTCACACCCCCTTTTCTAACATATTTACAAGTTAAAAAATGTCCTTGATGCTCCTGCATCAGACTCCCCATGTAAGAAAATTCATGACCACCTGGTCATAAGTCTGGATAATTATTTCCTCCTGGATCCCAAATTTTATTTTGTAATCTTTATTTGCTTGTCAATTGCTTTACTGCTATTGTTATCTGTTGTTGTCCTCCAGGAGTCCATATTTTGTACTGCAATACTCCACTTGCTGTTCTCTCCAAGTCTGCTACAGTCTTTCTTTTGTTGCTTCTCTTTGTTCTTGCTACTGCTAGTCTCTTCCGGGATTCTTTGATCATCAGTCTTCTGATACTTTCAATCTCTTGGTCTAATAAATCTCCCGGTTGTTGATTTCTTTCTGCGTTCTGAGCTAAGACGGCTTGCTAAGTTTTTACTTTCTCTTTTTGTAATGTCACTTGCTGATTTCCCTCTTCTTTGCTTGTTTTTGTTCTGACTACCACCCGATCATCCATGCCCTCTTGTCTTCTGGAACAGAAAACTTCTTCTTCCTTCATTTGACTGCTCAACTGAGTCAAATGTTCTGCAACAATACCTGCATTCACAAAACACTTGTTAGAATAAAAATCAGAAGGCATCAGTGCCTTGTCCTCCTTTGCCAGCACTTCAGTATGCTGTTCTGAATTCTCCTCCACTATCAGCACATCAGTATGCTGATTCTCTTTGCCCAAAGAATCCTCTGAAGAATTCTCAAGACTGTCAACCAGTCTTTCTCTTACATCATCTTCTTCCATGATATCTTTCTGCACTCGTTCACTGTACTGAACTCTTTCTTCTGCCATCTCCCTGTCATACTCTGAATTTTTCAACAAATATTCTAGCAATGCAATTTCTATGTACGTTGCTGAAGCATAACATCACCATCACTTACAGTCCCTGCGTTCATGCACAACTTGTTAGTTTGAAAACTACAAGTCTCAACAACTTTAATCGTCGGTTCATATACCATCTCTTCCAGCTAATCATCTTCTTCATTCACATGAACTTCCTCTTGTACTGTAATAGCAAAAGCATCACTGCTTTCTTCTTTAAAGTACTTATCTCCCGAGAGATTCTTTTCCATGCTTATGACAGTTTCACAAGATTGCACATCCTCTTCAACAAAACATGTAATCACATCACAATTGTCAGCCATAAAAACACAAGAGTTCACATTATCCAGCTGATCTGGATCTGCCCAGTAATTCAAGAAATCATCAATGATCTCCTCCTCTATTTGATCAATGGAAACCTCCTCTTCCAACTTAGCTGCTCTGAGTTGCGTACACTTCAGTTGTACATCCATCATCTGCTCGAGCTTCTTCAGCTCTTCCATTAACTGCATGTTTATCTGTCGATCTCTTTTCTATTGTAGCTTATGCCACTTCACTTTCTTTCCCTTCAGTGGAAAGATCCATCCTCTATTCTGGTTTTCCTGCTCTTGCAGCCATTCTTCTAGTATCTGCAATTTTACCTTTATTACTCCATTCTCTCTTTCTGCAGTCATCTCATCTCTGTGGCATTCCTCTGAACCTCTTCTCTGATCCTCCATGATCATCTTCTCCATGAGTTTCTCACTCACCATGAGTTGTACTAGCCTTTACGACAACAATCTCTTCTGCTGTCACTTACCTCACCAAGCTCTCCTCACTCAGTCTTTTGGTAAGTACTTGGTTCACTGCCTCTGGAACCTTTTGAGCACTTTCCTCTGCTCTCTCTCTGGGCTATCTCTTCAACTCACCTTCTTCTTCAGGACACTGCAATTGTCCTCTTTATCCAGCCTTTAGCTGAATGCCAGGTTCACTGCCATCATCTTCTCTGCAACTATAAACTCTCATCACAAATTTCAAATCAGAAAAATCATCTCACCTCTTAAGATCTTGCATGATCTTTTCCTCCCTGCAATCCTGTTCACTTGTGTAGTTTGCATATCAAATTTAAAACTCTGATCTTCCTTTCATCATTCATCATACAGTCAAAAATACATTTCAGTTCTCATTTAGTTTGCATACCCAGGATCTTCCAGCTGCATATAAAGAATGCATCTCAACTATTTTCCCAATAAACTCACTCTGGCAATCTCAATCCCCAAAGAATCCAAACTCACACATTCGTGGTTAAGATGGAGTGCGCCTGATCTTGTAATCTTTGTAATTCAACCAGAACTTTATAATTCTTCTGCTACATCCGCTTTAAGCACTTTCATCTCCTCTAGATCGATTTTCATCAGTTCTGTTCTCTGTCAAACACGTATTACAGCTCCAGATAGCATTTCAGCAAATCGATGTCCCTTAACATTTCTTCATCGAACTTCATTAATGAGTATTGAAACAACATGTTCAACGTTCAGCTCGACATTTTCATGATTGGGTTTATAAAAAACAACCTACAACAAATCTTGCCATAAATTTGCGTTGATAGCAATGTAATTCAAAACCAGTAAAACTTCACTTACCCAGAAATTCTTTTATGCATTCAATCACTGATCAACATATCTCCAGAACCATTCATGTGGTTTATTAATCTCCCAGATCGATTGCTTGAATCGATTTCAATTCATCGAAACATTTAATTTAAGCCAAAGCGTGTCCTCCAGAACCCTTCGCTCAGACATTAATTCCTCCACGTCTTGCTATAACAAAAATCGACTTCTGAGATTACTGTTTCATTAACTCAGAATAGACACAGTCTAAAATTTCTTCAGCGCTAATCGATCTCTCCACAATTCAACTCGATTCCCATCGATTCTTCAGATGCTTCTACGTTCTAATTTGAACGCTTTCCCTTCAACATTTTACCGATCAGTCTCCTACTGATGTTCTTTCGCTGTAAACTCTGGTTTCACTGCAAACACTGCCACTGTTTCATTTCGAACCACACGTTCTGATCTCATTTAAGACATTTCTCATTCCATTATTAAATCGACTCACCATTCCAGTTTTAATTCTGGTTCCTCACCTCTACAGTTCGATCTTGATATTGCGCTATGGTACTTATGCCATCGATTTCCCAATGCGCAATCTGCTATGGTGTTAACACGCTCCACTGCAACATACAAGCCACTCCATTTTGCAATTAAGTTATGTTTTATTTTAAATTAAAATAAGCAGCATTTCATTAACGCTCCATGCGTTCATTTCAAAATTGTGAAGAGCATTCCTTTCAATGACAGCATACTGCATTTTCAGAGACGGTAAAACAAGAACATTCCAGACAAAACTTTTGACAATAACACCCTCTTTCAAACAATGACTGACAATTTACTCATATAGAATTATTCAGCATGAAATCAATCCATTGTAATCGATTTGTTAACTCCATGATTTCAACTAAGGCAGTCTAATTTGCTAACTCCACGATTTCAATTAAGGCGCAGTTTCACATAATAAATCGATAATACTAATGGACCTCTGCAGAAATTTAATTCCTTTCATAAGGACTACACACCATTTCTTTGCACATAATAACCCAGAATTCAAAGAGGAACGAATTTCTTTACACAAACTCAATCTTACGCAAGCTTAATAATTGACATTCAGTCAAAAAAATCAATTTCTATATTAACACACAAACCTCTTACAATACGATTTCCTTCCTTGGCCTGTTTTTCCTATCAATTGGCCCTTTATAATTGCCTGAAGGCTTATAGCCTTGGCTCACTCTCTCCAACTATCCCAATGTGTTTTTCTCTCAAAAACCCCTTCTATTTATACAATATTAAAAATAATCTAATTTAATGCTCAATCCCCTTAATATCTCAATACCACTAAAATATCTCAACAAATCCTATCATCTAGAATCTTATCCCTTTATATCCTTAACTACCCAAATTCTCTCATATCCTTTTATTAATTAAAAGGATATTTACAAAATCCTCATTTTCTCCTATTTTATTTAAAATAACAAATTAATTAAATAAAATATTAAAATTGTCACACCCCCTTTTCTAACATATTTACAAGTTAAAAAATGTCCTTGATGCTCCTGCATCAGATTTTCACATCCATTCTCAGTCCGACAATTTTGTCTATCACTCAAAGCATCGTATCATCTAGTATCAACGGAGATGAAAGTTCAGAGGCGAGAAGATACTCAAAACGAGAAAAGAGATCAAACCCTTTCGTTAGTAAGCTTTTAGGAAAAATCGTTTTGAAGAGGAAGTCAATATTATGAATAATTATATATAACAAATAATGCAAATAATTTTAAAACAATAATAATAATAAATGATGATTAATTAGTAACTAGTTAATGAAAAAGTAAGCCCCTAAGGACATACCCATTAGTGAATAGGTACCTTCCTAGGGTATATAAACATGCCCTCACCCTTAATGTAATCATTCTCATTCATACATTTTAATAGATATTCTTGTATCCTCAAGTGATCTCAACATATTCCAAGTCTTTTGGAGTGTTTAACCCTCTATGTAACCATTAGTGAAAAGGTACCTGCCTAGGGTATATAAGCATACCCTTGTCCTCATTGTAATCATTCTCATTCATACATTTTAATATATATTCTTGTATCCTCAATGGAAATCTACATATTCCAAGTCTTTTGGAGTGTTTAACCCACTATGACAAACATTGTTTGTTACACACTGTAGTTTACACAGGCACACTTTGTACTTCTTTGTACTTGTAGTCATATTTACCATTCAAAGAAAGAGAGCAAAGAAACCTCACCTTGCAACTGTGTTTTTCTCCTAAAAGGGTTTCAGAGGTCATATCGCGTGTCAAACGCGTGTGTGAGATTTTATATCATTGTTTTCTATTTTCTAAATAATTTTTATTTGCACGCACACACTATTAACAATAATCTTAAGGTATATAAACCTAAATAGATATAAAATTGTAATAGTGTAGATTTTAGATTTTTAGGCATAGTTTTATCAGATTTGTTATGATGAACTATCCAATGGAATATCCACAACAATTTACAAATCAATTCAACACATTTTTTTTTTGTCATTAAAAAGCTAAAGTATTAAATCCATTCTCATCGGTTCTCATCTCTTCTTTGATACAATATACGTTTTTCACAACAATACACTCATCATCACATTGGTCATGCCATCATAATCCTTAAACCATATTGACATATCCACCATTTTAAGTATTAATGAAATCTTCTTGGAGAATCTTGGAAACCTTGTATTCTTGAATCACCATTTGAATCCATGTGTTATGAGCGATTTTGATCCTTGACATCACATTCATCATTCATATTTAGTTTGTTAAGATCTCACCCTTGCCATAAATCATTAGATTGCTCATCATTATCTCTACTTTTGTGATTTCAAAACACCAAAACAACTAGTGTTGAGTTATGAATGTAAATTGTAATGGCATTGGAAATTCATTAGTGATATTGATTGTTCATATGTGGTTCAATACTAATTTTTAAATGTAAGAGTAGACATATAGAGAACCCAAGGAAATTAGATCATCTCTCTTTTTCATGTGCATATATTCCATCTTTCTAAAGACCTCTAACATGTTAGTTCATAGTATACCTCTAACATTTTAGTTCATAGTATATTTGTTGTATTGGAAACATGTATGTTTGTTATTGGTCATGACATGGTTATAGTGATGGTATCTAATATTTAGCTACTATTTGAGCCATGGAAAATTTTAGGGGCTAATATTAGCCCAATGGGCTAATTTTCCATAATTTTTCCACAAAAAAGATTCACCAATTTTCAATTTTTATAAAAGACGAGTCGCCCAAATTTTAGAATATAAAATTATTTTACCTTAAAAATCTCCAACATTATATAGAGACTATACATAAAATCATTATAAATTTGAATAATTTTACAAATATATCAATAAACATTTTATAGTTTGCATATTAGGGATTAGTGAAATTCCCCAATGTTTTTAAACTTCAAGAAAAATTTCCATCCTTAAAATTTTCCTTGATTTGCGCTAATCCTACATTGGCCTATTAACCATGTAGTTTGTAATTCATGACATCTCTATTGTTGTAATAGATATTTGATATTAAAAAAAATATTACTTAAAATTACAATCCATGAATTTTTTACATGTTTGGTCAAACTTGGTGTAAAATAATGAGTACATTTAACATAAAACATTTTTTTGTAAATCAATGAAATTTTCTAACTTGCATATTCGTGATCAATATTAAATAATAAACTTTGTTAGTCTAAAAAAACTTAAATTAACATTACAATATTGAGAAATGTGATTCTATTCATTTAAAAATTTATGGATCATTAACCCTAATTTCTTTGTTCATTTCACTTTTTTCATCACTCCTTTAATTTCTTTTTCTTGTTTCTAATAGCATTGATATCCCTAAAGTAATACATCATATGCCCAATATTTTTAGAATACCACTTATCTCTCTCTCCTATTTCCTCCGTATGAGATATATCATTTGCAAAATTAATGGTTGCAGCAACATTCATTGATCCTTGGTTGGGGTTCTTAAGCAAGTGTGCAGAATGTAACATAATTGTTGTTATCATATAATATATAAGAACAATTGTGTTACATTCTCTATGACTTGCATAAGAATCCCTTGCCGGACTGCAAATTCTTGTAATAAGCGTTATCGAATTGACGAGGAGTTGTGGGATCCATGTTGATGGCAATGGTAGGATCCACGTTCCAAAAGCACATCTGTTGGAGTTGGGTCCGAGGCTCTACGAGGACTGAAATTATAGATTCTGTTTGCAAATTGGTTGCCGTGGGAAAATCCCAAGGTGCGGGCTCCTCGAAAAACAAAAGAATTGCATGTTACTAATATTATTTTATCACTAACTTGTCTAGCTTAATTGGAGATCGCATTAATTTAATGTAAACTGTAAATTCCCATGTTCAAATCGCTCGATTAACCTATGCATGCGGGAGGAAAAAAGAAATAGTAATTTAGCATTACTATCCGTAAGTCATGAAGACAATATTTTTGTTTATCTTTCTTATAAAACGTTAAAACTAGCATACATCTATGTTGATTTGGGTTTTACCCAGCATGGGCCAAGACATATCGTACAAGTAATGAGTTCTTTGAGACCCATGTTGAAATTCAAGTTGTAAATCTCAATGTGCACTTTTTTTCACGAAAAAAAATCTCAATGTGCACTCTATCCTTAACAGATCCAAAGATCCAGATTATGTACAACAACGATCCAGATTATGTACAACAATGTAATGACGATAATGTTAAACACATAAGCATTCAAGAACTGTCAAAAATCTCCACTTAGGCTCCACCTCTTGCAGATTAACTGCCATTTACTGTACACTACTAATTTTCATTATGTTCAGAATTGTCAAAGTGGTTGTCGAGTTTAAAACTAGGCCTTTCAAAAAGATTGCAGATTTTGAAATAAATGTACTCTTTTAATGAGGGAAACCATTTTCAACTTGGAACCTATAGCAAAAGAACAACTAGAAATAGACACAAGGAATGCATTTTGTCTCGAATTCAATCCCTCTCTGTATAGAGAGCAACACAAAAAAAAAAACATAACATATCTATATGTAAATTAGTAACCGTAATTTAATTATTCATATTTATTATGTAGATAAAAGGGATTTGTTTTCTATGGAATATTTTAGAATATTTTTAATAATTTTTACAAATTAAAAGTTAAGATTTATTTTAAAATAGTTATGCAATTAAATAAAGAAAATGTTTCAATTAAAACTACGCTGAATAGAATTGTTGAACAAGTAGCACAATATCTTGAAAAACACGAGCCTGTGTTGCAATCTGTGCTAGGGTTTGAGTTAGGGCTTGGCGCTGGTAACCATGGCGGGTCGTGGAGGAGGGAGTTCTGCTCACTCCTATAGTCAAATAACCGCGAATAGAAACAAGGAAATTGATCTGCATCGTTTCAAGAAACCAACAGAGGTGATAACTGAGGATACTAACACAGGAAATACCGAACCTCACGAACAGAGAGCGAATCATGAGGAAGATAGCATGGAGAAGAGAAAAGAGGGCAACAGTCAAAAAGCTGCACCTCTGAGGGTGACAGGCGTCTATAATCCCAAGTCGACCCTCACTCCTTGGGTCGTTTTAAGTGACCCAACACTATAGGTGCATAGAGATCACATGACTGAACATGCGATCATATGCATATTTATGGGGATTTGGCCAATAGAGAAGGCCTTACATGCATGGATAAAGAACCACTGGAAACCTAAAGGGGAAATAAACCTTCACCTCGGATTCAAGAGTTTCTTTACAATGGTGTTCACAAGCTTAGAAGATAAAGACAGAGTGTTTGAGGGAGGACCCTATTTCTACGTTGTTGCAGGCCTTTACATGCGACCATGGGTGATGAACTTTATCCCAGAACGAGAAACGTTCACCTCAGTATCGGTATGGATACGAATTTACTCCCTTCCTTTAGATTATTGGTTGCCAGAGTCTTTAAAGGCTATCGGCAATAAACTAGGGCATTTTATAAAGATATCAGATGTGACATTAAGAGGCAAATACACTTCCTTCGCCCGGATCTGTGTGGAAATGGACCTATCTGGGGCACTCCCAAACGAGATCATTTTTGAAGTCTATGATGAAGAATGGGTGCAGGCAGTGGATTATGAGCATGTCCCATTTAAATGCCGTAAGTGCCATGAAAACGGGCACCTTTACAGAGATTGCACATTCAATAAACTGGAAGGCAACAAAAAAACCATCACAAGTAAAGATATTGAGGGTTTCACTAAGGTGGGGGGTAAGGGGAAAGGAGGAAATCAGAACCTAAAGAAAATCAACTAGGATGGACAATTGAGCCACAATAGTTTCAAAATCTTAGAAGAAGATATAGGAAACAACGGGGAAAACCAGAAATCAGAAACTAAAACCAATGAGAAGGATAGGGATACTAGCATGGAGGACATACTAGAGAACAACCAACAACAGGATGATCCACCGAGCATTGTGGAGCTCAGCAGGGACCATGAGATGACCCCAAGTGAGGCAGGAATGGAGGATTATGAACTACATGAGATTCTTGAGAAGGAAAACTTGGATCTGGAAAAGTTTCTGAAGCAGGGTATTACCAAAGGAGTTGACTCCCTGCCAAAAGAGGAGTTTGACAGGGTTCAATAGCTCTTCCTATGGCGATCACAGTCGAAGAGTTCTGGAGTCAAAAGAAACCATGACAGCCAGGAAAATAGAGGGATGAAGACAATGGAGGAAACACAGGGGCACTCTTCCAAGAACCCGGGTAGGAAAAGAGGAAGGAAAAGACAAAATGAGCTGCTGACAGAATGTGGAAAACTCATGATCAACTCAGGTAAGATGAAAGATCTCACCAGTTACTCTTTTACAAACCTATCTTAATGAAGTTTATAACATGGAATATTAGGGGCCCAGGAAGTAGAAGGAAATAAAGAAATCTCAGTAGTAGAATAAAAGAAGAAAAACCAGACATAATTTTCATTCAGGAAACAAAGTGCTCAATGGATAAAATTAGAGAAATCCACAGCAAATGGTTAAGCAAGTATGAGTATCTAGAGGTTAAGGCAGAAAACTCAGTAGGAGGGATTCTGATGCTTTGGGATCCCCAAAAACTTGGAATATTGGATGCAGAAGTGTCTAGGAACTATCTTTCACTGGTAATACAACCCGTGGGTGATAAGGAATTTTACATGATCACAAATGTCTATGGACCTCAAAAACTAGAAGACAAACTCAAGCTTCTCACTTCCCTTGAGGAGCTAAGAGAGAGACATACTGATATACCCTGGATTCTGGTAGGATATTTCAATATGACCAAATCTCTTACAGAGGAAAAGGGTGCCACCAAAACACTAGGTAGAGATTCCACTTCCTTCTAGAACTTTATAAATAAAATGAGATTAGTGGATGCTAAAACATTAAATGGCACTTTCACTTGGAACAGTAAGAGAGGAGGGGCTTCTCAAGTTGCCTCTAAACTGGATAGATTCTATTCTAAATAACTTTTTTTTTCTTTTTTTTTTGTAAATATTATGTTAAAAATAATATCTATTTGGAAAATAAAAATAAAACACCTGAATATAATAATAAACCAAAAATTAATATAAAATCATTTTAATACATAATCTTTTAAACCATGGAAATATTTGATATTCAATTCTTTTAATTCCTCTTAATGTTTGATAAATCGAACAAAAGCAATGAATAAAAAAAACAAAAAATAGTGAATTAATGATAGGAATAGATGACGAGTCTAATAAGAAATTGGGAATGTATGATCCATAATTAATTACAAGAGAGATCTATCATATTTCCTTGATGCAAGCCCTTCTTAGAAACTAGAGGAGTAAGTTAATGGGTCGATGAAACACCCTTCGGGTTTCGCGCCCCCTCACCGCTGGTGAGGTCGTTCCAGCAAATTGGTCCCATCCCTAGCCAACATTGACAACAAGTAGGTCCTTCCCAAATGTTAACATTAACATCTTTGTTTCCTTGCTTGTCATTTGGATACTCTATTTGTAGAGCTCCCATTTGCAGGTGTCTCATTGGACAACACGATGGGTAACCTAACTCACGCAGCTACACACCTTGAACTCACACCTTCATCTGTCTAAATTCCTTTCGATCTGAGATCATTTTGAAATCCCCTGCATGCTCAGATAGTGAAAATTGAAACCTGCTTGCAAATATCGGTCCAATGTTCAATGCGAGTAGCAATAAGAAATGTCATGAGTTGCAGATTCTAGGTTTGGTTAATAAGCATGCACCCTCAAATGGATAAAATTTAAACTACCTGTGTTGATCAGATTGCAAATATCGTTCCAATGTTCAACATGAATGGAGCTTAAATTCCGTAAATAACATGAAAACAACATGATAGACATTTATACCTGGACGTCGCTCATATTGTAAATTCAAAATAGGAAATGTGAAAGCCCATGTAGATTCCAAGTCTGGTTAATAAGCATAATGTTTGTTTTTCTATTGTTTTTGATGGTGCTAGTCAAAACCCAATTACTAAAACCCAATTTGTAAAACCTGGAATCCTCCACATTACTAAAACCCAATTTATTAATACTATTATATAAAGTAAATGTTGCTTTGGGTTGCACACAACTGGTTGTTGCTTGTCCGTCAAGGTTAGGAGAGCACCAAAGTTTATTCAGATTGTGATATAAAGGAAATGTTGTTCAGGGTTGCACACAATTGTTTTTGACCCAAAATTTCTTGTTCAAATGTTGTGGAAACTCATTGGTCAACCATTACGACAACTTGCTTGTTAACGTTAGTTAACCATTGTAGCAACTCACTGGTTAACTTTTGTGGAAACTCGTTGTTTCATCGTTACGACAACTCACTGGTTGATCATTGAGGTAGATCGTTGGTTTACCACCGTGGAAAAATGCTAGTTTATAGTTGGGAGTCCTTACCATTGTGGAAACTCGGTGGGTCACCATCGTGGCAACTCACTGGGTCACTATTGCAACACATTCTGGGTTACAGTTCCAACAACTCATTGAGTTAGAAAATGGTAAAGAAAGTCAAATGGGAAACAAAATCAATATTTTAATAACCAAACTTTATAACCATAACCCTCCTAGTGCAAGACCCTAAATAAAATATTATCCTTTTTAGAATGGATTTAGATTGGTTTGAAATACATGGAAAACACATGGAGATTGATCAGATTGCAAAAATCCCTTCAACTATAATTGGAGACTTTATTAGAGGAAAGGAAATGAACCTAGATGCTCCATTTTCTTTCACCTAGGTATAAAATAAATGCCTAGGCTCAAGGCCTATTGGTTCCTTACTATATCAAGTGTAAGTTTTTTAGAGATGTATTGTTTAAATGTTGGTATTAATAGTGCTCGATCATTTTTCATGGATTCATATTACTTTTCAACTTTTTTAGGTAGCTATGTGTAGGAGCAAACAATCTCACAGCATAAACTAAATCAACATACACAGAACAAACCAACATAAAAAACACAAATATTTTAACGTGGTTCACCCAACCAATCTGGGCTACATCCACAAAACAGAGGCATCAGCAATCTTATTATTCAACAGGAGATTACAACAACATAATTCCTCACACCCTCTCAGCTCCAATATCCTCTACGGGCTTACATTTTATAGCTGGGAGTAGAAAACTGAATCATAAATTCTCTCACAACAAATATAGGATGCAATAACTCCTCCTCAGGAATAACTGGAGCTAACTTAGCAACAAATCCTATTGTTGTCACATTCATGAGATTTTTTCCAAAATTAATTAACAGAAAATCTCAACAATCTCCACCTTGACAACAATTAGCCTGATACCCTATTCCTTTATTATTTTATCTTTTCTGCAAGCCAAGAGAAGCCAAACACCAACGTAACTTCTCTAACAAAACTGATTTCGTGAACATGTCTGCACAGTTTTCCTTTGTATGCACTTTTTCAAGAGAGACTCCCCTTTCAGTGATAACTTGTTTTACAAAATGGTACTTGATAGGTATATGCTTTGATTTACTATGATAGGCCGGAATCTTAGCCAAATGAATTGCACTTTGACTATCACAAAATAACTTGATGTTGTCCTGTAACCTACCAAACTCCAAACAAACCTTTCAACCAAATCGCTTATTTGCAAGCATGTGAAGCAGCTATGTATTCTGCTTCAGTAGTGGATAAAGCAACAATGTTCTGTAGCTTTGACATCCAGCTAATAGCTCCACCTGCAAGAGTAAATACATACCCTAATGTTGACCTTCTCTTATCCAAATCACCTGCAAAATCGGAATGAACATATCCACAAACAAATTCACTACTCCTGTTATAAGTGATACAATAATCACTTGTGCCTCTCAAATACCGAAGCACCCATTTCACTGTTGACCATTGTTCTTTTCCTGGATTTGCCATATACCTGCTGACAACCCCAACTGCATGTGAAATATCCGTTTGAGTACAAACCATCGCATACATCAAACAACCTACTACATTGGCATATGGAATTCAAGACATATTCTTTTTCTTCATTTGTATTAGGACATAAACTAGAAGAAAGCTTAAAATGGGAAGCTAAAGGGACTGACACAGGCTTCACATTGTTCATACCAAACCTCAAGAGTATTTTCTCAATATACTTCTATTGTGATAGCCACAGCTTACCATTGCTCCTGTCTCTGAAAATCTCCATGCCCAAAATCTGTCTTGCTACTCCTAGATCTTTCATATCAAATGTCCTAGCCATCTGAGCCTTTAACCTGTTGATCTCTATTATGCTTTTTCTTGCTAAAAGCATATCGTCAACATACAACACTAAGATAATGAACATGCCATTACTTAATTTCTTAAAGTAAACACAATGATCATATTCACTTCTTATATAATTTTGACTCATCATGAAAGAAATAAATTTCTTGTACCATTATCGAGGCGACTGCTTCAGACCATACAATGATTTCTTGAGCCTGCAGACAAATTTCTTGTTGCGATTTTGAACAAACCCTTCCGGTTGTTCCATGTAAATTTCCTCATCTAAATCTCCATGTAAAAATGCAGTTTTAACATCTAGTTGCTGTAATTCTAAATCAAGTAAAGCAACTAATGCTAATACAATTTGAATTGAAACAATTTTTACAACTGGTGAAAATATCTCATGAAAATCAATGCCTGCTTTCTAAGAAAAACCCTTTGCAACCAACCTTGCTTTGTACCTATCCTCTGTATCATCAACACCCCTTTTCAATTTGTAAACCCATTTACATCCCACAGTTTTTCTGCCTTTAGGAAGTTCTACCAGATCCCATGTGCCATTCTTGACTAATGCCATCATCTCGTCCTTCATAGCTTCTTTCCACTTTTCACTTTTAGAACCTTCTATAGCTTCTTGATAGCATAAAGGTTCATCATGATTAGCGGTTAAAGAAATTGAAGTAACATAATCATCATACCTTTTAGGAGGACGTTTGATTCTTGTGGACCTCCTTAAAGATGTTTCTGGTACTTCCACAATTTGCTGATTATTATCTGTTGGAACTGCTTCATGATCTGCATCTGAAACATGTTCATGATCTGCATCTGAAACTTGTTCATGATCTTCATCTGAAACTTGTTCATCTTGACTATCATCAGTATTTGAACTGGTTTCAAACTGAATGTGTTGAAGCTTAGATACATTATCCTGTTTCAATTTATCATCTACATCTGGATTTTCAAGTGAAGATTCATTAAATTTAACATCTCTGTTAATGATGATCTTGTGAGTAGTAGGATCCCACAACCTGTATCCCTTAGTCCCATCACCATATCCAACAAAGATATATCTTTTTGATTTAGGATCTAATTTAGAATGCTGATGTTTCAGAACTAGAGCATATGCATCACAACCAAAAACTTTAAGTTTAGAATAATCACAAGGATGACCTTTCCATACCTCTTGAGGAATTTTTCATCCTATTGTAGTTGATGGTGATCAATTTATCAAATAGCAAGCTGTAGAAACTGCTTCTGTCCACAATTCCTTCTGCAAATTGGCGTTACTAAGCATACTTCTTGCTCTCTCTAAAAGAGTCTTGTTCATGTGTTTAGCAACTCCATTTTGCTGAGGAGTATATACAGTGGTTTTATGTCTTTCGATCCTAGCATCCTTACAATAATTATCAAATTCTTTTGAAGTAAACTCACCACTATTGTCAGTTCTTAAACATTTAATGGTTTTCCCAGTGATGTTTTCAACTAATGCTTTAAATTGTTTGAAAACTGTGAATACATCAGACTTCTTCTTTAACATGTATACCCACACTTTTCTAGAGAAATCATCAATAAAAGATACAAAATATGACGATCCTCCATATGAGGTTGTAGGAGATGGACCCCAAACATCAAAATGGATATAATCAAGGATTCCCTTACTAGTATGTTTTCCAGTTTTAAACTTGCTTTGTTTCCCAAATAGACAATGTTTGCAGAAATCTAACTTAACGGACTTTAAATTAGGAAGTAACTTACGAAGATAAAATATTTAAACCTCTTTCGCTCATATGGCCCAACCTTTGATGCCATAAATGAATAGAATTACTGTCGTTTTCAGATACTGTAGAAACATGATCTGACTCTGTTCTTCCTTCTAACTGAAAAAAGATTTCCAACCTTCTTTGCTTTCATTACTAGTAAAATTCCTTTATAAACTTTCATTACTCCACCTTGAATAAAAGTTTTATATCCATTAGTGTCTAGTACTCCTAGTGAAATGAGGTTTTTTCTTAGTTCAGGTACATGTCTTACATCAGTTAGAATTTTATTTGTCCCATCAAACATTTTAAGCTGGATGCTTCCAATTCCCATAATGTTACATGTGACATCATTTCCCATGTAAACTACTCCATCATTGATTGTTTTATAACTTTTAAACCATTCTCTATGAATGCACATGTGATTTGATGCACCAGAATCTAACAGCCAATGTTGATCATGATTAGAAAAATTAACTGATAACACTTCATCACTCATACCTGAAATGGATGTTGAACCTGTATCTGTCGTGTTTGCTTCTTTCTTCTCTGTCGAAGAGTCTTCTTTGGATGTTTGCTGTCTCTTCCAATAGTCCTTCTTCAAATGTCCCGATTTGCCACAAAACCAGCACTTTACTTTACTCTTCTTCCCTTTCGATTTTGACCGCGATTTGTCGTGCTTACTGAAGCATCTTTCTTTAGAATGTCCTCTGACCATCATTGCTTCTGATGTAGAGGTTTCTGAATTTGACCTCTTCCTTGTTTCTTCGGACAACAAAGCTCCAACAACATCATCAAATTCAAGGGTTTCTGATGAACTAAGACTTATAGAAGTAACAAAATGATCCCATGACTCGGGCAATGAGCATAATAAAGTTATAGCTTTATCTTCTGATTCAAATTTTACTTCTATACTTTCTAACTGCACCAGGAGAGTATTAAAGGTATTCAAATGATCAGTAATAGATGTACCTTCCTTCATGCGCAAACTGTACAACTGTCGCTTCAGAAGAATCCTATTGGTTAAGGATTTCGTCATGTACAAATTTTCAAGCTTTTTCCACAAACCAGCAGCAGTTTTCTCTGACACGATGTTAAACAAAACATCATCCGCCAAACACAATCAAATGCCGCTCAGTGCTCTTTCATCCAAGTCACTCCATTCATTATCTGTCATGGTGTAAGGTTGTTTAGCTTTTCCCAACAAGGCCTTCGCCACGCCTTGTTGCACGAGTAGATCATACATCTTCACTTTCCAGATCTCGAAGTTGTTTTTGCCATTGAACTTCTCGATCTCAAATCGAGCACTTTGAGTTTTTGCCATGTTGTGTCACACAAAATCTCCAATTGAAACTTTTAATAAATGAAGTTTTTATTTAAAAAAAACTGCCCTTCATCAATAAAATGCCTTTGCCTTATAATGTCATGGCATATTACCATTTAAAAAACAAAATCTGATATAGATATAATATCATATCTAATACAAAACCTTTGTTTTTGTTTAAAAAAAATAATCATGATAGCTTTATAACAACCTTCAAATCGACTTGTTGTTTTAATGTACAGAGGCGACCCATTACAAAACGTTTTTGTCCTGAAATATTGCAATTGTGAATAACTCAACCACAAGGAATGCAAAACCACTTTACCCTGCCATGCCACTTTATCACAAGGAATGCAAAACTTATCAAGCCTACGACAATCTGCTCGGATAGTTGTAATTTAAGCAATATTGATTCCTTTCAAACGATAACTGTGGGATTTTTGTGAAGAAACGTGGCATCACAAACTAAAACAACAACATTTAAAATGAAACGTTCCAAAACATTTCAGCATTTTAATACTTGGTGTCAACAGAACGACATTTAATCGATTTTTTTGTTTCAACAGTTCAAACCTCCAGCAGTTGACGTGCCACGCAGTTCCAACCTCCAGTCCACTGCTCTGAGCGCAGTTCCAACCTCCAGTCCACCGCACTGATCAATGCTCAGTTCAACGCACTGATCAACGCTCAGTTCAACGCACTGGTCCAACGCACTGGTATTTGCGCAGCAGACTTGGCCTCTCAGCCTCTCGGGCACAGGCAACAGATGCCACGGTACTGTGTATATGCGCAACAGACTTGGCCTCTCAGGCTCTGATACCAATTGTAGGAGCAAACAATCTCACAGCAGAAACTAAATCAACATACACAGCACAAACCAACATAAAAAACACAAAGATTTTAACGTGGTTCACCCAACCAATCTGGGCTACATCCACCAAACAGAGGCATCAACAATCTTATTATTCAACAGGAGATTACAACAACATAATTCCTCACACCCTCTCAGCTCCAATATCCTCTACGGGCTTACATTTTATAGCTGGGAGTAGAAAACTGAATCATAAATTCTCTCACAACAAATATAGGATGCAATAACTCCTCCTCAGGAATAACTGGAGCTAACTTAGCAACAAATCCTATTGTTGTCACATTCATGAGATTTTTTCCAAAATTAATTAACAGAAAATCTCAACACTATGCTTGTTCATATGGCCTCAAGGACATAATAGGACAAGATGAAATGAAGTGAAGATACTCATTTGTGAAAAAGAGGGGTTGCCAATGCCATTTCATTGTAAAAATTATGGTTCAAATCCCTGAGATAAAGATAAAAGCATATAACATGTATGAGAATTTAGATAGCCAAGGATGGCCTTGTCATTGTCAACATGACACTTCGGGTCATGCTAGGTCACTGCATCAAGAAACATTATCAAGGGACATGGTTTCCTATGTAGAGAGGTGTTTCTTCATGAGAATGCCAGTTGACTCAGTTTGCAAAATTCATGTCAAAAAATATGTTGACATGGATGTTGGAACTCAAGATAGGGATTTCATTTTTGTGTAGGAAAGATTTTGCTAACATCTCTAATCGTCTAATGAAAGGAAATATCAATTGCATAAGAAGGATGAAATGAGTGTGAACCTTTGGCATAGAAAAAACCCAGATGGTTTTTTCTTTTATCAAAAACCCAATGGTGGAGAGTTCCCTTTTATAGTTGGAATTTAGACAAAGTGGATGTTGGAGACCATGGTGAAGCTATCGATTAATAGCCCAATAACCATAGTTTCAACATTTAGCATGAATAAATATGGGGTGAGTGTATTAAGAATGATTAATCTAATAAAATAATTTGATTAGTAATGATTGATAATGATTAATGAGTTGAAGTTGACTTGAAATGTTTTTTGAATGTGTTAGTATCAGTTGTACACACACATGGTGTTTGATGAGCAAAACAGTGGGGTGCCAGTTGCATGCGTGGTGGCATCATGTGATACATCACGAGACATTTCACTATGGTTGGAGCACCTCATGCACAGGTGTCACCAAGTTGATCATAGTTGGAAATTTATTGCCTTCATGGTTGATGATCCATTGGTTGAAAGTAGTGCTTTAAGGTAGCATCAATCTTCTTATTTTATAGTACAACTTGTATTTGTTACAAAAATAACATGCTTGAAATTAATTGAATGCGGCAGGAGAATCACAAGGTGCAATGTTATCTTATGTGTTTGGCATATACGTCAAGCATGGTTAAAAAATGTGAATCGATTGGCCAATAGTCTATAAATAGTAAAATAGATGTTTAGTGATTCAGGTTTAATTATGAATTATTTTTCTAGTGTTGAAGTGAGCAATGAAATTAATTTTTTCTTCAACAAATTTTCTAATGAGGAGAAGTTCCTAGACTATTTCCACAAGAATTGGGTTGTTGTTGACAAGATTTGTAAGTTGAAAAAATCTTTCTTACATTTCTCTTTTTGGTTTTCATACAAATGAAATAGCTTCGTTAATCAAACTCTTATGTAATTAGGGATATGGGTAAAATGTTGTCAGGATTTTCCCCATGCAAATCAGGAGACAAACAATGTTGTGGAGTCATATCACTGTTAGCTAAAGACAAACTATCTATATGATAGAAGAAAGAAATGTTCTCATAGGATGGATTGGTTGATATATGTTATTCTAACAAGTGTTGAACCTTGTTATATATTTAAGGAAATTCTAAAAGAGGAAGGATTCTTGAATAATTATAGGAAAGAGAAACAATTTGAATCATCAATGGAAAAATAAAAAACAATTCAAGATAGTGATTGAAGCCCTCATGAGCAAATGTATCATGATTTCTAGGTGAGGAGTCAATGTAAACCTAATAAGGAATATCTTGTCACTTGTCATCACACAAATTTATTAACTTGTGATTTCCCATGGTCTATTAGGTGGCAATATTTTCAAGCATGCCATAAAGGTGGGTTGGTTGTCTTGCCATTCAATGGCTTCAAACCAATTACTAAATCATCAAAGAACAATTGATTCATACAATGACCCTCTTGAGATAAATATAGAGTCAATATCAGATCTTGGTGAAGATGCAAACACATTTTCCATGGAGTGTCACAATGTTTATGTAAATGTTGAAGGACTTGAGTTGGCCAAAGAGGAGTTATTTGGCTACATAGACCTAATTTGAAAAAGTCTTCCTACTACTTTGACCAAGATTGAACAGCTGATTTCTTTGTTTAAAAAAACATTGGATGGTGCTAACAATCTTCATATTATGGATTATGAATTCACGTATGGGTTGGGTGCTTTTGAGTCATATTTAAAGAGGAAGAAGAGTTTCCTAAGCCCCAAAAGGAGAATAAAAACAGGCAAACAAATTGCAAGAATGGAAAATGACTTGAATATCACAATGGGTTAAGATGGACCATTTGATTTTGAAAAACTCAACAAGCGAGGTCACCCTCGCTCCAACAATGCATGGCTTTCCAAGTTTGTTGTGATGCATTTGTTTTCAATTTGATTTTAATATTTATTAGTATATTACATGTATTTTATGTATTATTGTTTTGTTGAATGTGTTCATGTATATTTGATAGGTGGTCACGATATGTTTTCTGATTTGCCTAATTTGTCTGAATTGTCATTTAAGTCCAGTACATAACTCCATTCGTTTACACTTATTCTTTCAATACATCGATTATTGTGTATGTTATGGAAGATAAATTTCATGAGGTTTTCCATACTTGCATTATGCTTGCATACATTGGTATCTAAACATGAATCTAATATATAGTTTGGAATGAAAACAATGGAAATTTAACAAAAATTGTAGAGGAAATGTAATAAAACTGTAACTAAACATGCAAAACACAATTTTATGAGTTTTTTTATAAGTTCTCAATGCTAATGGTGATATATTATTGGATAATAATATATATTACAACATCAAAGATTATATATATTACAACATCAACAACAATGGGGGAGTAGATATTAGCAAGAACATAGGGGTTAATCTGAATCCGAGAATAAAGGGGCGTTTTCATGAATATTGTTGATACAATAATCATTGTGTCTATCTTCACCAAGATGAAGATACCCTCTTGTTTCCATAATTTCATTCCAACTTTATTTATTTATTTAATTATTTAATTTATTTTATATTTAGCTTTTATTTATTTTTTAATTTAATTTAATTTATTTATTTCAGGGTATATAACTTTTTATATATCCTTGTTAGCAGTCAGATCATTGGATAATGAAATCTAAGACCAATCTAGTTATTCCCACACTATTCCATGGAAATAATATAATGAGCAACCATTGTTAAGACTATCTTGAAGTTTGGGTACTTAAATGGGTCTTTATTTTAGGTTTGTTTTCCCAAGGCATCCCAAATTGATTTATATCCTTCTTGTGTGGAAGTCTCCAATATTTGAATCTAGGTTGCATAATATGCAATGGTCTACTGCCTATTTCCGGCGATATACTCTACTACCTCTGACAAATGGGCCAAATCTTGTTATTTTATCACCTCTACTCCTATTTGATATTCTCCTCTAACCCATAAAATGATCTCACAATTACGTATAAAAGTTTTAATAGCTTCCACCCAACTGGCTTGATTTCTCAAATAAAATATAAAGGCTCTCAATTGGACATCCCCTAAATTAGGGTTTGGATTCCATTTTTTGTTAAGTGATACCAAAAAATTATGTTGGTACAGTTCACAAAGCAAGTCTCTTTCTAGATTCGTGTAGGACCTATAAAATTTTATGAAACCATGTTTGTATTCAACATGGAAAGAATTATTGTTGATGATAGCATTCTTTTTAAACATCAAAATATTTCTGTCAAGTACACGTTGTAATTGGTTGAAGGAGCCCTGGAACTAAGAACACTGCCCATTATCTGTCTAAGTTGTTTCTTATCACTCTCCATGATGGGGCCAACCCACGTGGTCCCGCCTTATCTCAGCTTACGTGGACCTACGCTATTAAACTGGCTCGGATATATGCTAATTGCAAATTGATTTTGGTTTAATTAACAATCAACTCACTGTACCTGGTGTTGATCCTCCGTTGGACACCTGCCCTCCTCGAATTTGGAAAACCCTACCTCACTTTTTGTTGCCCGGTTCGCGCCTTTACCATCATTCTTACCTTCGTCGCTTGGTCTCTGCGGTCTCTGTATGGTTTTGGCTCCGCCTCTAGGTTGTTCCTGTCTGTGGTGAAACCCTGTTGGATTTCCGCCGGTTCTGTGGTGAAATAATGTTGCTCAGCTATGTCTGGTCATTACTATGTGAGTCTGTCTATTCGGCTCCTGGTTTTGTGTTGGTAAGTTGCTATGACTCCACCGTGCGTTCAGTTCGTTTTCATGACTGTAAGAACATTTCTTGGTTTGCTTTTGTGGATACTGTCGGGTCGGGCCTTCTTAGCAAAACTGTGGTGAATGACTGTGGTGTATAATGTCTGGCCCGCTCAGTTGACAGATGCACAGGTCGATGGACTTTCAGTTTGGTTCTTCTCCGGCGCTCGGCTCTGTGGACAAGGTATGTCACCGGTTCATGCTATCATTACTTTTCCTCTGTTTGCGCTGGAACTAACGTTCCGCAGCCCCTCTGTGGACAAGGTCTCTGTTTCGGGTTCTGTTGGCCTTCTGCTCCGGCACACTGTCAGGTATGGTTATTCCACCTTCTCCATACTCAGGGTTTTGTATTTACAGCGTTATAGTTTCAATTTCTTGTGCAAGGGTTTTTTTGCTAGGAAGAAACCCTGACCCTCCACCTTCTGTTTCCTTTGCAGGTGTGGCCGTCTCCCGTATCTTCGCAAGGGCTTCTGTCGATTTCTCCCGGGTAGTTCTGTTCTCGTTTTACTTTCTTGAAATGGTTCTTGGTCTTGGTCACGTTTGCAGTCGCTTGTTATGTGAACTGTTGGTTTATCTGTTGAGTCTGGACTTTCTGGGTTTACCAAACCCTTAGCCGTAACGTAGGAGGGTTTTGTGGGTCGTTTGCAACTCTGTTCGGTGAACTCTCGATGCACAGTCTATGTAATTTTTATGTAGAAAATACAATGTAATATAAAGTGATATATCAACTCGTTGACAGATAGTTCTGGTGGCTTACCCAGTTGCTGTGGTGGTCTAGTTTGTCCCTCTGTGGGTGCTGGTTCTTTCCGCCTTGTGTTCACTTTGGTCGCGGCCAGTTAGTAGATTCTTGGATACTGTAAAACACTGTTGTTATATTTAAATGAAATGGAATGATTATATAGCACTGTACATGTAGATTTTTGTTACTGAGGACATATATATTTGAATAGTTTATTTGCTTGTGCACTGAACAAGATGAAGGAAAAAAAATGTATATTTATTATTCTCATGCAAATGCTCTGCTGCTCCCCCTTTCTGGGTTATCTTGCTTGTCTTTTTATACAAAGTTTCCAGGCAGTTTGATAACTGCTGGTAGTTATTCAATTACAGTTTATTTTGCAGTTACTATAGGCATGATTTTCTTGACTATCAATTAGTTTACTTTGTCTGCCTTTCTACCATAGGGGTTCGTTGTTTTAATCACCTATCGACACTAATCTACTCTTAACGTGTCTAACTAGGACCTATTACAACATTTTAAATATAATGAACAGAAATTTAAAATAACAGAAGTTAATACTGTAGTTGACCATGAAAGAAATAAAACAAAAAAAACATAGGAACTTGACAGACTTGCTGTCCGTTCAGTGAACTGTTTTTCATTCCCAATCTTCTTCAGAAACTGTGTTCTCCCTCTCTCGGTCTTCACCCTGTTGGCCAGATTCTCCTGCATCAGGCTGCCGGGGTAAAAAAAATAACTCATGGCTCCGTTCCATGAGCTCCTCCACCGAGTAGCCAGCCTTCCGAATCTGTGCCTCGTCGAGCCAGGAGCTGTCCTCCATTGGACAGTCCTTCCACTTGATGAGGTAACGCAGATACTCCTTCCTGCGCGTCTTCTTGGCTACCTGTGTGCTGAGGATTCCTTCGATTTCATGGGTCCTGACCGAAGGCAACTGTTTCTTCCAAAGACTGCTCTCGAACTGGGTGTCCCGTTGTGGCTGTACCATTCTATCATCTTCCGCCTGGGCATGATATGGGAACAGGTCTGCCACGTTGAATATAGGTGATATACCTATATCAGGTGGCAACTGAATTTCATACGCGTTCGCTGAAAATTTCCGCAGAATTTTGCATGGACCGATTTTTTTGAATTTCAGCTTGCTATACGTACCCTTAGGAAACCGTTCCCGGCGCAGATGCGCAAGGACTTCGTCTCCAATCTCAAAATGTACCTCTCGCCGCTTTATGTCTGCATGCTGTTTGTATTTCTGCGTGCTGTCCTGTAATCTCAATTTGACCTTTTCATGCAGTTCGTTCATTGCTTCGGCAAAATCTTCTCCGTCTGCACTTCTCCTTTCTAGCTGTCCCAAATCTCGTAGTTCATGTACCCCTCGCGGATGCATACCATACAAGATCTGAAATGGGCTAAATCCGGTGCTCCGATTGGGCGAATCGTTATAAGCGAATTCTGCCTGGGCAAGAGCTCCATCCCATAATCGCGAGTTTTCTCCTGTCAAACTTCGTAACAAGTTGCCGAAACTCATGTTCACCACCTCTGTCTGTCCATCAGTCTGGGGGTGATACGTAGAACTGAAATTTAACTGTGTGCCCAACTTTTTCCACAGGGTGTGCCAAAAATGTCCTGTGAACTTCACATCCCTGTCTGAAACTATAGTTCTAGGTAAGCCATGTAATCGAACTACTTCTGTAAAGAAGAAGTGTGCCACGTTTGTGGCGTCGCTAGTCTTCCGGCAAGGAATGAAATGAGCCATTTTCGAGAACCTATCCACCACCACCATCACTGAATCATATCCCCGCTGCGTTCTAGGCAATCCTAGGACAAAGTCAATGCTGACCGAATCCCACGGCCTGCTCGGAACAGGTAGGGGTGTGTACAGCCCAGTGTTCTGTCTGTGTCCTTTTGCCAGTTGGCAGATTTTACACCTGGTTACATATCTCTGTACGTCCCGGCTCATTTTTGGCCAATAATAAAAATGCCCGAGCTGCTCCAATGTTTTATCGATGCCAAAATGTCCCACTAGTCCACCACTGTGTTTCTCTCTTACTAAGTTTTCCCTCATCGAACAGTCCGGAACACATAGCTGTCCTCCTCGAAACAATAATCCTTCCTGTAAATTGAAATCTAGACATGGGCTTGTATTCCTCAATACGGGATTTTGGCATGCTTCAAAAGCTTCTTTGAAATCCGCATCCATCTGGTACAAATCCTTCAAGTACTCAAATCCCATCACCTGTATGCCACTTTCTTGTAAGAGCAAGGCTCTTCTGCTTAAAGCATCTGTCACTTTGTTGGCTTGCCCACTTATGTGCTTCAACACAAATGTAAAACTCTGCAAGTATTCCACCCACTTGGCATGTTTATGGTTCAGTTTGTGCTGCTGTGTTATATATTGTAATGCTGAATTATCAGAGAACAAGACGAACTCATTGCCTAGTAAGTAGTGCCTCCAATGCTTCAAAGCTTGAACCACTGCATAGAACTCCTTGTCATATGACGAATACTTCTGCCGACTCTCATTTAGTTTTTCACTAAAAAACGCCACTGGTCTGTGCTCTTGACTGAGCACAGCGCCAATAGCTGTCCCGCTTATATCACAACGAACCTGAAAAGGTTTGCTAAAATCGGGCAGTCTCAAGATTGGCCTCTCCATTATTTTCCGCTTCAGAAGTTGGAAACTGTTTTCTGCCGCCTTGGTCCAACAAAAAGGTTGGTTGGCCTTTTTGATGGTCTCTAGCATTGGTGCGCAGATTTCACTAAAATTCTTAATGAACTTTCGATAAAAACTTGCTAAACCGTGAAAGCTACGTACCTCAAATAAATTCTTAGGTGACGACCAACTTATGATCGCTGCAATCTTTTCTGGGTCCATCTTTAACTCGTTCTCTGCAACTACAAATCCCAGATATATTAACTCCTTCTGCAAGAAAGTGCATTTCTTCAAATTTATCAGCAGTTTGTTCTGCTGCAGCTTCTCGAATACCCTTCGAATATGCTGAAGGTGCTCTCTTTTCGTCCTGCTGAAAATTAAAATATTGTCCAGATAGACTATCACGAATTTTCAAATAAATTACTTTAACATTTCGTTCATTAGTCTCATAAAAGTACTCGGAGCGTTACTCAACCCAAATGGCATGACCAGCCATTCGTACAGTCCTTCGTTGGTCTTGAAGGCTGTCTTCCATTCATCTCCCTCTCTAATTCTGATCTGATGGTACCCACTCTTCAGATCTATTTTTGTAAAATAAGCTGCCCCACTAAGACAGTCCATCATGTCATCCATTCTAGGCAAGGGAAACCTGTATCGAATCGTAATTTTGTTTATAGCTCGCGAATCTGTGCACATTCGCCATTCTCCACCTTTCTTGGGTGCAAGAACTGTAGGTACTGCACAGGGGCTCAGAATTTCTCTGATCAGTCCCTTATCCAACAACTCCTGCACTTGTTTGCGTACTTCTTCATTGTCCTTTGGACTCATCTTGTATGCTGCCTTGTTCGGCAAGCTTGCTCCTGGTATAAAATCAATGTGATGGCTGATGCTCCTTTTGGGAGGCAATTTATCAGGTAGCTCATCAGCCGCAATGTCTTGAAATTCTTCTAACAGCTCTTGTACTTCCTTGGGCAACTCTGATTTTTCTAAGTTCAGCAATACTGGCTTCATCCTCCTCACAACTGCAAAATTAACTTCATTTTCCTCAACCTGTTTTATAAACTGTTTTCCTCCAATTAATAGCGCCTTTGTTCCGCTTGATTCTGCTGAATCTTCCTCTTTGATGGGTACAAGTGTGTGTTTTACCCCATCCTTCGTAAATTTATAACAATTAGTCTTTCCATCGTGTGTCACCTTCCTATCATACTGCCATGGTCTTCCGAGCAGTATATGGCACACGTCCATTGGCATAATATCGCAGACCACTGTATCGTGGTACTTGCCAATGTGAAACTCTACCTTGCATTGTTCATCAACCAACAGCTGGTGGCCTTTCTGTAGCCATGACACCTTGTAAGGTGTGGGGTGCTTCAGCCGCTTCAACCCCAGTTTTTCCACCATCTCAGTGGCAACCAGGTTATTCGTACTCCCGCTGTCTATTATCACTTTGCAGCACTTTCCATGCGATTTACAGACTGTCCAGAACAGTGCTTTCCGCTGCGTTGGTTCAGCCACCTCCTTGGTTGGCTTTAACAGCACTTTATTCAAAATCAAAGCTTCTCCTGTTTCCGCCATGTCTTCCACCTCCCGGGGTTGTGCTTCAGCTTCTTCAGGCTGTGCCATAAGCGTTCCCCTCTGACCGACCTGTTCAACTTCTGGACACTCAAAGGATCTGTGCCCCCATTTATGGCACCTGTAGCACTGGACACCAGTCCCTCTTCCGCGGCCATTCCCTCGTCCTCTCTGATATGACCGACCTCCTCTGGTGCTATCTCCTTTTTCTGCTGCCCCTGAAATTTTTGAACTGCTGCCTTCTTCACTGTTCGCAACATTCCTTCCTCTGCCATAGGACTGTCCCCATCCTCTGCCATTTCCTCTCCCTCTCCTGTTGTTCTGTTTTCTGTTAATTTTTTCCTCAGCCTTTACAGCGCTCTGAAAGGCTTCTTCCGTACTGATTTCATCTAATATCTCCATCCTCAATCCATTTACGTACCTTGCTGTTTTTTCTGGGTTATCATCAGTATAACCAGCACGTAAATTCACTTGGTAAAACTCTTCCGTGCACTCTTTGACAGTCATTCCCTTCTGCCCTAAATTTTGTACCCGCCGATATAATTCCACCTGGTAATCTTTTGGCAGAAATCTGCCCTTCAATTTTTCTACCATCCTTGACCACTGTCGTATCGGGGACTTATTCATTCGTTTTCTGTCCGCTTGGACACTATCCCACCACAAGAGTGCGTGTCCCTTTAACTTAGTGGCAGCGAACCTAACTCTTTTATCCTCACTGACTTCTTCATTCTCAAAATATTTATCTAGTTCGCTTATCCAGTCCAATAGGACATCTGCGGACAGACTGCCATCGTAATTAGAAATTTTTGTTTTGGGTTTGTTGCTGGCCAATAAAACTGAACGCAGCAGTCTCAATTCCGGAGCTTCTTCATCAGACCCGTCTGTAGTAGTTACCACTTCCTCCTCACTGGTATCTCCAAGTTCCAGGTCTCTTCGTCTACCCGCCTCCACTGCTTCCAAATGAGCTGTAAGAACTCTGATCTGTTCCCTCAATCCTTCATCTGCTCCCCTACGTGCACCTCTTCCACGTCCTCGTCTTGGTGCTTCCATCCTCTTCTATTTCAAAAAACCTGGCTCTGATACCACTTAATGGGGCCAGCCCATGTGGTCCCGCCTTATCTCAGCTTACGTGGACCTACACTATTAAACTGGCTCAGATATATGCTAATTGCAAATTGATTTTGGTTTAATTAACAATCAACTCATTGTACCTGGTGTTGATCCTCCGTTGGACACCTGCCCTCCTCGAATTTGGCAAACCCTACCTCACTTTTTGTTTCCCGGTTCGCGCCTTTACCATCATTATTACCTTCGTCGCTTGGTCTCTGCGGTCTCTGTATGGTTTTGGCTCCGCCTCTGGGTTGTTTCTGTCTGTGGTGAAACCCTGTTGGATTTCCGCCGGTTCTGTGGTGAAATAATGTTGCTCAGCTATGTCTGGTCATTACTATGTGAGTCTGTCTATTCGACTCCTAGTTTTGTGTTGGTAAGTTGCTATGACTCCACCGTGCGTTCAATTCGTTTTCTTGACTATCAATTAGTTTACTTTGTCTGCCTTTCTACCATAGGGGTTCGTTGTTTTAATCACCTATCGACACTAATCTACTCTTAACGTGTCTAACTAGGACCTATTACAACATTTTAAATATAATGAACAGAAATTTAAAATAACAGAACTTAATACTGTAGTTGACCATGAAAGAAATAAAACAAAAAAAACATAGGAACTTGACAGACTTGCTGTCCGTTCAGTGAACTATTTTTCATTCCCAATCTTCTTCAGAAACTGTGTTCTCCCTCTCTCGGTCTTCACCCTGTTGGCCAGATGCTCCTGCATCAGGCTGCCGGGGTAAAAAAAAGAACTCATGGCTCCGTTCCATGAGCTCCTCCACCGAGTAGCCAGCCTTCCGAATCTGTGCCTCATCGAGCCAGGAGCTGTCCTCCATTGGACGGTCCTTCCACTTGAAGAGGTAACGCAGATACTCCTTCCTGCGCGTCTTCTTGGCTACCTGTGTGCTGAGGATTCCTTCGATTTCATGGGTCCTGACCGAAGGCAACTGTTTCTTCCAAAGACTGCTCTCGAACTGGGTGTCCCGTTGTGGCTGTACCATTCTATCATCTTCCGCCTGGGTATGATATGGGAACAGGTCTGCCACGTTGAATATAGGTGATATACCTATATCAGGTGGCAACTGAATTTCATACGCGTTCGCTGAAAATTTCAGCAGAATTTTGCATGGACCGATTTTTTTGAATTTCAGCTTGTTATACGTACCCTTAGGAAACCGTTCCCGGCGTAGATGCGCAAGGACTTCGTCTCCAATCTCAAAATGTACCTCTCGCCGCTTTATGTCTGCATGCTGTTTGTATTTCTACGTGCTGTCCTGTAATCTCAATTTGACCTTTTCATGCAGTTCGCTCATTGCTTCGGCAAAATCTTCTCCGTCTGCACTTCTCCTTTCTAGCTGTCCCAAATCTCGTAGTTGATGTACCCCTCGCGGATATATACCATACAAGATCTGAAATGGGCTAAATCCGGTGCTCCGATTGGGCGAATCGTTATAAGCGAATTCTGCCTGGGCAAGAGCTCCATCCCATAATCGCGAGTTTTCTCCTGTCAAACTTCGTAACAAGTTGCCCAAACTCATGTTCACCACCTCTGTCTGTCCATCAGTCTGGGGGTGATACGCAGAACTGAAATTTAACTGTGTGCCCAAATTTTTCCACAGGGTGTGCCAAAAATGTCCTGTGAACTTCACATCCCTGTCTGAAACTATAGTTCTAGGTAAGCCATGTAATCGAACTACTTCTGTAAAGAAGAAGTGTGCCACGTTTGTGGCGTCGCTAGTCTTCCGGCAAGGAATGAAATGAGCCATTTTCGAGAACCTATCCACCACCACCATCATTGAATCATATCCCCGCTGCGTTCTAGGCAATCCTAGGACAAAGTCAATGCTGACCGAATCCCATGGCCTGCTCGGAACAGGTAGGGGTGTGTACAGCCCAGTGTTCTGGCTGTGTCCTTTCGCCAGTTGGCAGATTTTACACCTGGTTACATATCTCTGTACGTCCCAGCTCATTTTTGGCCAATAATAAAAATGCCCGAGCTGCTCCAATGCTTTATCGATGCCAAAATGTCCCGCTAGTCTGCCACTGTGTTTCTCTCTTACTAAGTTTTCCCTCATCGAACAGTCTGGAACACATAGCTGTCCTGCTCGAAACAATAATCCTTCCTGTAAATTGAAATCTAGCCATGGGCTTGTATTCCTCAATACGGGATTTTGGCATGCTTCAAAAGCTTCTTTGAAATCCGCGTCCATCTGGTACAAATCCTTCAAGTACTCAAATCCCATCACCTGTATGCCACTTTCTTGTAAGAGCAAGGCTCTTCTGCTTAAAGCATCTGCCACTTTGTTGGCTTGCCCACTTATGTGCTTCAACACAAATGTAAAACTCTGCAAGTATTCCACCCACTTGGCATGTTTATGGTTCAGTTTGTGCTGCTGTGTTATATATTGTAATGCTGAATTATCAGAGAACAAGACGAACTCATTGCCTAGTAAGTAGTGCCTCCAATGCTTCAAAGCTTGAACCACTGCATAGAACTCTTTGTCATATGACGAATACTTCTACCGACTCTCATTTAGTTTTTCACTAAAAAACGCCACTGGTCTGTCCTCTTGACTGAGCACAACGCCAATAGCTGTCCCGCTTGCATCACAGCGAACCTGAAAAGGTTTGCTAAAATCGGGCAGTCTCAAGATTGGCCTCTCCGTTATTTTCCGCTTCAGAAGTTGGAAACTGTTTTCTGCCGCCTTGGTCCAACAAAAAGGTTGGTTGGCTTTTTTGATGGTCTCTAGCATTGGTGCGCAGATTTCACTAAAATTCTTAATGAACTTTCGATAAAAACTTGCTAAACCGTGAAAGCTATGTACCTCAAATAAATTCTTAGGTGACGACCAACTTATGATCGCTGCAATCTTTTCTGGGTCCATCTTTAACTCGTTCTCTGCAACTACAAATCCCAGATAGATTAACTCCTTCTGCAAGAAAGTGCATTTCTTCAAATTTATCAGCAGTTTGTTCTGCTGCAGCTTCTCGAATACCCTTTGAATATGCTGAAGGTGCTCTCTTTTCGTCCTGCTGAAAATTAAAATATCGTCCAGATAGACTATCACGAATTTTCCAATAAATTCCTTTAACATTTCGTTCATTAGTCTCATAAAAGTACTCGGAGCATTACTCAACCCAAATGGCATGACCATCCATTCGTACAGTCCTTCGTTGGTCTTGAAGGCTGTCTTCCATTCGTCTCCCTCTCTAATTCTGATCTGATGGTACCCACTCTTCAGATCTATTTTTGTAAAATAAGCTGCCCCACTAAGACAGTCCATCATGTCATCCATTCTAGGCAAGGGAAACCTGTATCGAATCATAATTTTGTTTATAGCCCGCGAATCTGTGCACATTCGCCATTCTCCACCTTTCTTGGGTGCAAGAACTGTAGGTACTGCACAGGGGCTCAGACTTTCTCTGATCAGTCCCTTATCCAACAACTCCTGCACTTGTTTGCGTACTTCTTCATTGTCCTTTGGACTCATCCTGTATGCTGCCTTGTTCGGCAAGCTTGCTCCTGGTATAAAATCAATGTGATGGCTGATGCTCCTTTTGGGAGGCAATTTATCAGGTAGCTCATCAGCCGCAATGTCTTGAAATTCTTCTAACAGCTCTTGTACTTCCTTGGGCAACTCTGATTTTTCTAAGTTCAGCAATACTGGCTTCATCCTCCTCAGAACTGCAAAATTAACTTCATTTTCCTCAACCTGTTTTATAAACTGTTTTCCTCCAATTAATAGCGCCTTTGTTCCGCTTGATTCTGCTGAATCTTCCTCTTTGATGGGTACAAGTGTGTGTTTGACCCCATCCTTCGTAAATTTATAACAATTAGTCTTTCCATCGCGAGTCACCTTCCTATCATACTGCCATGGTCTTCCGAGCAGTATATGGCACACGTCCATTGGCATAATATCGCAGACCACTGTATCATGGTACTTGCCAATGTGAAACTCTACCTTGCATTGTTCATCAACCAACAGTTGGTGGCCTTTCTGTAGCCATGACACCTTGTAAGGTGTGGGGTGCTTCAGCCGCTTCAACCCCAGTTTTTCCACCATCTCAGTGGCAACCAGGTTATCCGTACTCCCGCTGTCTATTATCACTTTGCAGCACTTTCCATGCGATTTACAGACTGTCCAGAACAGTGCTTTCCGCTGCGTTGGTTCAGCCACCTCCTTGGTTGGCTTTAACAGCACTTTATTCAAAATCAAAGCTTCTCCTGTTTCCGCCATGTCTTCCACCTCCCGGGGTTGTGCTTCAGCTTCTTCAGGCTGTGCCATAAGCGTTCCCCTCTGACCGGCCTGTTCAACTTCTGGACACTCAAAGGATCTGTGCCCCCATTTATGGCACCTGTAGCACTGGACACCAGTCCCTCTTCCGCGGCCATTCCCTCGTCCTCTCTGATATGACCGACCTCCTCTGGTGCTATCTCCTTTTTCTGCTGCCCCTGAAATTTTTGAACTGCTGCCTTCTTCGCTGTTCGCAGCATTCCTTCCTCTGCCATAGGACTGTCCCCGTCCTCTGCCATTTCCTCTCCCTCTCCTGCTGTTCTGTTTTCTGTTAATTTTTTCCTCAGCCTTTACAGCGCTCTGAAAGGCTTCTTCCCTACTGATTTCATCTAATATCTCCATCCTCAATCCATTTACGTACCTTGCTGTTTTTTCTGGGTTATCATCAGTATAACCAGCACGTAAATTCACTCGGTAAAACTCTTCCGTGCACTCTTTGACAGTCATTCCCTTCTGCCTTAAATTCTGTACCCGCCGATATAATTCCACCTGGTAATATTTTGGCAGAAATCTGCCCTTCAATTTCGCTACCATCCTTGACCACTGTCGTATCGGGGACTTATTCATTCGTTTTCTGTCCGCTTGGACACTATCCCACCACAAGAGTGCGTGTCCCTTTAACTTAGTGGTAGCGAACCTAACTCTTTTATCCTCACTGACTTCTTCATTCTCAAAATATTTATCTAGTTCGCTTATCCAGTCCAATAGGACATCTGCGGACAGACTGCCATCGTAATTAGAAATTTCTGTTTTGGGTTTGTTGCTGGCCAATAAAACTGAACGCAGCAGTCTCAATTCCAGAGCTTCTTCATCAGACCCGTCTGTAGTAGTTACCACTTCCTCCTCACTGGTATCTCCAAGTTCCGGGTCTCTTCGTCTACCCGCCTCCACTGCTTCCAAACAAGCTGTAAGAACTCGGATCTGTTCCCTCAATCCTTCATCTGCTCCCCTACGTGCACCTCTTCCACGTCCTCGTCTTGGTGCTTCCATCCTCTTCTATTTCAAAAAACCTGGCTCTGATACCACTTGATGGGGCCAGCCCACGTGGTCCCACCTTATCTCAGCTTACGTGGACCTACACTATTAAACTGGCACGGATATATGCTAATTGCAAATTGATTTTGGTTTAATTAACAATCAACTCATTGTACCTGGTGTTGATCCTCCGTTGGACACCTGCCCTCCTCGAATTTGGCAAACCCTACCTCACTTTTTGTTTCTCGGTTCGCGCCTTTACCATCATTCTTACCTTCGTCGCTTGGTCTCTGCGGTCTTTGTATGGTTTTGGCTCCGCCTCTGGGTTGTTTCTGTCTGTGGTGAAACCCTGTTGGATTTCCGCCGGTTCTGTGGTGAAATAATGTTGCTAAGCTATGTCTGGTCATTACTATGTGAGTCTGTCTATTCGGCTCCTGGTTTTGTGTTGGTAAGTTGCTATGACGCCACCGTGCGTTCAGTTCGTTTTCATGACTATAAGAACATTTCTTGGTTTGCTTTTGTGGATACTGTTGGGTCGGGCCTTCTTAGCAAAACTGTGGTGAATGACTGTGGTGTATAATGTCTGGCCCGCTCAATTGACAGATGCACAGGTCGATGGACTTTCAGTTTGGTTCTTCTCCGGCGCTCGGCTCTGTGGACAAGGTATGTCACCGGTTCATGCTATCATTCCTTTTCCTCTGTTTGCGCTGGAACTAACGTTCCACAGCCCCTCTGTGGACAGGGTCTCTGTTTCGGGTTCTGTTGGCCTTCTGTTCCGGCACACTGTCAGGTATGGTTATTCCACCTTCTCCATACTCATGGTTTTGTATTTACAGCATTATAGTTTCAATTTCTTGTGCAAGGGTTTTTTTTCTGGGAAGAAACCCTGACCCTCCACCTTCTGTTTCGTTTGCAGGTGTGGCCGGCTCCCGTATCTTCGCAAGGGCTTCTGTCGATTCCTCCTGGGTAGTTCTGTTCTCGTTTTACTTTCTTGAAATGGTTCTTGGTCTTGGTCACGTTTGCAGTCGCTTGTTATGTGAACTGTTGGTTTATCTGTTGAGTCTGGACTTTCTGGGTTTACCAAACCCTTAGCCGTAACGTAGGAGGGTTTTGTGGGTCGTTTGCAACTCTGTTCGGTGAACTCTCGATGCACAGTCTATGTAATTTTTATGTAGAAAATACAATGTAATATAAAGTGATATATCAACTCGTTGACAGATAGTTCTGGTGGCTTACCCGGTTGCTGTGGTGGTCTAGTTTGTCCCTCTGTGGGTGCTGGTTCTTTCCGCCTTGTGTTCACTTTTGTCTCGGCCAGTTAGTAGATTCTTGGATACTGTAAAACACTGTTGTTATATTTAAATGAAATGGAATGATTATACAGCACTGTACATGTAGATTTTTGTTACTGAGGACATATATATTTGAACAGTTTATTTGCTTGTGCACTGAACAAGATGAAGGAAAAAAAATGTATATTTATTATTCTCATGCAAATGCTCCGCTGCTCCCCCTTTCTGGGTTATCTTGCTTGTCTTTTTATACAATGTTTCCAGGCAGTTTGATAACTGCTGGTAGTTATTCAATTACAGTTTATTTTGCAGTTACTATAGGCATGATTTTCTTGACTATCAATTAGTTTACTTTGTCTGCCTTTCTACCATAGGGGTTCATCGTTTTAATCACCTATCGACACTAATCTACTCTTAACGTGTCTAACTAGGACCTATTACAACATTTTAAATATAATGAACATAAATTTAAAATAACAGAAGTTAATACTGTAGTTGACCATGAAAGAAATAAAACAAAAAAAAACATAGGAACTTGACAGACTTGCTGTCCGTTCAGTGAACTGTTTTTCATTCCCAATCTTCTTCAGAAACTGTGTTCTCCCTCTCTCGGTCTTCACCCTGTTGGCCAGATGCTCCTGCATCACTCCATCTTGTTCACCTTCTTTTGCAAATCAATCACTTTGTTTTAATTTTCTCCTTGAACTTTGTTTATATATTCTTCCCATGTCTTGCAAAGGTCACGAGTTAATTTTTCATGCAAATGGAAGTGTATTAGTTTTCCCTTATAGGAGGGTATACACAAGACTAAACTATCCTTTGCTTACGCATCCTCTATTTGCACAACAACTTGTTTGGTCATTTTGATCTATGTTTCCTGATCCTCTATTAGTTTCATCCCTAGTTCATGTTCCTCTTTTTGTACAACCATTTCTTTTGTTATTTTCATCTGTGATTCATGTTCCTCTATTTTCATAGTTGTGATTTTGGTCAATTTCATCTCTGGCTTCTGATCCTCTATTTAAACATCAATGCCAACAATTTTATTTTTTCCAAGGGGTATATTTTCTTGGATCCATGGAGAAGGTATATATATGACACCAATGGGTAGGTCATCTGCAACTTTGGCCAAGAAATTTAATCTATCAAAAGTTTCTTTTTGTCTCAGCTCATCTGGTAGGGTTTTAACTTTGATTTTTAGTTGTCTTTTTTTCATCTAGAAAATCCTATTCTTCTTTAACAATGAAATATACAAAGGAAGATTTGTAGGGGTACTTACTTTGCCAACGTGCTTCTTTGTCAATTCTGGGGGTCTAGTTGGTTGGTCCTCCTCATCATCCCCATATAATTCTTGTGGTGTAGTTGTTTAGTCCTCCTCATGATCCCCATACAATTCTTGTTGTACAGTTGGTTGGTCCTCCTCATTTTCCCCATACAATTTGACGTAGGAGGCTAATGAAATCAAGGTGGTAGTCTTAAAAATAGACTATTGGTTACATTATAACCAATCAGATGCGTTATAGCAGATTCTGTATGTGGATTACCTTACACTGAGGGTCCCACGTTGACTTTTCCTTTGTAAATAGGCGCTTCACTCTACGCCATTGATCTCCTCTCTCCAGATCTAACAATCATCACTCACCTCGATCAAAAAAAAAAATCCGTTGATCCTCCATTGTTGATCAAAGTGCACCAGATCCAATGGTTCACAATGATATTGGCTGGGGAACTTGCGTGATGCTTACCCGCCCTTACGGAGCCGAAAAGGATTATAAATCCTTGATCTATAAAAGTTCGGGTCCGTCTTTGGAATTAAAATCCGAACACTTGGTGACCTGATATCCATTGGATAACAGAGGCCATCAAATCCTATGGTTGGCGGGTCTTCAACTAGCACATGGGTTAACAATAGGCCTAACCCCCGCCATTGATTGTGACCTAAAAGCTTGAAATTGAGATCAACGACCAAGAATGAGTGCGGGTCTCCAAACACGATCCAGGATTTCCGCGCTCTCCTACCCTGCAGTTAATACTAAATGACCACAATTAACACATAAACACTGAGATTTACAATTAAAATGGGAAAATAGAGAAATACCTGATTAAGTTTCAGAACACAGATTCATAGAGGTAAACAAGAGTCTTCACCAGAATTAACACACATTCGCACATTGAATCAATTTCTTCAATATAATAATAGTTACAGAGTCTTGGCCCTCTCGGCTCAATTACAATAATTTATCAGACCTCTGTCTCAATCTCCAAATTCTATCTATCACTCAACTCTTGCCTCTCACTCAATTCTCAATCATCTCAGCTAATCCCTTTCCATTACAATTTCTTCTCTTTTATGAGTCAAATCCTATTCTCAATGTACTAACAACTCGATCTCTATTTTAATCAATTTAACAATCAAATCTCTATTTTTAAGCTCTATTACACACCTATTATAACAACTTATTTCTTAGCCTAAAATAAGATAATTTCCTAACTATTACAATAACGAAGTACAGGTCATTTTCGAGAGATCCAACCCTCTCTACCAATCTGACTTTTGACCACTCAAGTCAGTGAAATTCAACTCATTTAGCCACAACATGTGAACAAACCATCACATTGCTGGCTAAGTCCATATGCTCCTGCATCAGACTCCTCGGGAAGAAATGAATCATCCCTCAGACTTTCAGGGTTTACTCCATACTTCTGCAACTCTGCTGTCGTCAGCCAACTAGCATCCTCCACTGGATGTCCTTTCCATTTGACTAGATATTGAAAATAAACCTATCATCTAGTTCTTTTGGATACTCTTTTCTCCAATACAGCTTCCACCTCTTTCTTAATTTTCTTTGGCATTTGTTCTTCCCAATTCAAAGTTTGAACTTCATATTATGTAGTTTCCTCCTGTAGCTCTGTCTTTGTCTCTTTGTATGGATACAAATCTGCAACATTAAAGATAGGTGATATTGCAATCCCTTCTGGTAATTCAATTTCATAAGCATTAGTTGAAAACTTCCTTACAATTCTACATGGTCCTATATTTTTCATTTTTAGTTTATTGTAAGTCTTAGCAGGAAATATTTATTTTCTAAAATACACCATCACTAAATCTCCCACTTGGAATTCTTGCTCTCCTTTTTTCATATCTACTCTCTGTTTGTATTTTCCACTGCTTTCCTGCAATCTACCTTTGACATCTTCTTGTAGTCTCTGCATCTGCTCTGCAAACTCTTTAGCTTTTGCACTTCTTGTCTCCTGTTTACCCAAATTTCAGAGTTCATACACACCCCTTGGATTCATCCCAAAAACAATCTGAAATGGACTCATTCCAGTACTTCATTTTGGAGTGTTATTATAAGCAAACTCATCCTGAGCTAGTGCTAAATCCCACTGCTTAGGATCTTAATACACTAAACTTCTCAATATGTTCCCCAAGATTCTGTTTACCACTTCGGTTTGTCCATATATTTGAGGATCATATGCTGAACTGACACTAAGGTTAGCACCTAGTTTCTTCCAAAGAGTTCTCCAGAAATTCCCTAAAAACTTTGTATCTCTATCATACACAATACTTACAGGCAATCCACATAATCTTACAATTTCTGAAAAAATAGATTAGCAATATTTGTTGCATCACTAGTCTTCTTACATGTAATGAAATGTGCCATTTTGGAAAATATATCTACCACAACATAAATCGAATTATTCCCCCTTTGAGTTTTAGGTAACCCCAAAACAAAATCCATGCTAACTGCATCCCATGATTAGTATGGTATTGGCAACGGCTAGTACAATCCTATATTCTGGCTTCTTCCTTTAGCATGCTAACATATCCTGCACTTCTCAACAAATATCTTAACATCAGTCTGCATCTTTGGCCAATAGTAAAAAGTATTTACCTGAGCAAAGGTTTTGTCTTGTCCAAAGTGACCAGATAATCCTCCACTATGTTTCTCCTTTCTTATGTTCTCCCTCATAGAACATTTGGGAATGCACAACTTGTTTCCTTTAAACAATAAACCTCCTTGGATAAGATAACCTAACCACTAATTTCTGTTATGAACAATTGGATTTTGTACTGTTGTATAAATATCTTTGAAATATGCATCATCTTTATACATTTCAACCATTTCCTCAAATCCTACAACACCAAATTTTAATTCTTGCACATTGAAATTTACCCTGCTTAAAGCATAAGAAATATTTTTCAACTTACCACTAGTGTGTTTTATCACAAAAGTAAATCTCTGTAAAAACTATACCCACTTGACATGTTTATGGTTCAATTTTGGTTGATTTCTTATGAATTGTAATGCACGATTGTCAGAATAAAATATAAACTCTTTTGGTAGCAAATAATGTCTCCATTTTTTAAGGCTTGTACAATGGCATAAAATTATTTATCATAAGAAGAATATTTCTTCTTAGCTTCATTTAGTTTCTCACTGAAGTATGCTATTAGTCTCTGTTCCTTACTCAAAAATGCTCCAATTGCAACTCCACTAGCATTTCTTTCAACTTGAACTACTTTTTAAAATCAGGTAAAGCTAAAACTGGTTTCTCTGTGATTTTCCTCTTTAGCAACTTAAAATTCTTGTCTTCTGTTTCTGTCAACTTGAATGGTTGATTAGTCTCCTTGATTGTTTCAAGAATTGGTGCACAAATCTGACTAAAACCTCAGATAAATTTCCTATAAAAACTTGCAAGACCATGAAAACTTCTTACCTCAAATATATTTCTTCGAATAGGCCAGTTCCAAATTGCTTGGACTTTCTCTGGATCCATTTTCAACCTTTATTTAGAAACTACAAATCCCAAGTAAAGTAATTCTTCTTTCATGAAACTACATTTCTTCAGATTTATCAGTAGTTTCTTTTTCTGCAGAGTTCTTAAAACCAATTTAATATGCTCTAGATGTTCTTCTTTACTTCTACTAAAAACTAGAATATCATCAAGATAAACAATAACAAACTTGCCTGCATATTCCTCAAAACTTCATTCATCAATCTCATAAACGTGCTAGGTGCATTAGTGAGTCCAAAAGGCATCACTAACCACTCATACAACCCACTGTTTGTTTTAAATGTAGTCTTCAATTCATCTCCTTCTCTAATTATTATTTGATGATATCCACTCTTCAGATCTATTTTAGTAAAATACTTTGAGCCACTCAAAAAATCTATCAAATCATCCATGCATGGTAAAGGAAATCTATACCTGATAATGATCTTGTTTACGGCTCTAGAATCTGTACACATACGTCATTCACCTCCTTTCTTTGGACTGAGTATTATTGGTAAAGCACATGGTCTAAGACTCTCTCTGATTAGTCCCTTATCCATTAGTTCTTGCACTTGTTTTCCAACTTCTGCATTCCCTTAAGGAGTTAATTAGTATGCTGCTTTGTTTGGAAAACTTGCTCCTGGTATTAGATCAATTTGATGACTAATACTCCTGATTGGTGGAAATGCATTTGGCAACTCATCCACAATAATATCAGCAAAATAATTCAACAGAGTTTTGATTTCTTCAGGTAAATCATCTAAGTTTGTGGAAGTCAAAATTACCTTAGATCTCCCTATGACAGCAAAATGCATTTCTTCACCTTTTCCAACCTCTTGCAACAGCTGCTTTCCTCTCATCAACATAAAATTGTTTCCAATTGCTCCTTTGTCAGCTTCAGCCTTCAATGGCAACAATGTATGTTTATTTCCATCCTTCTCCAAAGTATAAGTATTTTTCCTCCCATCATAAATAGATTTCCAATCAAACTTCCAAGGTCTTCCTAGCAATCCATGGCATACATCCATTGGCATTACATCACACAATATCACATCTTTATAAGTACCAATCTATATCTCTACCTTATATTATTTTGTCATAGTTATTAGATGTCCTTTCTGCAACCATGACACTTTGTAAGGAGTAGGGTGTATTGTTTTCACTAATCCTAGCTTGTCCACCTTCTCTATAGAAACAAGGTTATTATTGCTTCCACTATCAATTATCACTTTACGACATTTACCTTTGGATTTGCATGTAGTTTTGAATAAACTCTTCCTCTGAGCTGGTTCTTTAGTCTCTTTCTCTGCCTTAAGCAATGCCCTTTTCAACAACAGGGATTCTCCTACTTCAGGGGATTCTTCCTTGTCTATAATTTGAGGTTTTTCTTCCTTTGCCTCAGCCACATTCACATTCCTCTGACTTGTTGTTTTATTATGAGGACAGTCCCATGATTCATGTCCCTATTCTCCACATGTGTAACACCGAATATATCTTCCTCGATCTCTTCCTCTGGGTGAAAATCTTCCTCTATTAAAATCTCCCCTCTATGGTGGTCTACTACTTGAACTTCCTGCTTCATTCTGATGTTGCTGAAACCTTAGTCTGGTAGTTCCTCTAACTCTTACTGAACTTTTCGCTCTATTCCTCTGATTTTGTTTTCTCAGCATCTTCTCTTCTTCCTTCAAACCTGCTTGATAGGAATCTTCAATGGTCTTCAGACTCAGCAAGTTGATCTCATCCTGTATGTCATATCTTAAGCCATTGATATATCTAGCTACCTTCTCCATGTCATTCTCTACATGTCCTTCTCTAATACTCAATTTATAAAACTCTTCTGTATATTCTTTAACAAACATTTCTTTTTGCCTTCAATTATATAACTATTTGAAAAGATTTAATTGATAATCTTTTGGCATAAATTTAGCTTTCATTTTAATCACAATTTTGTCCCATTTCTTGATCTTGGACTTTCCTTTTCTTGTTCTGGATGTTTGTAGTTCATCCCTCCAAATAGCTGCATGACCTTTCAATTTGGTAACTGCAAATTTCACATTCTTTTTGTCATCAACCTCTTCATAGTCAAAATAATTGTCCAGTGAACTGATCCAATCCATTAGCTCTTCCGCATTGAGACTCCCTTCATACGCAGGAATTTCCACCTTTGGTTTTCCACCTATTTTAGCCAACATCTTGATAACTTTGGTAGTTTCGTTTTCCTCCTTTTCTTCTTCCTCAAAAAAATCTTCTGCAACACTGGCAACTCCTACATCAGGTGTTCTCCTTTGAGCAATCTCCATTGTGTCCATCCTTGTACATAGACTCTAGATCTCCTCCAGCAGAACTACATTTGCTTCAGGTCTTCCTCAACCTATGCCAGCTCCTCTCCTTGGCGACATGTTTACTGCAACCAACTCAATGTCTATGCTCTGATACCAAAAATGATGCAAGAGGCTGATGAAATCAAGGTGGTAGTCCTAAAAATAGGCTATTGGTTACATTATAACCAATCAGATGCATTATATTGGATTTTGTACGTGGATTACCTTACACTGAGGGTCCCACGTTGACTTTTCCTTTGCAAACAGGCGCTTCACTCTACGCCATTGATCACCTCTCTCTAGATCTAACGGTCATCACTTACCTCGATCAAAAAATCAATCCATTGATCTTCCATAGTTGATCAAAGCGTGCTGGATCCAATGGTTCACAACGATATCAGGCGGGAAACTTGCGCGACGCTTACCCGCCCTTACAAAGCTGATAAGGGTTATAGATTCTTGATCTATAAAAATTTGGGTCCGTCTTTGGAATTAAAATCCAAACACTTGGTGACCCAATATCTGTTGGATAACATAGGCCATCAAATCCTACAGCTGGCGTGTCTTCAACTAGCACACGGGTTAACAACAGGCCTAACCCTTGCCATTGATTGTGACCTAAAAGTTTGAAGTTGATATCAACGACCAGGAATGAATGCAGGTCTCCAACCATGATCAAGAATTTTTGCGCTCTCCTACCCTGCAGTTGATACTAAATGACCACAATTAACACATAGACACTGAGATTTACAATTAAAATGGGAAAATAGAGAAATACCTAATTAAGTTTCAGAACGCAGATTCACAGAGGTAAACGAGAGTCTTTACCATAATTAAAACACATTCGCACACTAAATCAATTTCTTCAATATAGTAATAGTTACATAGACTTGGCCCTCTCGGCTTAATTATAGTAATTTATCAAACCTCTATCTCAATCTCCAAATCCTATCTATCACTCAACTCTCGCCTCTCACTCAATTCTTAATCATCTCAGTGAATCCCTTACCATTACAATTTCTTCTCTTTTATGAGTCAAATCCTAATCTCACTGTACTAACAACTTGATCTCTATTTTAATCAATCTAATAATTAAATATCTATTTTTAATCTCTATTACACATCTATTGTAACAACTTATCCCTTAGTCTAAAATAAGACAATTTCCTAACTATTACAATAATGAAGTACAAATCATTTTCGAGAGATCCAACCCTCTCTACCAAAACTAACTTTTGACCACTCAGGTCAGTGAAATTCAACTCATTTTGCCATAACATGTGAAAAAACCATCACATTGCTGGCTAAGTCCAGATGCTCCTACATCACAATTATGGAGGTGTAGTTGGTTGGTCCTCCTCATCATTCCCATGCAATTTTGGTGGTGCAGTTGGTTGGTCCTCCTCATTTTTGGAGGACAATTCTGGTGATGTATTTGGTTTGTCCTCCATATCATCCCTGTAAAAAATTGAAATTGAGGCAAGGCCCTCTATTCCGTACTATTCCACTACTCCTCATATGTACTCATAGTCAGAATCAGGAGAGGGAACCATATCAACTTGTTCTTTTGTGTTAGCAAGGTGGCCTAATCCTTGTTCCATGAATCCTTTCTGCATGCATCTTTGCTCCATGACTGCTTCTTCCATCAATACATCCTATGGATGTTCTTGCTCTTTCTCTTCTATTCTTTTTTCTGTAATAACGGGGAGGGTTTTAGGAACTAGGGCAAAACAACCTCACTTTCACCTATTTTGCTTGTTGGCACTACTGCGGGGCATTTTTTGTATCCTCTTAATATTATAGTGGCAGGTTTACAACCCAATATTTCTATTTCATCATCATCATGTTGTTCATCTCCTTTCTGTGGGATTGGGTAGAAAAATCCTTAGAAACCCTAGTTTAAACATTGGGCGGCTCGGTTTCTATATGGAAAGGCTCTATGGAAATTTCTGTAGCTTGGCAACGATGGGAAAAGTTGCAGATGGCGGGTCATGGGGTAGAGTTACAACTCCCAAGGAATCCTCTAGAGGGGTAGCAACTTCAACATGCAATGGCCTTCCAACTAGTTCATCCCAAGTTATCCCTTCTCTTTGCAGCTCAACATCCACCAAAAGTTTAATGAGGAAATGGTGGGACAACATTTCAAATGGCCACTTTGATTTCTGCATAGATCGGCCCATACTTTCTAGGTTTTTTGTAAGAAAGAAAGGCATGTTATCAAACCTGCTATGAAGCAAGTAGTCTAACAACCAGATGTGTTGGTAATAAACAACAACATACCTTCCTTCACATGTGAAAAATCTCTAGACAAGGAATGTAGGATCTTTCCAGGTTTTTGGTAACACCCTCTTGTCAAATCTTGTTCTTGTCTTTTGCAGTTGTTCACTTGCCTCAAGGAATTTCCCGACACATAATATTGGGGTTTTCACGGTGAAAACCATTTTTATCCCATCTGGGGTAAACCTATCACTTCCGTAATTGCTTCTTCTATCACATGCAACACTATCCCTACAACCCTAGATCTACCCTCCCTGTAATCCACTGAACATTCTAGAGCTATGCCATCATCATACCCCTAAAACCTGTGAATATACTCTATTGGGGTGGTCTGTTAAAAAAATGCTTTAACACATGGAAATTCATCTAGTAATTATTCACTAACTTCTCTGTTGGAAATACTGAGAGGGGACGGAGAATCAGTATTTTCTTTCAATTTTTATTATTACTAGTTTAATTCTTCACAATTTAAATAGAGAAATGTACAAGTATAATTATATTGAGTAAAATAATAAATACAATATAAATGTGTTCCAAGCTCCAACTTGGTTTTGACGAGGCTCCTACCTCTAGGGCTTCGACCCTATCTTGTCAAGGCACCAACCTTGGATTTAGGAGCACCAACTCCAAGGACACCAATCCTTCCGATTTTGAGGCACCAAACCCAAGGGCTCCGACCCTATCTTTCAAGATGAATCAGGTCAAAATATTGTCCTCATGCTTTGTCTTCAGCTTCCTTCTTCACTTGGCCTTCGACTTCTACTGCACCTTCTACGTCTACCAGACCTTTGGCTTCTACTGCACCTTTTGCATCTGCCAGACCTTCGGCTTCCTCCGTTTCTTCCATTTCACGAGTTGTGAACTTTCCTTGTTCTCTGTGATA